>CM045766.1:30173204-30773204 GCA_025200525.1 Camellia lanceoleosa
CCTTCCTTTTATATGCGTAATGATGTAAGTTTCCAATGCACTATTTTTGTAATTGTATCCTTTGTTACATCCTTTATGTATTCGAATGAGAAGCCTTCTTCTTACTTATTCCTAAGTTAATGTATAGAACTTTTTGTTTGTTATCTCCTCAAATTTTATTATAATAATGGTTTTCGTGAATGTTATCCATGAAATAAAAGTGTATGCTTTCTATTAATTGGAAACCATTTGCTCATGCATTGCATTTGAACATATGAGATATATATGTTTTGGCTATGCGGTGGAAGATAACATTTATTATTGTAGAAATTCGTACGGTAATGAGAACTAGGTTAATTGGAACCTATTCACCATGCATTGCATTTGAACATTAGTTTCACATTTATGGCTACTGAAATGTATCGTTTGAGAAAATAAAGTGTGAATATTACTTCAAGGAATCTAGTTAGGTGTGGTTGTGATTACTATTTTGTTAGTTTGTGTGTCCTTAGTAAAAGTGCTCCAGAAACTCACAGATTTTTAAGGGTGCCAATGATCTTTCTAGGTAATATCTATGAAATGACTTTGGAAGTGTTTGTATAGCTTACTTACGTATTAATGCACTCTAGAGATTCTTAGTGGTGTTTTTTATGTTTTGAAATAATTCTGTTTATAAATTGTGGATTGAATCCTGGCATTATATTGATGCAGTGAGGAACACATTTTTGGTATCAGCATTCTTAGCATTCACCATATGGCTTTGTTAAGATCATATGTGTCATTAAACTCCTAATCCCTACTTGTAGCATACTCCTCACCTTATGTAGAAGTGGTGTTTGATGGTAGCTGCTCATAAGGAAAGTTAGCAGAGAGATTATATAGAGCGATGCTCATCTTCTTTTTTTCTTTTTTTTGTAAATATTATCTTGTATAAGCCTTGGCTTTCTTTATGTTGAACTGACCCGTGAGATTTGTTGTAACCAAGCATCGCTTCTTGGAAACTTATAAGCCTTTAAGGCAATGTAACTTGTAATTATTTGTTCCTCAGATAGTTGTCACATGTTATAGATTCATAATCTAGGATTAATGAATGTATCAATGCATGTGATGTCTTTTATTACCTTTCAAGGAAATCAATGAATGAATGAAAATTTTGGAAATGATTTCAATATTGGATAATTAAGACCGATAAGCTGTGATATCTGCTGAGCGAATGAGGATATCTGTCTTTTTTTGGGGGGCATTATACTCACCTATTAGTCACAATATATCAGTTATTCGTCACGACTTAATTCCAAACTCGTCCCTATGGGTTTAGCGTCAGAATCGGCCAATAATCCTAAATTACCTCGGCCTTCAAAGACAAAATTTCAAAATATTTAAAATCATATCGGCCTAAAGTCAAGTAAACAAAAAATAATAATGTCCATTGAGCTTGTACCTACATGATACAATAATAATGTCCATTGAGCTTGTACCGAGTTGATAGGGTCTTGTCGCTAGTTTTTGATCCTCATAGTAGAAACAAGCTTAGTGGCCTTGCTACTCTCTTGCATCTTGACGGGCGACGGACCTGATTGAGTTGCTAAGGGTAGCTCTATGAATACCCAGACGATTTCCCCAGACCTTACTAGTTTGCCACCTCACCGGAGGTTGAGTTTACTATTGACTTAGTGCTTGAAACCACACCACCTTCCATGGCGCCATATAGATTTGCACCCACTTGAGTCGCATGAGTTGAAGATTCAACTCCAAGAGCTTAGACAAGGGTTTAATCCGCCTAGCACCTTGCCTTGGGGGTCGGCTCTTTTGGCTAAGAAGAAGGATGGGTCGCTAAGGTTGTGTATTGATTGTCGTAAGTTGAATTCCAAGCTGTCATTAAGAACAAATACCCCTTACGTCGAATAGATGACATGTTTGACCAACTTAAAGGGTCATGTTGCTTTTCGAAGATAGATTTGAGGTCGGGTTCCCATCAATTGAGAGTCCGGGAGGAGGAAATCCAGAAAATGGCCTTTCGCACGTGTTATGGCCATTATGAATTCTTTGTGACGCCTTTTGGGTTGACCAATGCACCGGCTTCCTTTATAGATTTGATGAACCAGATTTTTCAAGAATACTTGGATCGTTTCGTGGTCGTCTTTGTGGACGACATCCTAATTTATTCAACCAAGGAGAAGGAACATGAGGCTCACTTGAGGGTAGTGCTTGATTTGCTTAGAGAGCACCAATTGTATGCTAAGTTTGAGAAATGCGAATTTTGGCTCACCGAGGTGAAGTTTTTGGGTCATGTAGTGTCAAGGAAAGGGTAACCAGAGACTTTTCAAAGATTGATGTCAGACAGATTGGGGACAACCCAAAAATATTTTTGAGATTCTGAGTTTCTTGCAATTGGCGGGTACTATCGGCATTTTCATGAACTTTTCTAGACTAGCCACGCCTTTGACTAAATTGACTAAAAAGGGTTAAGTTTGTGAGTGAGGCTTGTGAAAAGTCGCTCCAAGAGCTTAAGACTAGGCCGACCACCGTGATCGGTGTTGATAATTCCTAAAAAGGTTTGGGTTACACCATTTATTGTGATGCATCTCGAATGGGCTTGGTTATATCTTGATGCAAGGGGGGAAAGGTTGTGACTTATGGTTCACAAAGAATTGAAAACTCATGAGAAGAACTACCCCACCCACAACTTAGATTTAGCAAAGAGTGTTTGCTTTGAAAATTTGGATGCATTATTTGTATGGCAGAAGTTTGAGGTTTTCTGCATCATAAAAGTTTAAAGATTTGTTTTCCCAAAAAGACTTGAATTTACACCAAATCTGAGGTGGATGGAATTTTAGAGGATTATGACTTCAATTACACCATCATCCGTGAAAGGCCAATGTAATGGCTTACACCTTAAGTCGAAATCCATGAGTAGTTTGGCGAAGCGTGGCCATTTGGGATTGGGTTATGTTGGGGTGACATCGGCAAGTTTGAATTGCATTTGGGTGAGTCCAATGAGGTTGCAACTTTGTTTACCTTTTGAGTGCTCAACGTATCTTGATTAGTAGAGTTATAGAGGCACAACAAGGAGACTCAGAAGTAGAGTCAATTCATGATAGAATCTCCAATGGGAAAGAAGAGAAGGGTTTGAACATTCACTCTGACTTGGGTGTACGATTCCTAGATCGCTTTGTTTGTACCAGAATCTTGTAGAGAGGAAGTGCTTCGAATTCCATTACTCACGCCTATGACATCCGGAGGCACCAAATGTATCGTGATCTTAGTCGCCGCTTTGGTGGGGATATGAAGTGATGTCGCCTTTGTGTCGGCGTTACTTGTCAACAAGTGAAGGCTTAACACCAAATGTTGCAACCCTTACCGATAGCCGAGTGGAAATGGGAGCATCGTTACCATGGATTTTGTAGTTGGGCTTCCTAGAACACAACGGGCAATGATGCCGCTTTGGTGATTGTTGATAGGTTGACTAAGTTCACGATTTCATCCCGATGCATACCGGCCAATTTAGTTGAGCATTTGGCGAGTTGTACATTAGAGAGATAGTTCAACTTCATGGAGTTCCTCAGAATCCATTGTATCGAAAGGATCCTCATTTTATCGCCCAATTGTGGTAAAGCCATCAAGAGGCATTGGGAACTGTTAACCTTAGCACCGCTATCACCCTTTAAACCGATGGATAGTTAGAGCGCACCATCCAAATTTTGGAGAACATGCTTAGAGCTTGTGTCCTCGATTTCAAGGGGTCTTGGGAGAGGCACTTATCGTTGATTGAGTTTGCCTATAACAATAGCTACCAAGCTAGCATCGTAGATGGCACTGCTTTGAGGCCTTGTATGGCCGACCTTGTAGATCATCGGCTTGTTGGGCCAAGGGCGGGTGATGCACCGTTGTTGGGTCTGGAGATGGTTAGGAGACAACCTAGAAAGTTGCTCTCATTCTAAGAGGTTAGATATGGCCCAAAAGTCGATGTAAAAAGTTATGCCGATAAGAGAAGATGGCCTTTGTCTTTCAAGTGGGTGACCATGTATTCTTAAGATCTCGCCTAGGCGGGTTTGATGAGATTCAGAAGAGTGGTAAGTTGTCTCCGTGGGTTTATTGGGCCTATCGAGATATTGGAGAGAATTGAGAAATAGCATATCAGTTGGCTTTATCGCCACAACTTTCGGGGGTTCACAATGTATTTCATGTGTCTATGCTTAGGAAGTATGAACCCGACCCTTCTCATGTGCTTTATTGGGTTGATTTGGAGATAGATGAGGATGCTCTACTTAAGAATGATCGGTTCAAATATTAGATGCCCAAGAGCAAGTGCTACGAGGCAAAAACCATACCTGGTAAAGGTGTTGTGGAGACACCATGGGGTTGAAGAAGCAACGTGGGAGTAGGAAGCGTAAGTTCACCTGTATCCGGATTTATTTGAACATGCCTAAATTGTTTTTTCATTAGTATTATTCCCTAGTGTTGTAGGGAAATGTATTGAAAATTGTTAAGTACGTGTCGTTATATACATTATTGTTTTAAGCATGAAGTTATTGTGAGTTATTGCCATTTTTGTTAGAGAAACTCCATGCATATGTTTATCTTGAATGGTCATTGCTAGTGTGGTGACCACGATGTTAATGGTGAAATTGGGTTGAGAATTAGTGTTGCGATTTGAAAATGTAATAGTGTGGTTGTGATAGCTTGAAAACTCTCGCTTGAGTAGTTTATTCAAATTTCGGGATGGAATTTCCTATGGTGGGGGAGTTTGTGATGACCGGCGCATTTTGTTTTGTTTTCTTGTTTAACTTTGGACTTGCCTTATTAGAGTGTTGGGTTGACTTGGAACCTTGCTAATTAATTGGGTTTGTTGCATTCGGGAGTTTTCCTCAAAGTTTTTGCTCTTGTTTATTCCGGGTTGAATTTCACCTGCTTTGGAGGACGCGAGGTCGGTCCAGGTGCCTGTGTTGTGAAGAGAAAAATTATGTGTTTGAGGGCTGTGGTCAGACGTGCATTGGGCCACACGCAGGAGATGAGGCCACACGTATGAGGGAGGAGTTTTAGGTTGCATTTTACTTAAAAGGCACGGAAGAGAAAGATGCGAGTGAGGTGCGGAAGGACCACCGCACATGCGCTATAGTCAAGACATGTGGGAAGACGCTCGCGTGCGGGAGAGGGTGCCACTGCAAGCCTCGCCCTGAAAGCTCTGTTTTTTTTTTTTTCTCTCTTTTTGGCTGAGTGTGTATCACTTTTTAACTCTCCCTTCTCACTCTAAAAACACTTTTGCTCCTCCTTCTCTCTAAAACTCTCATCAAACACTAAAAACCTTTGATTTCTTACAATCCATTGGGTCTAGATCTATCATCTCTCACAAGTTTTGGGAAAAAAAAGAAGTAAGAACTTCACTTTGTACGGTGGAGATCGAATTTCTACAACTTTTGATTCTAGGGTTTCATCAAATCTCTTCATCAAGATTGAGGTAGGGACTTCTTTGAGTTATATATACATGTTTTGCACGGTTGATGTTGATTTTAGAGTTTTTCTTGAAGTTATTATGAAAGTTTTGATTTTTGGCACAAGAATGTAGGAGTTTTCAAAAGAGGGTTTAAAATCTCAAATTTTTCTAAGTTAATCCTTGATTGTTTCACCCTGATTATGTGAGTAAAGATGTTTTGTGCGTGTGAGTTCTTTTAAAAAGATAAAGAGATGCCTAATCTTAGCTAAAGACCCAAATTTATGGATTTTTGAAATGAGATGAGGGTCTACAAAATTAGTCAATTGTTGATGTATCACAATGGAAGAATGAAATAGAAAATATCTTTTACCATTTTACAAATGATAAATTTCATGGAATGTATGAAATATGGAGATGGAAATTTGTTGTTGGAATTGTAGATAAGTTATGAAGCAACGAATTGATGGTTTTCATGAATTATGGGTATCATGCTAGATAATGTTGAAAGAGGAATGGAAAGTTTGATTATGATTAATCATCATTGAGAAATTTGATGATGGAGAAATGTTATATAGCGATGGTGATTATGCATTGCATATTCATTTAATTGTTTCTTACAAGATTATTATTTAGTTTTGGCATATATTGTATTGGCATTTCTAACATGGCATTGTTGCAAGTTTTGAGTTGAGATTTGAAAACCATTACATTGAGAAAGAATTGTTGTGAAATGAATTCAATGAAATATTTTGGGGTAAATACGTTGGTAAGTCCGGATAGGAGGTGTAGATGAAATTGATTAAGTTGACCTAAGTATCCGGGATGAAAGACCGAAAACACACGCGGAGGAGGTATCACTTCCCTTCTGGTTAGCAACCGATAAAGTGGGGTTTTGGTAGTGCTAGCTATGCCTACTTGCAGATACCAACCTAGGGATTACCTAAGTCGTATTTACCTCCGCTGAATTAAATTGTAAATTTCGATTGTTGAGATTTCAAAATTTTCTCGAAAGCATGGTAGTTTTCAAAAGATAAAAGATGAAATCTTCTTTTTAAAGGGCATAGCATGGCATGTGCATATCATATTGGGAATCTTGCATAAATGTATATTCTTTGTTAAGAATTCTCTATTGGGCTTTATGCTCACCCTATGGGATTTTGTGCAGAAAAGACGGTGAACCCGTCAATTAGGGCGGAAGATGTATTAAGAGCACAAGGCTCTATTTTGTTTGTAAATGAAATCTTTTGTAAGCCAAGGGCTGTTCATGTATGTGTCCGAGAGACCATCTTTGTGTAATCGGACTTAAGCCATGGAACTTGTAAGCCCTTGAGGGCATTTACTTATTTTGGTTGAATGATTCTACGTGCTATAGATTCATGTATTAGGATTCATTGAATGTATAACCACATGTGAGATTATTCTTGTGTAAACATTGAGATTATGTAATGGAGCATGTTGGGGATATTGCCGATATCTCTTATAAGCCATGGTTATTATTATTTCTTCAATGGTATGTATTTTTGGGGAGTTACAAAATAGGTTCCAAATGCCAAAGCAAATAAATTCTAAATTTTCCAATTCTCTTGGGCGCATATATAACTTACTTCAACCATCAAGTAGCATCAAAGTTATCATCAAATTATTTTGAAACCGAACTTTTGTCTTTCTCAATCCTTCGCAAGTTAGTCAATTCAAATTCTTTGTCCTAAGAGGTTCTTAAGAAATATGCATTTATAACTTCGGCAAAAATATTTTCTTGCTTTACATTTCGCATTAATTCTTCGTAGTAGTACTAGATACATGCTCCTTCACAATAAATTTAAGTCATTGTCATACTCTAATAATCTTAGCATTTTTGGACGGAGTTCCAAAATCCAAGTAAATGTATCCTAAGTCCGCCAAACATTAGGCAGAAAGATTCACATAACCAAAACATATATGACATAACCACTCAAAATTCTATATACATGCTTAAAGTACTCCTTCAATCGAACAATTGGGTTAGAAACCATTCTTTAAACTAACTAGTGAATTTGAAACCTCCTTAAAAATTTATTATTTTTGAATAATCCTTCATTAGTTGCTTTATCTTGCCACATTAGAAACATGCTCCCAAAATTCGATAACACACTCTATATAACACTCAGAACAAATTGAATAATTTGGGGGTGAAATTATAGCTTGCTTAAAATTACTTGTCTCTCCTAGTTTTGCTTAACAATTAACACTCCACCTCTTAGTTATATTTTGCAATTCCTTCTTTGACTTAACACCTTACATTTTCTTTTAATCTTGCGGTTTCCCATAGTACTGTTGCATAATTTTCATCATATTTTCTAGAACTTCTATTTTCCCAATTACTCCAATAAGGATTCAATTTCCATTTTGTACTTCTCATCATCTTTTCCTAAAGTTACAAGTCAAAGGTGGAAAACACTTGCGGTAACATTGGATAGCTTGAAACATAACATCACATATTCAAGCATAATTAAACAATCCCCCTCCACCCCCCTTTATTTTATTTTATTTTTTTACAAAGACATTGACAGAGCAACCTATTCATTCCCATGAAGTTGGCTGAGAATTTCCGATTCGAAGCTACGTCGGCCAAATGTGATTCCAATCGGACTTTCAAGGTCATCAACATAAGTATGAACCTCTATGGTTCATATAGTAGGTCCTTCACCAAAATAGCATATCATCTTCATATCAAATAGTTTTCTAACTTTCAATCACCATAGTTCGACACACTTCATTAATCATGAAATACTTTAACTTCCTAAAGTGTTCTCATAGTCTAATTTTACATTTAACCACATAGCCTTCATAACTTCCATCAAAGATTTTTAACTCCTTATAATACCAGGTTCACATGAATCAATATTCCTGTACTCACCAATGTGCTATGATCAAAAATTACATTTCCCTTATAGCATAAAAATAAAATTTTACAATAACTCTTAACTTCAATACTAAACATGTTAAACACACATATCCCCAATCCTCTTTAATCATTGAAATTCCAAAATAACCTTTAGTTCTTATAATACTACATTCTCACAAATCATTATTCTTGTACTCACTAATATTTGCTTATAATGTGAAAAAAAGTTCCTCAATAGTTCTTGGCTCGTAGCCTCAATACCACACTTATTAAACAAACACATTTCGGTCCTCTTATAACCATCAAAATACCCTACAACTCTTAATTCTTGGTTTTAATACTTAAGTTTATTACACGAATTAACGATATATTCCCAAATGCACAACTTATCACTTACTTATTAGATGCATGCAACGTAATTCCATTCTAGACATTCTAATGCTCAATGGACTCGTGTGGCGAGATATTAACTCGTGCTCGATACCATCTGTCACGACCCAAACCCGCCCCTATAGGTTTAGCGTCGTAACCGGCCAGTAATCGTAGATTACCTTCGGCCTCAAAGACAAAATTTCAAAATATTTAAAATCATATCGGGGCCTAAAGTGGAAGTAAACAAAAAAATAATAATGTCCATTGAGCTTGTACCTACATGATACAATAATAATTTATATACATATACAAATCTTATATATCTCACACAGATACAATTAAGACACAGCAAAATGTAAGACTCTAACAAAGCTAAGGGCTGATTTTCTTGGCTCTAAACGAGCCTAACTTGCTCCATTCCAGAAGATTTTCAAGGCTGACACGGGTAGACTCCGAGGCTTTCTCTATCCTTATTGCTCAGTTTGCTCACCTACATATACATATAAATAGTGAGCTAAAGCCCAGCGAGTAATAACAGAATAAAGAGGTTAAATGAATGAAGTTCAATGATAACACAAAAACCTGCCTTACGATTTCGAAACGAATCTTAAATCATCTTCAAAGTAAGGCATTTGCCATATTATATCAAATTTGTAACAAAACATTTTCCATATCAAATCATATATTTCAATTTAAACAATCCATTTCAATAGGCAAAATAATTCGATTAGCCATCATGTCAATCCTTTGCAATGACAAAAACAATTGTTGGTAGCATTTTCAATACAATTCCAATTTCAATCCAATTCTCAATAATCCATGTTAACTCAATAGCAATACTTATTCAATGACAATTTATGTGGTGCATCCAATAGAGTAACAATGTATCAATATCAATGGGACCTCAAGGGTCAATCAATATATCATATCCAATGTGACCATTAAAATCTAACAGCAGAGATCTCTGTGTTTCAATTGTCCAATGAGCAACAGTATTGTTTCCCCCGAGCGAGAGCCAATGGGCCATGGTATTAATCTCTGCCAGGCAAGGGTCAATAGGCCATGGTATTAATCTCCCCCAGGCAAGAGTCAATGGGCCATGGTATTAATCTCTCCCAAGCAAGGGTCAATGGGCTATGGTATTATTTCCCCTAGGCAATGACCTATAATCAATGGGCCATGAATATATTTTCAAAAGGGAACTTCATTCATTCATAAGAAACTAGAGTTTCAATAAACAATTCGATGAACAATAACAGTTTTGATAAATCATCATAACTTTTCAATAAGCCATTCAATCATTCATATATCAAATTCGATACTTGATAACATTTTTGAAAATAAATATAACTTGAACATATCTTTATAAAGTTATTACTCACAAGGTTAAGTCGATATAAGGCCTCAAAGTCCACTTAAACAAATCACATAACAAAACACAATAAAAGCACCATTCAATATTCATTTCATTTTAATTCAACTCTCTTTATGCGCTCCTAGCTCATTCCATGACTATGTGAGTCCAATTGATGCCTAAGAATACTTAGAATGTCATGAGGATGCAATTATGCATTTAAAAGAGTTAGTCAAAATTGCTAAAATAGGATCCTCGCTCGGCGCACCTTTGGTTGCTCGAGCGTCTAAAACTCTGTAAAAATACTAGTTGGCCTTAATGTTCGCCGGTGACTTCACCGCCGAAGCGCCAACAAATTTTGTGTGCTTTCAAAACCAACAAAATAATTTCCAAAC
This sequence comes from Camellia lanceoleosa, assembly GCA_025200525.1. Taxonomy (NCBI): domain Eukaryota; kingdom Viridiplantae; phylum Streptophyta; class Magnoliopsida; order Ericales; family Theaceae; genus Camellia; species Camellia lanceoleosa. Next base: position 30,183,623 of record CM045766.1, read on the forward strand.
ACATTTTCAAAACTCAAACTCTTGCATGAACCAATTTAAACATGTAATTTTATTAATAAAGATGAACCCATGACTAATTTTCCAATTTCTAACACAAAATCTCTTTGATCATTAAGATTAAAACCAATAATTTCATGAATATAATAATTCCAATATTCTTCTTTCTTTATTTTATAAAACATAAATTAAAGTTATAAAGCCTTTTTCAAAAATCTTTACATGTAAGAAATTTAAATCAAAATCAAACTAATTTTTGATTCTTAGATATAAATTATAATTTGTTTTCAAATTTAGATTTAATTCATTTTCTTTGTATCAAACCCACAAATTTTAAAATATGAATTAAACTTTCCAAACTCTTGAAAATTCATGATGTACGTAAAATAGAACTCAATTTCATTATTAATAACAAAAATCAAACTTAACTAATGAATTACAAAAATCAATTTCTTAGAGTTTCAACTTAACTTAATTTGCAACCAAAAACTTAATTTATGATCATAGATATTCCAAAATGTGTCTAAATTGAATAAAACTTTTAAATTAAATTACATGCATGGATTAAAGATCAAAATCAAACAAATTCCTAATTTCAAAGCTTTTCTTTTTTCTCTTCAAAATATGAGATTAAATTAGTCAAAATTCTTCAAAATCCAAGATGCATGTATTTTAGAGTATTAAAACTTGTAGAATTTACTCATGCATGTAACAATGAGGCTTAATTTCATGCAAGATCACAACATCAAACTCAAAATAATGAATTTCCATAACCATGAACCTAACTTAATCTCTTCATGTTTGTTTTCTAATTTCTTCCAAGTTATACGAAATTAAATCCAAACTCATCTTTAATTCAAGTGCAATACAAGGATTCTACAAATTCAAGCTTGAAATTCTTACCTATCTTCAATTTGGTGTACAATTGAGGAATTCTTAAGCTCCTTCTCTTTTCCCTTCAATCCGTGGCTTTCTCTCTCTCAATGGTCTACTTCAATCACCTTCTCCGGCACATACTCTCTCTCTCCACTACTACAAAAATAGTTAAAGATCACACTTTGACAAAAAAAAAAGATCTCACTTTTATTGGAAGTGTGATAAAAAAAATTAGATTGATATTTTAATCACACTTTATTTGATTGAATGTGATAATATTTATTTTTTATGTCACTTTTCAATTAAGTGTGATTATATATATATTTTTTTAATCACACCGTCTAATTAAAGTGTGATTATATATACACTACTACTTTTTAATCACATTTTTTAAACAAGTGTGATTATATATATATTTTTTAATCACACATTCTAATTAAAGTGTGATTATTTATATATTTTTTAATCACACCTTCTAATTAAAGTGTAATTATATATACACTATTACTTTTTAATCACACTTTTTAAATAACTGTGATTATATATATATATTTTAATCACACATTCTAATTAAAGTGTGATTATTTATATATTTTTTAATCACACTTTCTAATTAAAGTGTGATTATATATACACTATTACTTTTTAATCACACTTTTTAAATAAGTGTGATTATATATATATTTTTTAATCACACATTCTAATTAAAGTGTGATTATTTTTATATTTTTTTAATCACACATTCTAATTAAAGTGTGATTATATATACACTATTACTTTTTAATCACACTTTTTAACTAAGTGTGATTATTTATATATTTTTTAATTACACATTCTAATTAAAGTGTGATTATTTATATATTTTTTAATCACACAATGTAATTAAAATGTACATTACTACTTTTTAATCACACTTTTTAAATAAGTGTTATTATATATATATATATGTATATATTTAATCACACTTCCTAAATAGGTGTGATTGTATAAAATATTTCAAATTGGTTTTTATATAAAATATACAATTCCCAAATTTTTAATCACACTTAATCTGATTGAGTGTGATAATATTTATTTTTTATGTCACTTTCTAATTAAATGTGATTATACATACATATATATATATATATAGGGTAAATTACACTGATATCCCCTAAGGTTTATGTTTGTTACAGTTCCCCCTTCACGTTTTGGAAATTACATCTCCCTCCATGAGGTTTAAAGTTTCATTACAAATTCCCCCCTTAGCAATTTAATTTTTTTAAATACTAATTTTGCCCTTACTGGGTAAATTACATTAACACCCCTTACATTTTAGAAATTACAATCCCTTCCCTAAAGTTTAAAGTAGCATTACCAATTGCCCCCTCGGTTAGTATTAGTTGGAAAAAAAATTAATTGAAAAAAAATTAATTGGAAAAAAATTAATTGAAAAAAAATTAATTGAAAAAAAAATTGTTAGTAAAATTTTTAAATTATGTTTAAAAACCAATATAAACTTATTTTTTGAATTTACATTTTTTCCTCAAATTTACAAACTGAGACAACTATTTATAAATCAAAAAAATTATCAAATAAGTTTTTATGACAAATTTAAAAATTTTTGTAAATATAAATTGAAAACTGAAAACGAAATGGTTACCAAACAGGTTTCAGATGGTAAAAATGTCGTAAAATTAATAAATAATTAAATAAGTTACCAACATAAGAAATGACTTATCAAAAAATTCTTACGCTATGTATGGTTTAATTTTTAGAAAAAAAATTAAAAATTAAAAATTAATTTGGTTAAGAAATAAAAAATAAAAAATAATTATCATTTTTATATAATTTTTATCTTTCGATTGGTTAGAAATAATTTTTTACAAATTAAATTGAAATAACCATACGTATGTAATAACCTGCCCAAAAGTTAAAATGATAATTATTTTTTACCCTTAAATGATAATTATTTTTTAGTTTTTATTTCTTAACCAAATTATTTTTTAATTTTTAAATGTTTTTTCTAAAAATCAAACCATATATGGCCTAAAAATCTTTTGATAAGTCATTTCTTACGTTGGTAACTTACTTAATTATTTGTTAATTTTACAACATTTTTACTATCTAAAGCTTGTTTGCTAAGGTGTCATTTTGTAACACTAAGCCGTTTGGTAACACTTACGTTTTCAGTTTTTTGTTTATATTTACAAAAATTTAAAAAACTTAAATAAAACTTGTTCAGTAAAATTTTGATTTATAAATCGATGTCTCGATTTATAAATTTGGCCAAAAATGAAAATACAAAAATGTGTTTGTTTTTGAGTTTTGAATTTTTTACCACCCAACACTAGCCACCACCCGCCACCATTTTCCACCACCGCCTTCTGCTACCACCACCCACCCCCCACCACCACACCCACCACACCACTTGCCACCACCACCACCATACCACTACACACCGCCATCCATCCGCCACCGTACTTCACACCACCACCCACCACCCACCACCACCACCACCACCCACCACCACACCACCACCACCACCACCACCATCACCCACCACCCACCACACCCACCGCCACCACCACCCAAAGACCACCACCATCCACCCACCACCACCCATCACCACACACCCATCCACCACCACCCGCCACTACCCACCATCACCATCACCATCACCCACCACCACCACCACCACCACCCACCACCCCCCCCCACCCACCACTACCACCACCCACCTCCCACCACCACTACCACCACCACCACCACCACCACTACCACCCGTCATCTGCCACCCATCTGCTACCACTACCCACCACCCGCCACCACCACCACCCACACGCTACCACCGATCACCCGCCACCGTCACCCACCCACCCACCCACTGTCACCCACCCACCCACTATCACCACCCACCACCACCCACTACCACCCGCCATCCGTCATCCACCACCCTCCACCACCACCATCGCCACCCACTTGCTACCATCCACCACCTGCCACCGTCACCCATCATTACCACCCGCCACCTATCCGCCACCACCACTCACTCGCCATCCGCCACCCATCTGCCGGCACCACCACCCACCACCCACCACCCGCCACCACCACCCACTCGCTACCACCCACCACCTGCCACCGTCACCCACCCACCCACCACCACCACCAGCTACCCACCACCCACCATCACCACTTTCCACCACCGTCTTCCGCCGCCACTTGCCATTTCTCACTCTTTTTTTATATTTTTAAATTTTTAAAAATATTTTGTCAATTACCAAACGCGTTTGTAGTTTATGTTTTTCTAAAAATAAACAAAAACTAGTTTATAAAATTTTTGTAAATATAAACTGAAAACGTAAACGTTACCAAACAGATACGTTTTCAGTTTTCTATTTATATTTACAAAAATTTAAAAAACTTAAATAAAAACTTGTTTGGTAAATTTTTGATTTATAAATCAGTGGTCTCAGTTTATAAATTTGGCCAAAAAATGTGAACTCAAAAAATGTGTTTCCGTTTTGAGTTTTGAGTTTTTTTTTTTTTTACCACCCAACACTAGCCACCACTCGCCACCATTTTCCACCACCGTCTTCTGCCACCACCACCCACCACCCATCCCCCACCACCACCTACCACTACCACTCACCACCCACCCGCCACCCACCGCCTACCGCCCACCCACATTACTACCACTCAAGACCCATCTACCACCACCATCCACTCCCCCCCACCTCCACTACCCACCACCTACCACCCACTTGCCACCCCCTGCCACTACAACCACCCACTCGCTACCACATGCCACCTTTTCCCACCCACCACCACCACTCACCACCCACTGCCATCACCACCCACCAACCGTCACCAACACCCACCGCCACCACCATCACCCACCACCCACTGCTACCACCACCCACTGCCATCTATCCGCCACCCGCCACTACCATCCACCGCGCCACCTATCCGCTACCATCACTCAAGACCAATCTACCACCACGCACTGATACCACCACCACCACCACCCACCACCACTTGCCACATCCGCCACCACCACCCGCCACCATTATCCACCACTCACCACCACCACCACCACCACCACCACTCGTTACCACTGCCACTGCCACCCACCCACCCACCACCCACCACCACTACCACCACCACCACCATCCGCCTCCACCCACCACCCACCACCACCACCACCATCCGCCACCCACTTGCTACCACTACCACCACCTACCCGCCACCCACAACCCACCATTACTACCATGTCCACTTCACCTCTCGACGACCATTACTACTACCATTGCCACCACTACCACTACTACCACTACTACTACCATTACCTCTCCTTCACCCTTGCCACTTCATCTACTCTACCACTACCATAACTAGGGGTGTGCATAATACCGCCGAAACCGTCGAAATCGCCAAAACCGCACCGAGCCGCACCGCCAAGGCAAATTCGTTATTATTTGCCAATCGAACCGCCGGTTTTTGGTAAGAAAAATGGCAAATTCTAATGACACTTTTATCAATCCACTGGTTTCTATTTTTCTTCCAAACCGCACCGACCCGCACCGCTATTAAATCATGTTTTATAAGATTCTAATTTTTTTTTTTACTTAAGTTTGCTTGTTGTTCTATACCTTAGAATATAGTATTACATTACTGCTCGAGGGGAATTCAAGATGTCAGTAATCCAAAATAAAGTTGGATTTCAATTCACTTTTCAATCTTTTTTTTTCCCCTAGCCATGTTGCAAACTTGCATCAGCTCACTTTTCAATCTAAATTCTTTTCAACAGTAAACATTTTCAATATATTGTAAACCCTGAATGATATTAATTTTATGTATTGTATTTGATCATTGTAGCTTCCACAGATGCTTGGAATGAACTGGTGGCATAGTCGTTGATATTATCATGTTGTTGCTACACTTGCTGCATCAGAAGAAAGTTTCACAAGATGCTTAACATCACGGTATTTCTCATCTTTTTTTTACTCTTTGATTTAAGTTTTGTAATTTGAATTATATTTTTTATAAACCGCTAATCTGCCCGAACCGCCAAGGCAAATCCGTCATTATTTGCCAACCGAACTGTCGATTTTTGATAAGGAAAATGGCAAATTCTAGTGACACTTTTATCAATCCGCCATCCGCCATACGGTTTTTATTTTTCTCTCAAACCGCATCGACCCGCACCGCGTACACCCCTAACCACAACTTCACCACTAATCTCCTTCGCCACCACCACCACCACCACCACCACCACCACCACTATCTCTTATCCACCACCTTCACCACTACTGCCACTACTACTATCATTACCTCTCCTTCACCCTTGCCACTTCATCTACTCTACCACTACCACAACTTCACCACTAATCTCCTTCGCCGCCGCCACCACCACCTTCACCACTACTGCCACTCCCTCTCCTCTACCACAAGAAATTAGTTCATGATTTTTAATAACAAAAAAAAAAATGGGCTGTAGAAAAATATTTTTCATTGATCACAGAAAATTAATTTTTATTTTAGTAGAAAATGTTTTTCATTAAATATTACCCCTACTTCTACCAAATAAAAAATAATACTATTTTTTTCATTAAAATAAAAATTAAACAAATAAATTTTCAATCTTAGTAACTAAAAAAAAGACATTTTAAAAAAAAAATTCATTAGCTACAGAAAAATATATATTTTAACAAAAAATAAATTTTTTTGACGACGGCAACTCCCATCGCAAAAAAGAAAAAGAAAAAAAGTTAAACGACATTATTTTGTTATTTAAATTTCATTTCTGACAAAAAAAATTTTATTTTTTACCCCTACTTCTACCAAATAAAAAATAATAATATTTTTTTCATTAAAATAAAAATAAAACAAATAAATTTTCAATCTTAGTAACTAAAAAAAAAATAATTTTTTTTAAAAAAATTCATTAGCTACAAAAAAATATATATTTTAACAAAAAATAATTTTTTTTGACGACGGCAAGCCCCATCACAAAAAAAAAAAAAAAAAGAGTTAAACGACATTATTTTGTTATTTAAATTTCATTTCTGACAAAAAAAAAAATTATTTTTTACCCCTACTTCTATCAAATAAAAAATAATAATATTTTTTTCATTAAAATAAAATTAAAACAAATAAATTTTCAATCTTATTAACTAAAAAAAAGAATTTTTTTTTTAAAATTCATTAACTATAAAAAAAATATATTTTAATAAAAAATAAATTTTTTTGACGACGACAACTTCGTCCCAAAAAAAAATTTAAACGACATTATTTTATTATTTAAATTTCTGACAAAAAAAATATATATTTTACTCCCGCCCCTTTTTGTTTTCCATTCCTGCTCCCTTCCCCCACCCTTCTTTTTTTTCTTTTTTTTTTTTTTTTTTTTTTTTCATTCGCGCTCATCCCCCATCCCCAAAACAAAAAATCCCCAATCTCAAACCCAAAAATCCTACCCCCCCTCTCTCTCTCGATCGACGATGACGGCGGAGGAGCAGCCGAAGGGCAAACGAGCCCTAGCCGTTCGCCATTGCACAGCTCGTAGTCTCTCTCTTTCTCTCTCTCTCTCTCTCTCTCTCTCTGTTCTATACATTCTCTAACAAGGTATTTTCATAAAAGAAGAGTTGCATGTTTCACTTGCTTTTGAAAACATGATGCTCCTCCTAAAGAGGAATTCTAAGATGTGATGTTTTTGGTCAACCTTTGAATGGATAAGTTTTCTTTAACAGAGGCAGTAAACGGAAGCTTGAGCAGCTACTACAGCAATGGTCGGAATGGCATGCGCAACATTTTTCTTCATCACATGTAAGCCCGATTCATTTTATTAAACCCAAAATTGAAGACGAAGGTGACTGGTGTTACTCCTCGGAATGGTGGGGGAACGAATTCGACGGCCACACCGTTCTCCGATCAACTTCTGATAAAGGAAACGGCATCGTCTCCGTCGTTGCTTACCCTTCTTCCAGACCAGTATAGCCTCTGTGTGTGTGTGTGTGTGTGTGTGTGTGTGCATATTTGTACACTTATGTGTGTATGTGTGTATAGTCTATACATATCCTATGTGGGTTTGGTACTAAACTGATTGAATAGATTCATTGCTGGGTTTAGCACTGATTTCACATTTAAATTTTTAGATGGGTTTGATTATTGCGGGGCGGTTTGATGAACGAGAAAAACCATAATTAAGCAATTTTGGGAATGAATGAGAAAAACTGCTCTGAGGGACATTCATTAAAAAAAAAAAAAAACACATGATATGAGTCACATTGTGTATGCTTTATATAATAGCATTGATAAATTTGCATAGTGTGTGCTTTATCAAATTGCATACTATATGTTTATTAGAGATGTTTGATAATCACTAATATCAAAGATCCCATTTTTCCCTCTTACATTCCATTTGTGTTCCAATTTTCTGCCAATTTTGGGATTCAAACCTTTTCCTTTTTGCAACGCTTTTCTAATTAATTTCGAGTTCTCTTGGACACCAACACTTTCTCAACTCAAACCCAGGATGCGGTTTCTATCTTATAAGCATGATTCACTGGTTAATATTTTGTTGTAATTTGTGCAGAGTTAAGTTCATTGGCCAGAAACACAGAATTTGTGCATAGTGAGGTTCAAATCCCAGTTTTGGCTAGGAGGATACATTTTGAATTCTTACTTCTCATGTGGAGACACACACACGCGCGCGCAATACACTTGATGTGAAATTGTATAATTGAATGTGAAATGATTATTTATTTCACTGCTATGCTTCAGTTTCAGTTTCACAAATATTTATGCTACCTATGTTATGTTTAAGTTTCACTCATAAATATTTATGCTTTGGTTTCTTTGTTTTTCCACAAGATATGGTTGTTCTTCCTTACAAGGATAGCCTATTATTATTTAGTAGGTATTTACAACAGTTGGTCATGGAGTCATTTGGGAAGGAGTTTGACTTGGATGGTAATCGGGTATGTCCAACCATCTCTGCCAACTCGTCTTGTTTGAACATGGAACAAATTTGATGTCCAAAAATATCATTATCTATTTAATTGGCATTACTATTGTTTACCATTGAAGCATTTTGAATTTGTGACACCTCTGGCAACTACAAAAAAAGATGTGATGTGAAACTAAGGCTACTTATTTCAGATGGCCATATATTTTTGTCACACTATAGAGTGTCAACTTGGTAGTGGTTCAGGAGGAAACAGCTGAATGGAGTAGGAATTTTCTAAGGAAATATTCCTTTTATCTTTCTTGCTAGAGAGTACAATGATGGAGCCGTACCCCATAATTTTTTTGTCTCTTAATTGTTCTAAACTTTTAATCTCTTCATTAGAGCTAAAAATTCTAACTAAAAATGGATGCTATTTTCATTGCAGGTGCAAGGAAAAGATCGCCTAATTGTAAAGTGTGTGGCCGAGCAGTTGGAATTGGAAGGGTCATACGTTCCTCATACTTATATAGAACAAATACAGCTGGAGAAACTTGTAGATGAGGTTATGGTATGGAAACTTTCTAGAGCTTCTAATGTCTTTTTCCAAGCACTCTTTTCCTGATCTAATCATTTTGCAGGCATTACCAGATGACTTGAAGAAAAAACTCAGCATGGATGATGATCTGGTGGTAGCAAGTGCCAAAGAAGCACTTTCTTGAGCTGCGGAGAGGGTTGCCATGAGAAATAAGAATCTCAGGAGGTGTAATTTTCTAACCCATATTTATCGTTGTAGTTTTGGCTCACATTTGACAATTATGTTTGTCATACATTCTTGGTGTGGCTTTAGAGACATTTCTTCATTCGTTTGAGATTTAGTCATTGACGTGGTTGAACTATTGTTGTTTGTGGCACCAACTTATTTCAGCTGCTTGGAGATGATAGTATGTTGTCTATTCCCGCTCCCCTCCTTTCGGAGCTATCTATGGAATTGAATTATATGTTGAAATCTTTCTTCTTGCCAGTTGTTTTTCTTTTGATTCTCATTGTTATTATATTCAGACAAAGATTAAATAAGTAAAATTGTGTTAAACCAAGTATGGCTATGTCTACCGTTGCAATTCACATCCTTGGTGATGTGCCTTCCTCTCCGCTTGTTGATTTTGTTGCCTCAAAAACTCATTTTCTGTTGGGTAGCTTTGCTTGGTAAGATTGTCACAAGGGAGGCTGCAGTACATAATCTGCTGTTATAGTGATAAATTTAGATCACGAAGTCTGCAATATGAAGAAAAATTATCAGATCGTTAGTCATGGGGAAACTATAAAGCATAAAAGTGCAATGAGCACTACGGCCAACAAAGCTACCCAACAGAAAATCTTGTAGATTTTTCATTTTTTCTGAACTTCATTAATAGTAAAATTAGTTAATGACTTGTAGATTTCACTTTCGTTTTTTAAAGATGTGCAGCATCTTTAACTTTTTCACCATATATATATTTATGTGTGTGAATATGTGATAATAGAAGTTCTCTAAATAGTTGATTCCATTTCTACTTTTGAGTATATAAGTAGATTTGACTTTAAAGGCCATACATCTTTATCATGCATATTTAAGTCCACATTAAAATTTGCAGAGTTGCAAGGTTGAACTATAAGCAAGCCCTGTTTCTACCTTCTATGAATTTCTTCCCTTTTTTGTCTTCCCTATTCAATTCTATGGCACAACATATTTTATCATCTTGTCCAACAATTTACTATTGGCTCCACAGTTGGATTTGACTAAAATATAGAAAGTGAAAGATAAGCTATACAACATAAAGTAACTTCAAAGTGAAAGAATGCTCCTAGCAGAGTTCATCACAAACCTTAAAACATATTAGCTACAATAAATTCTCCAGAAAATTCTACTGTCTCATACACATTTATTTATTTTCCTATTCTATGAATCCAATTGTTAGAAAGATATGCTGTACTTGCATTGAGTTTTAGATGCCACATTTTTGTGGAGAGGGAGTGTAGAACAAGTGTTTCTCTATTAATTGAAAATCATGGTATCTTTTTTTATTATGCTCGGAATGATGGTAACATTGTGAAGGAATGTAGAGAGAAGGTTGCATACTTGCATTCTAGATATATTGAATTTTGTGTGTGTTTCAGTGGAATGCCAGTGTGAGCAAACTTTAAACAAAGCATCCTTAATTTGTTCATTCATGTAATTGCTTGATGTTAGAATTTAAAATATATCTGTTTAATATCAAATGATAATTTTGTTCACATGCTTCTCACAAACCTGCTGGGGCAAAAATTTCCATTAATATTTGGTTGACATGGATTATTTCTAGTCTGAACTTAGAGCAAGTGTTTTTGAGGCAATTGAAGAAGAAGATAGGACAATAGAAAAGGAAGAAGGTTTGCCTCCTGCACTATTGGGTAGCTGCAATGACTCTGCAAAACAAATTCATGCTTCACCTTCAGGTTCCTCTTCAAATCTATTATTTCTCCTTTTTATTTATTTACTATTTTTTTAATTATTTTTTATCATGACTTTGAAGCTGTTGGGTGTTTATATTTTATAGGGTTGATACTTTCACAATTTATTTATCTTATGCTCCTGAAAGTTGTCTTTTGTATGACCATTGGAGTATTGATATCTTCTTTATAAAGTGTAATATGCTGAATTTTTGCTGGTTAAGTCTTGGAGCTGAACACATATTTGACATGTATATGATTGCGTTAGGAAATGCTAACCTCAATCTAGTCTTTGTTTTTGGGGTCTGCCCTAACTGAATCTTCAAAACTGAGCCATCCCATCCCCAAAAAGTGAGGAAGCAAAAACAAAAACCAGTGCCTGTTCAGTGCCGGCCATATGTCCAATTAGAAAACATACAGAAGACAGTCATTAGGATTTTGTGGTGGGCATTATGTTGTATTAAAAGCCATCTAGTGTAAGTAGTTGAATTGTTTGTTTGTTTTTTTTAAATTCTCAGTGATAAATGTACTAAGTTATTGTATGAACAGTACAAAACTAAGTTATTTGTAGCCACTGCAAGTACTAGTTAATGCATTATTTACTAAGCTGATATATATATACTTTAATTCTCGTTGTTTTTATGACTACAAGTTGCATCATGCAATTTTGGATTTTTGTTTTTATATATTTTTTAACCTGTTTTCATTATTCATATTGATCATCAAGCCATCCAAATTGTCCCCTGTATGCAGAATGGTAGTGCTGCTCCAAAGTCACGCATTCCTCAAATGGTTGCTTAAACATTGGGTTTTGGCCAAAACCTCCTGCTGCTGGTGATAGTAACTACAATGTATGTCCTCTTCTCTCCCAATCAAAAAAAAAAAAAAAATGGAGTAAATTCTTGAGTTTTTGTTTATTTATTTATGGGTACCTAGAATTATGGTTCAACAGTAATAATAATATACATTCACAAAAAGATCGTACACAAGCTGTATTGAGATTTATCATTTTTAAATACTGTGCTCATTAGTGACCTCCTAATTACAATGTCATTGACACTGAGCTGCTATTACATCTAATTGTTAATGACATCTAATTGTTAACAGGGAAGTTACTTCCAAAAGGATTAAGATCAAGTAGAAATGATTAATGTTCCTATTTTGATTTATTGAATTAACTTTTTAGTTTATTCATATGCATCTGCGGTTTCTAGATTAATTTGTGTTTTTATTTTTTCAGGTCAGAAATTTTTTGGAGATGCAAAATATGGTCCAAGAATTAAAGAATTTAGTTTTTTAAGTTTTTTCATTTTTTAATATATGTAAGCACGGATAATTTTTTTTATTTAATTCCTTTGTATATAGTTTTGAATATTTAATTTCCATTTATGAAATATATGACGTTATTCTATTCAATATGTGGTTATGATTCAAAATATAGTATATAGTTACATTCTTCAAATGTGCATACAAAAATAATATTGATTATTTTTCAAATATGTAGCACCCTTTTTTTATCACAGATTTTATTAGTTATTAATCACACTTAAAAGATGTGATCTAAATGTTATTAATCACACTAAAAAGATGTGATGTAAATATTTTTAATCACACTTAAAAGGTGTGATCTAAATGTTATTAATCACACTTAAAAGGTGTGATTAAAAATGATCACTTTTAATCACACTTTCAAAGATCACACTTAAAAGGTGTGATCAAAATATTTTTAATCACACTTAAAAGGTGTGATCTAAATGTTATTCAGCACACTTAAAAAGTGTGATTTAAATGTTATTAAACACTTAAAAAGTGTGATTAAAAATGACCCATTTTAATTACACTCTCAAAGATCACACTTTGATAAAACTTAAAAGGTGTGATTAAATAACATAGATCACACAAAAAATGTGATCTTTATCTATTTTTGTAGTAGTGCTCTCTCTCTCTCTCCCATGTGTTTGAATCTAATTTCCAGCACACACACAACTTCTCTTGAGGCATCCACACTACACACGTGCACAGATCCAAGCTGCCAGCACAACAACAATATACACATATCTGACTTCTTTGCACACCCACACATGTTTCTCTGCACACCCATGCCCTCACAATTCTGGATTCTTCTTAATTTGATTTGTGATAAAGATTAGCTTAATTAAATAACACGTAGCCTTTATAAATCTTAATTAACACATAATTAAATTAATCATAACCAATCACCAATCCCAGATAATTTAATTAGTCTAATTGATTTCAATTGAGGCCCAATTAATTATATTTAATTTTTAATGGTTTGAAACCCGGACCGGACTGGCCGGTCGAACCGAGCCTTTGTCCAGTCCGGTCAACCCCCTAAAACCGAATTAGGAGGAAAACTGGCCTGGAAATGAAAAACCGCCCCGTGATCGAGCAGAAAACCGGTGACGGGACCCGGGTTTGGCGGGTTTATTCTATTTTTTTTATTTTATTTTCTTTCTTTCTTTTCTTTCTTTCTTATATATTTTATATTATATATATATAATATATTTCAAATTTTTGACTAAAAATTCTTACTTTAAGAGTCTCCTCTAATAAGAAAGAGTCTCATTGGAAGTTTGAGAAGATTATGAAAGTCTATTCCTATTTATAGGAGAAAAAATTTCAAAGAGAACTTATAAAATTCTATGTGAGATTCAATCAAATTATTTAAAACATATTGATTGGAGGGAGAGTTGAAAATTTCATTTCCCTCCAAAATTAAACCTAGCATTCAATTAATTTGTTTGGAGGGAACGTTGAAAAAATTTAATTTCTTTAAAATAAGTGACTTTTTTTTTTTATCAACTATGACTTTATTAAATATTATTAATAAATACTATACAATAATTTTTATTTTTATTTGAGTATTTATATATATTTTTATTTATTGATAATTCATAATTATATTTTCTAATTATATAATATTAATTATGACGTCACGGTTCGACCGCTTTGACCCGACGGTTGAACCGGTGACTCGTCCACCCGATCTCTTTTCTAATTCGCTCACCGATCCGGTTTTCAAAACATTGTTTGAATCTAATTTCCAGCACACACACAACTTCTCTTGAGGCATCCACACTGGACACGTGCACAGATCCAAGCTGCCAGCACAACAACAATATACACATATCTGATTTCTCTACACACCCACACAGGTTTCTCTGCACACCCACACACACTTACAATTCTAGATTCTTTCTTAATTTGATTTGTGATAAAGATTAGCTTAATTAAATAACACGTAGCCTTTATAAATCTTAATTAACACATAATTAAATTAATCATAACCAATCACCAATCCTATATAATTTAATTAGTCTAATTGATTTCAATTGAGGCCCAATTAATTATATTTAATTTTTACCATCCTGAATAAGATTTTTAATCAAACTCCCAGAAGGCTCCAAATATTAAATTAAATTTATTGTCATCATCAATTTTGATTTTCCAAACCATTTAGGCCTTCAATTTCTAGTCAGACTCAAAATTTTCGTCAATAAATTACATATTTAAATTGGACCCCTCATAATTCAATTTAATTCACAATAATCACAATTCCCAATATTCATAACTTGATCAAATCCAATTCGGACCCAATTAATAAAATCTCAATTTTACTAAACAGAATCGAATATTTAATTAAACCTCCATATGGTCTGATACTCAAAATTAAAATAATTCAATTCGTCAATTTCACCTTCTTAAACCACTTAAGCTTTTAATTTCTAATTCCGAAATAGCACTTTTATAAAATTACATACAAATCAATACCAACATTGTTCATCAATTCCACAATTAAATTAAAATGATAATTAATTAAAATCCAAATCACCTTGATTAATTAGATATAAAATATTATATATGGCAGTGTCATCACACATTCTCTTCTTACCTCATTTAAAAACAACACTAATCCTTAGCCCTACAAGTATTAAATCGTGAGAAAGTAAGAACGCAGGCATATGAAAAAAAATATATATATATATATATATAAGAAGCTTATTTATTCATTCCATATTGAAAACAAAGATAGAATCTGATTTACAAAGTTGAAATTTAACCAAGCGAAGCTAAAATATGCTCAGCAATTGCTACTAGGTGTTGCACGGCAATATTGTTAGCCGTGATAGGTGATTTACGCTTATTAGGTTCATCACTGAATATACCTTCACAAGTGTCAGCATTAGTAATGGCCGAATCTCCTTGATGGATAGCTTCATTGTTATCTGACCCCACATTCTGAATGGCTTTAGGAATTTCTTTGACGATTAATCCATACAACTCAGTGCAATCGATGAGACATTGTTTGAAACGAGTTACATTGTCTTGCTAAGTAATTTTTTCACTTGATCGAAAGTAGTAGAAGCTTTAATAAGTGCGACTTCAAGCATGATCTGAGCAAGCCTGTGGCATCTGCCTTTACCGCTGAGGGTCGGCGTTAGAGTCGAATTGCAAAGATCGGGATATTCAGATTTCTTGCAGGTATCAGCTATTAAATCCGCATGAGAATGGTAATTTAGACTAAAGAGGACAAAAAGAAGAACAATTCTTGTCATGGTGAGTACTATCTTCACTCCTTTCCAAGACAGAGTTTTGTAATTTTTATTTTTTACTTTTTGATGGAGAATGAGTGTTTTACATTGGACAAGCTCATAAGTATTTAAGCACTCAATTGTAACAATAGATAGTAACAAAGCACAATCACAAATAAATGCATATACATGGTATAACGGTAAAGTCAAATGAAACTTCAATGCAATCAATGGTCAAATAAGGAAAGCACTAATAACACAACACAGAGCACTCATTTGTCTTGTTGTATTCACCACAAAACAGAAAAGGAAAAATATAATATATTTCTTATATATTATAAACATATGGTAAGTTAATCAACACCGGAGGAGTCTTCTTAATTTTTATTTATGAATATTCATGTGTGTATTTATGAAATTTCAATGCAGTAAATGGTCAAATAAGCAAAATAACGTAAGACATTCAATCCAATTACAAGTAATGGGGGTTAATGGGGTGGATATTAATTCTCCATTCCCATTCCCCTATAATAAATTTTCCCCATTCCCCATTCCCCATTCCCTATTCCCCATAGGTACCACCCTCCCCATTTCTTAATGGGTTTGGATTTTCCCCAAGCCACTTTAATCCCCATTTTTATTTTATTTTTATTTTTTATATTTAATGTTAACAACCACTTTTTTTTTTCTTTTTTTTTTAAAGGTTCACAACAAAAGCTAAATATACCTTCAATCTTTTTTTTTTCTTTTTTAATATATTTAATGTTAACAATTTTTTATTTTTATTTATTTATTTTTTAAGGTTCACAACAAAAGCTAAATATACCCTCAATATTTTTTCTTTCTTTTTTAATATATTTAATGTTAACAACTTTTCTTTTTCTTTTTTTTTCTCTTTTTTTTAAGGTTTAAGCTAAATATACCTTCAATTTTTTTTTTCTTTTTTAATATATTTAATGTTAACAACTTATTTTTTTTTATTTTTTTTAAGGTTCACAACAAAAGCTAAATATACATTCAATCTTATTTTATTTTATTTGGTTCAACAACAAAATCAAATACACATTAATTAATTAATTAAAAAGTTTGTTTTATAATAATCAAATATATAATTTTGAGACAATCAAATAAGTTTTAGTAATTGAAAAAAAAATGTTGAAGAACGTGAAAGATTAAAAAAAATTACAACCATCTCTCTCTATCACTCTCACTTTCTCCCTTACATGTTATAAGAACCTGTTTACAAAGTTGTAAGAGCTTGTTTGAAGAAATAAAATGTGAAAGAACCTGTTTGAAGAAAGTGTTATAAGACTCGTATTAAATTGCATCAGGGCATAAATAAGAAATTGTTTGTTGATCTCTTAGCCACGGACATTTTAGACATTAAACCATCTTTCTCTTAGCAAATTTGAACCATTCATTTTAATTTATCCAAAATCTAATTACACCTTTTAACAAATCTGAGCCACTCATTTTAAGATATCTATGCCTTACCACACCCAATCCATCATCCATCTTCTTCCTTTAGTCCCCCCACGAATTTTGTTGTTTGTTACTTTTAAAAAACAAAAAATGTTTTTTCAATTAAATTTTTACTAATTTCACAACACCATCATCACTATTCTCACATTCACTATCACACTACCATCACCATAGCCACTACCATCATCACTGCCACCATCACCCCACCACTATGTCACAATCTCTACTTTTACCTTCGTTCCATCACCACCACCACCAAATATAAAAAAATATATATTTTTAATTTGTTTTTAAAAAAATATTTTCTATCTAAATAAATGAAGCATAACATTGGGAAACAAACTGATTTCAGTTAAATCTGTTCATAACTAAGAAAAATTCTTTTATTTAAAAAAAAATTATTTAGTAAGACTTTGTGTCCCCTTTTTGTTTTTCCAGCAAATAAATCTTTGTACCCATGCTTTCTAACCAATTAAGACTCATGCTTGTTTCGATTCTCTACAATTTCCTTATTTTCAAATACATTCATATATATATATATATATGTTATATAAATTGTGTGATAACATAAAACAAATAGATTCATACTCGTTACTTGAAATTTCAGAACAAGCAAACTATTTTGAAAATTACAATACATAACAAAATAAAATAACATAGAAAAGCAAATCGAAACCTGCACTAGACAGTGTCCTTAATTGTTTTTAAATAAATTTAAAAAATTCTAGATATGCATAAAATTTGACAAGAATAATGTGACAATGTTAATTAATGTGTATTTGATTTTATTGTTGAGCCAAATAAAATAAAATAAGATTGAATGTATATTTAGCTTTGGTTGTGAATCTTTAAAAAAAAAAAAGGTTGTGAACCTTAAAAAAAATTAGAAAAATAAAAAAAAAAAAACAAAAGAAAAAAGATTGAATGTATATTTAGTTTTGGTTGTGAATCTCATAAATAAAAAAAAATGGTTGTGAATCTTAAAAATAAAAAAAATAATAAAAAAAAAGATTGGATGTATATTTAGCTTTGGTTGTGGATCTTAAAAAAAAAAATAAAAAAAAAATAAAATAAAATAAAAAAGAAGTTGGTTGTGAACCTGAATAAATAAATAAATAAATAAAAGAAAAAAGATTGAATGTATATTTAATTTTGATTGTGAATCTTAAAAAATAAAATTAAAAAAAATTAAAAAAAAAAAAAACATATGGGGAAATTAGTGGGTACCCATCCCCAACCCATCCCCTGTGGATATTCAAAGAATATCACTTATCCTACCCAATGGATAAGAAAAATAGGGGAAAACCCATGTATTTGGGTTGGGTCTCCATGGATACCCACAGGATAGGTTATCCATTGTCATCCAAAATTACAAGACCACCATATTTGGCCTAATGATTGTGTAGTACCCTTTGTGATATGAAATCTTGGGTTCAACTCCAATAAAGAGGAGTTTAATACCCTTCATAGTGGTGTTTATTTCTTCCCCATTATGAAGATTGTTGGCTTTGGGCTTGAACTTGAGCTTAGTGGCCTTTTAGGTATGCTTTGTTGACTTTATAATTTGGGAGATTCTATTTACACCCAAAACATCACTAAATTATGAATCATAATTTTTCAAAATCTCACCAAAGGCTCTAAAAATCATGTTAATCATAGCTATGAAGTCGGTTTTTGTTTATCGCGTCTCTACGGCCTTCAATTTCAATTCAAAATTTCAATTACAATAGATATTCCTACTTTCAACAGATATTTTTCCAAATTCACATATTTCCCATACTTAAACTTACAAATTCATGTCAAACACATAATCTCATACATAATTAAGCTTAGTATGGGTTGGGTTATCACATGTAGGTGTCCCCAAAATTGGGGGTCTCTATCATTGTTTTTGAATGCATCATAAGAAACAATGGGATGCTTGGAATGGGTTAAAATAGCCTAGATTAGAATAATTAATAAAATAAAATATTATATTATATTATATTATTATTATTTTATTTTTTAACACATCATTTTGTAAAAGGTTAAAAAGTTAACCAAAATAGTATATTCCTCAACGGTGCTAATATAATTATTTATTAATGGGAAAACTATTGATAAATCCCATTTAGAAGTGTTTTAACCCAAGAAGTCCATGAAAGAATTTTTTAACCCATTTAGTCCCATGTATGTATAGTTTTATTACATAAAGTCCTTTTTCTTGATTTACACTATTTTCTTGGACACTTATGCCCTTATATTTAATTTTGATACCCTTATAAATATTTTTTGAACGGTTAGCAATTTTATGATGTGAACATTCATATTTTAAAATTCACATTAGTAGGAATGTAAAATTGGCCTGTGGGCGGCCCGAAACCCGTCTGCGAGCCAGGGTGGGCCCGGCCCATTGACAATGTGAATATTCACATTGACATGTTAACATTCACATTAATAGGAGTATCAAATTGGCTCGCGTCCCGTGGCGGCGCGAAATTCACCCGCGGCCCAGGGCGGGCCCGGTCCGAGCCGTTGGCAATGTGAATATTCATGTTGACATGTTAACATTCACATTGATAAGAGTATAAAATTGGTCCATGCCCATGGGCGACCAAAAAGCCGCCGGCAGCGCTGGCAGATTGACAATGTGAATATTCACATTGACATGTTAACATTCACATGGATAAGAGTATAAAATTGGCCCGCGCCCCGTGGCTGTCTGAAACCCGCCCACGGCCCATGGGCGGCCCGTTGACAATGTGAACATTCACATTGACATATTAATATTCACATTGATAAAAGTATAAAATTGGCCCGCGGCCGTCTGTGGCCGGCGTACATTGACAATGTGAATATTCACATTGACATGTTAACATTGACATTGATAAGAGTATAAAATTGGCCCGTGTCCCGTGGCCGCCCGAAACCCGCCCACAGCTCGTGGGTGACTCGGGGCGGGCCCGGCCCGGCTTGTTGACAATGTGAATATTCACATTGACATGTTAACATTCACATTGATAAGAGTATAAAATTGGCCGGCCGTAGGCGACAAAAGCCGCCCATGACCCAGGCGGGCGGCCCATTGACAATGTGAATATTCACATTGACATGTTAACATTCACATTGATAAGAGTATAAAATTGGCCCAAACCCATGGCGTGACCCGAAGCATGACCGAACGGCGGGCTTAACAATGTGAATATTCACATTGACATATTAACATTAACATTGATAGGAGTGTAAAATTTGCCCGCTGCCCGAAGCTCGCTCGCGGCCCGGGGTAGGCCCGGCTCGGCCCGTTGACAATATGAATATTTACATTGACATGTTAACATGCACATTGATAGGAATGTAGAATTGGCCCGCTTTGTAATTTGCTCGAAGCATGTCCGAGACCCTAGGTTAGGGCCTAGGCCATCACTTTGAAGCTCGGCCCGACCCATCGGCCCGCTTAAGGCCCATTCAAGGCTCGGTCCGAGGCCCAGCCTACCTGAGGCACAATGTCTTTTTTTGTGGAAAATAATAAAATTTTGGTAGAAAAAATTAAAAAGAATTAAAAAAAAATGGCCAGGCCCGCCCAAGCTCGGCCTAAGCTCGAGCCTAGGCCTAGGCCAATTTTAAACTCCTATCAATGTGAATGTTAATATGTCAATGTGAATATTCACATTGTCACATCTTGGCAGGCCCCGCCTCGGCGTGAGCGGGCCGGGCGCCACGGGCAGAGCTAATTTTACACTCCTATCAATGTGAATGTTCACATTGTCACAGGCCGAGTCGGGCTCGCCCCAGGCCACCCACGGGCTTCAGGCCGCCCATGGGACGCGAGTCAATTTTACACTCTTATCAATGTGAATGTTAACATGTCAATGTGAATATTCACATTATCAATAATCGAACTGCAACTGGCAGGCTTGCCACAAGCCGCGGGCCAATTTTACAGTTCTATCAATGTGAATGTTAATATGTTAATGTGAATATTCACATTGTCACGGGCCGGACCGAGCTCGCCCCGGGCCGTCCACAGGCCGCGAGCTAATTTTACACTTTTATCAATGTGAATGTTAAAATGTCAATGTGAATATTCACATTGTACATGAGCCGGACCCATACACATTGACGATATGAATATTCACATTGACGGTGTGAACATTCACATTAGGGATATTTTGGTAATTATGTCACCCATAGGACTTATTGAAACATAAGAAAATAATATAAACTAAATAGAACATAAGTAGATGAAAAGGGTATTTTGGTCTTCTTATCTCAAATAGGACCTAATGGAATAGTCAAAAAGAATTTGGATTGGATGGAATATAAGTAATTAAAGATGGATTTATGGAAAAAGCTCCCTTTATTAATTGATTAATTTTACTTTTATTCTCCAAATTATTATCATTTTTTTCTACTTCATTGTCAAATTATCAATTTTGTCTATTTTTTTTATTAATAAGAAAATAATTAAAAATATGAAGAAAAAAAAAATTCATAATCAAATAGACCGCTAACCCACAGTAGCTAGAAATTTAACAAAGTCTAACAACCAATGAACTAAGGCCAACCACTACAAATTACATAAAATTCCCATAACGAGGAAAAAATAAATAACCACAAAAAGTATCAAACTATTCTCTATATGAGTTGAACTCGCAACCTCACTCTATAAATTCTCTAAATTTTCTAATTTTTGTAATGTAGTCTAATTATAGAGACGATTATGTAAATTATAATTGTTGAAAACTAATTTCATAGGAAAAATATTGTTTCAGAATTTGAAAATTATGAATTATACAACAAAATACTCACTTTTCTTATTATTTTGAACAAACTATATCTTACAATCAATTTAATGGGTATTTGTTTATATGATTTAAGTTGCAAAAATTATAAAATTATTTTTAAAAATTACACGGGTAATCCTTGCATTTTGTTCATTTTGTTCAATTGGCTTAATTTTGACCTTGAATTTTGTGTTAATTTGGTCCAATTAATTACAATTGTTAGTATTTTTTATGGAATGTGCATATGAGTAACATGTTTGATGTTTTTAAATGCAAAATTATGAACTTGTTCAACTCATTGAATTAATTTCAATCAATTCAATGATTATTTTTAATGAAAAATCAACGTTATCAATGGGCTTAAATTGACACAAAATCTCAACTAAATAGTCAAAATAGAGCCAAATAAGAATGTATGGCCCAAAAAAAAAAAAATATATATTGATATAATTTGCTCAATTATTTCTTTTCCCTCCAAATTAAGATTTAAAGATTATTGATTTGTGCAGCCCTCTTTAATTAGACCACATGAACAAAAATCAGTAATTTTAAGTGCTAAATGGAAAAAATCAATAATTTAGGAACAAAATAAAAAAAAAATATTAATGATAGTTTGTAAGATAAAATTGAAATTAGGAAAAAATTATTTATAAGTCCTATTTGGAAAACTTATTTAATGTGAAGTCCTATGAATATTCTCTTAAAGTTTGAAGTCCTATTTAAATAGAAATGTGTTCCATGAGGTCCAATGAATTGTAAATGAATAATGTTAGTGTACGATTATACCCTTAATTTGTTTTCTTATTATACCTTATTTTCTCATTCATCATATCAAGTTTGGGAAGGTTTTTAGGAAAGACAAGTCTACAAACAACAACTGTGCGAGTTTGTTTCACCTTGATTGCGGGATTCCAGTGCATTCTGAAAATGTTGCTTAAATGGATGTGGATATGGTCGATGATATGATGAAATTTGAGGGTCGTATGTTGATTCTTTCGACAGATTTCGAGTCCAATTGGTTGAGGGGAAGAGGTTTTTTTTTCTTTTTTTTTTTTGTGTGCGTGTGTGGTTGAAATGTGTTACTGTTTGTTGAAGTGTGTTACTGTTTGTTGAAGTGTGGATTGTTCATCTTTAATGGGGCATTTATAATCTATTGCACTCATTGGTAGGCACACTTTGGTCAATATTCTAATTGAATGTGTGTATTTGACATTGTGATGGTTGATGTGTTTTGATATGTTCGATGTGTGGAGTAGTGTGTATATGTTCAAGGGTTGGGTTGGAGGTATTTGGTTCTGGTTATTAATTGGATGTCGAATGTGAATCACGTCGCAGAATGGCAATTATACATTGGGACCTGAATGATCGTGTTACAATACATGTTACATTTAGTGTGTAATGTTAATCTATATACACCATGTAGTAGATGATATTTGTGTGTTTGTTCGGTTGTATATGTGTTTGGATGTATATCGTATCTTTGTTATAATCAGTGTTTACATACATGGCATAGTATGTTGCGCAAAATTGTTAGGGATTTGGGTTTATCATTAAATGTGGATTGAATCCCATCACACGATGTTGAAGTTACACTAGGTTGGGGATGATGGTGGTTCAACGGTGGATTATTGGAAGGCCATGCTGGATTTGGGATGGGAAGCATATGGGAAAGTCACAGTGAGTTTGGGATATTACATGTTACATTTATATTGGATTTGGGATGAGAAGCATATAAGAATGTCACGTCGGGTTTGAAAATGTCATATTAGGTTTGGGATATTATATGTTACATTTATGTTTTGAATTTCAAATTTTCAACCATATAAATTTGATCACAATCTATGGTAACATTAGATTTCCCATATATAGTATTGACATTAATCAAGTTATTTTGAATTTCAGAAACATATGGGAATGTCGCATTGGGTTTGGGAATGTGACATTAGGTTTGAGATGTTACATGTTACATTTATGCTTTGAATTTCAAAATTTTAACCATATAGATATAATCACAATTTATGGTAATATTAGATTTCCCTTATATAGTATTGCCATTAATTATGTTATTTTGAATTTTTAATTTCTAACCATATAGATATGATCACAATCTATAATAATATTGGCTTTCCCATATATGATATTGCCATTAATTAGGTTATTTTGAATTTCAAATTTCTAACCATATAGATATAATCTTAATATATGGTAATTTTGAATTTTTCATATATGGTATTATCATTAATCAGATTATTAATTAATTAATTAAGATTGAGGGTAGATCTGTCCACAAGAAAACCACAAGACCTATTGAGATATAAGTTTTTTCATAGGAACATATCTTCTATAAGTCTTCCAAATAGGACTTATAAACAATTTACCCTTGAAATTAACCCTTTATTAATATATATATATTTTTTTAGAGGAAGTAATAAATTAACACGAGCATATAAGAAACCTTCTTACGTATTGAATTGTGTGGAATTAAACAGTAAAATGAGGTAATTTATTTATTAGTAAATAATGATATCACTTATCATCAACAATGTAAGACGCCACTGTTACATTACTCACTGGGGCGAAGGAAAGATTTTAGAAAAAATTGCAAATCAACGGGAAAAAAAAGAAAAAACATAACTACATATCAGTTGAAAGTATGAAAAACAATTCAATGTGTTTGGTTTTACTTTTTTGAATTCAATTTTCTAAAAGTTGAATATTTTGTTTTTTGTATTTTTTTTTTTGTTTTTAGTGAATATTTTTAAAAATTTGAGTAATTTTTTATTTTTTTAGATGCACCTTACTTAGATTTATCTAGTAAAATATTTGTGAAAAAGTATTTTAAAAAATTAATAAATATATAAAAATACAAAAAAATGTACTAAATTTTTTTTTTTTTTTTTTTGGTATTTAGCAAATTTTTTAAATTTTTTTTTCACAAATATTATACTTTTGAGTGTATTTATGATACTAAAATTTTTTTAAAAAAATTACTTAAAATATTAAAAAATTTCAGTGAAACAAAAAAAATAAGAAAAACGAAAAAGTAGAATTTTCTAAAAATTGAATTCTAAAAATTGAAATCAAACCGAATGATTGCAAACCTGTGAAATTTTATTTATGTACAAAAAATTGAACAAAAATGCCCCCTCATCTTTCTTGTTTTTCCAGTTACCTCTCATCGCTAGCCAATGTTGTTATACTATCTCCCCCACCATTCCCAAACCCCCTCCCACCCTCCCCTTGCAACAAATTCATAACCACCCTCAAGAATTGCCCTCTCTAAGTAAATATTAAATGCAATAATTGCACTAATTAATGAATAATTTTATATTGTGCTAAAAATCTCAAAAATTCTACAAAAATGTCTCATATAGGTATGGGTCCCATGTGAGTCTTACAACCATGTGAAACTTCTGATAGAATATTTGGTAGAATTTTTGCATTTCTAATATTTTTGAAAATTTTAATTAAGTCAGTTAAACAAACAAAAAAACAAGATTATTTCGTTTGAGTTTTCTGGATTAAATTTTTTAAAAACTGAGTTTTTTAGTTTTCGTATTTTTTTGTTTTTAGTTAATATTTTTTAAATTTTAAACATTTTTTTTTTTTACTTTTTTTAGATGCACCTTACTTAGATGTATCTAAAAAGTCAAAAATTTATGAAAAAATATTTTTAAAAAATTAATAAATACATAAAAATATAAAAAATATATTGAATTCTTGTATTTTTTTTTTTTATATTTTTGGTATTTAGTGAATTTTTAAAAGATTTTTTTTACAATTTTTTTACTTTTTAGGTGTATTTATGTTATGTATGTCTAAAAAGTAAAAAGATTGCCTAAAATGTTAAAAAAAATTAGTAAAAACAAAAAAAAAAAACGAAAAATAAGAAAGTAGAATTTTCTGAAAAGTATTTTTGAAAAAATGGAATCAAGCAAAGTGTTAGTACTTGGTAATTGATAAGTGACGCCATGTATTTTGCGTGGTGCAAATATTACACTCAATATGTATGAAAAATGTTAGAAATCTTTTTTAAATTACTAATTTTTTACAAACTACACGAGTGTGGTTTTCAAATGAACATTACAATAATCAAAAAGAAGATTTATTAATGAAAATTTATACATTTATACAATGAAAATACCTCAAATCTAACCATGGATGTAAGTATTGAAGAGAAATAGAACCCCTACCTCAATAATCAAGAAAAAGAGTGAGCTTGAAAAGAAGCCTTCGCAAATCCAAGTTCCAATCGGGTAAAAACATTGATCCTCCCTTGTTCTTCATCCTTGATGCCAAAAACCATGGTGGATCGTGATTAAAGTAAAGGAATTCAAGGGTTTGGGGGCTAGGGTTTCGGACATGGAAGAGAGGAAGGAAGAGGAAAGAAGAAAAACATCTAAAATGATCCAAAATCCCGTTTTTAAAGCTGCTGGTCCGAAAAACCCGCTCGAGCGTACATCTTCACGCTCGAGCGTACATGCATTAAGCACAGATGTCAAAACTTCAAACAGGCATAACTCTCCCATCCGGACTCCGTTTTAGGTCGTTCTTGTGCTCAAATTGAAGCCCCGAAAATAAGCTTTCCAATGGTTCCAACCTCACATCCAAATTCAAAGTGTGAAAAAAGAAAAGGGTAAAAGAGTGACGGCTGATCGTAGACAAAATATTCAAACTAAAGTTTTTGATCCAATCTTACCCTACCATCATATTACCACCACAATCAAGACCCCAAAATAAAATAAGGAGGTTCCAAATACATTAATAAAAATGCCTCAGACGACCCCACGTGCCTCAAAATTCAAGCTCACCAGGCGACCCGCTCGAGCGCCCCACCTTGCGCTCGAGCGCTCAGACGAACAAAGACGTCCGTTCGAGCGTCCACTTCTACGCTCGAGCGGGAATCTACCACTCTCAGAATCTCGGGTAGTCTGCAAAATTGCTGAGAACCTTAAAAGTCTGCTGGAGCGTAAACTTCTCCGCTTGAGCGGAGGGAAAAATTCTGGGTCGTCACGTAACAGATAATAGATCCATATGGTGCTAAGAATGCCATGATACATTTCAGAGATTGGACAATCATTCATCTATATAGAAACCACCATTTCAGAAAACAGAGCTTATTATATCTATCAGAAAATACTTATAATTGAACGTATCTTTATATGGTTGTTACTCATAGATAGAGCCCGGAGTAGAACAGATGAATCAGACAGATATTGGTGCGTGACTTACACAAGCACATGACAGATACACATTGAAACATACACTCTGTAAACACTTGTCTTATTTCATTTCTTTCTATGTGTGTTTCTAACCCTTATCCTTATTATTATAGCCTAACTCATGGTGTAAGAATGCCTTAAATGCAATGAGAATGCAAAAATGCACTTTGAAACACTTTGCAAAATTTCAAAAAACAGGACAGTTTGCTCGACCAGATCCTTTGGTCTGCAAAAGTACTGAATGCTCTTATTTTATGCTCGAGCTAGGAATGAAAGAATAATAACTGAAATGAACCGATCGACCGCACCGAACTGAACCACCAGTTTACGGTCTGTTTATTTTTTGTAATTCGGCCGGTCGGTCGGTACGATTTTTTTGAAATTTCGATTTTCGATTTTCGGTTTGGTTCACGTGAATTTTACACCACACCGAATAGAACCGCACCAAATAATACTCCCATCTAAACCATCCAGGTGTTTAAATCCTAACCATCCACTCAATAATATATATAACATAAGTACATCCTTTTTTGCCTTCCAAGTCCCACGGTGAAAACAAAAAGTTGAAACACTTTTTGTTCTCTTTCACTGATTCATTCTCTTTGTCCTTTACTCTTTGTCTTCTTCAACTTCAAAGTTCAAAAAAATTGGGGCTTTTTTACTAAGGGTGAGAAATTAATCAGTTGGTCCACCACTATCATCTATTATTTAGAATCTTGAAGCAAAGTTTTGGTATTAGGTAAATTTCATCACTAATTTTTTTTTTTTTTTGAAAACCCTATTTTTTATTGTTTTACTTTTTGAACAAACCTTTTTTTTTTTTTTTTGGATTAAAAACACCCTATTTATGACACAAATCTCTAATTTTTTTTAACACTTTTCAAAAGCCCTAGTGTAGACTGACTTTTGTGTCAAAGTAAACACTGTTTATGACCTTGTATATATATATATATGTGTGTAATATTTACGATGTTTTCAAAAGGGTTTTAAAAACACCCTATTGATGGTGTTTTAGATCCATAAAAATATTTTTTTTAAAAAAAACAAGGTGTTCTTTAACATGCAAATGAAACACTACTCTTAACATGCAAATGAAAAAAAAAAATAATGATTTAATTTTTGTTCGTTAAAATAGATATATTTTTTTCTTTTAGTTAAAATTTGTTCTTGTTATTATGATTTTTTTTTCTTTTAGTGGTGGTAATATATTTTTTCTGTTAATAAATAGGAGGATTAAGATTTTTTCTATTAATAGAAGGATTAGGATTTTTTTCTGTTAGTTATTATATTTAGATGGATGATTTAATTTCTATCAGTTAAAATTTGTTCTTGTTATTTGTTATTTTTGTATTAGTTAACATTTGTTCTTTTTCTTGTTATTATTTTATTAGTTACTATTTCTTCTTCTTCTTCTTCTTCTTATTATTATTATTATTATTATTATTATTTTATAAATCAAATATTTCTTGTTGTTATTATGTTTAGATGGATGATTTAATTTCCCCTATACAAGGGCCCAGTGAAATTACTACTAAACAACCTACAACACAAGAACATGAGGATGAAAGCACAAAAAATCAGTCTAATAGTGTCAAGGGTAAAAGAGAAAGATCTTTGGTTTGGGATCATTTCACGAAATTGAAGTGTAAATCTAGTAAAAGACCTAGGGCTTCTTGTAACTATTGTGGTACAACTTATGCATGTGATCCAAAAATTAATGGGACAACATCAATGCGAGCTCATATAGAATCAAAGTGTAAGAAGTATCCTCTAAGGCAAGATGAAAAGCAAACTACACTAGGTTTTAAACCAAAAATTAAAACTGGTGATGGGGAAACAGTTAGTAATCTTATGGCTGTAAGCTTTAGTGTTGATGCATGTAGAAAGGCCCTAGCAAAGATGATAATAATAGATGAATTGCCATTTAAATTTGTAGAGGGTGAAGGATTTAGGCAATTTATGTGTGTGGTTAAAAATCCCATCTAGGATTACCATTGCCAAAGAATGTATGTCAATATTTGTGAGTGAGAAGAAGGCTTTGAAGAATACACTTAGAGGTCAACGACTATGTCTTACCTCAAACACTTGGACATCCGTGCAAAACTTGAATTATATGTGTCTCACTGCACATTTTATTGATTGTGATTGGAAACTTCATAAAAAAATTCTGAACTTTTGTATAGTTCCAAATCACAAAGGTGACACACTTGGTAAGGTCATTGAGGACTTTTTCACAATCACGGTTGATAATGCAAGCTCAAATAATGGTCTCATTAACTTTTTGAAGCGAAAGACGAAGAGAAGAAAGAATACCATATTAGAGCATGACTTTTTACATGTGAGGTGTTGTGCTCACATATTGAATCTAATTATTTGCGAGGGATTGAAAGAAATTGATGATTCCATAACAAGAATTCCGCGTGTTATAAAATTTGTGAGATCCTCTCCATCTAGAATGACCAAGTTCAAATTATGTGTTGAAAAAGAGGGCATTGAGTTTAATGGTAAACCTTGTTTAGATGCGGCTACTCCGTGGAACTCAATGTATTTCATGTTAGAATGGGCTATACAATTTCAAAAGGCTTTCAAGCGGTTATATGATGATGACACTCACTTTCGCTCGAATCTTAGAGAGGATGATGTTGGTGAGGTTTGTGAGATTGGTGAGGTTGATGAGATTGATGAGGTTGGTGAGGAGGGAGAGGTTGGTGACATTGGTGAAGAGGACGAAGTTGCTTTAAGTAATAATGTGAAAGGAAAATAGAGAAGAAAGACAACCAGGCCGCCTACAAAACATGATTGGAAGAAGGTGAGATTGTATGTCAAGTTCCTAAAATTGTTTTACAATGCCACATTACGTTTTTCAGGTTCTTTATATGTCATTTGCAATGCATTTTTTATTGAAATTGTGTTGATAAAAAA
Source organism: Camellia lanceoleosa (assembly GCA_025200525.1). NCBI lineage: Eukaryota > Viridiplantae > Streptophyta > Magnoliopsida > Ericales > Theaceae > Camellia > Camellia lanceoleosa. The sequence continues at coordinate 30,213,834 of CM045766.1, forward strand.
TGCAATCATTGAATTGTGTGAGAATGAAGGTGTAAGCTTGCATTTAATGGCACGTGGCATGAGTTCCAAGTTTGATAAGTATTGGGGTAAATTTGACAAGGTTGATTTTCTATTGTTTGTTGCGATTGTTATTAATCCCTATTACAAACTCAATTATATTCAATGGTGCTTGGAAGAAATTTATGAAACTAAGCATGTTGATGATTTGATGATGAAACTATAGAATGAGTTGACACGATTATATGATTGGTATGCTTTGAATGTTCAAAGTGATAGTGTGTAAACACAAACTGTGGGGGAGTCATCAAGGGTAATGGATTTGGATGAAGAACATGACATGGATGTTCAGGCAAAAATGAAATCCAAGTATAAGATGCATTTGGAGAAACAAAGTAGCGTGGTTAACAAATCTGAGTTGGAGAAGTTTCTGGTGGATGATTGTGAAGAAGATAATAATGATTTTGATATATTGGGTTGGTGAAAGGCTAATTCCACTAAGTATCGCATCCTGTCTCTCATAGCTCGGGATGTTCTAGCTATCCTTGTGTCTACACTTGCCTCAGAATCTGCTTTTAGCACGGGAAGTCGTGTGCTTGATCCATTCCATAGCTCTTTATCACCTATCATTATCACCTATCACGGTAGAGGCACTCATTTGTACACAAAATTGGTTACGTTCCCTATCTCAAATCAGTCTTAGAGATCAATTGGATGAATTGGAAGATATTGAATCAGGTATATTCATTGATCAATAAATATTTCTTATTTTCTTTCTTTTATATTTTATGAGAATTATATGTTTAACACTTGAATTTCTTATTTTTTGCTTCTTTCATTTTTTTTTAGTGCTTATGGAAGGATCAAGCAGCAAGGATGTCAACATCATTGATTGATGTCAGAAAGCAATGGTAACAAGTTGAATATTTGATCTATTTTTTTTAATGTATTTATGTTAAATTCAATTCTTATGAGAATATTTTTATTATTTTTGCTAGACTTCTTTTGTTTTGTTGGTTGGAAAATATGCCAAATTTCTGCACATTTCAGTTTTTGATTTTTGAGATTGAGTGTTAATAGTTAGAAAGGTAAGAGATTGCATAATTCATTTAGATTTTTTTATGGTAAATTCAATTATGATGATAACAATTTTATTTATTTATTTTGGCAAGACCTCTTTTGCTTGGTTGGTTGGAAAATGCATACTCTATCTATTTTATTTTTAGTTTTTTAATATTAATAGTTTGTAATATTTGGTTATGGATATATGGTTCTTTGTTTTTTTGGGAGTGAATATGATATATGGTTCTTATTTAGTTTTGAATAGACAACAAAAGACTTGCTTGATATATGGTTCCTATTTGTTTTGAACAGAAAAATAGTTGCTGGATATATTTTGATAAATTTTGAAATGTTTGGTTTGTTGGATATGTTTGATGCTTGTTGGATAGGTTTGTATAGGTTTGTTGGATATGTTTGTTTCAATAGAAACATTTTGGACAGGTTTGTTGGATATGTTTGATGCATTTTATTTTTTAATTGTTTAGCTCTTACTGGACAAGGATTTCAAAGCCCAATTCAATTTTTTTTTTGGGTAAATAAAGCCCAATTTAATTTGATAAAACATATGTAAAAATTATGCTTAGGTATTGTTGGACTTTAGTTTCCAAGGCCCAAATTCATTTTTGTAATGGATAAAAGTAGGCCTAACATGTGATGCCCAAAATCGTACAACCGCACTGCACCGCACCGCATCGAAATCACATAGCGGTTTGGTTCGGTTTGTAGGTGTCTTTTGGTCTGTTCGGTTTCACAAAAAATAAAACCGAGTATTTTGGTTCAGTTTATAAACTATGAAAAAACCGGCCGAACCGCACCGATTTCACCCCTAGCTCGAGCCAACTTTTGGTCGCTTGAACCAAGGTTCAAAACAAAGGGTGGCCGCTCGAGCCAACCATCAAACTCTACGAAAGTATTGAGATCTCGCAAAGTACGCTCAAGCAAAGGTTTCACTGCTCGAGAACCCTACGAATTTTGGAATTTTCAGATTGCTCTTCAAGGTTCAAAACTTGATTCCAAAGCTTCAATCTTGTTCATTTCGGTCAAAAACGTTATAAAATACTTGGAAACTTGTAGTAAAACATGAAATGAAGGCTAATTCGTAAAATCAAGGCCCAAACACAAATTAATTCTTCAAATTTATACTTAAAACTTCATATTCATAACATGTGTGCAATGGCATGGTTTCCTTTCTCACAAATCATGAACAATTAAGATGAAAAGGTATGAAACATGATAAATTTTCAAAACAAAGCTAGAATAAGTACATGCATATGAGAAGTCTTTGGAAATAACTTCAAAATTTGGTGAATTATGCATGCGTGCATGACTTGATGCTTAGTTCTACATTCTTAGTGCATTGCAAGTGTTTAATCTTTAGTTCCTCTTGAATCCACATGTAAATGAGCCTAATGTCATAAAATGAGGGTTGAACTCTTATCTAGAAAACTTAATTCTCTAGAGTTCTAGCAATTCTTGTCTAATTGCACCAAGTTCCTTTAACTGCCTCGCAATTCTTCCCCTCTAACCTTGGTTTCAACTACCTCTCACACACACACTCTCTCTCTCTCTCTCTCTCTCTCTCTCACGTTTTGGAGACTCAAGGATGAATGGTGGAGTGTATGTGGAAGGTTCTTAAATCACATTAGCCTTATAGGCTTAATTAGTGGTATTTAATTAATCTTGATTAGTTTTAATTAATTTATTCTAATTGTTTGATTCCATCAAATTCTAATTAAACTGATCATAAAATTCTAAAAATCCCAAATAACACATAAATTAAAACCTTCAAATTCCATCTCGAAATAGCAATTCAGACAGATATTCCTACAAAAGACAAATATAAATTTAAATAGCATGCAAACCACATAATTAACACATAATTTCACTTAACCACTTAATTAATAGTCTTACTTACGGATTAACGGCTAATTATGGATCGAGATTGTTACAAGGTGCCCCTTAGGTCATACTTTATCGGGCGCAAACCAGAAGGGAAGAAGAACCTATCACAAGGCACTATACTTTGCTGGCTTAGATATAGTGAGAAATTGACCCCCTTTCACACTTTACCGAGTGCAAACCGGTAGGGAGAAGAAACCTCTGTCAATGCGCCACACTTTACCGGCCTCACCTGGAGAGAAACGGACCTCCCAAATAACAATCAATTAAAATCATAACACGCTAATCACAAAAAATAATAGATGGCGTAATACATACACCTAGTCCAATTATCACAATCTTGACCAGTAACAATTAAATACATTAACTCACTTTTTTCAAAACGTGCTCCATGAACCACCGTTCAACAATGAGTTTTCCTGCATTTTCAAAATGTTCCCAAAACAAAATATGGATTACCAAACATCAAAACCATAACTACCTAACGGCCGTCTCATACATAAACACATCCGCAAGCATTCTAGTTCATTTTCTAACAACATAATCTACAACTCAACAACGGAATTATTTATTCACAATGTCCACTTACAGTCAACAATACATCCTTCTACCTTACATAGCCCATTCTACAATAGTACTCATAGCATGTATCTACCAACAATCAATACCATCCTCCACCGATGGCCAAAGAAAAAATTCTAGATGCCAATTACGTAATCAAAGCAATAAATATAGCTGTATATATTTTCATATTCCCGTACATTCCAAACTCTCATGTTTTATAAAGCAGGTAATTAATCACACTTTTTTTTAAAAACAAGTCCTCGTTATTCCAAAACCCAACATACACAACACTTACCAACACTCAATAACATTAATCCAAAACTCCAAAATTTGTAAACAACCACAACCTAACCTAATTTCAATTCACCTTATGCTTTTCCTCTAACATCCCGAAATTTATGAAGGATATACCAAACCCTACCAACCCCATATCCTAAACATGTTTTTACAACCCATAATCAATTATAAACATAACACACAAACCCACCAATTTAAACCCAAACAAATCCATATGCTTTTTAACAAAATCAACCATGACACTACATTTTTAAATGTCATAAAAATTATCACAAGTCTATCTATAGTGAGGTATTGAAAAGAAGCTCTAGAATCCCTACCTCAAAAATCCACCGGCAATGAAAACACGATTCGCTTAGATTAAAATAACGCCCTCGTCACCCTTTACGTTTTGATCTATAGGACTAGGGGTATAAAGTGGGTATAACTAGATGAAACCCAAGCTTTTAGGTTGAAGAAATCCAAAAATGGCGGAAAATGAGAGAGTTCAGAGAGAGAAAACCAAAAAAAGTGACTTTTACGGACTGATATACGCGTAGACCGCTCAAACGACCAAAACACCGCTTGAGCGACCAGACACAAAATGAAGACACTGCTTGAGCAAAAGAAGCGTCGCTCTCGCGCAAATATCAAACTCTCAATAGTTTTGCAGACTGTAAAAGACCACTCGAACAAACAAGCAAAATTCTGGGCAAAGATTCCTCTGAAAAATGAACTCCCAACCTGTTTCAAACGCAACCATAATACTCAAACAATCCAATTCAACAAAGAATAAGATGAATAAGGACACAGACAACCATCATGATAAGGAATCCTAGATTCAAAACAATAAATAGTTCAAGTCTAAATCAAAATTGTTATAGGATCTCTCTCTCTCTCTCTCACATACACAGCGTTGGATTTTGAGGATGAACTAGGTCGCGGTAATAGGGGTTTGGTACAATGGTGTCAGACTGGCTCCCGACAACACTAGTTGTGGTAGTGGCAAAGGTTGAGAAAGCGCGACAGCGAGTGAGTGATGAGTATGGTTGGGTCACGATGGTATAAAGGGTGACGACAACAAACGAAGGGAGACGAGAGGAGAGAAGAGAAGGGATGACAAGGGGCAACAGTGGGAGTGCGGCTAGGTGGTGGTGGTGGTAGTTACTAATGGTGGGGTAAAGGAGAGATAGAGGGAAAGTAGGGTTACCGGTGGGGGTGGAGGTTACCAGAATGAAGGTCGCCAACGGTGAAGGGCTATCGGCGGTGTGGAAGGGGTTGCCAAAAGAAGAACAATTGGAGGTCCAAAGAATAAAGGTATAGTTGGTATTAGGTGGGGGTACAAAGAGAAGTAAGGATGCAAACGAGCTGAGCTAAGCCGACCTCGAGCTCGACTCATTTGCTTGTCGAGCTCGTTTATTGAGCTCGAGCTCAACTCGATAACTAACTAGGCTCGAGCTCGGCTCGACTTGGCTCGTTAATATTAATGAAACTCAAACTGAACTTGGCTCAGCTCGGCTCGTCTCGTCTCGATAAGATTTATTTTAATTTAATTTATATTATTTAAATAAAAAATATTATTTATATATATTTATATATTATTTAATATGCAAATAATATATTTATTATATAATTTAAATAAAGATAAACGGGTCGAACTTGACAAGCTGAACTTATTCAAGCTCGAGCTCGAGCTCGTTTAACAAGCCAAGCCGAGTCTATTCATGAACAGTTCGACTTATTTGCAGCCCTAAAGAGAAGATGAGAGGGTTTCAATTATGTAAGTAGGGGTTCAAAGTAAATAGGTAGAGGCATTTAGTTGTACTCATTAACAAAATTAAGATTTAATTATTTAATTAATAAATTTTAATTTGAGATGAAAATTTATTAATTAAATATTTAAATTTAAATTTTGCTAATATATTGGGGTCTAATTGAATTTTGAGGTGCGGTTTGAAAGGTAGCTAAGAGTATCAATATTAAACTAGTTAAAATTTTGTTATATTTTAACTTAAAAGTTACTTTTTTCTATTTTGGTTTTACATCTTTTTAAATATATTCTCCAACAACTATATATTATTTCTCTATATTATTTAAATATTATTTTATTCATTTTAATTTGAAATTATTTTTTAGAAACTCAACACGATTAGTTCCAAAATATAAAAAGTAATATTATTTTAATGTTTGGCTATGGCAAACTACTAGTTACATTTGTTGAGTCAAAACTATCAAAACTAAAATAGTTAACTTGATAACTAATTTGATAGATGCGAAATTTAGTGATGAGTAGTGTTACATGCCCCTAATAGATTACCCTATTTTGACATTTAATGAGATGGAAGAGAGAGATAATAGAAAGAGATAAAGAGAAGAAGGATGAGAAATAAGGAGTGAGGTCCATTCCACATCATTAGGGATGGATTAAGAGTGCTAAATTAGAGCTCAAGCATTTTTCTTTAGTGATTTATTCATTATTTTAGCTAAAAAATAAAAATGACTAGTTTGATATTGATACTGTTAATAAATTTCAAAAGACCAATCATATACATTATTTCATTTTCTACCTCATTTTCTCATTCCTAGATAGAAAGTAATGTATTCATAAATGTGTATGAGACTCTTTCACTTACAGTTTGGACTGAGAAAATGAAATAAAAATAGATATATGTAAAATAAACTAAACTACCTTGTTTTTTTTTTTTTTTTTTTTTTTTTTTGTAATTTCACCTTAATTTTTCTACTTAGTTTTAACCAGTACTCGCCTAATAATTAAGATTTCATTTTATCTAAATCTAATTGTTGATATTTTTTTGAAGTATCATACATGAAATCCCACTATTGTTGTGATACCCCTGTTCTGTATTGTGCTAAACTGGTCCTTAATTTGTTTATGGTTATGTGTTTAGCATGATTTTGTGTGCCATTATGTGATAATATGTGATTTTGAATTCATATCTGTTCGCCGTAGGAATATCTGTTGAGTAATCTGCTTTGAAGATTTAATTGAGGGCCTTATCGGCCATAGAACCCAAAATTGATTACGCCATTGTGATTAGTAAAATTTTTAGAGCCTACGGTGAAATTTAATTGAAAATTGATTCTGGTCAATTTAAACTGATTAAATTGATTAATTAAGTGCCCTATTATTTTATATTAAAATAATTGTTGGAGGTACTTTTTACTTATGGCCATATACTCTCTCTACTCCTTTTTGAACTCAAAATCTGAGTTAGACTGTGGAGAGGAAGAGAGAGTCGGCTGTAGAGAGAGAGGAAGAGAAGAGAATTGAGCAAACTTAGCTCAAAGCTTGGGAACCTTGAAGATTATTCAAGTTTTGATCATAGATTGTGAAGATTAGAGCTTCTAGGTAAGTGAACTCATGAATTTTGTTGTAAATGTGTAGATTCAAGTGTGTTTGAAGATCAAGAACATGAGATGAGTTGGTTTTGTTGATGTAATAGCCCTTATGCACATGCATGTAAGAAATTGTTTTGAATCTGCATGTTTGAGTTTCAAACACATGATTTATGTGAGTTTTGAGTAAAGCTCATGTTATTATCACCAATTTTGTCATCTAAGATGGAAATGAAAGTAATACATCACATGCATGTACAATCTATGAGGATAGGAGCTTTGAATGCATGAATGTGTATGATAGAATTGAGTTTGGTGTCAATTTGAGACATGCATGTGTTTGATCCTTGAAATTGAGCTTTCTAATGGTGTAATCTTGTAAGGGAACCATGTTAGCATGATTATATTTGAGATTTTGGGCCTTGCATGCAAGAATGGCAGCTGGGAAATTGGTTTGAAGCTCAAGAACACATTCTGGATTTTCCAGAAATTTGAGTCTCGCCGAAGATCGCCGCCGGCGGAGAAAACGGCTCAAAGATTTTTTCAGACACGGCTCCCGCTTGAGCGGGGAAGTTGACGCTCGAGCGGGGAGCTATGTAGGCAGGAAGTCCACTCGAGCGTCCGATTTCGCGCTCGAGCAGGAAATTGAAGCAACCAAGATTAGAGACTTAAGGGTCCGCTCGAAGGGAATCCCACCTTTCGGCGGGGACCCTGTTCGAAATCTGTTCTTGCATCTTCTGTTCGGTTTTCCGTTCTCTTTCACTTGTAAGCACTCTTAGCCAGATGTTAAGCATTGTAAATGAGTTAATGAGATAAGAATGAAGCCTAAAGAGGGAAATGTGAATTTTGAACGGATTGAATTGTTAATGACCCTTTTATGTTCATGGCATGTGTAGGGTCGAGTTCCAGGGCGAACCAATCAACCGATCACTGTGAGTAATATCTTGACAAGATATTTATAGTATGTCATTGTTTAATTGTTACTTCTGTGTAAGTTTTGCAATTCAATGAATAATTGGGCCAAAGGCCGATGGAATTGAATGATTGGGCCAAAGGCCGATGGAAATGAATAATTGGGCCAAAGGCCGATGGAATTGAATGATTGGGCCAAAGGCCGATGGGAATGAATAATTGGGCCAAAGGCCGATGGAATTGAATAATTGGGCCAAAGGCCGATGGAATTGAATAATTGGGCCAAAGGCCGATGGAAATGAATAATTGGGCCAAAGGCCAATGGAAATAAATGATTGGGCTGAAGGCCGATTGACATGAATGATTGGGCCGAAGGCCGTTTGTTAAACTGTTCCAATAATTGCATATGTACTCGTTTATTTGATATTATTCACTGGGCATTCGCTCACGCTCATTCATGTGATTGTAGGTGCGCCAAGTGAGAACCAACCCCAGCCCCAGTGAAGTCAGCCGGGAACAGCAGGAGTTTTGGGGAGAGTCAGCCTTGGGTCTCACGCACGAGACCAAACCTTGCCCTTTTTGCTACGTGTTTGTATTCTGTCGTGTTGGCAAGGATCTTGTGTATATTGTATATAGTTGCTATGGGTTGACTCAGTTTAGATGATCCTGTTTGTAAAGAAGTTTATGTTACTGCACTTATGATGTGGGTTATTAACGTATATGGGTTTGGTTGTTTTGGGGTGCATATAAACACAGCTCTATGGACAAAGTTTTTAATTTTTACTTCCGTTTGGCCCTTTTACTCTGATGAATTATGTCTTATTTGTATGGAGGCCGTAGGTAATTTCAGGATTACTGGCCGGTTATGTCCTTAACCCTTATGGGCGGGTTTGGGTCATGACAGAGTGGTATCAGAGCACGAGTTAATAACTCACACACTTGTCCAAAAGAGCAATAAGCGTCTAGATAAGATCTAGGATGCATTCATATGATAGATATGAAATTAGAAGCATTGACGGTATGCTTAAATGCTTTGATATGAACTTCGAAGACATCATGAACATGCTTAATTATTTTGATTTGTGTAATTGTGTGCTATAAGTTGTGACCTACTTGCATTTCAAATTATCTGGATATGTATATTCCTTGTTACGTGCATACTTGTGTATATCCTGTATGAAATATAATGCAAGTCTAATCAGATGGTGAGAACAAGAGGCGATGAGTTGGAGGAATCCTCTACAGCCAAAATAGACAGGATGGAAAGATTGCTACAGGAAATGGCCGAAGCCTTGAGATAGCAACAGGAGTGGCAACAACAGTGGCAGCAACCACATCCGCCACCTCCACCACCGGCACCTCCTGTGCCAGATAATCAGAATGATGACCGAATCATAGCCCTCACCAAAGAGTTCAAGAAAATGAAACCACCCCAGTTCCATGGTGGGTTAGATCCTCTGAAAGCTGAAGCTTGGGTCCTCGGCATCGAAAAACTGTTTGAAGTATTCCCATGTTCAGAGGCACAGAAAGTGCTTCTAGCCACCTTTATGCTAGAGGATGAAGCGAGAAGATGGTGGATGTTGATACGGGAGAGTTACAAAGATGCTGATTGGGCAAAGTTTTTAGAAATCTTTTATGACAAGTACTTTCCGCAGTGTGTTCGGGATAGAAAAGTGGCGGAATTTATGGAGCTGAAACAAGGCAGTATGACCGTAGCTGAGTATGAGGCCAGATTCACCGAATTGGCCAGGTTTGCGCCACATGTGATTGACACAGATTATAAGAAGGAGCGACATTTTGAAGGTGGGCTCCGAGATGATATTCTAGAAAGGGTGAACGTCTTGAAGTTGGAGACATACATATGAGTGCTAGACAGGGCCATTATCTCGGAGGCTAATATAGCCAGGCAAGCTAAACCAACAACAGAATGGAAAGGTAACAAAAGGCAAGGTTTCTTTTCGAAGAAAAAGTTTTCAAAGAAGCAAAATACTGGTTCCTCGAATACCTCCAATTCTTCCCGAGACGCAACCCCGTTGTGTGCCACTTGTGGTAATAGGCATCGGGGGACTTGCTACCGTGTGACAGGAGCTTGCTTTAATTGTGGTAAGCAAGGGCATATTGCCAGAGAGTGCAAACAGAACCGCGGAAAATTTGCTACTAGTTTAGCAGCATCAGTCCCAAGGCCGGGGAATGTTATGGGACCTACCCCCACCGGAGATACCGTGAGACAGGAGAGAGTTTTTGCACTTGTTCCGGGTGATACACGGAATGCCAATGCCGTTGTCTCAGGTACTATCTCAATATGTAATCAGGATGCTTTTGTATTAATTGATTCTGGGTCGACACACTCATTTGTGACACATGCATTTGCATCTAGACTGAAAAGACCCCTAGAATTGTTACCATATTTGTTATGTGTGTCTGCTCCATCGGGGGAATCTGTGTTATGTGACTATATATATCGGTTTTGTGACATGCATATTGAGGATACTACAATATATGTAGATTTGTTGCCCTTAAACTTTAGACACTTCGATGTAATTTTGGGCATGGATTGGTTGACCAAATATTGTGCCACCATAGATTGTGTGACAAAGAGGGTTGTGTTTAAACCACCAGAGCAGAAAGAGATTGTGTTTGTGGGAAATGGGGTAGTGCCTCCACTATATTTGATATCTGCAATGAAAGCATGTAAATTGATCAGGAAGGGGTGCCAGGGTTATTTGTGTTATGTATTGACTGAGCAATCCGTGAATGTTGAATTGAATGATATTCCCGTTGTTAGAGAATTTCCAGATATATTTCCAAATGAATTACCAGGGGAATTGGTAGACAGGGAGATAGAGTTTACTATTGAGATCGTGCGGGCACCCAAATTTATTTCTAAAACTCCCTACAGGATGGCTACCTTGAAATGAAAGAATTAAAGGAACATTGCAAGATCTTCTTAATAAAGGGTTTATCCGACCTAGCACTTCTTGGGTGCACCGGTGTTATTTGTGAAAAAGAAGGATGGCACTTTGCGCCAGCATCGATTATCGGGAATTAAACAAGGTAACGATAAAGAATAAGTACCCCTTACCCCGCATTGATGATTTATTCGATCAGTTGCAGGGATCACAGGTGTTTTCTAAGATTGATTTGAGATCCGGGTATCATCAGTTGAAGGTTAAGGCAGAGGATGTTGAGAAAACAAAGATTGAGCGAGGTATGGTCATTTTGAGTTCCTTGTTATGCCATTTGGAGTAACTAACGCTCCGGCAGCATTTATGGACTTGATGAATAGAATATTTAAAACCTACCTCGATGAGTTTGTGGTAGTTTTTATCGACGATATCTTGATATATTCTAAAGATAGACTTGAACATGAACAGCATTTGAGGGCTGTTTTACAAATACTTCGGGAAAGGAAATTATTTGCTAAACTAAAGAAATGTGAGTTTTGGTTGGATGAGATTGTTTTCTTAGGGCATGTGATCAACAAGGAAGGAATTTCAGTCGGCCCGCAGAAAATAGAGGCAATTGTGAATTGGCCTACACCAACTAATGTGACAGAGGTCCGTAGCTTCATGGGCTTAGCAGGGTACTACAGAAGGTTTGTGCAAGATTTTTCGAAACTAGCGGTACCTCTTACCCAATTGACACGTAAAGGGCAACCGTTTGAATGGAATGATGAAAGAGAATCTGCTTTTCAAGAGCTGAAAACAAGATTGACCACCGCACCAATTTTGACACTACCTTCAGGTACGAAAAATTTTGTAATTTTCAGTGACGCATCTTACAAGGGTTTGGGTTGTGTGTTAATGCAGAATGGAAAGGTTATTGCTTACGCCTCCCGACAATTGAGGCCACATGAGGAGAATTATCCGACGCATGACCTGGAATTGGCCGTAGTTGTTTTTGCCTTGAAAATCTGGCGGGATTATTTGTATGGGGCAAGATGCGAAGTCTACACGGATCATAAGAGCTTAAAATACTTCTTCACGCAGAAAGAGTTGAATATGCGTCAGAGAAGATGGCTGGAATTGATAAAAGACTATGATCTTGAGATTCAGTACCACCCCGGGAAAGCTAATACAGTTGCGGATGCCTTGAGCAGAAAATCAACAGGGGGTATGGCTTGTTTGCTTACCGAACAGAAAGAAATCTTGCAAGATTTTGAGAACTCTGAAATTGAGGTAGTGGTACGTGAACAGGGCGGATTGATAGCCGCTATTACAAATGAGCCAATTATTGAGGAGATCAAGCGAAGCGAAAGAGGATGAGTTCCTCAGAAAAGTAATCAATGAATTTGAGGCGAGTCCAAAAGCAGAATTTAGCATTGAGAATGAAATGTTGAGATTCCGAAACAGAATGTGTGTTCCCGATATTCCGGAACTTAAGAAGAGGGTTTTAGACGAAGCCCACAGATCCGTTTTTGCTATGCATCCAGGCAACAATAAAATGTATCGGGATTTGAAACAGACCTACTGGTGGCCTAAAATGAAGAAAGAGATTGCAGAATATGTGTCTAAGTGCCTTCAGTGTCAGCAAGTTAAGGCTGAACATCAGAAACCAGGCGGTCTACTTCAACCTCTCCCTATTCCTGAATGGAAGTGGGAACGCGTGACTATGGACTTCGTTGTTGGCCTACCTCGGACTTCACAAGGTATGGATTCTGTTTGGGTTGTAGTTGATAGACTAACTAAATCCGCACATTTTCTGCTTGTCAAAACCACGTTTACTGCTTATAGATTGGCTACCATTTATGTTGATGAGATTGTCCGTTTACACGGAGTCCTAGTGTCTATTGTGTCGGATAGAGATCCGAAATTCGTATTTAGATTGTGGAAGGGTTTGCAGGAAGCTATGGGAACAGAACTAAGGTTCAGTACTGCGTTCCACCTGCAGACAGATGGGCAATCAGAAAGAATGATACAAACTTTGGAAGATATGCTTCGCATGTGTGCTTTGGATTTTCAGGGGAGCTGGGAAGATTATTTGCTGCTTGCAGAATTTGCATATAATAACAGCTTCCACTCCAGCATCGGTATGGCACCATACGAGGCTTTGTATGGTAGGAGGTGCAGATCACCAATTTGTTGGACAGAGGTCGGGGATAGAGCCTTACTTGAGCCAGAAATTGTGCAAGACACTTCTGAGAAAATCAAGACTATTCGCCAAAGGCTCAAAACAGCTCAGGACCGACAAAAGAATTATGCAGACGTTCGGAGAAGACCTCTTGAGTATGAGGTTGGTGACCATGTGTTCATCCGTGTTTCTCCGATGAAAGGCCAAGTCAGATTTGGGAAAAAGGGCAAGTTGTCGCCCCGTTACATCGGGCCGTTCCAGATTCTGGAAAGACTTGGTCCAGTTGCTTATAGAGTTGCTTTGCCACCAGGATTTGAACAAATCCACAATGTATTTCATGTGTCGATGTTGAGGGGTTACCTCCGAGACCCGTTTCATGTGATTGATTATCACCGGGTTGCTATTGATGAAAATATGGAATATCTTTGAATGGCCAGAGAGAATTGTGGACCGACAAGTGAAAGAATTGAGGAATAAGTCCATCCCAATGGTGAAAGTGGAATGGACAGAACACTATGGGACAGATGCTACATGGGAAAAAGAAGAGGAAATGCGCCTACGCTATGCACATCTGTTTCCCGACGAAGGTAACTTAAGTTTGGAGGACCAAACTTCCTAAAGGGGGGAAGACTGTGATACCCCTGTTCTGTATTGTGCTAAACTGGTCCTTAATTTGTTTATGGTTATGTGTTTAGCATGATTTTGTGTGCCATTATGTGATAATATGTGATTTTGAATTCATATTTGTTCGCCGTAGGAATATCTGTTGAGTAATCTGCTTTGAAGATTTAATTGAGGGCCTTATCGGCCATAGAACCCAAAATTGATTACGCCATTGTGATTAGCAAAATTTTTAGAGCCTACGGTGAAATTTAATTGAAAATTGATTCTGGTCAATTTAAACTGATTAAATTGATTAATTAAGTGCCCTATTATTTTATATTAAAATAATTGTTGGAGGGACTTTTACTTATATTATATACTCTCTACTCCTTTTTGACCTCAAAATCTGAGTTAGACTGTGGAGAGGAAGAGAGAGTCGGCTGTAGAGAGAGAGAAAGAGAAGAGAACTGAGCAAACTTAGCTCAAAGCTTGGGAACCTTGAAGATTATTCAAGTTTTGATCATAGATTGTGAAGATTAGAGCTTCTAGGTAAGTGAACTCATGAATTTTGTTGTAAATGTGTAGATTCAAGTGTGTTTGAAGATCAAGAACATGAGATGAGTTGGTTTTGTTGATGTAATAGCCCTTATGCACATGCATGTAAGAAATTGTTTTGAATCTGCATGTTTGAGTTTCAAACACATGATTTATGTGAGTTTTGAGTAAAGCTCATGTTATTATCACCAATTTTGTCATCTAAGATGGAAATGAAAGTAGTACATCACATGCATGTACAATCTATGAGGATAGGAGCTTTGAATGCATGAATGTGTATGATAGAATTGAGTTTGGTGTCAATTTGAGACATGCATGTGTTTGATCCTTGAAATTGAACTTTCTAATGGTGTAATCTTGTAAGGAACCATGTTACCATGATAATATTTGAGTTTTTGGGCCTTCCATGCAAGAATGGCAGCTGGGAAATTGGTTTGAAGCCCAAGAACACATTCTGGATTTTCCAGAATTTTGAGTCCCGCCGAAGGAGAGATCGCCGCTTCGGCGGAGAAAATGGGCTCAAAGATTTTTTCTCAGAACACGGCTCCGCTTGGCCGAAGTTAACGCCGGCGGGAGCTATGAGTAGGAAGTCCAATCGAGCGTCCGCTTTCGCTCGGCGAAAGAAATTGAAGCAACCAAGATTGCAGACTTAAGGGTCCGCTCGGCGGGAATCCCACGCCGGGGACCCTGCTTCGAAATGTTCTTGCATCTTCTGTTCGGTTTTCCGTTCTCTTTCACTTGTAAGCACTCTTAGCCAGATGTTAAGCATTGTAAATGAGTTAATGAGATAAGAATGAAGCCTAAAGAGGGAAATGTGAATTTTGAACGGATTGAATTGTTAATGACCCTTTTATGTTCATGGCATGTGTAGGGTCGAGTTCCAGGGCGAACCAATCAACTGATCACTGTGAGTAATATCTTGACAAGATATTTATAGTATGTCATTGTTTAATTGTTACTTCTGTGTAAGTTTTGCAATTCAATGAATAATTGGGCCAAAGGCCGATGGAATTGAATGATTGGGCCAAAAGCCGATGGAAATGAATAATTGGGCCAAAGGCCGATGGAATTGGATGATTGGGCCAAAGGCCGATGGAAATGAATAATTGGGCCAAAGGCCGATGGAATTGAATAATTGGGCCAAAGGCCAATGGAAATGAATAATTGGGCCAAAGGCCGATGGAAATAAATGATTGGGCCGAAGGCCGATTGACATGAATGATTGGGCCGAAGGCCTTTTGTTAAACTGTTCCAATAATTGCATATGTACTCGTTTATTTGATATTATTCACTGGGCATTCGCTCACGCTCATTCATGTGATTGTAGGTGAGCCAAGTGAGAACCAACCCCAGCCCCAGTGAAGTCAGCCGGGAACAGCAGGAGTTTTGGGAAGAGTCAGCCTTGGGTCTCACGCACGAGACCAAACCTTGCCCTTTTTGCTACGTGTTTGTATTTTGTCGTGTTGGCAAGGATCTTGTGTATATTGTATATAGTTGCTATGGGTTGACTCAGTTTAGATGATCCTGTCTGTAAAGAAGTTTATGTTACTGCACTTATGATGTGGGTTATTAACGTATATGTGTTTGGTTGTTTTGGGGTGCATATAAACACAGCTCTATGGACAAAGTTTTTAATTTTTACTTCCGTTTGGCCCTTTTACTCTAATGAGTTATGTCTTATTTGTATGGAGGCCGTAGGTAATCTCAGGATTACTGGCCGGTTATGTCCTTAACCCTTAGGGGCAGGTTTGGGTCATGACAATTGTCTACCATAGATAGATATTTCCTAGTCATTGTAACAAGAAAAGAACAAGAAGCAAGAAGAAAGAAAGATAGTGAAAAGTGGACGGAAAAAAAAATGAATTAATATTTTTTAAAATAATAATCAGTGTGTTTGATTTGAGTTTTTTAGATTAAGTTTTTTGAAAATTGAATTTTTTAGTTTTCGTGTTTTTTTATTTTTAGTGAATATTTTTTAAATTTTGAATGTTGTTTTTACTTTTTTAGATGCACCTTACTTAGATGTATTTAAAAAGTAAAAAATTTGTGAAAAAATATTTTAAAAAATTAATAAATACATAAAAATATAAAAAATGTATTGAATTTTTGTATTTTTTTTATTTTTGGTATTTAGTGAATTTTTTTTAAAAAAAAATTTACAATTTTTTTATTTTTTAAGTGTATTTATGTTAGGTGTGTCTAAAAAATAAAAAAATTATTTAAAATATTAAAAAAAATTCAGTAAAAATAAAAAAATATAAAAAATAAAAAAATAAAATTTTTTAAAAAATATTTTTTAAAAAGTAAAAACAAACACGGTGAATAACTTTATACGAAAACAATATATTTATTATATATATATAGATCTTACTAATCCATTAACGTTTGCTTTTCCTCGAATTAAGATGGTGCGTGCGTGGACCCTAATGCCCGGTGGTTAGGTTTGTAATGTGACATATCAACTTCAACAACACTAATCAATCATCAAAGACTGGTCAGTCATCCATTACGGGGACAAAAAATAATGAAAAATAAAAAATAAAAAAAATAAAAAAGAAAGAAGAAAACATCAACAGACTAGACAAGCATATAGTGGTTAGTGATAATGAAGAGGAATGCTTGGATTGGGATGTTTTGAAAATTTGATTACTTTAATTAATTTTTAATTTTTTTAATGAAAATATATACCAGAAATATGAGAATAATTTTTTGGGTGAGTAATTGAATAGTAAAGATTAATTTGTATAGTATAGGGTTTATATGAGATGTGGTGGTGATTAATTTTTAAGTAATTTTTAGATTGATAAGAGTGGATTTGTAGTGCTACTCGAAAAATAAATAGAAGAGTTGACTTTTTTGCATTAATATTTTTTTTTATTTTTTTACTAAAATAGGTAATTGTCAAAACAAGTTTGTGCATGAATAAAAAGAACCAGGTAGAAAAGAATTAAATTACATTAAGAGTTTATTTGGAAATTAACTTTTAATATTTTTTTTTAGCTTTTTAGTTAAAATATAAGATCGGAAAAATTCAAGTGTTTGGAAATAATTCTAACTTTTTATGAAAAAAAAAAAAATGCAAAAAATAAAGAGAATGAGAATATATTTGAATTTTTTTTCATAACTTTTTTGACCTCTTCAATAATTTGTTTGACTATTTTAATTACTTGCCAAACGGATCCTAACTTTCCTTAAATTTGGTAGAATGCATTAAGCTCTATAAATTTATTATAATTATATTAACATCCTCTTAAAGTTTTAATTTACATAATATTTAGTCTTTTTTATTAGTAATTGTCAATTGCATGGATGAAAAAACAATAGAGTAAATTTCACAACTTCACTTGAGATTTAAAGAAAATACATTGAGTCTCATAAGTTTCACATAATCACATTAAACTTCTTAATGTTTTAGTTCACATAATGCTCAGATTCATTTTCATTAGTAATTCATTATATGCATATGTTTGGATATAAAAAAAATAATGTTTTAATTACTTTAACACTATATTTTACTTTACTTATCCTTATATTTGCATACCATCCATATTAATTTCAATCGTTTCAATCTTACTAAAATAAAATTCGATACATTTATGTCAAACTTGTGAAAGTTATTATATTTTTTCTATACCTCAATGAAGGTCAATATAAGCTACCCAAAATGATAGTGATGGTTGCCTTCTTTCAAGCGGGTCTATAAACACAATATATCCATAAATTTTTTAAGTTAATAGGATAATTATAATATTTTCATTTTATCGAGTTTATTTCAAAAGAAATAGTTAGTTTATTTTCAAAAACTTACTTCTTGTTCTTTTTTTTCAAGATAAACGTGATAAAATAAAAATTTATAATTATCAAATCAATCTAATTTTTTCTATGAGTTATATATGTTGTCAGTCCTACAAAATAAATAATTTAAATTATTGGAAATGAACTCACTACGAGCCTTGCGAAACCCTCAATTAAGCCCAATCCAAACAATATTAGCATATTTTTACACTAAAATATATAATTTATCTTGTTTGTTTCTTTTGTCTTCTCACCTTCTGCCCTAATTTCAATTGTTTTACCCTCATTGAAAAAGGGATTGATGTAATTATAGTATGCTTATGGAGGTTCATTGTATTTATTCTAAAGAAAATGCTAAACACCAACCCTTAGGCTGCATTTGGTTGGATGATTTGGTGTGAGCAATGAAAAGAAAAAAAGAAATGTAATCCTATTTTTTATTTGGTTATAACAGAAATTATAAGGGAAAAGAAAGTGAGAGAAAAATACAATCTCACTTTTTGTCTTTTAAGTTTATTTATGCTCATTTTTTTTTCTCCATTTTCCGATTCAACCAAACATAGCTTGGAACTCGAATCCTATCAATTATTTCTCATTTTGTTTCTATTTACCTTTTCCTCTCTATTTTTTTTTCATCAAATTCTTCAACCAAATATAACCTTAGAATTAAATAATAATAATAATAACAATAATAATTAGTTTTTTTAACTAATTTAATCAAGTGACATTTACACACAAGTTCTAATTTATGAACTTATACTCCATTAAATCCTAATTAAGATTTTTTGAAATTTCAAGTCTCTTTAATTTTTTAATAGTTGGAATTGTCATTCAAATAATGATTGTTCATCATTTATGATTATCTATAACATTTATTTTGATTTTTAAAATTTTAAAATATCAATTTTCAAATTAAAAAAACTAAAAAAAAAATTATGTGCAAAAAAAAAAAAAAAACTCTGTATTTTTTTTTAAATTGAATTATTTTTTTGAGAAAATTGAAATTTTGGTATTTATAAAGGAACATGATGATGGAACATTGATGTGTAAAACTGAAAAAAAAAAAAAAATAAAAAAAAAATGAAAAAACTTATAATGTTTTCAGTTTTAAAATTAGAAAAAACTGATAATATTATCAGTTTTATTTGATAATTGAATCAAACTAATAAGTAGAATGGTAAATACGTTTAATCTTATACTTTGTTTTTTTTTATCAGTTAATGAAACAATTATCTGGAACATTACTATACAAATTAATAATATTCTTAATTTTAAAAATTAAAAAAAATTGATAATATTCTTAATTTTACTAAATAAAATTTATTAATTCAAAATTTTTTAAATAAAATTTAAACTATCATAATATTTATAAATAGAATTTTTAAGTAATTAAGTTTGGAATCAAACAAAGTCTAACAAAACATCTTATTAAAAACTTTTGGTTAATGCGTTATACTCCCAGCTGGGGGTCACCCCAGTGAGGTGGAGGGCTTTGGTTGGTTGAAAAAAAATAAATTTTTTTTTTTTTGGTTGGCAGCCAGTGGGGGCGTGCCACCTCACTGGGGGTGCGACCCCCACTGGGGGTATAAATCACAACTGAAAACTTTTTTTCCCTAGAAAAATGATTTGGACTATCAGCCAAATACAGTCAGCTCTGCATATTACACGTGTCCAAATGTGCGAGCACACAAACAAGAACCTACAGTTTTTCACGGACGAAATTAAAATGACAGTTTGAATAAGAGTTTCAAAAGATGGAAAATAGTTTTCTACTTTCGAATCTGTTGAATACTCTCTTGTGGTCCTGGTTCCGGTGCGGCGGCGCTAGTAGCTTCGACGGCGGTTCTCCGGCAGCATTGAAGCTCACCACCACCACCGTTCCAGAATAAAAAAATCAGACAATTTTCTAGTTTTTGCCTTTCTCTCTGATCTAGAAATCCTATTTGTTTTCTCCGAGACATTGGAAGTGGTTAAAAAAGATTAAAAATTGTTTAATTTCAATTCGGATTTCAAATTTTTCGGAGTTGTTCTTCGGCTACTCCGCCATTCAACAATTGGTGCTTCAATCTTCTCTCGTTTTGATCTGTGATTGCTTTGTTTTGTTCTGTTCTGTTCTTCGGAGACAAGAACAAAGGACCGGAGCCAATACTGGAGGAAGAGTACCATGGTAAAAGGTAATTAATAGCTCCATTGAAGCAACTAATTTTACACTCAGAAATTTCATTGAGGGAGACAAATGGATTCCGGCAACAGGAATACCCTTCTTTCTAGATTTACTATAATTTTGTAATGTACAATACCATTCATTGACATAATTTTTTCATTTTCCATTTCTATGAATTTTGTTAGAAATTGCCAATCATTGGCATTTCTAGCTTTTTACTCAAACTTGTATAATAAATACATTTGTCATCTTCAGTCCAAAACATCCTTCATTGATAAAATCATGAAGATTCTCTCTTTCATGCTTTAATTAATTTACACTGATTACAAAACCCCATTGTGAAGGCACCTATTGCAGCACAAAAGAGTCGATTCTTTACATAATTAAAAGACAGCTTCCTATAACATGAAAACTTTCTCAAGAATGATCATCATGCAAAGCTTCCTTGATGACATGATTGACCCCAAGGGTTGGTTAGAATGAAGTGGCCATAGTCTAGACAAAGTTTACTAGGCATCGTATGAGAACAGAGAACCATAGTTAGCACTAAAGGAAGAATACAATTGGCAATGGTAATTAATAGCTCCACATAGTAGCTAACTTTACACTACAAAATTTTAATTGGAGGGGACTTCTAGATTAGGGATGGCAATCTGAAACCGGCCCGACGGTGACCCGATCCCCCGACCCCGAATTAAGCGGTGAATAACCGAAAAATAGCCCCTACGGGCCGGGGACGGTATTAAAAAATTCATCCCCGATAATATCCGGGCCGGGGACGGGGATATGTTTTCCAGAACCGGCCCCGGCCCCGCCCCGCATGATCCCCGAGGTAAAATGACCCTTTTGTCCCTAGATATATATATATATATATATATGCATATGCTTGTCTTAGGGTTTCACATACACACATCTGAAAGCCTCCCACACTCACCTCACGCCGCTCCTCTCTCTCTCTCTCTGCAGTGGCCCTCCCTCTTCACGCGCCTCCCTCCGTCACCAGCGATCCTTCCTCCGTCACCGACGATCCTCCCTCCTCTCACACTCACGCCGCTCCTCTCTCTCTCTCTCTCTCGGCTTTCCTTCTCTGAAATAGAGACCTTTCAAGCCGAGATCTTCACCAATAGTGTTGGCAACACAGCCGTGAGAGCTTCCTTCCACGCCGAGATCTTCACCAACACAGCCGTGAGAGCTTCCTCCTCCGACGAGATCGATCGAGCATGGTGCAGATTTGCTCAAGATCTTGGCCGCTGCATGATCGACCGATTACCACCAGATCTAGTTTCTCTCTCTCTCTCCCTCCCTCCTCCGTCGTCCTCTCAGATCTGTCTTTTTCTATCAATTTTTTTTTTTTTTTTGGTGTAGTTGATGTTAATAATTTGTTGTTGATGTTGATGATATTGATGATTTTGTGCGTTGCGCAGATCTAAGATCTGTGTTGTTGTTGATGAAAATGTATGTGTAATGTTGTTATTCATGATGTTGAAACAAATTTAGGCCGGGTAATTTTCGGGGTCGGGGAAACCCGATCCCCGATCGGGGCCGGGGATGGGGAGAGTAATAGGTTCCCCGTCGGGGATCGGGGCCGGGGACAGGGCAATGTTCACCATCGGGGATCGGGGACGGGGAGGGTGATCCCCGGCCCCGCCCCGCCCCGTTGCCATTCCTATTCTAGATTCCATTGATAGGAATTTCATTTTTTCTCGATTTACTATAAATTTGTAACATACGATATCAACTCCCATGCATTTAGTGACTTTTGTTCATAGGCACTTACACGTTAGATAAATATGTGTTGCCAATATGTTGCATGTTTTAGTACATATTCTCTACGTTTTCAATGTACCAGTGTAACTAATTGAGCATACAATGGATGCCATATTGTTGTATTAATCCTAGTCTCATGCTCGAGATTACCCAAACATATTAACAAGCATATCAATGATCAAGCTCACCCAAACATATTGGCAAGCATATCAGTGATGTATGCACAAGTGCCTTTTAAATGAGAACAACACAATCATTGGATATAGGAATTGTTAGGGGAAGGAGCAAACCTAAATTGATGTGAGCTAATATAGTAAACAGAGATGTGAATCTTCTTAATTTGACTAACCAAATGGCTTTTGATAAAGTCAAGTGGAGAAGAAGGATTTATATAGCCGACCCCATTTGATGGGACTTAAGGCTGTGTTTGGTTGGTTGGTAACACAATCATTGGATATCATTCTCCAACAATTTCATTGTAGCCAGTGTATACATGCCTAATTAACATGATTTATACTTGGAAAACTAATCCTGTGGATCAGCTTATCAAATCATCCCTTGTGCATGTCAATATTTATTTTATGCTCAAATTCAAAACCTTTGATAAAATGGCTATTAGCAAGGGGGAAAAAATTGTATTTAAGTGAACTTGGTGCTAATGATCATTCATTAAGTTTAAGAAATTTTGTAGTCATTAAGGCCCAGGTAATGTGATATCTCCTTATACAGCTCTTAATTCAGAAATGGCATATTTGGCACACATGTTAGGATGAGAATGTGAGACTCTCATCTTGGCGTAAAGATGGACATATATATATATATTCATATTTTGATTCATGTCACACTACTAACCAACCAACCAAACCAAGCCTTAAGTCTCACCAAATGGGATAAGCTACATGAATTCTTCTTCTCCATACTGTCCTATCAAAAGCCATTTCATTAGTTAAATTAAGTAGATCCATATTTCTATTTACAACGCTAACAACGTTAATTTAAGCCAACCCCGTCCCCTAACGCTTCCATCTACCGTTACAACATTGCATCTCTTAACTATTACATCTGTTGGTCTTTGTTAAATATGACCAAACTATCTCAATCGATTCTCTCTCAACTTATCTTCTATTGGTGCTACTCCTATCCATTCCCGAATACACCTATTCCTAATTCATGTCACATTACTAAAAAAAAAAAAAAAATTGCAACTACCATGAGCTGACGCAAATAATAGAAATGTGGTCATAAAAGACCTTTTGTGACCACCATGTGTCGGAAAATAAGGGACGCAAATGTGGGGTGGCAAATACTATTTGCTATAGCAAAGCAAGGATCACAAATTATTTGCAACCACCTAACCTACTTATGGCGTTTGTTGTTTTGTGGTTGCAAAACATAAAAAACTTACCAACATTTATGTTTTGTTACATGGACTTGGGTCTGGGTGTCAGGTGCAGGTATGTATGTAGCGATCAGACTCATCAAACCCTAAATTTAAGAGTACGTGGACTCAACAAAAAATGTCATATTTTTATATTTTTAATCAAATATGTGAAATAAAATTGTCCTACATGTAACTTACAGTGTCAAGAAGACATTTATAGCAATTATATAACAATATGTACATATAATAACAGTGTTATATACAATTATCTAAGAAGTGTCTGTTAAAAAGTAGCCGACACATATCCCATACATACCCTTGTCCGAGTGTTGAGTGTTCGACACAAGTATTTGATTTATGTTGAAGAGTCCATTTAAATTACAACATAGCGTTTTAGCAACCATCTTGTTACCGTTGCAAATAGTCTTCAATTAAATTTCATAAAAATGCTAGAAGAATTTCCTTATTATAAAAACAATTATTTGCAAATTATTATTCATTATAAAAATCGTATATACATTTGCTACAAAGATATCAATTGCAAGCACCTAACAGTATTTTTTATGAAAAATAATATATAATTAACAAATTAATTTAAATCTATAATAGAAATATCAACCTACCTTCACATATATATATTCAAATATTAGATGTGATAATAATAGACAAATAAAGTAATCAATGTAAAGAGTTATGTTTATGAAAGTTCTAATAGTCATACATGTATCACATGATATATAATGAAAGCTATGCCTTTCTCTTAGAAGCTTTCAAATGTTGCCATGTGTCCATGTAACAATCTACCATGTGTCTTGTCCAAGTAATGTGTCTTTTATTTTCTCTATTCTATGTCATTTTGTTTTCCCAACAACCTCTCAAGAATATTTATTCTCTTTCTTTTTGTCTTCTTTTGCAATATTTAATTCTCCATGCGTGATTGTTTTGTGATTTTTCATCCTTACATTAATTAAACTATTGCTTCTCTTCATTTTTTCATTAATTATTAAACTGTTACATCTCTATTAACTTTGCATCTATTCATCTTGCTCTAATCAATAGTATATTCTAATATGTTTTTGCAAACAGTTCTTATATGTAAATTTCTTATTTTCTTATTGGTTTTGTTTTTCTTTTCTTTTTTTTTTTGTGATTATTTGTTCCAAGAAACTCTTGCTATTATGATAGTCGAACTTTGCAAAATATCATAAAGTATAACGATTCGGGTTTAAATCCGACCTATTTATTGTTTTGGATCTGGGATATTCCTTGTCTTTTTTGGTTGTTCATATCATTATTCATCTTATTCTTGATTGAGTTTGGTTTTTTGGATGTAGTTGTTGCATTTGGAACAGGTCAGGAGTTTGTTTTTCAATAGAATTGTTGCCCAGATTTTGGTCAGTTCGCTCGAGTAGTCTTATGGTCGCTTGAGCGGTCCTTGATAACTTCTAGTATATTTGCAGGTCTGCAAAAATATTGAGAATTTGTTTTTTTCGCTTGAGTGGTGTTTCTTGTGCTCGAGCGGTCTTTGCGAACTCTCAGTACTTTGCAGGCATACAAAAGTACTGAGAGGTTGTGTTCTCCGCTCGAGCAGTCTCACTTATTGTGTCTGGTCGCTCGAGCAGTGTTTTGGTCACTCGAGCAGTTTGCGCGTATATCAGTTCGTAGCAACCACTTTTTGAGTCGCTTTTTCATATCTCTCTCTCTCTCTCTAAACATTTCAAAAACCCTAAATCTATACCTTTTCTCTCTAAAACTCATCCTCAACCTCCAAATACTCTCAATCTATTGATCACTACACCCTAGTCCCTTTGATAAAAAGATAGTGCTTACCAAGAGCTTCATTTTAATCGGAACAAAGTTGGTTTTCGACTTCATCGAGGTTTCTCCACTCTCTCCTTTGTCTTCTAGCTTTGAGGTAGGGATTTCTCCATATTTTTGTATAGTTTTTAATTTGGTTATTTGCTTTTCTACACAATATTGTGTGTGGTGAAGGGGTTTGGAAATACCCTTTGGTCCTAACAGACTCTCTTAATCCTCAAACTGGTACTTGAAATGAGGGTATGCAGTCCAGTCAGAGATGCCAGAATTAGCTTTCTGACAGATCAATTAATATTCTCTCAGGTTTTTTTTTTTTTTTTTTTTTTTTATCACAAGTTATCTCCTTTTTTTTTTCTTACATCCCCCTCCTTTGGCTGATGGTCCTCCTTTTTATATTGCTCTCTACAGGGCCACTTTCTGTTATGGACACCCTACCCTCACAACTAGACCCCCAGGCATTTCCACAAGATTTGTGGCCTATTCAGCCCTACGAACAAGTTCTAATCAGCCACGGCCCTGTTCATCACTGTGTATTCGGCGGTCTTGTGGATAAAGCCCAATCTGGGCAGATTTAAACTTGGCCCTCACAATTGCCCCCCAAACATCCAAGTAAGTTCGTTCTAGTCACATGTTTGGTTAATATATTACTCTTGGATATCATGTCAGAAACCCTCGAAAGTCGAAAATACGGCGGTTGCACTCTTTTTAGAACTGACTCGTCATAACAGGCGCGATGTTTTAATCATTACAGCTTCCCGCCTCTTCGTGTTTGACAATCATTTAATGTTCGATTTGAAAATTAGCCCTCCGTATACTCTCAAATCAAAAGGCTCTCAATCTCCTTTGGCATTCTTCACATCAACCTCCTTCAAGACTTCTACAATTCTACTCCCTACTATTCATCTTCTTCTTTAACCTGTAAGTTCCACTCTCTCTTTTCGTTCTACTCTCATTCCAATCCCCTGCGTGTTTTGTTTTTTTTTTTTGTAGTATACATTTTGTTTGTATTCCATTTTAAATGGCAAGGCACTTAAAAGCCCTCCTCCCAGAGAAACGAATCACAACCTTACATCGTCATTTTTTCATTCCAGATGATGTCCACCTATCCCTCGTTGCAGACAGTGTGGTAGACGTGGAGATGGCTGACACAAACACAATTAACTTCTCTCTTTTGGCAATTGTTGAGGGTGGAGTTTGATTCTCCCTCCATCTCCTTCTTAGGATAGTCTTGCACTACTGGGGATTAATTCTCTCCCAGGCTAACATAAACTTCTAGCAGATAATCCTGGGTATAGTAAAATTGAATCGCCGACTAGGTCTTAACCTAAGAATCCCAACTATTCGGCATTGCTATGTTATGGCGAAATCAGCCGATCGGTAGGGCCGTTACTTTCTGAGAGCTAGAGATATTGACCATCACTTGGTAACCATGCTCGCCACTTCTGGAAAAAGGGTTGACGATGTCATGGTCACCGTCTGAGGCAATTGGGAGTTCGACAAGGGAGAAGATTGCCAAGACCCAGTGCCAAGGCAAAAAGGCGAACCAGGTGACCTATTAGAATTGTTAGCATGGCTTAAAATGAATAGTTTATTCGGCTCAAATACTGGGTGCTGATCATCTGTTTGTTTTGCAGGCAACAACTTAAAAAGGGCATTGACATCGGCGGACGAAGCTATTCTGGAGCAAGTCAAGATGGTCCTTAATTACAAAGGCCATGCAAACCTTCAAGAACAAGGGCGCGTAGCCCACGTTTTTCTTAAATACGACCTAACATACTCTACTTTCTTGACCGCATATAATATCCCTGTACTGAGACACGAACGGTAGCTTACTGCACTTATATTTCTAAGTTACAAGAGTCTAAAGGAGATTGGTATCGAGGGTTCCAACTCCGGCGAAGAGGTCTGCAAAGAGATTAGCGAGGACGTGTAACCAGAGGGCCGTGCAAAGGATCAGGAACTTAACAGAGAAATTAAATTGGCCTTTGATCACGTCATCCTAGACCACTGCACCGATCACCCTTCTACCTCTGGCCGAGTAGATCTATCTACTCCAAAAGACGATATCTTTACCGGATTAGAAAATCTTCCTGGGGCCGAATCCGAAGTAGAGGAGATTGTTGAGAATCACTTGCCCAGTTTGCCAGATGACGAAATGCAAAGAAGATGGCAGCTAGGAGGCAAGTCGGCGAGTCTGGGTGAAGTCAAATAACGCCGACACGTGAGGTTCGTGCAGAAAAAATGGCTCGCGAAATGATAGTGGTCAAGTTTGTTGCTGGAGGGAATCAAAAAAAAGTCTTGGAAGACAATCTAACAAGGTAGAAACGACCTGCCAAGATCGCAACCGAGTTGTTGAAGGCATCAATTGATAAACGACAAAGATTGGAGATGCCGCCCAACGAAGATGATTTATCTGAGGCATTCGCCATCCAACCGTGGATGAGGAGTGCCCCGGTGTTGACCAGTGGGTCGGCCATCAAAGATCCCGCCATGGCCCTAAGTGTGGCTTCGGTGCTTTCTTTTCTAGCTCATAAAGCTACTTTCCATGCCGAATCGGATATTATCTTGATTGCCTTGGTAGCGCAGTCGGCCATATTGGTAAGTTGTAAACACTCAAAATTTCCCAATAGCTAAAATTTTCATTTATACTCAGACTAACATGTTTTGGCTTTATTGCTTTGCCAAGCAGCGGGAAGGATCGTCGAGATCGGCCGTCATCAGTATGACGTCATAGAGCGATTCAGCATCCTTGAAGGCCAGTTAGAAGAAGAGAAAAGCAAGGCCATTACTACAATTGCTTATTTGTTCATGCTGACGGCGAAGGTCAAGAAGAGCAAACAAGGAAGTTCTCGTCAGAGAAAGATCAACACGCCGATCAGCTTCGAAGGTCCGCCGAAGAGAGAGAAAACTTGATAGACGGCTCTCTAAAATCGGCTCAAGAAGAAATCTCAAAGTTGAAGGCCGATCTGGAAGAGGAGAAGAAGGTGAGGGAGCTCATTAAGGCAGACACAGCCAAAGCCTTTGATGCCGGCGAGCTGAAGGCCAAAGAGTTGTACTCTGATGAAACCTTCAAGTTCAAGAATCGAGGCTTCAAGCACGAATGGCTCAAAGCTTCGGTGGCCGCCAAGGTGACTCTTGATCAATCGATTCCCTATGAGCAATTAGAAATCGAACTACTGGAATTAGATCTAGAGGATTTTGACATTTGATCGGCTGTGTTTTGTAATAGATTTTCTTCTGTTTTTTTGTCTTGTTTGCTTTTGTTAGCACTTTATTTTGGACGTTTAGGCCATTTTCATGTATAAAGTGAATGTACGCATGCAGTTTATTAATGAAAATGCCCGTTTTGCTAATGAATATGAATAATTAAGCATTGAGAAACTGAAACATGCAATATATTAATAAATCTGCCCTTGCCCTAGTTGATCACTGAGCAAAGCTGCCGAATACAAGGACGAAGCATGTTCATGGGATCAAGTGAGGCATTGTACTAATTCGGCAAAATGTCTGAAGAGAAGCCGAATAGATTAATAAATCTGCCCTTGCCCCAGTTGATCACAGAGCGAAACCGCCGAATACACGGACGAAGCACGTTCTTGGGATCAAGTGGTGCATTGTAATAATTTGGCAAA
This sequence comes from Camellia lanceoleosa, assembly GCA_025200525.1. NCBI lineage: Eukaryota > Viridiplantae > Streptophyta > Magnoliopsida > Ericales > Theaceae > Camellia > Camellia lanceoleosa. Next base: position 30,242,686 of record CM045766.1, read on the forward strand.
ATGTCTAAAGATATGCTGAATAGATTAATAAATTTGCCATTGCCCTAGTTGATCACTGAGCGAAACTACCGAATACACAGACGAAACATGTTCCTGGGATCAAGTGGGGATTGTAATAATTCGGCAAAATATCATAAGAGAAGCCGAATAGATTAATAAATCTGCCCTTACCCCAGTTGATCACTGAGCGAAACCGCCGAATATACAGACGAAGCATGTTCATGGGATCAAGTGTGGCATTGTACTAATTCGGCAAAATGTCTGAAGATAAGCCGAATAGATTAATAAATCTATCCTTGCCCTAGTTGATTACTGAACATAACCGCCGAATATATGAGAAGATAGCGACAACCGTGGGTGCTTCATAATTGTTGTAACCGCAATTAATAGGCAGGGTGGCCAGGCATGTGTGGGGCCTGTGGCCTTGTTAAATGGAAGCTCTCATACCTAATTGAATGTAAAAAGGGAAAGAAACACTATGTCAATTTGAGTAAAATTCGTATGTCCAGCAGAGTATTCTTCAATAGTAGGGAGGAAGAAAAGACGTTATAGCTGAACTGGACGCAAAAATGAATCGCAGAACCGGTATCGAATCCTCCCGAATGGGTAAAATGGCGTTGAAGGAGCGAGAGAGGCATCGATCCCCCCGTCTTCACAGAAGGTCCCCCAGAGGAGGCGAGGTAGAAAAATCACCTAGGAGGGGGGTGCCGCAATGAGGGAACTCAACAACTTGGAGTGCACCTGCTTCAACGCGGAACGAACAGAGCAAGGCACTGCGGCTACTAAGTTTTTCTATGTTTATTGGGAGCAAACCAATGACCGAAATAGACTCAATTATTCATGATCTGAACATGGCAATCGAGTTTACTCGGCAAATGTTTCCACCCGAAGTTCAACAATCAATGGTCAAATGGGTTGACTATAAAATTTTCAGAGAGGGCATTCATGGAGTAGTTTGGGGACTCTATAGCTCATATGAGATTGGCATGCACCTTTGAGCTACGAAAAAGGAAATTGAACAGAAAGACGGGCGTATTCGAGACTTAGAGCGCTGCGCGGAAAAGGCTGAGAGTGAACTGAGAAAAGCCAGAGCTGCCAAAACCCAATCGGCAGACGCAACGAACCCGGTTGTATTAGACAGAGTAAACCAGCGCCTACTTGACCATGCCATAGTTGATCGGGATATGGCAATCATGTTTGCCAAAGAAGCGATAAGAACACAGGCGTATGAAGATGGCTTTTTTGATGGTCGAAAAATCGGCATTGAGAAGACCAAAGAAAAGTTGGCGGATGATGTTTGCCGATGTGAGAACCGTGCTTTAAGCATGGGTGGGCTGAGGCTTTGCAAGCTGCTGGAATAGACTCGGTGTCGTTGTTGTATCAAAGTTACAAGTTTTCTTTCGAAGTTTATGATGCCGAAAAGATTGACGATAAAGAAAAAGGTCTCAGTCCAGAGAAGGCCTAATTAACAAGAAACTTGTATTATACTTTTTTTTTATAGCAGGATCCATGTATTTGTATTTGTAGCGAGAAACCATATACCATGTACTGCTCGACATAAATATAAATTGTGTTTGTCTATTTGGTATTGTAATTTGATTGCTAAATTTTGCCCATTTTGGCAATTCTGAATTCTTAGATTTATTCAACCAATCGAGCGTTGCAAGAAGGGCACTCCGGATTCGGAGTCTTTGTAATGGCCAAACATGATAAAGCATGAAAGGCGCTCCAAATTTGGAGGCTCATTCGGCCAATCATGCAAAGCATGAAGGGCACTTTGAATTCGAAATCTTTGTAATGGCCAAACATGATCAAGCACGAAAGGTGTTCCAAATTCGGAGTCTTTGTAATGGCCAAACATGATCAAACACAATCATTGGATATCATTCTCCAACAATTTCATTGTAGCCAGTGTATACATGCCTAATTAACATGATTTATACTTGGAAAACTAATCCTGTGGATCAACTTATCAAATCATCCCTTGTGCATGTCAATGTTTATTTTATGCTCAAATTCAAAACCTTTAATAAAATGGCTATTAGCAAGGGGGGGGGGGGGGAATTGTATTTAAGTGAACTTGGTGCTAATAAAATTGATCATTCATTAAGTTTAAGAAATTTTGTAGTCATTAAGGCCCAAGTAATGTGATATCTCCTTATAAAGCTCTTAATTCAGAAATGGCATATTTGGCACACATGTTAGAACGAGAATGTGGGACTCTCATCTTGGAGTAAAGATAGACATATATATATACATATTTTGATTCATGTCACACTACTAACCAACCAACCAATCCAAGCCTTAAGTCTCACCAAATGTGGTCAGCTACATGAATTCTTCTTCTCCATGTCCACGTGGTCCTATCAAATGCCATTTCGTTAGTCAAATTAAGTAGATCCATATCTCTATTTACAACGCTAACCAATGTTAATTTACGCTAACCCCGTCCCCTAACACTTCCATCTACCGTTACAACATCGCATCTCTTCACTACTGCCTCTGTTGGTCTCCGTTAGATATGTCCAAACCATGTCAATCGATTCTCTCTCAACTTATCTTCTATCGGTGCTACTCCTACCCATTCTCGAATACATCTATTCCTAATTCATGTCACACAACTTAAAAAAAAAAAAAAAAATTTGCAACCGCCATGAGCTAACGCAAATAATAGAAATGTGGTCACAAAAGACCTTTTGCGACCACCATGTATTGGAAAATAGGGGATGCAAATGTGGGGTGGCAAATAGTATTTGCTACAGCAAAGAAACGATCACAAATTATTTGCAACCACCTAACCTACTTATGGCGTTTGTTGTTTTGTGGTCGCGAAACATAAAAAACTTACCAACATTTATGTTACATGGACTTGGGTATGGGTGTCAGGTGCAGGTATGTATGTAGAGGTCGGACTCATCAAACCATAAATTTAAGGGTACGTGGACTCAACAAAAAAATGTCATATTTTTATATTTTTAATCAAGTATGTGAGATAAAATTGTCCTACATGTAACTTACAGTGTCAAGAAGACATTTATAGCAATTATACAACAATATGTACATATAATAACAGTGTTATATACAATTATCTAAGAAGTGTCTATTAAAAAGAAGCCGACACGTATCCCATACATACCCTTGTCCGAGTGTCGAGTATTTGACACAAGTATTTGATTTATTTTGAAGAGTCCATATAAGTTGTAACATTAAGGGTTGGACTTATCAAACCATAAATTTAAGGGTACATGGACTCAACAAAAAATGTTATATTTTTATATTTTTAATCAAATATATGAGATAAAATTATCCTACATGTAACTTACAGTGTTAAGAAGACATTTATAGCAATTATACAACGATATGTACATATAATAACAGTGTTATATACAATTATATAAGAAATGTCTGTTAAAAAGTAGCCGATACATATCCCATACATACCCTTGTCCGAGTGTCGAGTGTTCGACACAAGTATTTGATTTATGTTGAAAAGTTCATTTAAGTTACAACATAGCGTTTTGATAAGCATCTTGCTACCGTTGCAAATAGTCTTCAATGAAATTTCATAAAAATGCTAGAAGAATATCCTTATTATAAAAACAATTATTTGCAAATTATTATTTATTATAAAAATCATATATACATTTGCTACAAAGATATCAATTGCAAGCACCTAACAGTATTTTTTATGAAAAATAATATAAAATTAACAAATTAATTTAAATCTATAATAGAAATATCAACCTGCCTTCACATATATTTATTCAAATATTATATGCGATAATAATAGACAAATAAAGTAATAAATGTAAAGAGTTATATTTTGTGAAAGTTCTAACATTCATACATGTACCACATGATATATAATGAAAGCTATGCCTTTCTCTTAGAAGCTCTCAAATGTTGCCATGTGTCCATGTAACAATCTACCATGTGTCCTCTCCAAGTAATGTGTTTTCTATTTTCTCTATTCTATGTCATTTTGTTTTCCCAACAATCTCTCAAGTTTATTTATTCTCTTTCTTTTTGTCTTCTTTTGCAATATTTAATTCTCCATGTGTGATTGTGTTGTGATTTTTCATCTTAACATCAATTAAACTATTGCTTCTCTTCATTTTTACATTAATTATTAAACTGTTACATTTCTATTAACTTTGCATCTATTCATCTTGCTCTAATCAATAGTATGCTCTAATTTGTTTTTGCAGACAGTTCTTATATGTAAATTTCTTATTTTCTTATTGGTTTTGTTTTGTTTATTTTTTATTTATTTTTATTATTTGTTCCAAGAAACTCCTGCTATTATGATAGTCGAACTTTGCAAAATATCATAAAGTATAACGATTCCAGTTTAAACCCGACTCGTTTATTGTTTTGGGTTTGGGATTCCTTGTCTTATTTGGTTGTTCATATCCTTATTCATCTTATTCTTGATTGAGTTTGGTTTTTTGGTTGTCTTTGTTGCATTTGGAACAAGTCGGAAGTTTGATTTTCAATAGAATTGTTGCCCAGATTTTGGTCAGTTCGCTCGAGTAGTCTTATGGTCGCTCGAGCGGTCCTTAATAACTTCTAGTATATTTGCAGGTCTACAAAAATACTGAGAGTGTGTTGTTTTTGCTCAAGCGGTGTTTCTTGTGCTCGAGCGGTCTTTCTTACGCTCGAGTGGCCTTTGTGAACTCTCAGTATTTTTGCAAGCCTGCAAAAGTACAAGGGGTGGTGTTCTTCACTCGAGCAGTCTCACTTATTGTGTCTGGTCGCTTGAGCGGTGTTTTGGTCACTCGAGCAGTCTGCACGCATATCAGTTCATAGCAACCAGTTTTTGAGTCACTTTTTCATATATCTCTCTAAACATTTCAAAAACCCTAAATCTATACCTTTTCCCTTTAAAACTCAACCTCAACCTCCAAATACTCTCAATCTATTGATCACTACACCCTAGTCCTTTGATAAAAAGATAGAGCTCACCAAGAGCTTCATTTTAATCGGAACAAAGTTGGTTTTCAACTTCGTCGAGGTTTCTCCACTCTCTCCCTTGTCTCCTAGCTTTGAGGTAGGGATTTCTCCACACTTTTGTATGGTTTTTAATTTGGTTATTTGCTATTCTGAACAATATTGTGTGTGGTGAAAGGGTTTGGAAATACCCTTTAGTCCTAGCAAACTCTCTTAATCCTCAAACTGGTACCTGAAATGAGGGCATGCACTCCGGTCAGAAGTGCCAGAATTAGCTCTCTGACAGATCAATTAATATTCTCTCAAGTTTTTTTTTATTTTTATTTTATCACAAGTTATCTCCCTTTTCTCTTACATCCCCCTCCTTTGGCTAATGGTCCTCATTTTTATATTGCTCTCTAGGGGCCCACTTTCTGTTATGGACATCCTACCCTCACAGCTAGACCTCCAAGCATTTCCACAAGATTTGTGGCCTATTTAACCCTACGAACAAGTTCTAAACGGCCACGACCTTGTTCATCACTATGCATTCGACGGTCTTGTGGATAAAGCCCAATCTGGGTAGATTTAAACTTGGCCCCCATAATTTCCCCCCAAACATCTAAGTAAGTTCATTCCAGTCGGCATGTTTGGTTAATACATTACTCTTGGATATCATGTCAGAAACCCTCGAAAGTCATAAATGCGGCGGTTGCGCTCTTTTTGGAACTGACTCGTCAGAACAAGCGCGATGTTTTAATCATTACAGTTTTCTGCCCCTTCGTGTTTGACAATCATTTAATGTTCGATTTGAAAACCATCCCTCCGTATACTCTCAAATCAAAAGGCTCTCAATCTTCTTTGGCATTCTTCACACCAACCTCCTTCAGGACTTCTACAATTCTGCTCCCTATTGTTCATCTTCTTCTTTAACCTGTAAGTTCCACTCTCATTCCAATCCCCTGCATGTTTTTTTTTTTTTTTTTTTTTTCTTTTAGTATACATTTTGTTTGTATTCCATTTTAAATGGCAAAGCACTTAAAAGCTCTCCTCTTAGAGAAACGAATCACAGCCTTCCATCGTCATTTTTCCATCCCAGACGACGTCCACATATCCCTCATTGCAGACAGTGTGGTAGACATGGAGAGGGCTGACACAAACACCATTAACTTCCCTCTTTTGGCAATTGCTGAGGGTGGAGTTCAATTCTCCCTCCATCCCCTTCTTAGGACAATCTTGTGCTACTGGGGATTAATTCCCTCCCAGCCTAACGTGAACTTCTAGTAGATAATCATGGGTATAGTAGAATTGAATCGCCGACTAGGTCTTAATCTAAGAATCCCAGCTATTTGGCACTGCTATGTTATTGCGAAATCAACCGATCGGCAGGGCCGTTACTTTATGAGAGCCAAAGATATTGACCACCACTTGGTGACCATGCTCGCCAGTTCCGGAAAAAGGGTTGACAATGTCATGGTCACCGTCCGAGGCAATTAGGAGATCGACGAGGGAGAAGATTGCCAAGACCCAGTGCCAAGGCAAAAAGGCGAACCAGGTGGCCGATTAGAATTGTTAGCATGGCTTAAAATGAACAGTTTATTCGGCTCAAATACTGGGTGTTGATCATTTGTTTGTCTTGCAGGCAATGACTTAAAAAGGGCATTGACATCGGCGGATGAAGCTGTTCTAGAGCAAGTCAAGACGGTTCTTAATTACAAAGGCTGTGCAAACTTTCGAGGACAAGGGCAATGTAATGACCCCAAAATGCTTATCAGAAATTACCTTTATTTAATTATGGGTTAATGTGCTTTAATTTAATGATATTTGTTTGAATTGAAGAATTATCTGTTGAGTTACGACTTCGAAACTGAAATTGATGACCTTCATGGGTTCAGAAATCGAAAATGAGTATATGGATATGCTAATGAGAATTTTTAGAGCTATTTGGGAAAGTTAATTGGAAATTTATTTCGTCTGATTCGTTAAGGTGTGTTTGGGTTAACTTTGCACTGCGAATTGAAGGCCTTAGAGGCTTCAGAAACCAGAACGGAGTACATAGTTATGATCAGCGTAATTTTTAGTCACCTGGGAAGTTTAATTGAAATTTGATTTCGTACTATTCGTAAGGGTGTGTTTGGCTCTCGCTATTGTGATAAGCTTATGTATATAATATATATATATATATATATGACATGAGTGAACTCATCACTTTGAGCCAAAATATCTAAGGGATAGGGAGAGAACCGTGAGAGAGAATGAGAGAGAAAGCTTCTCTAAGAGAGAGAGTTCAACATTTATGGGGGTTTGAAGATAAATTGAAGAGATTGAAGAGAGAGGAAGAAGATCAACCATGGAAGCTTGGGAAATTGAAGAGAGCTAAGAGAAAGGCAAAGATTGAACTAAGGTATGGAAGTTTATCTCGAATCCTTTTGATTAATGTGTCAATTTCATGAAATCATAATGATATTGGAAGATTTGAAACCCATTTGGGTTAGGGTTTTATGTATGTATTTAATTGAGCTCAATTTAAGAAATTAGAACTTAGGTCCTATGATTTTGTTTATAATTGGAGCTCAACCTCATGAATACCATATGAAATGAACTCTAGATTGTCCATAGAACAAGATTATGCAAGAATCAAGTGTGTTTGTAGGTTGTATTTTGAGAACTTTAAAGATTATGAAAGCTGGAACATTGATCTTGAACTTGAGGCAAAGATTGATTTGTTTGGAATAAAATTACACTTGAATGATGTTGGTTTATCATGTTGTGGGGTAATTTTAAATGTTTTTGGGTGATTAGAGTTGAAACTAAGCTTCGAAATGGAAAGAACAAGTGTTAAAGCCATCAAACATTTTCAGATAGCAGATTTTGCCCAGAGCCGCACGTGTAGTGGGGCTTCCCGCACGTGCGACAGTCCATTCCATCACCCAAAAATGATTCTGAAATAAAAGCACCTTGTCTTGCATGTGCGGCTTAATTCCCGCACGTGCGGCCCTGTTTCCCGCAGGTGCGGGACAGCCCTGTTTCAACCAACTTCAAATAAGCATATCTCTTGCATCCGAGCTCCGTTTTAAGTGATTCTTGAGAGTAAATTCAAGCCCCATGAGTCTAGTTTCCAATGGTGGTGGTCTCACTCCCAAATGCTAAGTACACAAATAGATATTCCCAAATTAGTGAAGATTGTTCACTTTCGGTTTACCGGTTTCATGCTAATTCTTCATCTAACTCAGTTTCCTTTCGTTTCCTCCAATTTTTCTAGACACAGATTATGACCTATTGAGGAATAATGAGTTTAGAACCAACATAAATAATTGATTAAAGAGAAAAGAAAGCTATCGGTTATATTCATATGTTGTATTATGTAATTATGATTGTAGGTCACTTGCAGACAGAGGCCGCTGCTCATCTAAACCACAGTGAATAATAATATTGTAACGACATGTTCTTTTACATTTACCTTAATATGTAAATGTTGCAATGTTCCGGAATAATGTTTTATGCGAATGAATGAGTTACAAGACCTATGATATGGAATACATATATGAAATGTGAATTATTATAATATGATACATGATTGGGCCCGAGGCCGTTTTGATAAATGATTGGGCCCAAGGCCATTTTGATATATGATTGGGCCTGAGGTCGTTTTAATATATGATTGGGCCCGAGGCCGCCGTTTTGATATATGATTGGACCCAAGGCTGTTCTGATATATGTGGGCCCGAGGCCGTTTTGTTATATAGTGGGCCTAAGGCCGTACTACAAAAATGATTATGGTTAATGTTGCAAATGGTGTAAATGTGGAAGAGTATTGTGTTATGCTTCTTTTGAATCTAGATTATTTACTTGATTCACATCACTTTATTATTACTCATTGAGCTTCGCTCATTCCGTATTTTATCTATATGTAGGTGATCAATCTGAAGACCATCCTTAGGTCAGCCTCAGGAGTTTCTTTTGTGAACTTGCTAAGTCAAGCCATCCGAGATGTGCCACCGTATTGAGTCTTTAACCTTGCATTGTTAGAAATTTGTATTTACTTAAGTTTATGTATATGTGTGTGATATATATATATGTAAATAAGTGTGTTTACATTGTTTTAATTATTCCAATTATCATGTATGCACAAACTCAATGGACATTTCTATTTGATTTGCTTCTGCTTTAGGCCCCTATGTCATTTAAATATTTTGAAATTTTGTCTTTGAGGCCTAAGTACGGGTCAGTCATGTCCTAAATTTTTAGGGGCAGGTTCGGGTCGTGACAGGCGCGTAGCCTACGTTTTTCTTAAATACGACCTAACATACTCTACTTTCTCGGCTGCAGATAATATCCATGTGCTGAGATACGAACAATAGCTTACTCTACTTATATTTCCAAGTTACAAGAGTCTAAGGGATATTGGTATCGAGGGTTCCAATGCTAGCAAAGAGATCGGTGAGGACGCGCAATTAGAGGGCCGTACAAAGGATCAGGAACTTAATAGAGAAATTGAATTGGCCTTTGAGCACGTCAGCCCAGACCACTGCACCGATCACCCTTCCACCTCTTGCTAAGTATATTTATCTACTCCAAAAGACGATATCTTTACCAGATTAGAAAATCTTCCTGGAGCGAATCCAAAGCCGAGGAGATAGGTGGAGAATCACTTGCCCAGTTTGCCAGATGATGAAATGCAGAGAAGATGGCAGCCAAGAGGCAAGTCGGCGGGTCTGGAAGAAGTCAAATAACACCAACACGTGAGGTTCGTATACAAGAAATGGGCCGCGAAATGATAGTGGTCGAGTTTGTTGCTGAAGAGAATCAAACAGAAGTCTTGGGAGCCAATCTAACAAGGCAGAAGTGACTTGCCAAGATCGCAACTGAGTTGTTGGAGGCACCGATCGATAAATGGCAAAGATTGGAGATGCCGCCTAACAAAGATGATTTAGGTGAGGCATTTGCCATCCAATCGTGGATGAGGAGTGCGCCGGTGCTGACTAGTGGGTTAGCCATCAAGATCTCGCTGTGGCCCTAAGTGTGGCTTCGATGCTTTCTTTGCCGGCTGATAGAGCTACTTTCCATGCCGAACCGGATGTTATCTCGATTGCCTTGGTAGCGCAATCAGCCATATTGGTAAGTTGTAAACACTCAAAATTTCCCAATAGCTAAAATTTTCATTTCTACTAAGACTAACATGTTTTGGCTTTATTTCTTTGCCAAGCAGCGGGAAGGATCGCTGAGATCGGTCGTCGTCATTATGATGTCGTAGAGCAATTCGGCGTCCTTGAAGGCCAGTTAGAAGAAGAGAAAAGCAAGGCCATTGCTACAATTGCTGATTTCTTTGCGGCGATGACGAAGGCCAAAGTAGAGCAAACAAGGGTAGTTGCTGCTCAGGAGAAAGATCAACACGTCGATCTGCTCTGAAGGGCCGCCGAAGAGAGAGAAAACTTAATAGATAGCTCTCTAAAATCAGCTCAAGAAGAAATCTCAAAGTTGAAGGCCGATCTGGAAGAGGAGAAAAAGGTGAGGGAGCTCATTGAGGCAGATGCGACCAAAGCCCTTGATGCCGACAAGCTGAAGGCCAAGGAATTGTACTCTGACGAAGCCTTGAAGTTCAAGAATTGAGGCTTCAAGCACGGATGGCTCAAAGCTTTGGCGGCCACCAAGGTGACTCTCGATCAGCCGATTCCCTATGAGCAATTAGAAGTCGATTCGCTGGAATCGGATCCAGAGGATTTTGACATTTGATCGACTGTGTTTTGCAATAGATTTTCTTCTACTTTTTTATTTTGTTTGCTTTTGTTAGAACTTTATTTGGACTTTTAGGCCATTTTCATGTATAAAGTGAATGAACTCATGCAGTTTATTAATGAAAATGCCTATTTTGCTAATGAATGTGAATAATTAAGCATTGAGAAACTGAAACGTGCAATGTGTTAATAAATCTGCCCTTGCCCTAGTTGATCACTAAGCAAAACCGTTGAATACAAGGACGAAGCATGTTCATGGGATCAAGTGGGGCATTGTACTAATTCGGCAAAATGTCTAAAGAGAAGCCGAATAGATTAATAAATCTACCCTTGCCCCAATTGATCACTGAGCGAAACCGCTGAATACACGGACGAAGCATCTTCTTGGGATCAAGTGGGGCATTGTAATAATTCGGCAAAATGTCTGAAGATATGCCGAATAGATTAATAAATCTGCCCTTGCCCTAGTTGATCACTGAGCGAAACCGCCGAATACACGGACGAAACATGTTCCTGGAATCAAGTGGGACATTGTAATAATTTGGCAAAATATTTGAAGAGAAGCTGAATAGATTAATAAATCTGCCCTTACCCCAGTTGATCACTGAACGAAACCATCAAATATATGGACGAAGCATGTTCATGGGATCAAGTGGGGCATTGTACTAATTCGGCAAAATGTCTGAAGATAAGCTGAATAGATTAATAAATCTGTCCTTGCCCTAGTTGATTACTGAACATAACCGCCGAATATATGAGAAAACAGTAGCAACCGTGGGTGCTTCGTAATTGTTGCAACCGCAATTAATAGGCGGGGTGGCCAGGTGTGTGTGGGGCATGTGGCCTCGTTAAATGGAAGCTCTCAGACCTAATTGAATGTAAAAAGGGAAAGAAACACTACATCGATTTGAGTAAAATTCGTATGTCCAGCAAAGTATTCTTCAACAGTAGGGAGAAAGGAAAGACGTTATAGCTGAACTGGACGCAAAAATGAATCGCAGAATCGGTGTTGAATCCTCCCGAACAGGTAAAATGGCGTCGAAGGAGCGAGAGAGGCGTCGATCCCCCCGTAGTCGCAGCAGGTCCCCCAGAGTGGGCGAGGCAGAAAAATCACCTAGGAGGGGGGTGCAGCAACGAGGGAACTCAAGAACTTGGAGTGCACCTGCTTCAACGCAGAATGAACAGAGTAAGGCACTGTGGCCGTTAAGTTTTTCTATGTTTATTGGCAACAAACCAATGGCCGAAGCAGACTCAATTATTCGTGATCCGAACATGGAAATCGAGTTTACTCGGAAAATGTTTCCACCCGAAGTTCAACAATCAATGGTCGGACGGGTTGACTATGAAATTTTCAGAGAGGGCATTCATGGAGCAATTTGAGGACTCTATAGCTCATATGAGATTGGCATGCACCTTCGAGCCGCGAAAAAGGAAATTGAACAAAAAGACGGGCGTATTCGAGACTTAAAGCGCCGCGCGGAAAAGGCTGAGAGTGAACTGAGAAAAGCCAGAGCTGCCAAGACCCAATCGGCAAACACAACGAACCCGGGCGTATTAGATAGAATAAACCAGTGCCTACTTGACCTTGCCATAGCTGATCGGGATACAGCAATAATGTTTGCTAAAGAAGCGATAAGAACACAGGCATATGATGAAGGCTTTTTTGATGGTCAAAAAATCAACATTGAGAAGACCAAAGAAAAGTTGGCGGATGACGTTTGCCAATGTGAGAACTATGCTTTAAGCACGGGTGGACTGAGGCTTTACAAGCCGCTGGTATAGACTCGGTGTTGCCATTGTATCAAAGTTACAAGTTTTCCTTCGAAGCTTATGACAACGAAAAGACTAATGATAAAGAAGAAGGTCTCAGTCCAGAGAAGGCCTAATTAACAAGAACTTGTATTGTACTTTTTTTTAGCAGGATCCATGTATTTGTATTTGTAGCAAGAAACCATGTACCATGTACTGCTCGACATAAATATAAATTGTGTTTGTCTATTTGGTATTGTAATTTGATTGCTAAATTTTGCCAATTTTGGCAATTCTAAATTCTCAGATTTATTCAACCAATCGAGTGTTGCATGAAGGGCACTCCGGATTCGGAGTCTTTGTAATGGCCAAACATGATAAAGCATGAAAGGCGTTCCAAATTCGGAGGCTCATTAGGCCAATCATGCAAAGCACGAAGGGCGCTTCGAATTTGGAGTCTTTGTAATGGCCAAACATGATCAAGCACAAAAGGTGTTCCAAATTCGGAGGCTTATTCAGCCAATCGTGTAAAGCACGAAGGGCACTCTGAATTCGGAGTCATTGTAATGGCCAAACGTGATCAAGCATGAAAGGCGCTTTGAATTCGGAGGCTTATTCAGCCAATCGTGCAAAGCACAAAGGGTGCTCTGAATTTGGAGTCTTTGTAATGGCCAATTGTGATCAAGCATGAAAAGCTCTCCAAATTCGGAGGCTTATTCAGCTAATCGTGCAAAGCACGAAAGGCGCTCCAAATTTAGAGTCTTTGTAATGGCCAATCGTGATCAAGCACGAAAGGGGCTCTGAATTTGAAGGCTTATTCGACCAATCGTATAAAGCACGAAGGGCGCTCCGAATTTGGAGTCTTTATAATGGCGAAATGTGATCAAGCACGAAAGGCGCTCTGAATTCGGAGTCTTATACCAAATGGCAAATTAAAATGAGAAGTCAACGGGAAAGGCACATTGTATTGCCAAGTAACTACATAGATGTTTACATGCTTGGCCATCAGCAAAAACAAAAGCGGACTAGCATATCGAACAAGTTGGTTTAATGATAAAATTTACGCAAGTGGGTCAAATTCCAGGGTCGTGGTAAGTAGTAGCGTCGCGATCATGTCGGAAGGCGATATGCTCCCGTGCATCAAATTGAATCAATCTGATAAGGGCCATCCCAATTGAAACCTAATTTTTCGTCTGCCAGGTTTTTAGTAGTAGGAAGCACTTTCTTGAGTGCCAATTCTCCAGGAGCATAATGGCGCATCTGCACATGTTGGTTATACGACTTTGCGAGCAACTGCTGATATCGCGCCATGCGTACAAAAGCTCAATCTTGGCATTCCTCAATCAAATTCGGATCTAAGGCCAACATCATGTTGTTACACCTTGTGTCAAAAGCCTTTGATTTCAGAGTGGGCTGGCCAATTTCAAGAGGGATAATAGCCTCTGTCCCAAACCACAAGGCGAACGGCGTTTCTCTAGCAGACCGTCTCGGAGTGGTACGGTGAGCCCAGAATACACTAGGCAACTCTTCAACCGACTTGCCCTTGGCCTTCTCTAGTCGTTTCTTGATTCCATCCAGGATCACTTTATTAGAGGCCACAACCTGACCGTTACTTTGTGGGTAAGCCGATGAGGAAAAATAAGGCCGGATACCATATGTATTACATAACTCCTGATAGACTCCACAATCGAATTAGGTTCCATTGTCGGATATAAGTGCTCTTGGAATGCCGAATCAAGTTATAATATTATTCCACACAAAGCATTTAACATTGATATCTCAGATATGTGCCAGTGATTCTACTTCGACCCACTTCGTGAAATAGTCTGTTGCAACGATCAAGAATCGGTTGTTTCCCGGTGCTCGCAGTAATGGTCAGACGATGTCAAGGCCACATTAAGCGAACGGCTAAGGACTAGTAACGGAATTTAATTCTTTAGTAGGCATATGGATTAATGGAGAGAACTTTTGGCATTGTTCGCACTTCTTCACGTAGTTCTCGACATCGGTACACATGGTCAGCCAATAATATCCTTGCGTTATGGCTCGGTGGGCCAATGAGTGCCTTCTAGAGTGGGCACCGCAACTACCTTCATCTATTTCGGCCAAGAAGTCCTTAACTTTGTCTAGGTGAACACATTCCAAATATGGTCCTAAGAGAGATTTTTTGTAAAGCTTTCCCTAGGGATCCAGGTAATATCGCAAGGTTTTATTCCAAAACTTGTGGGCTTCTTTTTTTATCTATTGGGAGTTGTTCTGAGGAGAGAAATGCGGCGATAGGGTCTATCCAACTCGATCTTGACTCAATGATGTTAATCTGAACTAGTTCGAAGGAAGTGATACTCTACTCTGGGATAAATCCTACTTCGATGATTCATTTGATTTCTGAGTTAATGGCAGAAGTTAGGCAAGCAAGGGCATCTGCATGTGTGTTCTAATCTCGGGTTATCTGATTCAACAAGTGGTCGAACTTCATGAGTAAGGAATTTGTCGTTCTCATGTAGGCTGCCATTCAGTCGTTCATAGCTGCATATTTCCCTTTCAACTGGTTGATGACTAATTTTGAGTCACAGAAAACCTACAACCATCGGGCACCAAGGTGTAGCGCGTTACGAAGGCCGGTTAGCAATGCTTCATATTCGACCTCGTTATTTGATGCGTCGAAACCCAATTTGATTGCCTGCTTGATTATTGCCCCTTCGGGGGTCATGATTACTACGTCTGCCCCGTTGACACGTTGGTTGGATGATCCATCACAATACATTTGCCAAATGTCTCCAACATACATTCTCCAGTCTGGTTGAGGTTGAGGGGAAAGTTGATCAGTCTTGATGTCGACATGGCACCCTGTAAACTTGGCTACAAAGTCGGCCAACACCTACCCCTTAATGGCCGTTCTGGGCAAAAATTGGATGTCGTACTGACCGATTTCCAAAGCTCATTTAGAGACTTGCTCTAATGCTTCCGCGCTATGGAGCGCTGCTTAGAGAGGATAATCTGTTAGTACCCCTATGGTATGAGCCTAAAAATAGTGCATTAGCTTTCTGGCAGCCACCACAAAAGCCAAGATGAGCTTTTCTAGAGGTAGGTATTGTGTCTCGGCGTCGACCATCACCTTGCTTACATAGTAGATTGGTCGCTGCTCCCCGAGTTCCTCCTTCAATAACACGACGCTAACTTTCCGGTTAGATACTGCTAGACAAAAAATGAGCAGATCGCCTGGCGACGGAGTTTCCAAAAGTAATACTGAACAGAGATAGGTTTTCAAGCTGTCCAGTGCAGCCTGGCACTAGGGGTCCACTAAAATGCTTTACCCTACCGAAGTGTATGAAAAAATGGTCGGCAGCGGTCCGAGGAGCGGCTGATAAACCTATTGAAAACCGCGGCCATTCCCATCAACTTCTGAACTTTTTTGGCCGAATTAGGAGAGCCGAGTTCAATAATTGCCATGATCTGCCTTGGGTTAGCCTCTATTCCGCGATGGTTCACAATGTAACCGAGAAACTTGCCGGATCCGATGCCGAATGCACATTTCGAGGCATTTAGTTTCATTTTGTACTTTTGAAGAATGCTGAAGGTCGTGGCTAAGTCAGCTAGATGGACCTGTTTTTCTTTGGATTTCACTGCCATATCATCAATGCATACTTCCATGGTACGGTCGAGCTGCTCTTTAAACATAGTGGTGACCAGCCTCTAGTAGGTTGTCCCTACATTCTTCAGTCTGAACGGCATGACCTTGTAGCAATAGGTTCCTCGTGGGGTGAGGAATGCGGTCTTTTCCTAGTCCTCTGGATGCATTGCAATTTGATGGTAACCTCGGTAAGCATCCAAGAAACTCATGCGTTGGTGATGCGCAGTTGCATCCATAAGTTGGTCAATTCGGGGAAAGAGAAAACAATCCTTGGGGCAAGCCCTGTTCAAGTTTGTGAAATCTACACAAACGCGCCAAGATCCATTTTTCTTCTTGATAACCACGTTGAATAAGTTACTTCGCGAATTGCCCTAGCTTCCGACAATCTGTCAATTTCATCAACAACGGCTGAAGTATGCTCCGCATTCAACCGTCGACTTTTTTGAATAATCGATTTAACCTTTGGGTCAATGTTTAAGCGGTGATGGGCTACACTCGGATCCACCCCCGGCATCTCATACAACATCCTGGCAAATACGTCGATGTTGCCGAGTAAGAAGGAAACCAGCTTTTGTCTTTTGGCTGTGTTCGGGGAGGTGCCAATCATGAAGACCTTGTCGGGTTCCCCTCCGATTCTGACCCGATAGAGGTCTTTAGTTGCCTTATCACTAGGGGTTTTTCCAACATCCTTGAGGACTTCTCGAACCGGGACTTTAATCGAGTTTACTTCTAGTTCTTTGGCTTCTTTGCCGAAGTAGTAATGTAACATGCCCTTGTCGACTTTTGAGAACCCCGAATTTGTTCAATGCCATGTTGCCCTGGAAAGTGGAATAATTGATGGTAGGTACTTGGTATGGCCTGCATTGCATGCAACCAGGTTCTCCCCATGATGAGATTGTATGGTGATGGAAGTTTGACGACCAGAAACTCTACATCGACTGACTTGGTCCTTGCACAGACATGTAATGTGATCTTGCCCAAAGGATACTCGGGGTTGGCATTGAAGCCGAACAAGGGATAGTAGGCAAACAAGTCTAAATCGGTGAAGCTGAGTTTAAGAAATGTTTTGTAATACATTATCTCCAAGGTGCTCCCTTGATCGATCAGAACGCGTTCGATGACGAATCTATGTACGCGTAACTCCACGACAAGAGCATCATCCTGGAGGAGCGTTACCCCTTCAAGATCGGTGTCGTTGAAGCTGATTTTGCCGGTTTCATGAGGCCATTTGGCTGGTGTAAACGGCCTAGATGGACTAGGTTGTAGCTGGATCATATGTACTTGAGTTGGCAGCGACACACTGTATATCATGCGAATCACAACAAGTGGAGGTGAATCTGGCCGTAGAGCTACCGTGTTTGGTGGATTGTTTTTTCGGATATGTTGGGTCAGCCTGCCGTCTTGCACTAACTCCTCTAGGTGGTCCTTTAGTGCATAATAGCTGTCAGTGTCATGGCCATGGTCCTTGTGATATTCACATCGCCTATCCCTCATTCTAGTATCAGGGGTTCCAATCATCTTGGACGGCCACTTAAAGAATGGAAGATGCTGGACTTTGGGTAAGATCTTACTGATTGGCTCCGCCAACTCTGTATACTTCTTATCCAAATGTCTGGTACACTTGCTATCCACTTGATATTGTTCATTTGAATGGCGTGAACATTGCTCGCTTGATCGGCGTGAATCACGCCGACTATCTCATTTAGCCCTACGATGTTCAGGGCTCCTTGGCAGTACGGCGCTTATCGGCTGAATTGAACTGGACTAAATGGAGCCGACTTCACGAATTTCTATTCTACCTTGACGCAAAGGGCATCGTCTTCCACCTTGCAATACTCCTCAACTTTCTTCATTAGAGCCCAAACTGTTTTGAGAGGCCGTCTGGTCAATGAAATTCGAAGAGGGCTATCGGGGTGCAACCCCATTTTAAAGGCGGTAATGGCCATAGAGTCATTGCAGGCATCGTCCACCAAGTTAAAACACTCCCAATAGCGTGCCGAATACTCTAGGAGGGTCTCTTCCAATTTAATTTACACCACCCAGAGAGAGTCAACTTGCTTTGGCTGAACCTCGTTGATGATAAATTTTGCCCTAAAAGATTTTTGGAGTTGATGAAGCTTTTTATTGACGCCGGCTCCAGTTTATAATACAACCTGACGACCAATGGTCCTAGACTGCTTGGAAACATTGGACACATGAGGGCTTCATCATCAGCATGCAACATCATTGCTTGTTTGTAATGACGAATGTGATCCGTAGGGTCTGACTTACCGTCATACAAGGTGAACGTTGGTGCTTAAACTTTTTAGGCAATACAGCCTTTGCAATGCGTCATACGAATGGATCAAGTTTATCTTCTTCATCCGAACCATCATCTGCTTTTCCTTGCATGTGTCGTACATACGGACTTCCCTCGAATGAGCTGGACATGTCAACTCACCACTTCTTCCTGGGTTCCTGAGACGATGAGTCAGAAGCACTGCCACTACCATGTTTCCAATGCCAACGTCGTCGATCATCATTCTTTTTCTGTGGCGACTGACCCCGATCACGATGTAGCATGGTTGGCTGGGATTTGGCTAACTCAATGGCCAATTCCTTACACAAATGTTCATTATCAGCCGCCATGTCTTCCAGACGTTGTTCGTTTCACTTTGCTTGATCCATGATCGTCTGCATGGTTTCTTGCATAAAGGTCGAAGGCAAAGTTTGAGCCACTGGGTCGAAGTTCAGGGCCCTTCGCGCAAGCATGGTTCTTGGTGTAACATCATCTCTTGGTGTGACATCATCTGCAACAAGTGAAGGATCATCTGTTATGTCTACCATGAACGCGTTTGAGTATTCCTACAGATGGCACAAATTGTGGTGAAGAGGTTTGGAAATACCCTTTGGTCCTAGCAAACTCTTTTAATCCTCAAACTGGTACTTGAAATGGGGGTATGCACTCTGGTTGAAGGTACTGGAATTAGCTCGCCGACGGATCATTTAATATTCTCTCAGGTTTTTCTTTTGTCAAAAGTTATCTCCTTTTTTTCTTACATCCGCCTCCTTTGGCTGATGGTCCTCCTTTTTATATTGCTCTCCAGGGGCCCACTTTCTATTATGGACACCCTGCCCTCATAGTTGGACCCCCAGGCATTTCCATAAGATCTGTGGCCTATTCGGCCCTACGAACAAGTTCTAATTGGCCACGGCCCTGTTTATCACTGTGTATTTGGCAGTCTTGTGGATAAAGCCCTTTTTCTTTTGTTGTTTAAATATTATGTGTAAACTAAGTTCGAATTCGGACTTCTCCTTTTGTGAACTAAATATTAAGTGTAAATTAAGTCGGTTGTGGACTTCAAATGCACAATGTTCTAATGTTGATTATGAACTTCTCTCTTTTGTAAATGAAGTTGGTTGTGGACTTCTTCTCTTTTTTGTATATTTTAAATTGATTGTGAAATTGAAATGCACAATGTTCTAATGTTGGAGCAAACAGGTTAGAATGTTGGAATAGGTTAAAATGCAAACAGGTTGAAATGTTGGAGCAAACTGCTTCTCTCTTTTGCTTCTCCCTTTGGTTTCTCTAACAACCCATGAAATGTTGATTGTGAGCAAACTATTACTGGATTAATGATCCATTGTTGTTCTTGTTCTATGTATCATTTCAAATGTATAATGCACAATGTTCTAATGTTGACTGTTTTTGGGGTTGGCATTTTTGCAAAATGCATATCAGACTAAAGGATCTAAAGGAGGTAAGACAAACTGCTACTCTGAATTGCAACATTTTCAGCAACATTTTAGCAGCATTTGTGCAAAATTTCACCATCATGTTCAGCAACATTTGAACAAAAATTCCAGCAACAGTTCAACAACATTTCAACAAAAATTCCAACAACAGCTCAGCAATATTTTTGCAAAATTTCAGCAACATTTCAACAAAAATTTAAGCAAAAATACTGCAAAATTCCAGCAACATTTTAGCATTATTTCAGTAACATTTCAGCAAAATTTTAGCAACACTTTCGACAACATTTGAACAAAAATTTTAACAAAATTTCATCAAATTTTCAACGACATTTTAACCGTGTTGTCATTTCAAAACAAGAGAAATACAACTCAAAATACCCCAATCATTAAAGAACACAACAATATTTTCTACATCCACATGAAAGGTTTTCAATATTACATAGACGAATACCGTATCTAAGAAAAAAAAAATCAACTCTAAGATATTGACGTGTGATCCACATGATCATGCCCACGACCACGCCTATGACCACGCCCATGCCTATGTAGTTCCTTAAAAAAAAAAAAGGGAACACTCTTATATCGAAGGAACCATAAAATAAATTGGAGCTTTAAATGAATGAATGACAAAATAAAAGAGGAAAGGTGAAAAATAAATTACTTGACTACATGCAGGACTATTCGAGGCTTGCTAGTCATAACCGCTTGCATTGTTAAGCAATGCTTGATAGCTTCTATGCACAGAATACATTGATGGCATTGAAAAAGGCATATTACTTGGCTGCAACAATAACAAACACATATCAATTTAAAATGGTAATAGTGAACTACAAATAGAAATAATAAAACTTCTTATTAAACTAACTTACATCATAGGTGGGATACATAAATTGAGACAAAGAAGCATTAACTTGAGGAACACTCGTCAAGAATGGAGGAAGTTGAGGAGCACTTATTGAAAATAAAGGAGCCGATTGAGGAATACTCTGCAAAAACAAGGGAGGTAGTTTAGGATCACTCGCCAAAAATAAGGGACGAGATTGAGGAGTAGCAGACATAGGAGTTTGAGAAGCATTATGTGAACTTATTTTATTTTTCTTTGCCAAAGCAAGCTCCAAACCACCTTTTGTTCGCCTTCTTCCCTTGCTAGTGCACTCTCTTCTCTTGAGTCCTTTTGCTTGAACTACATTTATATCTATTACACCATCTACATCAAAGCTTTCAGGGCATGTGTTGGGACGACTTTCTTGTTCAATAGTATTTGAAAAAGGCATATTGAATTTTGCACTTAACATGCGTTCAATGATTACAATTAATTCATCCACTTTCTCTCCCGTCAAGTTATATGTTTCCTCACTTTCGAAAGCTCTACACGCTACTGCTCTGAATTATGCCATCAATGATCTATAGCGTAAAGTTTGATGCAATCTTACATCAACCTTAATATCATGCCCACACCTATCTTTCACATTTTCAGCTCTTGCTTTTGTAGTCCATCTCTTGAGAATATATTGTGAAGGAATCTCTTTGAATTTGAGGGTATCTCTAAGGATCTTCAAACAATGACTACACAAAATGCCCTTCATTTCAAACTACTTACAATTGCAACTCAATGAACCATCACACTTCACTCTCACTTTCCTCACCTTTACACCATCACTATCAAGAACCGTATACATGGTACTCTCACCATCATGTTTAGTTTCTTCAATGTTTACTTCAAGGGACTTGACATACTCATCCTAAAATTCTGCATAAATTTTATTGGTGTAAACATCTGCAGCTTGCTCCATCATCTTCACTTTTATATTCACCCTTGCCAACTTTTGGCATAGAGCATATTCGGCTTGTAACTCTCTGTACCTCTTCTCACAAAGAACTTGATCAAAATGCATGAAAAATTGCATTAAGTTATGATCAAACTAAATGAAATCCTTCAAGAAAGCATTAAAGGATTCACTAAGTTGGGTGCTACTCATGCCTGCACCCCATGCATTTCTAATATATGGCCAACCCCATTTTTTCTTGACCCCAAATGTTAACTTCAACCAATGATTATCTCGCACTTCATACTTGTCAAGCATTTCCTCCCATTTTAACGTAAACTCTTCCTCATCTTCAATGTCGTACATAAATTTGGATAAAACACTCTCCATCCCCTTATCCTTGTCCTCCTTATCCTTGAAGATATAATTTGCATGCCTTAATGCATTTTGCATCAAATGACAAGTGCAAAGGCAGTGGTTTGTGTTAGGCATGACAATAGTTATGGCCTTAGTCATTGCAGCATCCTGATTCGTAAAAATTGTTTTCGGAGCCTTACTTGACATCGCCTCCAAGAATCTTCTAAAAAGCCATATAAAAGAATTGTCGATCTTATCATACATCAAAGATGTGCCAAATATAACAGTTTCCCTATGATGGTTAAATCCAATGAAAGACACAGATGGTCTATGTGTACTATTTAACTTGTAAGTAGTGTCGAAAGTCACAACATCGCCAAATTGACCATAATCCTTGATCATTTGAGCATCAGCCTAAATTGTGTTTGTAATTTGCTCCTCATTATCTAATTGGACCGAGTAAAAAAAAAGACGGATTCTCCAATGTTTTCTCACGAAAATATTGCAAAAATGCTACCTGCCTCCCCATATGCTAAACTCTTTTGCCTCTTCGTTCTCAAATAATTTTTTGGGTCCAGTTTTGTGAAGCCAAGCGACTCACTTCCACCAGCTTCATTACCCATGAGCTCAAATGTAGCATTAAGACAAATTCCAGATTTTTCGGCTAAATCTATTTCGATTGCCTGTGATGCAGATGTTTTCCTAGGATTTTTTGTTAACAGATCTCGCTAGTCAACAACCCGAAACCCCTTCTTATTACAAACAAATTGCCTTGAAGTGATTTGCCCCTCCTTGCTCTTGTTTACACAACCCCTTCTAAAACTAAAGCCCAACCTTTCTCCACAAGCATTATAGAAATCATATGCTTCTTGTTTTGTATCAAATGTTATGCGAACTCTAGGCTTCCAATCACAATCACCCCGTCATTCTTAACATTGTTAGGTTCCATATCAATGTGCCAAGTCACTTAAAAAATAAATAAATGCTCAATATTAGCATAAAAACTGTAAATTATGTTTGCAAAATAATACAAATTGAATAAAAACACTACAAGAGTTGACTTATAATAGATTATATAAACAAAGGGGAACAAATCCCTTAAACAGTAAATTATGTTTTCAATGATCCATATTTAACCCAAATCCCTTAATTTTCTTATAATGAACATGTGAACATACAAAATCAAAATTAAACAACAAACAAGCCAAGCCAACAATGATCAGAATTGGATTTTCCTTATAAATCAAAATCTAATTATAGGTAAGAATTTAGAGATTTTAAATAATACTGATCAATTTGACTCAATAACACAACATAAAAGCAAACAAATCTTATAATGAACACGTGAGCATACAAAATCAAAATTAAACAACAAATATTATTAGTGGATCGTGTTTAGTGCAGTTAGGTTACAAAGTTGTAATGGAATCGAATAAAATTGTAATTAGTAAAAATGATATTTTTTATTAGAAAAGGTTTTCTATGTGATGGTTTATTTAAATTAAATGTATCTTTTGAAATTAATAATAGCTCTCATAATATTTTGAATCTTAAAGTTTGTGATTTGTGGCATGGAAGACTTGGACATGTGAATTTAAGAGAAATTAGGAAAATGATGGATTTAGAATTAGTACATAAGTCACCTATTGATGTCAAACACAAATGTGAAATATGTGTCCAAGCAAAATAGCCTAAGAAACATTATAAATCTGTAGAAAGAAATTCACAACTCCTAGACCTTATATAGAGTGATGTTTGTGATTCTAATAGACTGCCAACTAGAGCATGAAATAAGTATTTTCTAACCTTTATAGATGATTGTTCTAGACTTTGTTACTTGTATTTAATTAAAACCAAAGACGAAGTGTTTCGTAAATTTAAAATGTATAAAGTTGAAGTTGAAAATCAATTAGAAAGGAAACTTAGATCTGATGGAGGATGCGAATATCATATAGGTACTCTTAGTAATTTTTGTGTAGAACATGGAATTATTCATGAGATAACCCCCACCTTATTCTCCCCAATCTAATGGAATAGCTTAAAGAAAAAACCAAACTCTAATGGATATCATAAATGCAATGCTTATTAGTTCTGGTTTACCGGAGAGCCTGTGGAGGGGGGAGGGAGCGATACTCACTACTTGTGTTATATTAAATAGAGTAATTGTGAATGATAATGATAAAACACCTTATGAAAAAAAAAAAAAAAAAACAAGTACCTAATCTTAAAATGTTAAAAGTGTAGGGGTGTTTAGCCAAAGTAACAATTCTATAACCTAAACGTAAGAAAATAGGACCCAAAACTGTTGATACCGTTTTCTTATGATATGCTCAAAATAGTAGTGGTAATAGATTTCTAGTAATAAATTCTGAAATTAGTGATGTAGCACTTGTGCCTTTTAAGGCTTTTGGTAAATGTATATGGTCCCTTCATTCTATTTTGGGAACCTTTGGTGTGTTTGTTGGAAGTCCCACATCGGTTACAAGACACATTTTAAGGTGGACAAACTTCTATATATAGGTGCAAGTGCATAGGGTTAGTTTACCAACTTCTATGGCTCTTTCTTGGTTTGATGAGCCATTACGAACCAAGCTTGAGTTATAAATTTTAGTTGTGCCGAGTTGGATTTTGGCCATAGTTCCATTGGGATTTTGGCCATAGTTCCTTCGCCAAAGTTGTGTTATTTCTCGAGGGCTTTGTGGTGTGTGGTGGAGATCGAGTTTCAACTCTTTTCATCTTCTCCGTTTGAGCTTCGAATTTGAGGTAGAGATAACCTACTCCTCTTTATGAGCTTTGTCTTTAAATTTTAGCATTTTGATATGTTGGGGGTTGTTGAGTAATTTTGAGAAAGTTTAGGGCTTTTGTGCAATTTTACAAAAGTTGGGGTTTTATTTATAATAAACCTATATGCATGTTTAGCATAGAGAAATGTAATTAATGTTGCAACATTGATGAAAATAGGAACCTTAAGGGTTGTAATGTTAATTATGGAGAATGCTCTAATTACATTGGTTAATTAATAGGTATAATTAATTGTTAGAAATGAGGAATTGAATTGGGAATGTTGAGATTGGGAATGTATGGGATTAAAGGGTGTAGTTGAATTATTTATCGCTCACCTAATTGAAATGTTGATATATTATCCATTTTGTGCATTTCTTTTCTGTTTAGAAATAACTGCTTTGGGCTATCGGTGGAAGATAGTCTTGATTGTTGTAGACAATGCATGATGATTAGGCAAACTGAAACTAATCACTAGAATGTGTCATTGAGTATGACGATTGAAAGAATACATTAACTTTATGTATTGATTGATGATGTGTATAATAATTGTTTATATGCATTGTGTTGTGTTAGAGGAGATAGGGGATGTACTCCACGGTTTAGGGGAAGATAGGGGATGGACCTCTAAACCGGGTGTTGTGTGGGAGGAGATAGGGGATGGACTCCGTAGATATAGCTCATATGCTTGTCTATTGATGTGATGATACAGCTCATATGCTTATCTTTTGAAGTGTGATATAGTTCTTGTGTGGGAGGAGATAGGGGATAGACTCCGTAGATACAGCTCATATGCTTGTCTGTTGATGTGTTGATATAGCTAGTATGCTTATCTATTGTGAAATGAGGAAATGTTTAATATGAGTTACTGTCTCATATCGGTTATTTGGTCAGGTTCTGAACCATGGTTATAAATTGAGAATTGAAAAGGAATGAAAAATGAAACTGTAATGTGTTATGAAAGAATGTAAAAGTATTGACCATCTATCAACTGTTAATCTTTTAGTCATTGTTCATAGCTAGTTTAGTGTATTTCTCTTTGGTCGTTAGCTCACGCTATAATGAATATCATTTTCGTGCAGTAGCTTGCCACCTCCAAGGATATAGCTTGGGAGGCTAGAGGCGAATGGAACTTTTGATGTTTTGTTTCCCTCTTGATGTGTTACATGTGGTTTCAAGCCAAGGGCTTTATATGTATTTGAGTTAGTACTCTACTCTGTGTAACCAAGTGTTGACTTGGAAAACTGTAAGCCCGTAGGGCATTTTCTTTTGTTGTTAACATGTAACACTGTTGTAAGAACTACTCTGATGAATAGAAATGGTTGATTTATTTTATATCAATGCATGTCTAAAGTGATGGGTTTTATGTAATATTTTGAGGGCGTTACAAGTGAAATTACTAACAATACAATAATTGAATCTTGTGAAGTTACATTTTTTAAAGATATTTTCCCATATAAAACTAGGATCTCAAATCAGGTTGTAAATAGAACTTCTAATACTAGTGCGAGTGTTATTTCTTTAAGATCTAGACTTAGAACTTAGAAGGAGTAAGAGAACTAGAATAGAGAAAACTTTGGAGATGATTTTATACATTTTTAACTAAAGGAGAACTAAATACTTTTATAGAAGCTATATCATCCTTAGATGCACCATTTTGGAAGGAAGCTATTAATAGTGAGATTAAATCAATACTTCAAAATAATACTTGAGAGTTGACTAATCTACCTCCTGGGAGTAAAGCTATCGATTGCAAATGTGTATTTAAAAAGAAATTAAAACCTAATGGAAGTATAGATAAATATAATGCAAGATTAGTAGCCAAGGGATTTACACAAAAGAAAGGAATAGATTATCTTGACACTTATTCACCTTTTTCTAGGATTACAACCATTAGAATCTTGATTGCCCAAGCATCTATTTATAATTTAAAAATTCACCAAATGGACGTTAAAATTGCTTTTTTGAATAGAGATTTAGATGAGAAAATTTATATGGAGCAACCTGAAGGTTTTGTGATTAAAGGATAAGAACATAAAGTTTGCAAGTTAGTTAAATTTTTGTATAGACTTAAGTAAGCTCCTAAACAATGTCATGAAAAATTAACAAGGTAATTCTAGAATTTGATTTTACGATCAATGAACATGATAGATGTGTATACTTTAAAGAAGAAAATGGATAATGCATTATTTTATGTTTATATATTGATGACATCTTATTATTCGGAACAAATTTAGAGAAAATTAAAAATGTGAAATCTTATGTCTTCGAAATTTGATATGAAAGATTTACGAGAAGCTTATATAATTTTGGGTATGAAATTAGAGAAAACAACCAAAAGTATTACATTAAATCAATCTGGAATCCTATAGAAGATGTTAAAAAAGTTTGATTATTATAATCTCAAACCTATTTCAATTCCTTTTGATCTTAGCATGAATTTAAAGAAAAATAATGGTACACCTGTATCTCAACTTAGGTATTCTCAAATTATTGGATCACTTCTTTATATTGCTAATAAGACTAGACTGGATATTGCCTATGATGTTAGGAGATTAAGTAGGCACTTTCATAATCCTAGTAAAGATCATTGGATTGTTGTGGAAAGAGTTTTTAAATACCTAAGAGGAACTCTAGATTATTCACTTCGCTTTAGTGGTTTTCCTAACATTGTAGAGAGTTATAGCGATGCTAATTGGATAACAGATAGCTTAGATGTTAAGTCTATTATTGGGTATATATTTATATAGCGATCCCGGGTTTTACCCCTTGTTGTACAGTGATCCGGACTTGGTTCCGTGGGCATTAGCAGTTGTATCTATCTTGTTGTCATCCTTTAGTTCCATTTGTTTGAGTTTTAGGATGTGTTGGGCTTGTTTTGAACAAGTGAGTTGAGCCTTGGTCTAGAACCTTGTTGCTGTTTTTTTGGCCGTTCCGCTCGGGTCTTGGGCCTTCGGCGGAGATTACACTCGGTATTTTGTGCTCTGCAAAACTTCTGCAGGTGCGTTATTTACGCTCGAGCGGGTTTGTTGCGCTTAAGCGGGTCGCGCTCGAGCGGGATTGTTGGCGCTCGAGCGTCTAGTGTATTTTTCACGTAAGTTCTGAGAGGGGGAAATTGGCACTTGAGCAGTCTGGTTTTTTACGCTCGAGCGGGTGAACTTTATTCTTGTGTCTTGGCGCTCAAGCGGTAATTGGTGCGCTCGAGCGGACCATGGTTTTTGTTCTTTACACTCGAGCGTTGTGTTTTCTGCTCGAGCGGGAATGTCGTATATCTGAGAGCGGTGGGGCATTTTTGAATCACTTTTTGCTTTCTCTCTCTCTCTTACTTTCTAAAAAGATATTTTTGAGAGCCTCTCTCTCTAGAAACTCCCTTCTCTCTAGGGTTTGATCTAGTTAGAGTGTCCCCCTTCTCTTCGGCCTTTGTAAAAGTTGTGTTGATCATCGAGGGCGTCGTTTTGATCCGAAAAGTTTGGTTTTTGGAGCACTTTGGTTTTGATCTCTTTTTCATTCGAGCCCTAACTTCGAGGTAGGGATATCCTACTCCTCCTTATGGATTTTTGTCCTTAAATTTTAGCGTTTTGATATGTTGGGTGTTGTTGTGTAGTTTTGAGAAAGTTTGGGCCTTTTGTGTAATTTTACAAAAGTTGGGGTTTTGTTTATAATAAACCTAAATGCAAGTTTGGCATAAAATAATGAGATAGATGATGGAATGTGGATGAAAATGGAACCTTAGGGTTGTTTTGTTAGATAAGGGAATTTTACCCTAATTGGCTTAATAAATTAATTCGTGTAATTAATTTGAGAAAAAGAGGAATTGAATTAGAAAAGTTGGAATTGGGAATGTATGGGGTTAAAGGGTGTAGACGAATTATTTATCGCTCACCAAATTGAAATGTTGATATATTATCCATTTTGTGCATTTATTTTCTGTCTAGAAATAACTGCTTTGGGCTATCGGTGGAGGATAGTCTTGATTGTTGTAGACAATGCATGATGATTAGGCAAACGAAAACTAATCAACGGAATGTGTCATAGAGCATGACGGTTGATAGAATACATAAATTTTATGTATTAGTTGATTGTGTATAGAACCTATGTGTTTATATGCATTGTGTGTAGAGGAAGAGATGGGGGATGTACCTCTAAACCGGATAGTATTGGGAGGAGATAGGAGATGAACTCCGTAGATACAGCTCATATGCTTATCTTTGAGAAGTGTAGACACAGCTCATATGCTTGTCAAGAGAAGTATAGATATAGCTCATATGCTTATCTTTGATTATATGATATAGTTCTTATACTTATCTGTTGAGATGTTGATATAGCTAATATGCTTATCTGTTGATGTATTGATTTAGCTAGTATGCTTAACTACTGAAAATGAAAAATGAAAAGTATCATGGACTTGTATGTCATGTGATTGTAATGTGATATAAGTGGATGTATAAGTGTTGGCCATCTATCAACTGCTAATCTTTGAGTCATTGTTCATAGCTGGTTTAGTGTATTTCTACTGGGCCATGGCTCACCCTATATGGGAATATCATTTTCAGGTACAAGTAGCTTGCCACCTCCAAGGACATAGCTTGGGAGGCTAGAGGCAGTCAGACTTTTTGGATGTTATTTTCCTTTTGATGTATTACATGTAAATTCAAGCCTAGGGCTTAATGTGTATATGAGTTAGTACTCATTCCTTGTAACCAAGTGTTGGCTTGGAAAGTTGTAAGCCCATGGGACGTTTACTTTTGTTGTCAACATGTAATACTTTTTGTAAGGAAATATTCTGATGAATAGAAGGATGTTGATCTTTTATATGTCAATATTGTTGAGTTCAATGTTATTATTTTGAGGGTATTATAATTTATGTTAGGCGAAGCAATAATATCTTGGGGTTCTAAAAAACAAGCTGTTATCTCT
The DNA here is from genome assembly GCA_025200525.1 of Camellia lanceoleosa. Classification (NCBI taxonomy): domain Eukaryota; kingdom Viridiplantae; phylum Streptophyta; class Magnoliopsida; order Ericales; family Theaceae; genus Camellia; species Camellia lanceoleosa. Next base: position 30,272,286 of record CM045766.1, read on the forward strand.
AAAAATACAACATAATCAAAACTTATAGCCTTAAATACTACATGTACTGAAGCTAAGTGGATTAAAAATTTACTCTTTGATATTTCACTTGTGAAAAATCCTATACCTGTTATTTCCATACATTGTAAGAATAGAGCTGTAATAGAACTTGTGAGACAAGCACATACTAATAAAAAGATGAAGAGACATATGCAAGTGAGGTATAAATCAATATGAAGTTTGGTGAATAAAAATGTTATATCTTTGAATTTTGTGAAATCTGAAAAGAATATCATCGATCAGTTAATAGAAGGTTTATCTAAGAGTATAGTCTTAGATTTATCGAGGAGGATGGGTCTAAGCCCACTGTGAGTCGACAATGAAGGTAACCCGACTTTTGTGATTGGAGATCCCATGAAGAAAGTTCAACTGGTAGGAACAACTCTTATAGCTTGACTCGTATTCCAACACTTTAAATAAGGAGACTTTTATTAAATTTGTTATTTGTATTCTCCTGCTTATCCCTAAGATATAAATGTTGATGTAAATGTAATGATTAAAGAAGAGTACTTACTCTAAATGAATCCAAGGCGGGCATGCACATGCAAGGTAGACATTTGTCACTTCTATCTTTGGAGGATTCACTTAAATTAGAGCGTTGTGAAGCCACGACCATAGGAATAGGGTCGTTCCCTAAAACTCTTATAAGAATCAAGATTGAGCACATGGTTGCTAATAGTGCTAACCAACGCCATGATTATGTATCATACCATATGTGTGACATGTTGAATTTTGGTAAAAGGGATTTAGTTCAAGACCTGATTCGCTGATATTCCTTCAGAATGAAACTGTCAACACTAAGTGACGTGCAAGTTTGAAAAACATCTACACCCATTATATGGTTTTAGAGTTGCCCGTATTATTATCGTTATTATTTTTGTATTTATTTTATGGTTTTGCAAAGTTTTGAATCTTGTGGGGGATTGTTGGAGATTTCTTAAAAGTTTCAAAACTTTATTTGTATTTATTTATTTATTTTATTATTTGCATTTATTTATTTATTTCTTTTTCCAATAGTCATGTTTATTTATAATTCAAATAGTGTTTGAATTCAAAAAGCAAAGGGTGTGTCTGTTCCCAACAGACATTAGAGAGTCTTTATATATAGGACTCTAACTCAGGAAGAAGAAAAATAAATAAAACAACGTATTCTGTTTTGCTCTCTCTCTCTCTCTCTCCTCTTTATTGTATTCTCTATATTCTATCTTTCTGGGCAACTGATACAAACTTAGCAAATCCTTATGCTGCAATTGTGCATTATGTTAGATCCTGTGAGTTTTTTTGGTTGTATCTTGGAGTCGTTTGTGACAATTAAAACACGCACAGAGAGAGTGCATAATGACTTCAGGACAACGTTTTTGACTTGCCTCTTACAATTACACAAACTTTTTTCTGAATCTTCTTCTAATTCTTATTCTGTTATATATATATATATAAATATATAATTTTATCAAAATGTATAAAACCTATTTTCAAAATCTATTTTATTTAATATCATTATTTTGCAAAATTGATTAAGAGAAATTATTATTCAATTCTCACAACATTGTCTAGCATGTGACTTGCATTGGTTTCATTCTTTTAGGTTGTATTTAAATTTTGAATTTGAAGAAAAAAAAGAAAATAATAAATAAAATTTATGAATAAGATATAAACTAATTTTTTTAATAAAAAAAATCCTTTATAAATCCCACATTAGTGTATGATTGTGCAATTGCATTTTTGAATAAGGAATCTGAAATTCCATCCAAACAAAATGGTTGCCTAAATTTTTTTTTTGTCAATCGATAAGACATTAATTACAAATATATAAAATATTACATCAATTAAACTACTAATCTAACGTGAGTTATTAAATCAACAATCATCAAACCTAACAATCAAGCACCAATTTCGGGCCTACAACCACTAATAGCTACATACAATCTCCATAAATGGAAAAAAAAAAATACTACTACAAAAAATATCAAACTCCTCTCTTTAGAAGTTAGATCTAAAATACTGAAACCCCAGTTAAAATGGGTACCTTTCATGTGCCTAAACTTTGATAGACGTTGGTTGATGGGTAGATATGAAAAATAATACATGTAGATGCTCCCTCTACTAGGTAGGATGATGATAAAATTCATATGCCTTTCCTTCTCAAAGTGTCATTTTTGTAAAGTTTTGATATGATTCCAGCAAACAATATCAAAGAGTGATAAGATTTTGTTTAAGTTGGAATTATTTTTAGGGAGTTTTGGTGAAAGCTGGCTCAGTCTTAATTTTTCTTGCAAAAAGGACAAATTAAAAAGTTATCATTCAGTAAGGACAAATATCATAATATAATTAAAATATGACAAAAATATCTCAAGTTTTATTAGTCTTCTTCCTCACCATCTCTGTAGACACCCCATTTTTGACCGTCCTCAAGACTTGGACGTCACCGCTCGAACACTCGGTGATTATCCATGTTTGTGTTTGTTTGGAGTTCCCGGAGTTCTCGGCTACGCGCCTTGCTTCAGGACCTCCGAACTTGACTGTTTTGTGTCTGGTTTTGTACCAAACACCTGTGCTTTGCCTTTTGAGGGGCAGGGAATGTCTTCTGAGGCATCCCCACATACCACCGGCTGTGGCTAGAGGCCACCGGCTGGCTGGTGTTGCCATCGGCACTATATTGTGCCGGTCGGCACTATTTTTGGCAAAATGACCATTTTGCCCTGCCGACCAATTTGCTTTATGATGAGATATTTTTAGACAATTTGTTTAGCTCTTGTTTCCCTTCCATACACGTGTATGGAGGGATGAGCCCTTGGATGACTTAGTTTGTAAGTCTTTGTTGCCTATAAGGAGAAGCTCTCTTCTCTTGGCTCAAGGGTTAGCAAATTTAGAAAGTTAGAGAAAAAAGGAGAGAAGCTCTGGTTTTTCTAGGGTTTGAGTTGCATACACCTTCTATCTCTATCCTTCTCTTGTGTGTCTAGGTGTTTTGTGCCTTACTATTGCACACAAACACCTAGTGTTTCACCTTCTCCTTGCAACTGAGGTTCTAAGGGCTGGTTTTTGAAGTTTTTAACAGATTTTGAGCTTAAGGAAGCATCAACTACATCTTTGTCAAAGAGGTCAACAAGGGTGAGACACTAACTCTCTTTTTACCCCATTTTTGTACCTCATTTTTACCTAGTTTAGAACTGTTTTTGTGCTTAGTGTATAACACATAAAAGTTCTGTTTTTTAAGCCTCTTTATTGTTCATTAAGAGTGTTTTGTGGTTTGAGCAAGTTTGACCACCCTTAGGCCTTGAAAAGGCCACTTTTTGTGCTATTTTGTGGGAGATCCGAGACTTTGGTGTTAGGATCTCTTCACCACTGAAATCTTGAGGGATTTCAGTGGTGAAGAGCATGCCTTAGAGTCTCAAGAAGGAGAGGGCCACCCCCTCTCCTTGATGTCCTTGAAAAGGGCAAATTTTGCTCTCTTATGGAGCTTCATGCTTGAGTGTGTGTTGAGCATGTTTGACTTGTTTTCCATGCTTATATTGTCATGTTATAACATGATTTCAAGATTGGTTTTGGTCCCTTATGCATGCTTAGCATAGTTGCCTTGTAATGCCTCTTATTGCCTTAATATGCCTAGGTTGTGTGCCTTCATTTCTAGCATGTTTTAGGCCTAGATCCATGAAGCTTGTATGCTCATTTTGCCATGATCTAGCTCTGTCCATAGCCATTTGGGTCGATCTCATCATGCATTACATAGCTCCTTTGCATTTGGCTTGTTGGCCTTGAGAGCATGTGAGTGTAGCATGACTTGCTTGCTTCATTTTCAATGATTTGAAACCACCTAACATGCCATTTCAGACCTTATTATGTGCTTGTTTGATTGCCTTGCATGCCTCTTTAATACTTTAAGAGTATGTGCTAAATGCTCCATGTTTTAGCTTTAATGCATGCTTTTGGAATCATGTCATCTAGATGCCATCTAGGCGGTTATTTAGGCTCAGTTTTATGTGTTAAAACTCTGTTCTTAAGTGTTTAAGTATTACCACATGTGGTTGTGTTAAGTGTGGTTCAATGCCCCATTGACTTGCTTTGAATATTGGACCTATGTGTGCATGCTTTGTGTACTTTGTTGCTTGGTTTGGCACCATGTTTAGCATGATTTTCAGAGCTTTACAATGCATGCTCATTGTCCTTGTTTGGTATCTCCAAGTGTGCTTGGGAGTTGCCATGTTTATGCCTTGAGTTTGGATCATAACACTTGCATGTGTGTGTATGTGTTTAGTCTCAATTTCTAGGCACTTCGGCCACTGATTTTAGGACTATTTGAGTTGCCTAATTCATGTATAAGACCATCCTCCCATTGATTCGCATGCTTGTCTTGTATGCTTACTTGCATGATTGCATTGTATTGCCATATTGCATGCTAGTTGCCATGTCTAGGAGTGCATCACATTGGCATGCATATTAGGCCTCTTGACCAAGTCATGATAGAGGTTTGAGCACCCTTGTTTGCTTGTTTGCATTGCATGCATTTGAAATCAAAGTTGCATTCTTGGTCCTTGGGCCATCATGCATGGAAATGCGCGATTGGTGGTCCGAGAACCAAGGCACACCTTCCTTTGAGTCACCAACATGATAAGGAGTGTGTTTGGTGCATACATGCCTTGAATTACATTGCCATGCAAGTTGTTGCCCTCTCTGCTTTGTGAGTTGCGTGTTTTTGAGCATTTTGTGCCGCCAAGCCTTTGTTTAGTGCCGACCCAAGAGTAAATTGGCAGCCGATAGCTTCATTGATGCGGTGGCCATATCTTTTAGCCGGTGGTGTTCTACTCCAGCCGGTGATGATCTCCAGTGCCCAAGGAAGTGTTTCTGAGACTTTGGCAACCTTCAGAGCAGGGTAGTAGGGAAAACAGAGGCACACTTGCATGACAGTGCGATTCTGAGCGAGTCCCGGACGCGCGACGCATTTGAGCCCTCTTCCCGAGGCATTTATAGTTTAATTAGATTAATTATTTATTTAATTAATTTAGTTAATTTGTAATAATTAATTAGCTTGCGTAGTCAATTAGTTATTCGTTTTTGTATATTCTTTCGGTCCCTCCGAGCGAGGGCGAATCTGTAATAAGTGTGTGTGAGTGGGTGTATGTCTTCCAACCCCCATTTCTTTCTACCCTTTTATTTACCTGCTTATGATGGTAGATTAGGGCACATCTAAATTAGCATACCTTATGCAATGCATGCGTGCATCCATGCATTTGTTTACATGCACCGGGCTCGGTACATCATACAAACTGCATAGCAATTTTCAACTCCAATTTGAATACGTGCTACTCGCGCATTTCACATGCCATGTTTAGGGTTAGCCGAGCCTACCCTAGATTACATTTATGCCTGCGTTGCATTAGCCACTTAACATGAACTAGGTCATGCATGTTTGCTAACCGGGTTATTGTTTTTGGCACGGAGTACGATGTAAGTTTTATGCTTTAGCATGTCGCATGCGTGTGAATGTTAACATGACAGTATGTCTACCATGCGGCTAAGTGCTTATGTGATAAACTGTTTGAATGCCTGTGGGTGGAGGTTGGATTGCTTGAGTTGGAAAACTCGTTGAAATCCGTATTTTAGCCTACTTGCGAGTAGCAAAATCTAACACGTTTTTCGAGACAAAACGGATATGCAATGTTTATTTCCAAGTTAGGTAATCTGGTCTATACTTTTGTGTTGTGCGCATCACATAGTAAATCTAGGTTAATAACCGGAATAAGAACGCATAAAGTTTTCAAAAACGGATATCACGGTTAGTAGAGGCCGGTCTTCGGACCGGCGCGAAAGGAGGTGCTCATAGCTGACCTTCCCCGATCGTACCCAAGCTCCTGAGCCAAGACCACTTTGGTGATGACGGACATGTGGCCTTGACTTAGTCGTGGTTTCCTAAATTTCCCATTTTAAAATATTTAGGTGGCGACTCTGTAATCTGGCAAAGCAATCCATGTTTGGCACTAATTTTTCAAAAATCTATTTTCTCAAACGATTTGCCGGATTTGGACTCTTCGGTTCAGATTTAGAACCGCGACACAAAAGGGAGTCCGAGCTGTAGAGTGAAGCCCACGGGCGCGTCTACAATCTCATACTACCACCACCTTATAATACCAACCACTGGTCATCGACAACCACTACCTCCGATGGTTGTTAGTAATTTCTAGCAATTGCTTTTCGACTGCTCATTATCGGCAACCATTTTTTTAAACGAACACTTTTCTTAACATGAATCTCCAGCTTTTAACGACAACCACCACTGCCATACCATCACTACTACTCAGGAAAAACAGAAAGATCTATTCAAAATTTACTATTTTATATATAGTAAAATTTGTCCATATTCCTTGCTCATATAAGCATTGCCTCCTTTAGCATTAGGGGAATAGCTACTCTTCTTGGAAATTTGATACCTTCCAAGGGAGAGAGGACCACAGAGTTCAAACATAATTCTTTTTTCTTTTTCTTTCTTTCTTTTTTATTTATTTATTTTTATTTGAAAGAAAATCAAAGGTCACTATAGAATTGGTTGGAATATTGTTGTCATCACTATAGAATTGGTTGGAATATGGGTGTCACCACTCTTGATAAACTTCTTTGAAACATATGCATAAAAACCCATTTCCAAAAGAAAATAAAATGTTAGCCCCTCACCATATTTGATCATTTTTTGTTGCAGTTTACAAGGATAGTCCATGCTAATTAACATAATATGGTTGCACAAGATGGATCGAGGAATTTTGCAACAATCAGAGATGCTATCCTTGCTGCTCCCAACTATACAATGCATTTGAATGTTTGAAACTAATCTTACATTTTGTTAATGATGGGATGGATAGGAAATAGACAATTATTATATCAGGCAACAAGACCAATGGCCAAGGTTTCCAAATCTTAAATACAGAAAACAACATGTCAATTTTATAATTGATCAATTGAGCTCAATTTGGAAACTTTTGAATTTGGATTTGAGCTATGGATTCTTATAATTTTTTACCTTTCATTCATTAATATTTTGTCAAATGCCTTCAATTCGTAACAAACTCGACCATACTAGAACCAGTGGTAGCATTAAAAATGAAGCAGAACCATTCAACCTTCTTTAGGTATTGATTAATTTCAAGGGTATCAAGATGCCCACTCCGTACACCAAAACAAGAATTCAATTTTTTAGAGATTGTGACATGTTGACTGCTATGCGAATCAAAGGTTTTGACACGTATACTATTGCTCTTGTTGCCTGATATACTTGGCTTGTCCATCCCATCTTTGACACGTGTAAGATTTATTTTCTCTTTTCCAAAAAAATATGTTTTCTCTACGCAAACTCTCTCTAATCTTTATGTAGTATGGACATGCACTGCAGTTAACAGCAGCAAGGATAACATCTCTGATTGTTGTGAAATTCCAATACATCTTGTGCAAAGATAATATATTGATTGGCATGAACTGCCCTTGTAAACTCTACTAGAGAGTATGTAAAGTACACAGAAATTATTTACAGAAAAAATGTCATTGAATTATGATCTTTCATTTCAAAAGAATGTACTTAATAAGGTAATTTTGTATTAGAATTTTGGTTAAATGAAGCAAGAGTTGGAAATAGAGTATGGTTCACTGAATTATAGAGTAGTTACTTATAACTTCTAACACACTAATAAATGCAAATGAGAAAGGAAGTTGCCTCATATTCCAAAAAAATGGTCCCTTTGATTCATGGAAATTTCATTTCATAGAAATAGCTGTAAAGGATGCGCATGAAAAAAATATAATTTAAATTTAGAAAACATTACAAATATATATGTATGTATATTCCAAAGTTTGACCCTTGTAACAAAATATGAGTTTTTAACAAATCTTTTGAATCATGATTTTTTTAAAAAAAAATTTAAACCATTTGTCTATTTTCATTAACTAAAATTGACCCCAAAAAAAGTATTTTAGCATCAAACTCAATGCACATAAAATGCCTAATATCTATGAAGCATAGGTACACTGCTACTGGTACGATACAAATAGGTCATTTTAGTAAAATCTTGAAAAAATGGGTACATGTATGACTTAGTACGTTTGTAAAAAAATATTTATTTTTAATTTATTGTAATGCAAAAATTGATTAAATGGTTTAATTTGTTAATATCCAAATTACAATTAATATTTAATGCCAAAATTAATAAACCAAAATTCCATAAATCCAAAATAAAATTTTATTAACCAAAAGTCCACATTCTAAAACATTTTGTCTATAAGGACATGCATACGTAAAAGGACCAAAAAAACCCACCTATATATTTCTAATCAACAATGATAGACCACACAACCCCTCTCTCTCTCCTCTTTGTTCTGCAGCTCTATCACTGCCTTGCCCTTGCCCTTGCCATCTTGCACATCTCTTCTCTCTCAACCAATGAACCACTACCTTGTCGCTGCACCTCTCTACTCGCACCTGTACCTCTCCCTTGACCAACAAACCACCACCAAAGACGATCCACTCTCTCTCTCTCTCTCTCTAATCTCTTTGAAAAATCTATAATCCCCAAGATATTGATTTGTGACTATGTTTCAATTTTAAACAATGAATAACAATCTCAATCAAACAGTTAAGACAAATCGACACAACGATTTAACATAGAAAAACCACAATTGGAGTGCCTTCAATTGTGATAAAAAAAAAAAAAATTTAATCACAGGCCAAAGTCACAAAACAATCCACTAAGAAAACAAAAGGAAATTACGCAAAAATATTTGAAATTACCTAGCGAATCCACGCCAAATTAAACTAAACCCGTTTTACCACCGTCTTCACATTGGAATTGTCTTGCCCAATGTTGAATCCATGGCGATGAGCCACTCCGGAATCCACTAAAGCTTCATGCCCAAATTCCCCGATATCCACCAAAGAACAACTCTCTCTCTTTTGTGAACAAAATAATAAGAATAACCCTTGATGTTTGACAATCTGTAGATCGTTGATCAATCGATCGCCTTCTATGCACCAAGGAAACTCATATAAAATAGCCTTCAATAGAAAAAATTTTGTCTTTCCTTATTCTCTCAAATTCTAGATGGCTTAAACCGTAAAATGAGCAAATAACGCAGTTTTTAGTAAACTGAATCGCGAAGACCGCTCGAGCTGTGTAAGTAGGTGGTACAAAACATATAGGTTGACTGTTTGAGCAGTAAAATTTTCTTCCTAGAAGTTTAGAGCCATTTCCCGCTTAAGTAGACAAATGGCCGCTTAAGCGATCAAGCCATTTTGGCATCAAGGACGTTGCCCCTCGACCTCGCCTAGACCGTACTGTAGCTAGACTTTTTTTGTGCCCCCCTTTCGGAGAGATCAAAATTGGGTCCTACAGTTTGGACTCCTGTCACGGTTCTGAATCTAATCTCACAAAGTGCAATGTGAAATTGATAAACACCAAAGAGTCTAATCCAACAAATCATTTTGGAAAATCAATTTTCAATCAAATAATGCCGAAATTGGACTGCTTTTCCAGATTACAAAGTCGCCACCTAAATATTTTATTTTGGAAAATTTAGGAAACCCTGACTTGTGCCAAAGGCCACGTGTCCGTCATCACTAAATTTACCTCAGCTCGGGAACTTGAGTACGAGGGGGGAAGGTCATGAAATGAGCACCCCCGCTCACCTGATCAAAGGATCGGCCTCTACTAACCATGATATGTTGTTTTATAAACCTCATGTGTTCTTATTCTGGTTATTGGCTAACTTTACTATGTGACACACACACAAGCAAGTATAGACTAAAATTGCAAGAATTAGAACGAATTCAACTCATGTTTGTTCTCGAAAATGGTTTGAATTTGCCACTTTCAAGTGGGCTTAGAGTTGCAGATTTGCCATCTCAAGTGGGCTTAAAACATACATTCGTTGAATTGTTCTAATTCAAACAATCAAGCCTTCAACTTGGTATCAGAGCGTACCGGGTTTGAATACTTTGGGTACGTGGGAAGTGGTTAGTACCACAATGAGTTTGTCTTGCTTGCTAGAGACTTATGTGTGATATTACGTGTTTATCTGATAACATGCTTATGTGACTACTTGGGTATGGGATTTAATTTCTAGGATATTGATTGGATCCTTGAGTTTCTGGGAGTCCTATTGGAAAAGCACTTGATCAATGCTGTTTCTAACTGGAACTCTAGCAACGCCTTGGGACTGTCATTATCCGAAAATGAAATTTGTAAGTGCTTATGTGATTATGTGCTTACGTGGAGTGAATTACTGTTGTCCAATGCTTTAGGGCACGAGTGAGCTAGCTTCGGCATATTTGTGAATGTGCTAATGTTCTTGTTACCTTTATTAGGATGTCAGGACGAGGACGTGGTGGTAGGCGTGGTAGGCAGGAGATGCCTATACCGGATGAGATTCCGGCGCAGCAGGAGGGTGTTGGTCAGGCCAATGTGGCCGAGCCAGTAGGTCGGCAGGTCATGGGCGCCTTAGCCAACGAGATGGCAGGAGCTTTAAGGGAATCCATGGGCATTCTCAGAGCTGAGAATCAGGTCCAGGCCCATGTTGCTGAGGTAGGGCCTTCTTTTCTGAAAAGGGAGTTTTTCCGGTCTAATCCGGACGAGTTTCTGGGGGATCCTAAGGAACCACTTAAGGCTGATGAATGGCTTGAGCAGATAACGAAGATGTTTGAGATGCTTGGCATCGAAGACGGGGCTTTGACGGTGACCTTGGCGTCTTTCCAGCTGAAGGGAGATACGGGTCAGTGTTGGAAGTTCGTTCGCGGACGTGTTGATGGGACTTGGGAGGCTTTCGTCGGTGCCTTCCAAGAGAAGTTCTTGTCTCCCGCTGTCAGGAAGAAGTTGAGGGATCAGTTTTGTCAGCTCAAGCAGTTGAGTTCTTTAATGGCTGAGTTTGAGGCCGCATTTACCAGTATATCTAGGTTTGCACCTGAGCTAGTGGCGTCTAAGGAACGCCGTTGCCTTGAGTTCGAAAACAAGTTGAGACACGGACTCAAGACTAGGGTGGGTTACTGGGTCCATGACTCGGGAGTATCGACGCCTTGTGGATGCTGCAGCCCATATGGAGATTATTATGCATGAGGAGAACGAGAGGATGAGGGGCTCCAAGAGGAGTCAGGATGGCCAGGGAAACGGTAGGAGGCAGAGGGGTTCTAACCCTTAGCAGTCCTAGGGTGCTTTTGTGAGATCTACCTTTCTAGTGTTGAGTTCAGGCTCTGGGAGAGGTAGTCTGGGAGACGTTACTTGTCACAAATGTGGTCAGTTGGGCCACAAGTCTCCAGCATGCCCGCAGAAGGGAGGAGAGCAGAGAGCAGCTTTATCTTCGGCTCGACCTTAGAGCCAGAGTCAAGGGAGAGGCCAGCTGCTCTCTTGTTACTAGTGTGGTCAGGTGGGGCACCTGAAAAGGTATTGCCCGCAGTTGAGTGGCACATCTGGTACATCTGGTGTGAGACAGACGCAGAGTTTTCAGCCCTGTAGACGCGCCCGAACGTCCCGAGCTCCGCCCGCGAAGGCGCGAAATCCGTTTTGTTCATTAGACTACTACAGTTCGGACTCAATGTCACAATTCTGAATCTAATCTCACAAAGTGCAATGCAAGACCGATAAATCACCAAAGAGTCCAAATCCGGCAAATCGTTTTGGAAAAGTAATTTTATAAAGAAGTGCCAAACATGGACTGATTTGCCAGATACAGAGTTACCACTTAAATGTTTTTGTTTTGGGAAATTTAGGAAACCCTAACTTGTGCCTAAGGCCACGTGTCCGTCATCACCAAAGTTGCCTCGACTCGGGAACTTGGGTATGAGAGGGGAAGGTCATGCAGTGAGCACCCTCGCTCGCCCAATCAAAGATCGGCCTTTAGTAACATGATATTTTGTTTTGGAAAACACACGCGTTCTTATTCCGGTTTATTAGCTAGCTTACTACGCGATGCGCACAGCATACAAGTATAGACTAGATCGCCTAAGTTGGAACAAAACATCTCATGTTTGTTTGTTTGAAAATGATTTGAAGGTGCTACTCGCAAGTAGGCTAAGACGTGGATTTGCCACCCTCAAGTGGGCTTAAAAAAAACATGATTTTGCCACTGTCAAGTGGGCTTAAAACTCGCATTTCGATGAATTGTTCCAATTCAAGTAATCCAACCTTCACCCACAAGCATTCAGGCAGTTATAGCAAATAAGCAATTAGCCTCATGGCAAGCATGCTAACATGGCAACATACACACACATGCACGATACTAAAGCATAAAAGCTTACCTAGTACTCCAAGCCAAAACAATAGCTAGTTAGTAATCAATGCATGATCCTAGCTATGTTAAGATGCCTAATGCAACACATGCAAAAATGCAACTAAAATAGGCTCGGCTATTCTAAGATGGCATATGAAATGCAACTTGATAACATGCTGTTGAACACGTATTCAAGTAAATGTATTGAAATACAATGCAGTTTGTATGATGCGCCGAGCCTAGTGCGTGCAAGACGGATGAATGAATGCAAACATGCAAGCATAAGGATGCTAATTAAAACATGACCTAGAACTAACCATCATAAGCGGTTAAGTAAAAAGGAGAAAGACGTGGGGTTGGAAGACATTCACACACTCACGCAGACTTATTACAAAATTCGCCCTCTCGACGGAGGGTCCGAATAAATAATATAAGCCAACTAATTAACTAACTAACAATCTAATTAATTATTACATAACCAAATTAAAGCAAATAACTATTCTAAGTTATTCAAACATTGAAACGGCCTCATGATTAGGGATGCATGCGCGCTCGGTCGGCTTCTCTCGGAAATCCGTTGCCATGCCCCATGTTGCCTCTGTTTAAACTGCTCTGTATCTCTGAAAATTATGCCAACTTCTGTGACACTTCTGAACCACCTCATGGACACTCTGAGAGGTCATCGGCCAAGAAGGGTGGCCAGCAGCCAGTGGATGAGGGTCATCGACCACATATGAGGCTATCGACCAACAATACTTAGCCGATCGGCACTCTGGATAGCCGATCGGCCATCTCTTCCTGTAAAACTACTTCTGTTGCTGCAGTAGAGGACAAACATGGGTATGGCAATACATTTGCAAGACAATGTTTGCAACTACACCCCTTATCATATTTAAGACTCAAAGGAGTATAGCGCTTGACCCTCGGGCCATCAATCACGCATTCTAATGCATGATGGCCAAAGGAGTCAAGTGTGCAAATTAATATAGAATGAATGCACAAAAACAAATGATTGCTTCACACTCTATCATGTTGGATCAAGAGTGTCGGCGATCGAGGATTGAGGTATGTTTCGTCACTTCGAGTACAAAATGTCCCTTGTTCCTTGTGTTTGGTTTGACACCCCAAACCAAACACAATGCAATACATGTATGCCAAGTACAATGCAACATGGAAATGCAATTTTATACAACCTAAGCATGCGAAATGCAATAGGACTCAAGTATGCACACAAGGTTAAGGTAACAAGCATGCCAAATGCAATGCGACCTAAACAAGCATGTGACAAAATGCAAACTAGCAAGCATGCAAAATGTAACCTACACATACAAACATGCATGGCATGCAAAGATGGACAAAGCATGCAACATTGAATAATCATGGTAAGTGGACTTAAACTAAAGATGGACAGACCTCAGCCCGGCCCAAAATCAGTGGCCAAACATGCTGAAATGGAGACTCCAAGGACTAGCCAGGCATGCATACATGTTAATGCAAGATTAAGGCACAAGACACAACTCTCCAAAGGCAATGAAAGGATGAAACATGGAGTACAATGGCATATGTTCCAGCACTAAAATGTCATGCTAAATGACTTAAAATCATGAAAAACAACTCATGTGATGCATGTTGCAAGGCTTAAGCATCAAAGCCAGTGAAGTGTATTACACTAGAAACATGCAAGACAATGCTCAAATGGCCAAACTAGCCCAAACAGACCTTATTCAGGCCAAAACAGTTGCTAAAATGGACTAAAATGATAGCATGCTAAGCAAGAGAAAGCATGCTCAAATGATGGCTCGCAAGCAAGGCACAAAGCTCAACTCTCAAACACAATTAAAGAGTGATAAACATGAGAGTATGGCAAAGATATAAGCTCTGAAATTCCTTGCCAAATGATGCCAAGACATGCAAATATCACAAATATAGCATGCTAGTGGTCTCAAAACTCAAGACTAGTGAAGCCATTTGCACTATAGCTATGCAATGCATGAAGCATATGGCCATGGAGCAAAGCCAAAACAAGCTAGCATGAAGGGTCAAAACATGGAGTATGTAAGGCCAATAAGGAGGTTTGCACTACACCTACCAAGCCAAGCATGTGATGACTTAACCAACAAAAATCAGAGTTATGACATGTTAAACAAACACCAAATATGGGCTAATACTAAGTCAACACATGCTAGAATAACAAGCTCACTCATTAGGCATGCAAGACTAGTAAAGAGGACTTGCACTACAAGTGTAAGAAGCAAATGAGGGATGCCCTAACCAACCAAAAATAGAGTTATATCATGGCAAAATAAGACCCAAAACACACTGAAATGGTGGTCCAAAAGCCTAGGCAAGATGGCATACACATGGGCTCTTTTTTAAGACATAAAGCATGAACCCCTCAAAGCATTGAAGGAGTGAAACATGTGAGTGCATGGCAATGAAACATGCTCTGAAATATCATTCCAAATGATTCTAAATCATGCAAATAGCCCAAGCAATGCATGCTAGTGGCTTGGAAACTCAAGGCTAGTGAGCTAAAATGCACTATGGCTATACAAAGCATGGCAAGCATGACCAAAACAACATAAATCAGACCTTCAGAATGCTAAAACATGGCCAAAAGCTTATCGGAGTTGAGCCAAAATTACACTAGAATGATGGTCTAAAGCATGATGCATGTTGGGCTAGTGTGCAAGTGTACACTACAAGTGTATAAAGCATGCAAGAGGTGACCAAACCAGCCTAAAACAGAGTTATGAAAGGTCCCAAAAGTCACAAAAATGACCCCAAACAAAGCCAAAAAGAAGTAAAAACACATGCTCATTTGGTTGGCCATCAACACTAGCAAGCAAGACAAGAGGAGAGGGGACCACCCTCTCCTATTTGGGCCATCAAAACAGGGTTTTTACCACTGAAAATACTCTGGATTTCAGTGGTTCTAAGGCCAAAAAGAAGTTGTTTGAAAAGTTTGAAAGTTAGCTCACAAGGCCTTACAAGCCAAGGAGCAAAAGGGAGGACAACCCCCTAGCCAACCAAGGCACAAACCAAGACTTTTAGGACTGAAAAAACAAAGAAAAAAAAAAGAGGTTTTTGTAGTTCAACACCACCCCCAAAACAGCCCCAAAGTAGTGTGAAAAGATGGCCAAGCAAATGTGTAAAACAAGCTTAAAGGGAGAGAGATGTCACCCTTGATGCACAGCTGCAAAACCAGCCCAAAATCCCAAAACACCTTTTGGAGCTCCAACAAAGTCCCAAGTAAGCTTCAAGCAACCTCCTCCCAAAGATGGACCACTTTCACCAAGGATGTCTAGGCAAAAGAGAGGTATTTCTCTACTTGCACGCACAAAAGGCAAGAGGAAGAGGCTTTAGAGAGAAAGGCAGAGGTCAAACTCTGAAAATTGTAGAGAGAAAGGGAATTTTAGTGAGAGGAGCTCTCAAAACTTGCTCAAGAAGTTCTTCCCTTTGAAAATTAGAGATATAGCCTCATATATAGCAAAAATGAGCTCAAGGTCGAAAATATCTGATTATAGGACAGCTGAAGCTTGCTGGAAACAGCTGGAGGAGAAATATCTGCAAAAAATCTGAGTTTTGGACATTTTTGGCCGATCAGCTAACATTTATGGCTGATAAGGTTCACTTTTGGCCAACCTATGGCCGATGAGGTCCAATTGTGGCCGATGCACTTCCATAGAGGCCGATGGAAAAAATCAGTCCTGGTCCCTGACTTGAAGCAAGGCTAATTCCTTCATCTGGACTCCTTTTCAGGTCATTCTTGAGCCTAAACTGTAGCCCCGGAAGTCTTCTTTCCAAATTTGGAAGACGTACGTCAAAATTCCAAGTGTGCTAAGAGATATCCATCTTTTAGTGAAGGCTGCTCAGTTTCGGTCCAACCAGAATGATGCCCAACTTCAACCAATCATATCTCCCCCATCCGGACTCGGCTTTAGGAGATTCGTGAGTGTAAAATGAATCCCCGGAAGTCTTCTTTCCAACGGTCATGGCCTCATATCTTAAATCCAAGAGTATAGACAGATAGGCCTGATTTAGCGAGGGCCGCCCGACTCTCTTTTAGCGATTCATGCCCATATTCTTCCTCAATTGGGTTTCTTCTCTCCAATCCTCTTTTCTTCAACTCCAAACCCCCGAACAAGGTGTTTTGAAAGATTTTCCAAAGATTTCATCTCTCTTTCATTCATTTCCACTTTGTCCTCGCTCGGTTTATCGAAAAGCACAACATTTAACAAAATGTGAGCCTTGGAACATCGTAGGAACCTATTTTCAAAAATGTTTTGAAAGAGAGGGTTTTAAGGTCTAAAAACCATTCAAAATAGCTTTGGTCCAAAATGGGGTGTGAGGTTAGGATTTGACTCTCCTTTTGCCGAAGAAATCGAACCTTTGCCCTGCACATCTTTCATCACCAAGTAAACCATCAGTAGTGCCCAAGTCCTAAGGGCATTCAAAAATGGGGTGTCTACAGTTGCCCCTCTTTGACAGAACTCGAAAGTTAAGAAATGACGGGAGTGAATGTTAAAACCTAGAGATGACCCATTTTTGACAAGGCCGAAGACTTAGACAAACAGGCAAGATAATAAAGGGATGCGCCCGCAGGCAGGGGCAAGATGCAAATGATATGCACAATGCCGAACATAACTTATGATCATACAAAGAGAGCTATGATGAAGCAATTATGCAAAATTAATGCAACATTTTAAGCGAATGCTATGTGAAGAAATGCTACAGCAAACTCGTACACAAGCAAGTAAACACGATCCAAACTATATCTCATGCAG
Source organism: Camellia lanceoleosa (assembly GCA_025200525.1). Lineage (NCBI taxonomy): Eukaryota > Viridiplantae > Streptophyta > Magnoliopsida > Ericales > Theaceae > Camellia > Camellia lanceoleosa. Next base: position 30,289,343 of record CM045766.1, read on the forward strand.
AAAGGTCGTAAGAAAATTATGCAATCTTAGCGAACATGTGCGATAGATATACAAAGCGAACGTGTGATAGATACACAAAGTGAGCATGTGTGATGGATACACATAGCAAACGTGTGATAGATACACAAAGCGAACGTGTGATAGATACACAAACTGAGGATGTGTGATAGATACAAAGTGAAGCAAAGTGTGATAGATACACAAAAGGTGAACGAAGTGTGATAGATACACTAAGTGTCATGACCCGGACCCACCCCCGTGGGTTAAGGACATAACCGGCCAGTAATCATGGGATTACCTACGGCCTCAAACCAAACCAAACGTGTTTTAACAGAGTTAAAGGGGGCCAAACGAATGCAATTTAAAAACTTTGTCCTTAGAGCTATGCTTACATGGCACATTAAAACAAACCATACACATATACATTAATAACTCACAATAGATACACAGTACCATAAAGTTCTGTACAGATAGGATCATCCAAAACTAAGTCAACCCATGAAACTATACACAGACATTTTCAAATACTTCGCCAACATAACAACTTGGAACAAAATGACAAAAGGCGAAGGTGAGTCTCATGCATGAGACACATAGGCTGACTTTCCAAAACTCGGTTGTTCCATACAGACTTCACTGCGGCTGGGTCTGGACCTCTCTTGGCTCACCTACAAACACATGAATGAGCGTGAGCGAAAGCCCAGTGAATAATATCAAATAAAGAAAATACATTGGAACATTATACATCAAACGACCTTGGGCCCAATTCATTCATGTCAAACTGGCCTTTGCCCTTTTTGAACGTTCATATCAGACTGGCCTTTTGGCCTTATCAAACTTTTATATCAAACTGGCTTTTAGGCCTTTCAAACTTGTCATATCAAACCGGCATTTAAGCCTTTCAAACTTGTCATATCAAACTGGCATTTAAGCCTTTCAGACTTTCATTTCAAACTGGCATTTAAGCATTTCAAACTTGTCATATTAAACTGGCATTTAAGCCTTTCAGACTTTCATTTCAAATTGGCATTTAAGCCTTTCAGACTTTCATTTCAAACTGGCATTTAAGCCTTTTAAACTTGTCATGTCAAACTTTGTCCACCATTCAAAATTAATGAACTTTACAAAACTTACATAGAAGTAAGCAATTGGACAATAACATATTTCAGATATTACTCACAGTGATCGGCTTGTAGATTTGCCCTGGAGCTTGACCCTACACATCACATAACACATATGGGTCACAATTAATTTAATCCGTTCTTTAATTCACATTTTCCTCTTTAGGCTTCTTTCTTATCTCTTTAGTTAAATTACAATGCTCAAAGTATGCCTAAGAGTGATTAGAAGTGAAAGAGGACGGAAAATGAAACACAGAACGCGTAAACAAAATTTTAGAAAACATGGTCCCCGCTTAAGCGTGAACTTCCCCGCTCGACCGGACCCTTAAGGCCTGCAAAAGTACTGGTTGCATCAAAAATACGCTCGAGCGTGAATTAGGGCGCTTGAGTGGAAGGCCTGTCTACAAAAGCTCCCCGCTCGAGCGTGAAATCTCCCGCTCGAGCAGACACCAAGTTTGCAAAAAGTACTGGGAGCACGTATTCCCCGCTCGAGCGGTAGTTCCCTCGCTCGAGCGGACATCAAAATTCTGGAAATCCCAGATTGTGTTCTTGAGCTTCATTTCGACTTTCAAGCCAACATTTCTTGCATTTAATGGCTCAAATCTCAAATATAATTATACTAACATGGTATAAACCCCAAATTACGACCCATTGAAGCTCAATTTCACAAATAAATCACATGCAAGTCCCAATCTCCCATCAAACTCACTCTAACATAACAAATTCATGCATTCAAGCTCATATTCTCGTGAATTGTACATGCATGTGCTATATAACCCTTACTCTCAACTTAGGTGATGGAAAGGTAATCAAAACATGAGCTTCAGTTACAAATTTACATGGATCATACCCTTTGAGCTCAAACATGCAATATTCAAAGCAATTACACACATGCATGCACATATGGGTCTTCATTACAACAAATTCAACTCAATTTCCTCATAATCAAACTAATTCATGTTCTTGACCCTCATTCAAACTTGAATTCACAATATGGTAACTAAATACATGAATTACTCACCAAGGAGCTTTAATCTTCACAATCTATGGCAAATCCTTGTGTTATCTTCAAGACTTTCAAAGTTCAAGAGCAAAACTTGCAAAATTCTTCTCTCTCTCTCTCTAGTCGGCCCTCACACTCTCTCAATGCCTATCACAGATTTTTGAGTTCAAAAAGGAGCAAAGAGAGTGTATATGGCCATATGTAAAAAGTCCCACTAATGTTTATTTAATAATATTAAATAGTTGGGCACTAATTCACCAATTTAATCAACTTAATTTGATCCAAATCAATTTTCAATTAAATTTCACTGTAGGCTCTAAAATTTATGCCAATCACAATTGCGCGACCAATTTCAGGTTCTGTAGCCAATAAGGCCCTTAACTTAATTTCCAAAGCAGATAATCAAAAAGATATTCCTACGGTGAACAGATAGAAATTCAAAACCACATATTTTCACACAATGGCACATGAAATCATATTAAACACATAATCATACTCAAATTAAGGACCAATTAGCATACTACGGAACATGGGTATCACAGTCTTCCCCCCCTTTAGGAAGCTTGGTCCTCCAAACTTAATTTACCTTCGTCGGGAAACAAATGTGGATAGCGTAATCGCATTTCCTCCTCTTTTTCCCATGTAGCATCCGTCCCATAGTGTTCTTTCCATTCAACTTTCACCATTGGGATGGTCTTGTTTCTCAATTGTTTCACTTGCCGATCAATAATTCGTTCCGGCCATTCAGCGTATTCTATATTTTCATCAATAGCTACCCAGTGATAATCAATCACATGAAACGGGTCTCGGAGGTAACCCCTCAACATCAACACATGAAACACGTTATGGATTTGTTCGAATCCCGGTGGCAAAGCAACTCTATAAGCAATGGGACCAAGCCTTTCCAAAATCTGAAACGGCCCAATGTAACGGGGCGACAACTTGCCCTTCTTTCCAAACCTAACTTGGCCTTTCATCGGAGAAACACGAATAAACACATGGTCACCGACCTCATACTCAAGAGGTCTTCTTCGAACATCTGCATAGTTCTTCTGTCGGTCCTGAACTGTTTTGAGCCTTTGCCGGATAATCTTGATTTTCTCAGAAGTGTATTGCACAATTTCAGGCCCAAGCAAAGCTCTATCCCCAACTTCTGTCCAACAAATAGGTGATCTACACCTTCTAGCATACAAAGCCTCGTATGGTGCCATACCGATGCTAGAGTGGAAGCTATTATTATAAGCGAACTCTGCAAGTGGCAAATAGTCTTCCCAACTCCCTTGAAAATCCAAAGCACACATCCGAAGCATATCCTCCAAAGTCTGTATTGTTCGTTCTGATTGCCCATCTGTCTGTGGGTAGAATGCAGTACTAAATCTTAGTTCTGTCCCCATAGCTTCCTGCAAACTCTTCCACAATCTAGATACAAATTTCGGATCTCTATCCGACACAATAGATACCGGAACTCCGTGTAAACGGACAATCTCATCAACATAAATAGTAGCCAATCTATAAGCATTAAATGTAGTCTTGACAAGTAGAAAATGTGCAGATTTAGTCAGTCTATCTACTACAACCCAAATAGAATCCATACCTTGAGAAGTCCGAGGTAGGCCAACAACGAAATCCATAGTCACATGTTCCCACTTCCATTCAGGAATAGGGAGAGGTTGAAGTAGACCACCTGGTTTCTGATGTTCAGCCTTGACTTGCTGACACTGAAGACACTTGGACACATATTCTGCAATCTCTTTATTCATTTTAGGCCACCAATAGGTTTGTTTCAAATCCCAATACATTTTATTGTTACCCGGATGCATAACAAATACGGATCTATGGGCTTCATCTAAAACCCTCTTCTTTAGTTCCGGAATATCTGGGACACATATTATGTTCCGAAATCTCAACACTTCGTTCTCAATGTTGAACTCTGCTTTCGGACTTGTCTCAAATTCATCAATCACTCTCTTGAGGAATTCATCCTCGTTCTGTTTCTGTTTAATTTCTTCAATGATTGCTGGTTCAGCTGAGATAGCGGCTATCAATCCGCCCTGTTCACACATCACTACTTCAATTCCAGATTTCTCAAAATCGTACAGAATCTCTTTCTGTTCAGTAAGCAAACAAGCCACACTTCCCGTTGATTTTCTGCTCAAGGCATCATCAACTGTATTGGCTTTCCCGGGGTGGTACTGAGTCTCAAGATCATAGTCTTTTATCAGCTTAAGCTATCTTCTCTGTCACATATTCAGCTCTTTTTGTGTAAAGAAGTATTTCATGCTCTTGTGATCTGTGTAGACTTCACACTTTTCCCCATGCAAATAATGCCGCCAGATTTTCAAAGCAAAAACAACTACGGTCAATTCTAGGTCGTGCGTTGGATAGTTCTTCTCGTGTGGCCTCAACTGTCGGGAGGCGTAAGCAATAACCTTTCCGTTCTGCATTAACACACAACCCAAACCTTTATAAGATGCATCACTGAAAATCACAAAATTCTCCATACTTGATGGAAGTGTCAACACTAGTGCAGTGGTCAGCCTTGTCTTCAATTCATGAAAGGCTGATTCTCTTTCATCGTTCCACTCAAATGGTTTCCCCTTGCGCGTCAGTTGGGTAAGTGGTACTGCTCTCTTTGAAAAGACTTTCACAAACCTCCTGTAATACCCGACTAAGCCCATGAAACTACGGACTTCCGTCACATTAGTCGGTGTAGGCCAATTTACAATCGCCTCTATTTTCTGCGGGTCTACTGAAATTCCTTCGTTGTTGATCACATGCCCTACGAAAATGACTTCATCCAACCAAAACTCACATTTCTTTAGTTTAGCAAACAATTTCCTCTCCCTGAGTATTTGCAGGACAGTTCTCAAATGATGTTCATGTTCCAATCTATCTTTAGAATATATCAAGATGTCATCAATAAAGACCACAACAAATTCGTCAAGGTAGGTTTTAAAAAGTCTATTCATTAAGTCCATAAATGCTGCTGGGGCATTAGTTACTCCAAATGGCAAAACTAGAAATTCGAAATGACCATACCTCGTTCTGAAAGCGGTTTTCTCAACATCCTCTGCCTTTACTTTCAACTGATGATACCCGGATCTCAAATCAATTTCGGAGAACACTTGTGATCCCTGCAACTGATCAAATAAGTCATCAATACGGGATAGGGGATATTTGTTCTTTATTGTTACCTTGTTCAATTCCCGGTAATCGATGCACAGACGCAAAGTCCCATCCTTCTTTTTCACAAATAACACTGGTGCACCCCAAGGCGAAGTGCTAGGTCGGATAAACCCTTTATCCAGCAGGTCTTGCAACTGTTCTTTCAATTCTTTAATTTCAGCAGTAGCCATTCTGTAGGGAGTTTTAGAAATGGGTTGGGTGCCTGGCATAGTTTCAATACTAAACTCTATCTCCCTGTCTACCAATTCCCCTGGTAATTCATTTGGAAACACATCTGGAAATTCTCTAACGATAGGAATATCATTCAATTCAACATTCACAGATTGTTCAAACAACACATAGCACAAATAACCCTAGCACCCTTTCCTGATCAGTTTACATGTTTTCATTGTAGATATCATATAAGGTGGAGGCACTACCCCATTTCCCACAAACACAATTTCTTTATGTTCTGGTGGTTTAAACACAACCCGTTTTGTCACACAATCAATGGTGGCACAATACTTAGTCAACCAATCCATGCCCAAAATTACATCAAAATGCCTAATGTTCAAGGGTAGCAAATCTATATATAGGATAGCATCCTCGACACGCATTTCACAAAATCGGTATATAGATTCACACAATACAGATTCCCTAGATGGCGCAGACACACATAGCAAATATGGCAATGGTTCTAAGGGTCTATTCAGTCTAGATGCAAATGCACATGTCACAAAAAAGTGTGTGGATCCGGAGTCAATTAACACAAAAGCATCCTGATTACATATAGAAATAGTACCTGAGACAACTGCATTGGCATTCCGTGTATCGCCTGGAACAAGAGCAAAAACTCTCCCCTGTCTTACGGTGTCCCCGGTGGTAGCAGATCTCAAAGTGTTTCTTGGCTTTGGGATCGATGTAGTAAAACTAGCAGCTTTCTTTCCTCCATTTTGATTACAATCTCGGGCCATGTGCCCTTGTTTACCACACTTGAAATAGGCCCCTGACACACAGTAACAAACCCCACGGTGCCTTTTGCTGCAAATGTTGCACATGGGAGATGTGTCTTGGGAAGAATTCGAGGTATTTGAGGAGCCTGTGTTTTGCTTTTTCAGAAACTTCTTCTTTGAAAAGAAGCCTTGTCTTTTGTTACCTTTCTATTCTGTTGTTGGCTTGGCTTGTCTAGCTATGTTGGCCTCTGATATGATGGCCCTGTCTAGCACCCCAATGTAGGTTTCTAGCTTTAAGACATTCACTCTTTTAAGGATGTCACTTCGAAGCCCACCTTCAAAATGCCTCGCCTTCTTATAGTCTGTATCAATCACATGTGGCGCAAACCTGGCCAATTCAGTGAATTTGGCCTCATACTCAGCCACTGTCATGTTGTCTTGCTTTAGTTCCATAAATTCTGCTACTTTCCTATCCCAAACACACTGCAGGAAGTACTTGTCATAGAAGATTTCCAGAAATTTTACCTAGTCAGCATCTTTATAATTCTCTCGCATTAACATCCACCATCTTCTTGCCTCGTCTTCTAGCATAAAGATGGCTAGAAGCACTTTCTGTGACTCTGAACAGGGAAACACTTCAAACAGTTTCTCAATGCCGAGGAGCCACGCCTCGGCTTTTAACGGATCTAATCCCCCGTGGAACTATGGTGGTTTCATTTTCTTGAATTCTTTGGTGAGAGCTATTATTCGATCATCATTACGAATATCGCGCATGGTGGTCTTTGGAGGTGGAGGTAGTGGGTGTGGTTCTCGCCCTTCTTCTTGCCACTTATGTTGCTGTCTCAAAGTTATCAGTCTTTCCATTCTGTCCATTCCGGCAGTAAAGGATTCTTCTATCTCATCCCTTCTTGTTCTCACCATCTGATTAAACTTGCATTATATTTCACACAAAAGATTCACAGGTATGCATATACTAAAAAGCATACATATTCAAATAATTTGCAATGCAAGTAATCCACAAACTTATAACATATAATTGTACATATCAATCAGTTAAGCATATTCTCGATGCTTTCAAATTCAAACTTATGAATGCATCCTAGATCTTTTCTAGACGCTTATCGCTCTTTTGGACAAGTGTGTGAGTTATTAATTCGTGTTCTGATACCACTCTGTCATGACTCGGACCCGCCCCCGTGGGTTAAGGACATAACTGACCAGTAATCATGGGATTACCTACGGCCTCAAACCAAACCAAACGTGTTTTAACAGAGTTTAAAGGGGCCAAACGGAAGCAATTTAAAAACTTTATCCTTAGAGCTGTGCTTACATGGCACATTAAAACAAACCATACACATATACATTAATAGCTCATAATAGATACACAATATCATAAAATTCTGTACAGACATGATCATCCAAGACTAAGTCAACCCATGAAACTATACACAGACATATTCAAATACTTCGCCAACATAACAACTTAGAACAAAATGACAAAAGGCGAAGGCGAGTCTCATGCGTGAGACACATAGGCTAACTTTCCAAAACTCTGTTGTTCCATACAGACTTCACTGGGGCAGGGTCTGGACCTCTCTTGGCTCACCTACAAACATATAAATGAGCGTGAGCGAAAGCCCAGTGAATAATATCAAATAAAGAAAATACATTGGAACATTATACATCAGACAGCCTTGGGCCCAATTCATTCATGTCAAACTAGTCATTGCCCTTTTCGAACGTTCATATTAGACTGGCCTTTTGGCCTTATCAAACTTTTATATCAAACTGGCTCTTACGCCTTTCAAACTTGTCATATCAAACCGGCATTTAAGCCTTTCAAACTTGTCATATCAAACTGGCATTTAAGCCTTTCAGACTTTCATTTCAAACTGGCATTTAAGCCTTTCAAACTTGTCATATTAAATTGGCATTTAAGCCTTTCAGACTTTCATTTCAAACTGGCATTTAAGCCTTTCAGACTTTCATTTCAAACTGGCATTTAAGCCTTTCAAACTTGTCATGTCAAACTTTGTCCACCATTCAAAATTAATGAACTTTACAAAACTTACATAGAAGTAAGCAATTGGACAGTAACATATTTCAGATATTACTCACAGTGATCGGCTTGTGGATTTGCTTGGAGCTTGACCCTACACATCACATAACACATATGGGTCACAATTAATTTAATCCGTTCTTTAATTCACATTTTCCTCTTTAGTCTTCATTATTATCTCTTCAATTCAATTACAATGCTCAAAGTATGCCTAAGAGTGATTAGAAGTGAAAGAGGACGGAAAACGAAACACAGAACACGTAAACAAAATTTCAGAAAACATGGTCCCCGCTCAAGCGTGGACTTCGCCTTCAGCAGACCTTAAGGCACGCAAAATCTTGGTTGCATCAAAAATACGCTTGAGCGTGAATTAGGACGCTCGAGCGGAAGGCCTGTCTACAAAAGCTCCCCGCTCGAGCGGACACCAAGTCTGCAAAAAGTACTGGGAGCACATATTCCTCGCTCGAGCGGCAGTTCCCCCGCTCGAGCGGACATCAAAATTCTGGAAATCCCAGATTGTGTTCTTGAGCTTCATTTCGACTTTCAAGCCAACATTTCTTGCATGCAATGGCTCAAATCTCAAATATAATTATACTAACATGGTATAAACCCCAAATTACGACCCATTGAAGCTCAATTTCACAAATAAATCACATGCAAGTCCCAATCTCCCATCAAACTCACTCTAACATAACAAATTCATGCATTCAAGCTCATATTCTCGTGAATTGTACATGTATGTGCTATATAACCCTTACTCTCAACTTAGGTGATGGAAAGGTAATCAAAACATGAGCTTCAGCTACAAATTTACATGGATCATACCCTTTGAGCTCAAACATGCAATATTCAAAGCAATTACACACATGCATGCACATATGGGTCTTCATTACAACAAATTCAACTCAATTTCCTCATAATCAAACTAATTCATGTTCTTGACCCTCATTCAAACTTGAATTCACAAGATGGTAACTAAAATACATGAATTACTCACCAAGGAGCTTTAATCTTCACAATCTATGGCAAATCCTTGTGTTATCTTCAACACTTTCAAAGTTCAAGAGCAAAACTTGCACAATTCTTCTCTCTCTCTCTCTCTCTCTCTCTCTCTCTCTCTCTCTAGTCGGCCCTCACACTCTCTCAATGCCTATCACAGATTTTTGAGTTCAAAAAGGAGCAAAGAGAGTGTATATGGCCATATGTAAAAAGTCCCACTAATGTTTATTTAATAATATTAAATAGTTGTGCACTAATTCACCAATTTAATCAACTTAATTTGATCCAAATCAATTTTCAATTAAATTTCACCGTAGGCTCTAAAATTTATACCAATCACAATGGCGCGACCAATTTCAGGTTCTGTGGCCGATAAGGCCCTCAACTTAATTTCCAAAGTAGATAATCAAACAGATATTCCTACGGTGAACAGATAGAAATTCAAAACCACATATTTTCACACAATGGCACATGAAATCATATTAAACACATAATCATACTCAAATTAAGGACCAATTAGCATACTATGGAATAGGGGTATCACACTAAGTGAACAAAGTGTGATAGATACACTAAGTGAAGAGAGTGTGGCAGATACACTGTATGAACAAAGTGTGATAGATACACTAAGTGAATGAAGTATGATACATACACTAGGTGAACAAAGTGTGATAAATACACTAAGTGAAGAGAGTGTGGTAGATACACTATATGAACAAAGTGTGATAGATACACCAAGTGAATAAAGTGTGATAGATACACTAAGTGAACGTGTGTGATAGGTACACAAACGCGAACGAAGTGTGATAGATACACTAAGTGAACAAAGTGTGATAGATACACTAGGTGGGCATAGTGTGATAGATACACTAAGCAAACAAAGTGATAGATTCATGAAGCAAACGGAGTGTGATAGATACATTAAGCAAACATGTGATAGATACATGAAGCAAACGAAGTGTGATAGATACACTAAGAAAACATGTGATAGATACATGAAGCAAACGAAGTCTGATAGATACACTAAACAAACATGTGATAGATACATGAAGCGAGCATGTGATAGATACACTAAGCAAACATGTGATAGATACATTAAGCGAGCGTATGATAGATACACAAAGCGAACGTGTGATAGATACACAAAGTGAAGAGAGTGATAGATACACTACATGAACAAAGTGTGATAGATACACTAAGTGAGCATGTGCAATAGATACACAAAATGAACAAAGTGTAATAGATACACTAAGTGAAGAGAGTGTGATAGATACACTATATGAGCAAAGTGTGATAGATACACCAAGTGAGAATATGTGCGATAGATACATAAGAGGTGAATATGTGCGATAGATACACAAAGTTTGAACAAAGTGTGATAGGTACACAAAGTGAGAATATGTGTGATAGATACACAAAACATAATTAATCTTAACGGAACTTTTCTGAATGAACTGCACATCCAATATCACCTGGTTGCGCTAGCTTCAAACGAACCGTACATACAATATCGTGCATGGATGAGAAAAAAACTTGATAGGTACAATGCAAATACAATGCATGATGTTAAGGAATGCAATAAACAGACATAGCGGCGCTTTAGAAAGCACCTCACGGGGTGAGTGGCAATGAACCGCTCTACTCTTGATGGAGATCTCTCCTTGTGTTCTTCGAACACTTACCTTCAACTCATAGTACAAAGGTTCTGAAACGCTAACAAGGGGTAACTTCTACATGTAGAAACCACAAATGCCGTTTTCCTTCCTGATCATATTCACAACTTTTCCTATTCTCCAACGGGGTGATAGACTAGGTTGGTTCAGTATCCAGAATTGAGGTGTGCACATACTATCTCAACCTATGGGGCTTCCATACAGATTTCAACCTGGGGACACGCCCCTGGGTATTTAAACCATACTTTAGTCTCAAAAATCCCAAACCTTTGTGTTCTAGGCATCAGTCATTCGAACTCTAGTTTCCACCGTCGCAGTTGGCCTCCTAGGAACTCATTGCAAACACAACCAAGATGCCCCTGGTATGGAACAGTACTCAGGGAGAGCACTTCTGATCGCCATTCTGGCATTGAAACAGACTTGAACTCGAGCTTGAGGTAGAGGCACACTCATACTTCGGAGCATTGACAAGGCCTGAGGAGGTGCATCCGGAGTACAATCACGGAATTTGAAACAAACTCAGATGCTCCGATTTTCCCTCTTTTCTTTTGCTTTGCAGTCTGGAACCTATATAGCTTCAGAGAGGTCCTGGTTTTACTGTTTCACATGACCTGGGTTGAACCCTGCAGTTTTATGAACAAACAAATCCTGTTTTGCATATATGTGGAGAACGACACAGCACTCTGAGCACAAAATAATTTTATTTTTGAAATTGAGAAAAGGGTTCTCAACCGAGTATTGAGCCTACAACTGACCACAACCAAAACGACTCAAAAATGGAAAACAAAGGTAAAACAACCCAAACACATCTATTGACACTCGAAGTGACTCAAAACAAGAATCGAGACAGACAAAACAAAACACAAGACTCAAATGTGCACAGGGAGCCTGTCTCTCCGGGTATTGTTTCCCACTCTTTCTCATTTGTGAGTCTCACATCACTCGGCCCTCAGGCTCTATTTTTCTGAAAAAGCCCTTTCCTCACTTTTTCTCTCAGCGCACATCTCTCTATTCTTCAATCTCTCATTTTTTTATTCCTTCCCTGGGTGGTTGGTGGATAAACAAGAAGTTGTGGGCTCTTGCCCCTAGCATTCCGCTAGATTCTTCTTCTTTTGCTCACAACAGTGAACTTCTCCCATAGAGGGATTCCGGTGCAACCAAATGTGCAGCAGATCTGCAATTGACATCGGTTGATGATGCACTTGGTCAGTTTGGATATGATCAAACATGTCCTGATGAGGGAATAGAATATCCTGATCCATTCCAATCTGTGCTTCGCACTTGGCTTAAAACCTCGCTGCTTAGAGGATGTGAGAGCTTTCTGCCCTTTTGCTGTTAGCTTCAGTTGTGCCCTTGTTTGGCAGGTATAGTGCCCTTTCTGGCAAGTATGTTGTCAATGGGAAAAAGACAGAACACCTGACTCAACTGTGCCCCTAGTTCATCATTTTGACCATTTTTTGTTTTTGCTTTCTACTAAAACAATTTTGACCAACATGAAAGTTAGATTAACATACTTGTTCAACTTTCTGATTTAAAATCATGCAAGTTAGGTTATAAGAACTGAAAATTTTCCTTTTTTGGGTCCAAGAAATGGTCCAATTTTGGAAAAAAATGGAATAATTTTCGAGATAATTAGTCAACCTCAGTAAAAATTCTCAAAAACTATTTTTGCAAACGGCCACTACTCAACGAGCACGGAATTTACTCTTGAGATGCACAACCTCAGATCCGAAACAATGGAAAATTGCCCTTTTTTTTTAATATGACCGTAGCACACTGTATGGCAACGGAAAGTTGCCCCTTGTTTGAATAGCACCGCAACACATTGTATGGCAATGGAAAGTTGCCCCTTGTCTGAATGGCACTGCAGCGCATTGTATTCAGTCCTCAGAGTGACGATCACAACCAAACTCTCGGATACAGAGAAAGTAAAGATGATCAAAACCATTACATGGACACAATCAAATTAGAAGTGTTTATGGCTGGACTTCAAAATGAAGTTGCCTACGTATCCCAAACATGGGAATCAAGCCTTACGTAGTTCCGGGGTTAAGGTACACTCGAGTATTAACCTCTCCTTTTGCGCTCTAACTTTTGCCAAGGCCACCCTTTCTGGGTTTTCAACCTTGCGAGCTCTGTTTTTCTTTTCTTTTCAATTCTTTTCATTTCTTTTCTTCTTTTTTCATCTTTTCTTTTCATTTGCTTTACTTTTTTTCTTCTTTTCTTTTTTTCATTCTTTGCTTTTCTTCTTTTCTTTTTTGTTCTTTCCTTTGCTCTAACTTTTGCCTGGGTCGCCCTTCCAGGTTTTCGGCCCAGCGAGCCTCTCAAAGGTAAAAAGTGTAGCTTTGTCCATGTTGAATGATTTGAGATCTCGAAGCCATCTGAATCCAAGAGAATGGTTGTTGTTCGTTGATGATGTAGAAGTCCATCCAATGGGGGGCTGAATTTGCCCCTATTGTTGTGGATAGGAACTCAGTTGTCCTTCAGCAAAAACTTTCTTCTTTCCTCCCTTCTAGGATTTGGCATTCTTGCCAGTCTTCATTAGCTTGAGAAATGTCCTGATTTTTGACTTTTCGAGCACATCTGACATTTTTTTGCCCCTAGTTCAAGGGCTACTTCTCATCCAGCTTTGCAAGCTTTCTTTTGATCATATCTGACCTTCTTGCCCCTAGTTCGAGGGCTGTTTCGAATCTGGCTTGGCGGGCTTCCTTTGATGGTTGATCATTGAACATTCCGAATCCAAGTCCAAGGTATGAAAATGAGAGGGGACGAGTCTCGAGGCCGAGAGTGATCCTAGGCTGCACAATCTCAAGAGCGGTTCCACAAAAGTCTTCGCAGAACCACACAAAACATTTTTTTGAAATCTTTTAAGAAAGCGACTAATCGCTCGCGCTGAAGATAAGGTAAAACCAATCTAGATCAAGCCAAGATCCTTCCCAGTACTCATATTAACAAACATGATCTCATTCATTAAGGGCTTAGCATGCCTCTCTTTCTCTCAATTGATCAAATTTTGCAAAACCCGAGGAATTCCTCCCTCTTTGTTTCACCACAGTGTTCAAAAAGTTTTGAAAAACTTAGGTCAATGCAATGATTTCAAGGCATAGAAAAGTAAGTGAAAAGCACTGCCATTTCATTCAAACCTGCTGGCACAACTGGCTCAAGGTAGAAACAAACTCAAAAGTGCGAAAATCACTACTGTTTCATTCAAGTCTTTGGGTGCAACTGGCTCCATGGCAAAAACAGACTCAAAAGAAAGGGTTTAAAAGACAAATACAAAACAAGATAGTGATGTCCGAGGTAACACCCCCGAAATCACCCGACTCCAACACAACAAGACTGACTCGATACAACAAGATAGACTCAACTGACTCAGTACAAAAAGACTGACTCAATACAAAACAACAGAACTGACTCAATACCCAAGTCAGAATGTAAAATAACCAGTATTCGCAAAATGCTCAAAACAGTGCGTGCCATACGCCACATCCGGAGTAAATCTAGTGCCATCCTCAGGTGGTTCATCCCCCAATCACATGGTCACATTATCCCCCACAAGTTCACTGATCAAGTGCCGATAGACTTTGCAAGACTGGTGTGGCGATGACCCTGTTGTCAAACAGATCTTGCATATCATGGCGCAGACGAAAGCAACTGTCGGTGGCATGACCGGTTTGTTGATGGTAGGCACAGTACTTAGTCTGGTCATGCTTTGGAGGGAAAGGATCAGGTAGAGACCGTTGTTCCAACGGTTTCAAATGTCCTTTCCTGAGTAGAACCCCTAGAGCTTTTGACGAAGGCATATAAAGTGGGGTAAAAACCCTTTTGCTTCAGGGTGGATATTTGGCTGTTCGTGAGCTGGTTCCGGACGCACCGGTGAATGGGGTGGCTATTTTTGATGTGATGGTGGTGACCATACCTACCTCAGAAGATCTTGCAGCTGAATCACCACTGGTGGTAGCATTCGAACTACATGTATAACCCTTCTTGGGTGACTCCCTTTCATGGTCAATCAAACCTTGTTTCATTGCATCTTCAATCTGTACCCCAATCTCATGTAGGTCCGCAAAGGTGGGGAGGGGTAAGATGATCATTTTCTGCATTAGGTTAGGCTGAAGGTTGCACACAACCATCCTTATCTAATTTTTGTCCGAAGGCCTTGTAGTCACCATCGAGGCCTTTGCTCTCCATCTCGTCACAAATTTTGAAAAACCCTTCTTTGGCTCTTGGCGGGTGACTTCAAGATCACCAGTTGTGACCTCGATCTGTGTGTTGTAGGAGTATTGAGCAATGAAGGCCTCAGCCATCTCTTCCCAGTTCTATTTCACGGAGTTCTCCAATTTTGCATACCAGATTGCGGCTATCCCAGACATGGTTCGGCCAAACAATGACAGCTTCTGGGCTGTGGCCAAACCCATTGGCCTCAGGATATCGGAAAACAAGTGTAGGTGCACCATTGGGTCTTCAGAGTCATCGAAGCGGTCGATATGTGGCATCTTGAACCGGTCCGGCAATGTCACCACTGAGTCGGTGTATCCATCCTCTATGTCCGGAATGGAATGAGCTCCTTGAGCCTTCTTGAACAGCTTTTCTAGCTTGCTGACTTTCAGCGCTATTGGATCCACCTCAAATTCAAACGGTGTATCGACTAGATTGGTGGGCGCTTTGGACGGTTGAGGTAGGATTGGGGTTGGAACCTGGCCCATTGGGATGTCCATATTTTCCTGGACGTTAGCTGTCCCCCCGAGTATTGGAACTCTTGGTGGGGGAGGAGCTGGGTGCGAAGCAGATGCTCCGGTTTGCTGTTGCAGCTTGGCAATTAACTCTGCCTGTTGGGCCACTACTTCTGCTTGATGTGCAACCACTTCTGCCTGGCGGGCAGCATCCCGCTGCATGGCCTGCATAGTCTCCTGGAGCTGATGCATCATCTCTTCCATTTTGATTGTAAAGTGTGAAACTGACTGGACAAGTGTATGCTCCCTCCTTGAGATAGAATGCGCACAGGTGAGGTAGATAATGACCGCTGGACTGGAAACTATTGAACTGGTGATCTATGCCTGACTGGCCTTTTTACCCTGCCTCTGGCAAAGGAACACTGATTGCCTTTGAACTGAATCTTTGACCTAACAAAGTCTATCAGCACAAGTCCAATGTACCCGGGGGATATGGGAGCCTTCTGAAGCTATGGTTCCAAGACTAACCTGCAAAAGAGAAAACAGACAACACCTCAGCCTGATTTCACCAAAACAGATATGAGCGTAGCTGAATGACTGTGCTCTCTATAGAATTCTACCCAAAATTTTGCCTATAAATCTGATACCCTCAGGTAAAACTGATTCCCCCAAAGTACTAATGCCCTCAGGCCTGATACTCAGACTTGCAAACTGATACGTGCATTCCCTGTAGAGACACACTCTAAAAGCACATAGCAAGCAAGTGGGAGCCAAAACACTCCTATGGAGGGGTAGGGTTTCACTACACATGCAGTCGTTTCAAACAACCTATAATCGGGTAAACAACCTGTCCTAGCTTGGAATGGTCACTACAGTTTCCAATATGCACTAGGTCGGATGGTCAAAAAGGATGCCCCGGTAAAAACTAGGGTTTTTGTTCCCATCGTGGCAAAGCCCGCAACTGGTCAGCCTTATGGCACGCTTCAAGAATAGCATACGGCAAACACGATGTCCTAGGCACACCAATGCACATGCAATGCAAAGAAACACATAAGTGTAATCAAAACAAGATATCATGAGTTCGAGTCAAGTTCTCTAAATCCCCAACAGAGTCGCCAGAAGCAGAGAAGCGCAGCGAACGCTCCGTATAAAATTTATTTTGTTCATTGGACTACTACAGTTCGGACTCAATGTCACGGTTCTAAATCTAACCTCACAAAGTGCAATGCAAGATCGATAAATCACCAAAGAGTCCAAATCCGGCAAATCGTTTTGGAAAACTGATTTTATAAAGAAGTGCCAAACATGGACTGCTTTGCCAGATACAGAGTCGCCACCTAAATGTTTTTGTTTTGGGAAATTTAGGAAACCCTGACTTGTGCCTAAGGCCACGTGTCCGTCATCACCAAAGTTGCCTCAGCTCGGGAACTTGAGTACGAGAGGGGAAGGTCATGCAATGAGCACCCCCGCTCGCCCGATCAAAAATCGGCCTTTAGTAACATGATATTTTGTTTTGGAAAACACACGCATTCTTATTCCGGTTTATTAGCTAGCTTACTACGCGATGCGCACAGCATACAAGTATAGACTAGATCGCCTAACTTGGAACAAAACATCTCATGTTTGTTTGTTTGAAAATGATTTGAAGGTGCTACTCGCAAGTAGGCTAAGACGTGGATTTGCCACCCTCAAGTGGGCTTAAAAAAAACATGATTTTGCCACTGTCAAGTGGGCTTAAAACTCGCATTTCGATGAATTGTTCCAATTCAAGTAATCCAACCTTCACCCACAAGCATTCAGGCAGTTATAGCAAATAAGCAATTAGCCTCATGGCAACATACACACACATGCACGATGCTAAAGTATAAAAGCTTACCTAGTACTCCGAGCCAAAACAATAGCTAGTTAGTAATCAATGCATGATCCTAGCTATGTTAAGATGCCTAATGCAACACATGCAAAAATGCAACTAAAATAGGCTCGGCTATTCTAAGATGGCATATGAAATGCAACTTGATAACATGCTGTTGACCACGTATTCAAATAAATGTATTGAAATACAATGCAGTTTGTATGATGCGTCGAGCTCGGTGCGTGCAAGACAGATAAATGAATGCAAACATGCAAGCATAAGGATGCTAATTGAAACATGATCTAGAACTAACCATCGTAAGCGGTTAAGTAAAAGGGAGAAAGACGTAGGGTTCGAAGACATTCACACACTCACGCATACTTATTACAAAATTCGCCCTCTCGACGGAGGGTCCGAATAAATAATACAAGCTGACTAATTAACTAACTAACAAGCTAATTAATTATTACATAACCAAATTAAAGCAAATAACTATTCTAAGTTATTCAAACACTGAAATGGCCTCGTGATGAGAGATGCATGCGCGCTCAGTCGGCTTCTCTCGGAAATCCGTTGCCATGCCCCATGTTGCCTCTGTTTAAACTGCTCTGTATCTCTGAAAATTATGCCAACTTCTGTGACACTTCTGAACCACCTCATGGACACTCTGAGAGGTCATCGGCCAAGAAGGGTGGCCATCGGCCAGTGGATGAGGGTCATCGACCACATATGAGGCTATCGGCCAACAATACTTAGCCGATCGGCACTCTGGATAGCCGATCGGCCATCTCTTCTTGTAAAACTGCTTCTGTTGCTGCAGCAGAGGACAAACATGGGTATGGAAATACATTTGCAAGAAAATGTTTGCAACTACACCCCTTATCATATTTAAGACTTAAAGGAGTATAGCGTTTGACCCTCGGGCCATCAATTACGCATTCCAATGCATGATGACCAAAGGAGTCAAGTGTGCAAATTAATATAGAATGAATGCACAAAAACATATGAATGCTTCACACTCTATCACGTTGGATCAAGAGTGTCGGCGACCGAGGATTGAGGTACGTTTCGTCACTTCGAGTACAAAACGTCCCTCGTTCCTCGTGTTTGGTTTGACACCCCAAACCAAACACAATGCAATACATGTATGCCAAGTACAATGTAACATGGAAATGCAATGTTATGCAACCTAAGCATGCGAAATGCAATAGGACTCAAGTATGCACACAAGGTTAAGGTAACAAGCATGCCAAATGCAATGCGACCTAAACAAGCATGTGACAAAATGAAAACTAGCAAGCATGCAAAATGTAACCTACATATACAAACATGCATGGCATGAAAAGATGGACAAGCATGCAACATTGAACAATCATGGTAAGTGGACTTAAACTAAAGATGGACAGACGTCAGCCCGGCCCAAAATCAATGGCCAAACATGCTGAAATGGAGACTCCAAGGACTAGCCAGGCATGCATACATGTTAATGCAAGATTAAGGCACAAGACACAACTCTCCAAAGGCAATGAAAGGATGAAACATGGAGTACAATGGCATATGTTCCAGCACTAAAATGTCATGCTAAATGACTTAAAATCATGCAAACAACTCATGTGATGCATGTTGCAAGGCGTAAGCATCAAAGCTAGTGAAGTGTATTACACTAGACGCATGCAAGACAATGCTCAAATGGCCAAACCAGCCCCAAACAGACCTTATTCAGGCCAAAACAGTGGCTAAAATGGACTGAAATGATAGCATGCTAAGCAAGAAAAAGCATGCTCAAATGATGGCTCGCAAGCAAGGCACAAAGCTCAACTCTCAAACACAATTAAAGAGTGATAAACATGAGAGTATGGCAAAGATATAAGCTCTGAAATTCCATGCCAAATGATGCCAAGACATGCAAATATCACAAATATAGCATGCTAGTGGTCTCAAAACTCAAGACTAGTGAAGCCATTTGCACTATAGCTATGCAATGCATGAAGCATATGGCCAACACAACCCAAAACAGTCCTAGAGCATGCCAAAACAATGACAAAACATGCATGGAGCAAAGCCAAAACAAGCTAGCATGAAGGGTCAAAACATGGAGTATGTAAGGCCAATAAGGAGGTTTACACTACACCTACCAAGCCAAGCATGTGATGACTTAACCAACAAAAATTAGAGTTATGACATGTCAAACAAACACCAAAAATGGGCTAATACCAAGTCAACACATGCTAGAATAACAAGCTCACTCATTAGGCATGCAAGACTAGTAAAGAGGACTTACACTACAAGTGTAAGAAGCAAATGAGGGATGCCTTAACCAACCAAACATAGAGTTATATCATGGAAAAATAAGACCCAAAACACACTGAAATGGTGGTCCAAAAGCCTAGGCAAGATGGCATACACATGGGCTCTTTTTTAAGACATAAAGCAAAAACCCTTCAAAGCATTAAAGGAGTGAAACATGTGAGTGCATGGCAATGAAACATGCTCTGAAATATCATTCCAAATGATTCTAAATCATGTAAATAGCACAAGCAATGCATGCTAGTGGCTTGGAAACTCAAGGCTAGTGAGCTAAAATGCACTATGGCTATACAAAGCATGGCAAGCATGACCAAAACAACATAAATCAAACCTTCAGAATGCTAAAACATGGCTAAAAGCTTATCGGATTTAAGCCAAAATTACACTAGAATGATGGTCTAAAGCATGATGCATGTTGGGCTAGTGTGCAAGTGTACACTACAAGCGTATAAAGCATACAAGAGGTGACCAAACCAACCTAAAATAGAGTTATGAAAGGTCCCAAAAGTCACAAAAATGAGCCCAAACAAAGCCAAAAATAAATAAAAACACATGCTCATTTGGTTGGCCATCAACACTAGCAAGCAAGACAAGAAGAGAGGGGACCACCCTCTCCTATTTGGGCCATCAAAACAAGGTTTTTACCACTGAAAATCCTTTGGATTTCAGTGGTTCTAAGGCCAAAAGGAAGTTGTTTGAAAAGTTTGAAAGTTAGCTCACAAGGCCTTACAAGCCAAGGAGCAAAATGGAGGACAACCCCCTAGCCAACCAAGGCACAAACCAAGACTTTTAGGACTGAAAAAATAGAGAAAAAAAAAGAGGTTTTTGTAGTTCAACACCACCCCCAAAACAGCCCCAAAGTAGTGTGAAAAGATGGCCAAGCAAATGTGTAAAACAAGCTTAAAGGGATAGAGATGTCACCCTTGATGCACAGCTGCAAAACCAGCCCAAAATCTGAGCCAAAACACCTTTTGGAGCTCCAACAAAGTCCCAAGTAAGCTTCAAGCAACCTCCCCCCAAAGGTGGACCACTTTCACCAAGGATGTCTAGGCAAAAGAGAGGTATTTCTCTACTTGCACGCACAAAAGACAAGAGGGAGAGGCTTTGGAGAGAGAGGCAGAGATCAAACTCTGAAAATTGTAGAGAGAGAGGGAGTTTTAGTGAGAGGAGCTCTCAAAACTTGCTCAAGAAGCTCTTCCCTTTGAAAATTAGAGATATAGCCTCATATATAGCAAAAATGAGCTCAAGGTCGAAAATATCTGATTATAGGACAGCTGGAGCTTGCTGGAAACAGCTGGACGAGAAATATCTACAAAAAATCTGAGTTTTGGACATTTTTGGCTGATCGGCCAACATTTTTGGCCGATAAGGTTCACTTTTGGCCGACCTATGGCTGATGAGGTCCAATTGTGGCCGATGCACTTCCATAGAGGCCGATGGAAAAAATCAGTCCTGGTCCCTGACTTGAAGCAAGGAGAATTCCTTCATCTGGACTCCTTTTCAGGTCATTCTTGAGCCTAAACTGTAGCCCCGGAAGTCTTCTTTCCAAATTTGGCAGCCACACCTAAAAATTCCAAGTGTGCTAAGAGATATCCCTCTTTTAGTGAAGGCTTCTCAATTTCAGTCCAACCGGAATGATGCCCAACTTCAACCAATCATATCTCCCCCATCCGGACTCAGCTTTAGGAGATTCTTGAGTGTAAAATGAAGCCCTGGAAGTCTTCTTTCCAACGATGGTGGCCTCATATCTTAAATCCTAGTGTATAGACAGATAGGCCTGATTTAGCGAGGGCTGTCCGACTCTCTTTTTGCGATTCATGCCCATATTCTTCCTCAATTGGGTTTCTTCTCTCCAATCCTCTTTTCTTCAACTCCAAACCCCCGAACAAGGTGTTTTGAAATATTTTTCAAAGATTTCATCTCTCTTTCATTCATTTCCACTTTGTCCTCACTCGGTTTACCGAAAAGTGCAACATTTAACAAAATGTGAGCCTTGGAACATAGTATGAACCTATTTTCAAAAATATTTTGAAAGAGAGGGTTTTAAGGTCTAAAAACCATTCAAAATAGCTTTGGTCCAAAATGGGGTGTGAGGTTAGGATTTGACTCTCCTTTTGCCGAAGAAATAAAACCTTTGCCCTGCACATCTTTCATCACCAAGTAAACCATCAGTAGCGCCCAAGTCTTAAGGGCAGTCAAAAATAGGGTGTCTACAAGCCCGCACAGTCAGTTCAGGCGTCAAGGGCCAATCAGGGGGCTTCATCGTCTCAGTCTGTGCAGCAGTCTTTTGCTCCGAGAGGTGAGCAGGTAGATCAAAGACCTTCAGGGCGCGTGTATGCTGTTACCGCACAGGATCTTGTACCGGCTCCATCTGTTGTGAGAAGTACCTTTTTGTTTTGCAACTCAGTTGCCAATGTATTGATTGATACGGGTGCATCTCATTCCTTTATATCTGCTGTATTTGCATCTGTTTTGGGGTTGGAGTTGGCACAGTTAGCTTCTCCTATTTGTGTTGTATCACCTGTTAGGGGCGAGTTGATTTTGAAACAAGGATGTCAGGGCTGTGATATAAAGGTCGCCGACCGCCGGCTTCCATTTTCTTTTGTAGTTATAGCTATGTCGGGTTTTAATGTGATTTTGGGTATGGACTGGTTATCGTCATACCGAGCTGTTATTGATTGTTACTGCCAGAGGGTCACTGTATGTACCTTGAACGGCGATTGTTTCTATTTCTTGGGGGATTAGGTTGGTAAAGTGTTGCCACCAGTGTATGATCCGCGAGGGCAGAGTGAGCTTAGTGGTCTTCTCGCTAGCTTTATGAGTAGTGAGTGTGATGAGACCCAGACTATATTGCCGAGAGTGGTTTGTGAGTACTCGAACGTCTTTCCTGAGGACCTTATTAGTTTGCCACCACATCGAGAGGTGGAGTTTTCTATTGATTTAGTGCCCGGCATGGCGCCGATTTCCATGGCACCTTATCGTTTTGCCCTAGCCGAGTTGAGTGAGTTAAAGGTTTAGCTCCAGGAGTTGCTAGATAAGGGTTTTGTCTGCCCTAGTGTCTCACCGTGGGGAGCACCGGCCCTCTTTGCTAAAAAGAAAGATGGTGCCTTGAGACTTTGTATTGATTACCGGAAATTGAATCGGGCTACGGTTAAGAACAAGTACCCTATGCCCTGTATAGATGATCTATTTGACTAGTTGAAGGGGTCCCGTTGTTTCTCTAAGATAGACTTGAGATCGGATTACCATCAGTTGAGGGTCAGGGAGGAAGATATTCTGAAGACGGCATTCTGTACATGGTATGGCCACTATGAATTTCTAGTGATGCCTTTTGGGCTCACTAATGCACCGGCAGTGTTTATGGATTTGATGAACCGGATATTCCGGGAATTTATAGATCGCTTTGTGGTCGTCCTCGTGGATGACATTCTGATTTATTCACCTTCTGAGAAAGAGCACGAGGAACACTTGAGAGTGGTGCTTGAGTTGCTTAGAGCCCATAAGTTGCATGCTAAGTTTGGGAAGTGTGAGTTCTGGCTAAGAGAGGTTAAGTTCTTAGGCCATGTAGTCTCTGGGGAAGGGGTGTTTGTTGATACATCCAAGATTGAGGTAGTGCAAGATTGGGCACAGCCTAAGGGTGTTTTTGAGATCCGCAGTTTTTTGGGATTAGTTGGGTATTACCACCGGTTTGTGAAGGATTTCTCCAGACTAGCTTCGCCGTTGACTAGAATGACGCGGAAAGGGGTCAAGTTTGTGTGGAGTGAGACTTGTGAAAAGTCGTTCCAAGAGTTGAAAGTTAGACTTACCACCGCTCCAGTGTTGATTATTCTGGAGAAAGGTTTGGGTTATGCGGTTTATTGTGATGCCTCACGAGAGGGTTTGGGTTGTGTGTTGATGCAAGAGGGAAAAGTGGTAGCCTACGGCTCGCGGCAGTTGAAAATACACGAGAGGAATTACCCTACCCATGACCTAGAGTTAGTAGCTGTGATTTTTGCCTTGAAGATTTGGAGGCACTACTTGTATGGTGAGAGATTCGAGGTGTTCTCAGATCATAAGAGTCTGAAGTATCTGTTTACACATAAAGACTTGAATTTGAGGCAGAGAAGGTGGATGGAGTTCACTGAGGATTACGATTTTGAGTTGCACTATCACCCGAGAAAGGCCAACGTTGTGGCCGATGCCCTTAGTAGGAAATCCATCGGTGATGTAGCTTGTATATCCATCCGGGAGTGGGAGATGTTGGGTGCACTTGGCAAGTTTGATTTACTTTTGGGTGAATCTGTTGAGGCTGCGGCCTTGTTTTCTGTAGCTGCGCAGCCTACACTTGTGACTTGAGTGTTAGAGGCACAGAGAGGTGACCTTGAGGTAGAATCCCTCCGAGAGAAGATTTCTAGTAGGAAGGTTGAGAAGGGTTTGACTGTGTTTCCCGACCTGAGTGTGAGATACCGAGACCGTTTGTTTGTGCCGAAGTCTTGCCGAGAGGAAGTGCTCCGAGAGTTTCACCATTCACGCCCTGTAGTGCATCTAGGAGGCACTAAGATGTATCATGATTTGGGTCGCCAGTTTTAGTGGCGGGGTATGAAGAAGGATGTGGCAGTTTTTGTATCTAAGTGTCGTACTTGTTAGCAAGTGAAGGCCGAGCATCAAAGGCCAGCGGGTTTGTTGCAACCCTTGCCTATTGCCAAGTGAAAGTGGGAGCATGTCACTATGGGCTTCATTGTAGGTTTTCCAAGGACTCAGCGGGGTAGTGATGCTATTTGGGTGGTTGTAGACTAGTTGACTAAGTCGGCGCACTTTATCCCTATGCGTGTGAGAGATTCGGTAGATCATCTTACCGACTTGTATGTTCGGGACATAGTGAGGTTGCACGGGGTCCCAGTGTCAATCGTCTCAGATAGAGATCCACGTTTTACTGCTAGGCTGTGGCAGAGTTTGCAGAGTGCCTTGGGCACTAGATTGACCTTTAGCACGGCTTATCATCCTCAGACTGACGGACAATCCGAGCGTACTATTCAAATCGTCGACGATTTGCTTCGAGGTTGTGTCTTTGACTTTAGTAGGTCGTGGGAGAGGCACTTGCCCTTGGTGGAGTTTGCCTACAACAACAGTTTCCAATCCAGTATTGGTATGGCACCATTTGAGGCCTTGTATAGCCGATCGTGTCAGTCTCCAGTTTGTTGGGCCGAGGTGGGTGATGCACCTTTGTTGGGCCCGGAGTTGGTTCGGAAGACAACGGAGAAAGTTGATCTTATCCGTAGGAGGCTTGTTACAGCCCAAAGTCGTCAAAAGTGTTATGCCAACCGTAGGAGGAGGCTTTTGGTATTTGAGGTGGGTGATCACGTCTTTCTGAAGATATCACCTAGGCAGGGTTTGATGAGGTTTGGGAAGAGTGGGAAGTTGTCCCCCCGGTCTATTGGTCCCTTTGAAATTCTTGAGAGGATCAAGGAGGTTGCATACCGTTTAGCTTTACCGTCGCAGCTGTCCGGAGTGCATGACATGTTTCATGTTAGCATGCTTCGGAAGTACGAGCCGGATCCATCACATGTGTTGGATTGGACCAACTTAGAGGTAGATGAGGATGCCTCATATGAGGAGAGACCGGTGCGGGTCTTGGATAGGCAGGAACAAGTCTTGCGAGCCAAGATGATACCCTTGGTAAAAGTTCTGTGGAAACATCACGGGGTGGAGGAAGCCACCTAGGAACGTGAGTTGGAGGTCCGTGAGAAATATCCGGACTTGTTTGATGATGTTTAACCATGTGTTGAAAACTTCGTTATGTTGTTAAATTTTGAAAACATTGTATATGTTTTAGATTGTGGAAATGTTATAGCCATCGAATATGGTTCGGAAATGGAAGTTTATTCTAACATTGTATATGTTAATTCTATTTTAGAAATGCGAATATATTGATTGGCATTGAATATGTAATTGAATTGTGGAATATGTGTTGAAATTGATAAATTTCAAAGGAATGCATGTTGATAATGCATGTTGTAAACATATGTTGTAATTTGCCTCTTGAAAAGAAACGGGATGACCGATAGTGGGTCAGGTTGTGAAATATTGAATGGTAATATTGTTCAGAATTGAGAAATCATATTTTTGAAACTTATTTATCTAATTTCGGGGATGAAATTCTTTAAGGGATGAAGGTTATAGCGATCCCGGTTTTCCCTTCATTGTTTATCGTATTCCGGACTCAGTTTCGTGGACGTTTGTTGTTGTCTGAATTACATTTCCATCCTTTAACTCTTTAAAGTTGAGTTTAGAAATGTCTTGGGCGTGTTTCAAACAGGTTGGTTGAGCTTTGGTCTCTATTCTTGTTGCCCAGATTTTTGATAATCCGCTCGAGCGGGTCCCTTTGCGCTCGAGCGGAGTTTGCATCCTTTCAGCATTTTGTGCGTCTGCAAATATACTACAGGTGTGTTTTTCACGCTCAAGTAGATTTTCTTACGCTCGAGCGGGTCACGCCGGCGGGTATCAACCTTCGACGCCGAGTGTTCAAGTCTATAAAAATCGGAGGAGTGTAATCTACGCTCAAGCGGGTTACTTTGCGCTCGAGCGGGTAGTGTTTTGCTGTTGTGCCTTGGCGCTCGAGCGGGTCTTTTTGCGCTCGAGCGGGTTAAGTTTTTGTGTTTGACACTCGGGCATCCTATTCTCCGCTCGAGCGGGTCATGCGTATATCAGATCGTAGTTGGGTCTTTTTAAATCACTTTTTCAACTTTCTCTCTCTCTCTAACTTTTCAAAACCCTAATTTCGGCAGCCTCTCTCTCTACACTCTCTCTCTCTAAGAATCCATCTAGTTCTAGAGTGTTTCTACCTTGGTTCCTTTGTATAAAAGGTAGAGTTTGGATTGGGCTATCTTTGGATCCGAAAATGTGTTGATTTGGAGCATCTTTGGGTTTCTTCATCTTTCCCTTTGGGCTTCAAACTTTGAGGTAGGGATAACTACTCATATTGATGGTCTTTGACATAAACTTGTAGTCATTTTGATATAATGTTAAAGTTGGGTAACTATGGGGGTTAGGGTTTCAAAATATATAAAGAGGGGTTTTGTTCTTTTGACTCATACATGTATATTTTGGATCTTAAAATGAGGTTATTGATATTTAATGAAAATATTTGAGCATTTGGGTCAATGTTGAGAAAAGGGGGAGGAAAGCCCTAATTTGTTGTTATGAATTAATTTGTACAATTAATTTGGAAAGTTATGAAAATATGAAATTGAGTTGGAAATAATGAAATTGAGGAGTTATGAGAATGAATGGTGGAGTTGGATAAGTTAATCACTCACCTTTGGAAATATTGATAATTTATCTGTTGATGCATTTATTATCTGTTTAGAAATAATTGCTTTGGGCTATCGGTGGAGGATAGTCTTGATTGTTGTAGACACTGTATGTTGATTAAGAAAACTGAAACTAATCACATTGAATATGTCATTGAATATGACCGTTGGAATAATACATCGAATATGTGTATTGATTGATCATTGTATATGATAAGTGTTTATACACATTGTATTGTATGGGAGGAGATAGGGGATGTACTCCACAGTTTGGGAGGAGATAGGGGATGGACTCCTAAACCGGATATTATTTGGGAGGAGATAGGAGATGGACTCCATTGATACAGCAAATAAGTAAATCTATTGTGAAGTATGGAAGTGTTTTGATATGAGTTGTTATCTCATTTAAAAAGGAAGTGCTTTAATAAAAGTCGTAGTCTTGTTAAATTGTTGGCCAGGTTCTACGCCATGTTGTGAATTGAAAATTTGATAAGTAAAGGAGAGTAGAATGAAATATGGACATTTCTGTCAGGGAATTGGATTGTGTTGTATGATGGTTTGTATGAGTTAAACATTTATCAAATGCTAATATTTTAGTTATTGCTCATGTTATGTTTAGCATATCTCTACTGGGCGTTGACTCACCCTATATGGGACATCATTTCAAGTACAGGTGATATGCCGCCTCCAAGGATGTAGCTTGGGAGGTTGTAGAAGCTGAAGGCTTCCTTTTTGTAATTATTTTGTGTATTACATGTAAATTAAGCCAAGGGCTTATTTTGTGTTTTGAGTTAGTACTCTCTTTTTGTAACCAAGTGTTGGCTTGGAAAGTTGTAAGCCCGTAGGGCATTTACTTTTGATGTCAACATGTAATACTTTTGTAATGAATACTCTGATAAATAGAATTATGTTTTATTCTCTTAAGTCTATGGATGTCTTGAATGTATGATTTATGGGTTTATTTTGAGGGTGTTACAATCCACAGGCATTCATGCAATTAATCATTTAAGCAAATAGCCTCATGGCAAGCATGCTATCATGGCAACATGGCAATCGCACTCATGCAAGCATACTAAAGCATAAAACTCACCAAGTACTCCAAGTCAAAACAAAAACTAGTTAGAAATATGCATGATCCTAACTATACAAGATGCCTAATGCAACACATGCAATAATGCAATTAATAGGCTCGGCTACTAATATGGCATATGATTTGATTCAATTTGATAACATGCTTTTAAACATGTATTCAAAGAAGATATTGAATTTGCAATGCAGTTTGAATGATGAACCGAGCCTCAGTGCATGCAAGACAAATGAATGGATGCAAACATGCGAGCATAAGGTATGCTAATTGAAAATGTCCCTAAACTAACCATCGAAAGCGGTTAAATAAAATGGAGAAAGATGTGAGGTTGGAAGACATGCACACACGCACGCACACTTATTACAACATTATGCCCTCACGAAGGAGGGTCAGAATGAATAAAAGCTAGCTAGCTACGCTAATTAAGCTAATTGTTACAACACAATCGAAACTAATTAACTAACTTATTCTAAACTAATTAATTACAACAAATTGGAATTGAATAACTAGTTACACGAATTAATTAAGTACAACACTTGAATTGAATAATTAGCTATGCTAACTAATTAAAGCAATTAAATGGCCTCAAGGGCGAGAGACGCATGCATGCTCAGTTGGTTTCCTCCCGAAAATCCACCGCCTTGCCTTTGGATACCTCTATTTGCACTCGTTTGATCTCTGAAAATTGTGCCAACTCCCAGAATGCCTCTGCTCCAACTCAGGAACACACTGGTGCAAAATTTATTGATGGCCGGTCGGCCACAAAAGGTGGCTGTTAGCCACTACTGGTGGCCGGTGGGCCACTATTGGTGGCTGTCAACCACTGCTGGTGGCCGGTCAGTCAGCCAGCCCTTTCTTGGAATTCTCTTTTTTGCTGCAACAGAGAGCAAAAAGAGGCAAAGCAGTGTATTCTCTAGCAATATATGTACTATTACCCTCCTTATCATTACACAAGGTCAAAGGAGTGTAATTCTTTGCTCCAAAACCACCAACCAAACATTTTCAATGCATGATGGTCAAAGAACCAAGAGGTACAACTTCATTGTATGCAAATACAAGACTCGAGATCATCACCTTATCATGTGTGATCAAAGGCAATGGAGACCAAGGAGATTGGCTCATTTCATCACTTTGAGTATGAAATGCTCCAATCTTTCTTGTGTTCAATATAACGTCCAATTGAACACATGCAATGCAACACAACATGCTTATCTTGCTCAAGTTTTACTTGTCCCTTTTGTTTACTCATTTTACATTACTGATTAGTCCTTTAATCGATTAAGTCCTTTGATCGATTAAGTTCAAGGTGAGAGTCCTCTAAAGAGAAAGAAGTGTCAACCAAGGGATGATTTAAGGCAAGAGAGAGGTCATGACTTTGGTTAGTAGAAACCCTCAAGAGATGATTAAAACCATTAAGCATACACTCTATCTCAAGCTTAAAGGATCTCAAAATTGAAACAACCCTCAAAAGCAATTGAAAGAGTGAGACAAATGAGTATGTGACAGAGATTATGATGCTGAGATTATATGCACAACAACACTACAACATGCAAACAATTCAAGCACTTCATGCTTAAAGGCCTAAAACACTAAACTAGTGAAGCCCTTACACTATAGACATGCAATACAAAGCTCAAAAGGTACAAACACTTCAAAACTGTAACGCCCTCAAAATAAACCCACAAATCATACAATCTTGACATGCTTAGACATAAGAGTATAAAGCATAATTTCATTCATCAGAGTATTCATTACAAAAGTATTACATGTTGACATCAAAAGTAAATGCCCCACGGGCTTACAACTTTCCAAGTCAACACTTGGTTACAAAAAGAGAGTACTAACTTAAAATACAGAATAAGCCATTGGCTTGATTTACATGTAATACACAAAATAATCACAAAAATAAACAAGAGAGTCTTCAACTCCCACAACCATCCAAGCTAAGACTTCGGAGGCGGCATAGTATTTGAACCTGAAAATGATGTCTCATATAGGGTGAGCCAACGCCCAGTAGAGATATGCTAAACATAACATGAGCAATAACTAAAACATTAGCATTCAATAAATGTTTAACTCGTATACGCCAACTTATAACACATTTCAACTACATGACCAATATGTCCATGTTTCATTTTATTTTCCATTACTTATCCAATTTTCAATTCATAACATGGCTCAGAACCTGGCCAACAATTCAATGAGAAATGACTCATAAAAGAGCACTCCCTTTATAAATGAGATATCAACTCAAATCAAAACACTTCCAAACTTCACAACAGATACACGAATTTGTTGTATCAGTAACATATTAAAACACTTCCATACTTCATAAATGATACACAGATTTGCTGTATCAATGGAGTCCATCCCCTATCTCCTCCCAAACTGTGGAGTACATGCCCTATCTCCTCTCACACAACACAATGTATATAAGCATCTATCATATACTTGTTCAATCAATACACAAATTTGATGTATTATTCCATTCATCATATTCAATAACATTCAACCGATTAGTTTTAATTCGCCTAATCATCATGCAATGTCTACAACAATCAAGACTATCCTCCACTGATAGCCCAAAGCAATTATTTCTAAATAGATAATAATTATATCAACAGATAATTTATTAACATTTTCAAAGGTGAGTGATTAATGAATCCAACTCCACCATTCTATCTCATAATGAGCCAATTTCATTATTTCCAACTCAATTTCATATTTCCATAATAAATGTCATTAATTACACTAATGACCCAAATATACCCAAACATGGCATTTTCCCCATTTTCTCAACATTGACCCAAAGGTCCAAATATTACCAACAACATCAATAACCTCCTTTTCAGACCCAAAACACATATGGTTGAATCAAAAGAACAAAACCCCTCTTTCCAATATAACACATCTCAAACCCTAACTTCCCAAATCAAACCATTTATACAAAAAGCTCAACATCTATGTTAAAGCTCATAAAGATGACTAGTTATCCCTACCTCAAGAGATGAGACCAAATGGAGGTGATGAAGAAATTCGAGATGCTCCAAAACCCAAGATTTTCGGATTGATAGATAGCCCACACCAAGCTCTACACTTTTTACAAAGGCACTAGGGTGGAAGATCACTCAAATCAGATCAAACCCTAGAGAGAAGGTGAAATAAAGTGAGAGAAGCTCTCAAAATGGGTTTTTAGAAAGTAAGAAAGAGAAAGAAAGTGTAAAAAGTGATTTAAAATCACCCAGCTGCCATCTGATATACGACTAGTTCGCTCGAGCGTCAAGCACAAAAACTGGACCCGCTCGAGTGCCAAGACACAACTGGAAAATACACCCGCTCGAGCGCAAAGGAAAACACGCTCGAGCGTAGATTACAC
Source organism: Camellia lanceoleosa (assembly GCA_025200525.1). NCBI lineage: Eukaryota > Viridiplantae > Streptophyta > Magnoliopsida > Ericales > Theaceae > Camellia > Camellia lanceoleosa. Next base: position 30,320,900 of record CM045766.1, read on the forward strand.
TCCTCCGGTACTTTTACAGACATTGAACACCCGCTCGAGCGCAAAAAGGCCCGCTCGAGCGCGACCTGCTCGATCGTAAAGAAATCCGCTCGAGCGTGAAAAACACATCTGCAGAAGTTTTGCAAACGCACAAGATACTGAAAGTATTTAAACTCCGCTCAAGTGCACAAGGACCCGCTCGAGCGGATCACCAAAACTCTGGGCAACAAGAATGGAGACTAAGGCTTAACCAACCTGTAACAATCCTAAAACTCAAATATATAGAATTAAAGGATGACAACAAGACATATACAACAACCAACTCCACAGAACCTAAGTCCGGATATAACAACCAAAAGAGGAAGAACCGGGATCGCTATAACCTTTCCCCTTTAAAGAATTTCGTTCCCGAAATTTGATACAAGTTTCACAAACATGTTTTCTCAATTCTCAACAGTATTACAATTCAATATTCATCAATCCTGACCCATCACCGGTCACACCATCCCTTTTCAAGGGACAATTTACAACACGACATGCATTATCAACATGCATTTCCTTGAAATTCACCAATTTCCATACATAATTCACAATTCGATTACATATTCAGTGCCAATAATATATTTTCATTTCTAAAACATCATTAACATATATAATGTTAAAATAAACTTCCATTTCAAGGCAAGTTCCACAATACTTTCATAAACCAAAACATTTACAATGTTTTACAACTTAAGACATATTTAATGCTCTTAAAGTTTATCAATATTACAAAATTCCCAATACATGATTACGCATTAACAAACAAGTCCGGATATTTCTCACGGACCTCCAACTCACGTTCCCAAGTGGCTTCCTCCACTCTTTGATGTTTCCACAAAACCTTAACCAAAGGTATCGTCTTACCTCGCCCGCCTATCCAAGACCCGCACCAGTCTCTCCTCATATGAGGCATCCTCATCAACCTCTAAGTCGGTCCAATCCAATACATGCGATGGATCCGGCTCGTACTTCCGAAGCATACTAACATGAAACACGTCATGTACCCTGGACAACTGCGGCGGTAAAGCTAAATGATAAGCAACCTCACCAATCCTCTTAAGGGTCTCAAAAGGGCCTATAAACTGAGGGGACAACTTCCCACTCTTCCTGAATCTCATCAAACCCTGCCTAGGTGATATTTTCAGAAAGACATGATCACCCGTCTCAAATGCCAAAGGCCTCCTCCTACGGTCAGCATAACTCTTTTGGCGACTCTGGGCTATAATGAGCCTCCTACGGATAAGCTCAACTTTTTTCACCGTTTCCCTCACCAACTCCGGGCCCAACAAAGGTGCATCACCCACATCGGCCCAACAAACTGGAGACCTACACGGTCGGCCATACAAGGCCTTCAACGGTGCCATACCGATACTCGACTGAAAACTGTTCTTGTAGGCAAACTCCACCAAGGGAAAGTGCCTCTTCCATGACCCATCAAAGTCAGGGACACAACCTCGAAGCATATCCTCAAGGATCTGAATAGTACACTCGGACTACCTGTCAGTCTGAGGATGATAAGCCGTGCTAAAGGTCAACCTAGTGCCCAAGGCACCCTGCAAACTCTGCCACAACCTAGCAGTAAAACGTGGATCTTTATCTGAGACAATCGACACTGGGACCCCGTGCAACATCACTATGTCCCGAATATACAAGTCGGCAAGATGATCTACCGAATCTCTCACGCGCATAGGGATAAAGTGCACCGACTTAGTCAACCGGTCTACAACGACCCAAATAGCATCACTACCCCGCTGAGTCCTCGGAAGACCTACAACGAAGTCCATAGTGACATGCTCCCACTTCCACTCAGTAATAGGCAAGGGTTGTAACAAACCCGCTGGCTTCTGGTGCTCGGCCTTCACTTGCTGACAAGTAAGGCACTTCGATATGAAGACTACCACATACTTCTTCATATCCTGCCACCAAAATTGGCGACCCAAATCACGATACATCTTGGTACCTCCCGGATGCACCGCAAGGCGTGAATGGTGAAACTCTCGGAGTACCTCCTCTCGGCAAGACTCCAGCACAAACAAATGGTCTCGGTATCTCACACTCAGGTCAGGATACACCGTCAAACCCTTCTCAACCTTCCCACTGGAGATCTTCTCTCAGAGGAATTCTACCTCAAGGTCACTTCCCTGGGCCTCTAACACTTGAGTCACAAGTATAGGCTGCGCAACAACAGAAAACAAGGTTGCAGCCTCAACGGATTCACCCAGAAGCAAATCAAACTCGCCAAGTGCACCCAACATCTCCCACTCCCGAATGGCTATACAAGCTACATCACTAATGGATTTCCTACTAAGGGCATCGGCCACAACATTGGCCTTTCTTGGGTGATAGTGCAACTCGAAATCGTAATCCTCAACAAACTCCATCCACCTCCTCTGCCTCAAATTCAAATCTCTCTGAGTAAATAGATACTTCAGACTCTTATGATCCAAGAACACCTCGAATCTCTTACCATAAAGGTAGTGCCTCCAAATCTTCAAGGCAAAAATTACTGTTGCTAACTCTAGGTCATGTGTAGGGTAATTCCTCTCGTGTATTTTCAACTGACGTGAACCATAGGCTACCACTTTCCCCTCTTGCATCAACACACAACCCAAACCCTCTCGTGAGGCATCACAATAAACCGCATAACCCAAACCTCTCTCTGGAATAATCAAAATCGGAGTGGTGGTCAATCTAACTTTCAACTCTTGGAACGACTTTTCACAAGTCTCACTCCATACGAATTTGACCCCTTTCCGCATCAATCTAGTTAACGGCGAAGCTAGCCTGGAGAAATCCTTCACAAACCGGCAGTAATACCCAGCTAATCCCAGAAATCTGCAGATCTCAAAAACACTCGTAGGCTGTGCCCAATCTTGCACTGCCTCAATCTTGGATGTATCAACAGACACCCCTTCCCCAGAAACCACATGGCCTAAGAACTTGACCTCTCTTAGCCAGAACTCACACTTCCCAAACTTAGCATACAGCTCATGGGCCCTAAGCAACTCAAGCAGCACTCTCAAGTGTTCCTCGTGTTCCTCCTTCGAAGGTGAATAGATTAGCATGTCGTCTACAAAAACGACCACAAAACGATCTAAGAATTCCCGGAATATCCGGTTCATCAAATCCATAAACACTGCCGGTGCATTGGTGAGCCCAAAAGGCATCACCAAAAACTCATAATGGTCATACCGCGTACGGAATGCCGTCTTCGGAATATCCTCCTCTGTGACCCTCAACTGATGGTAACCCGATCTCAAGTCTATCTTAGAGAAACAACGGGACCCCTTCAATTGGTCAAACAAATCATCTATATGAGGCATAGGGTATTTATTCTTAACCGTAGCCCGATTCAACTTCTGGTAATCAATACAAAGTCTCAAGGCACCATCTTTCTTTTTAGCAAAAAGGGCCGGTGCTTCCCACGGCGAAACACTGGGGCAGACAAAACCCTTAACTAGCAACTCCTGGAGTTGAATTTTTAGCTCACTCAACTCGGCTAGGGCAAAACAATAAGGTGCCATGGAAATCGGCGCCGTGCCGGGCACTAAATCAATAGAGAGCTCGATCTCTCGATGTGGTGGTAAACTAACAAGATCCTCGGGAAAAATATCCGAATACTCGCAAACCACTCTCGGCAACTCAATCTGGATCCCATCACACTCACTACTCATGAAGCTAGCGAGAAGACCATTAAGCTCACTCCGCCCTCGCGGATCATACACCGGTGGCAAAACACTACCAACCCGATCCCCCAAAAAGTGAAAACAATCCCCGCTCAAGGTACATACAGTGACCCTCTGGCGGTAACAGTCAATAACAGCCCGGTATGACGATAACCAGTCCATACCCAAAATAACATCAAAACCCGACATAGCCATAACTACAAAAGAAAATGGAAGCCGGCGGTCGGCAACCTCTATATTGCACCCTCTACACCCTTGTTTCAAAATCAATTCACCCCCAACAGGTGATACTACACAAATAGGAGATGCTAATTGTGTCAACTCTAACCCCAAAATAGATACAAATGCAGCAGATATAAAGGAATGGGATGCACCCGTATCAATCAACACATTGGCAACCGAGTTGCAAAACAAAAAGGTACCTCTCACAACAGATGGAGCCGATACAAGATCCTGCGCGGTAACAGCATACACGTGCCCTGAAGGCCCCTGATCTACCTACTCACCTTTCGGAGCAAAAGACTACTGCACAGACTTAGACGATGTAGCACCCTGATTGGCCCTCGAGGCCTGAACTGACTGAGCTGGTTGAAAACTCTGCCTCGACCCAGATGCACCAAATGTGCCACTCAACTACGGGCAAAATCTCTTGGTGCCCTTTGACCACACTTGGTAACAAGAGCGGTGGCCTCGCCGACTCACTCTGGCTCTGAGGTCGAGCCGAAGATGGAGCTGCTTTCTGACCTCCTCCCCTTTGTGGGCAAGCTGGAGACTTGTGGCCCGACTGACCATATTTGTAATAGGTGATGTCTCCCTAACTGCCTCTCCCAGAGGGTGCACTCGGCACTGGAAAGGTCGATCTAGCAAAAGCACCCTGAGACTGCTGAGGGTTAGGACCCCTCTGCCTTCTACCGTCCCCCTGACCATCCTGACTCCTCTTTGAGCCCCTTTGTCTCTCCTCCTCCTCCTGCATCATAATCTCCATATGTGCTGCAGCATCCATAAGGCGTCCATAATCCCAGGTCATAGACCCTCCAACTCTCATCTTGAGCCCGTGTCTAAACTTCTTTTCAAATTCCAGACAACGACGTTCTTCGGACGCCGCAAGCTCAGGTGCAAACTTGGATAAACTAGTAAATGCGGCCTCAAACTCGGCCACTAATGAACTCAACTACTTAAGTTGGCAGAACTGATCCCTCAACTTCTCCCTAACAGTTGGAGATAGGAACTTCTCCTGGAAAGCATCTACAAAGGCCTCCCAAGTCCTTCCTACATGACCTCTCATGAACTTCCACCACTGACCCGCATCTCCCTTCAATTGGAAAGATGTTAAGGTCACCTTCAAAGCCCCGTCCTTGATGCCAAGCATCTCAAACGTCTTCGTCATATGTTCGAGCCATTCATCCGCCTTAAGTGGCTCTTTTGGATCACCCACAAACTCGTCCGGGTTAGACTGGAAAAACTCCCTCTTCAGAAAGAAAGGCCCTGCCTCAGCCACATGGGCCTGGGCTTGATTCTCAGCCTTGAGAATGTCCATAGATTCCCTCAAAGCTCCTGCCATCTCGCGGGCTAAGGCGCCCATGGCCTGCTGACCTACTGGCTCGGCCATATTGGCCTGGCCAACACCCTCCTGTTGCGCCGGAATGTCATCTGGTATAGGCATCTCCTACCTACGACGCCTACCACGTCTACCTCCGCGTCCTCGTCTTGACATCCTAAATGAGGTAACGAAAACATTAGCACATTCACAAATGTGCCGAAGCTAACTCACTCGCGTCCTAAAGCATTGGACAGCAGTAATTCATTCCACGTAAGCACATAATCACATAAGCACTTACGAATTTCATTTCTAGATAATGACAGTTCCGAGGCGTTACTAGAGTTCCGGTTAGAAACAGCATTGATCAAGTGCTTTTCTAACAAGACTCACAGAAACTCAAGGATCCAATTAACATCCTAGAAACTAAATCCCATACCCATATAGCCACATAAACATGTCATCACATAAGCACATAACATTACATCTAAGTCTCTAACAAGTGAGACAAACCCATTGTGGTACTAATCACTTCCCACGTACCCAAAGTATTCAAACCCGTTATGCTCTGATACGAAGTTATAACGCCCTCAAAATAAACCCACAAATCATACAATCTTGACATGCTTAGACATAAGAGTATAAAGCATAATTTCATTCATCAGAGTATTCATTACAAAAGTATTACATGTTGACATCAAAAGTAAATGCCCCATGGGCTTACAACTTTCCAAGTCAACACTTGGTTACAAAAAGAGAGTACTAACTCAAAATACAGAATAAGCCCTTGGCTTGATTTACATGTAATACACAAAATAATCACAAAAATAAACAAGAGAGTCTTCAACTCCCAAAACCATCCAAGCTAAGACCTCAGAGGCGGCATAGTACCTAAACCTGAAAATGATGTCCCATATAGGGTGAGCCAATGCCCAGTAGAGATATGCTAAACATAACATGAGCAATAACTACAACATTAGCATTCGATAAATGTTTAACTCGTATACGCCAACTTATAACACATTTTAACTACATGACCAATATGTCCATGTTTCATTTCATTTTCCATTACTTATTCAATTTTCAATTCATAACATGGCTCAAAACCTGGCCAACAATTCAATGAGAAATGACTCATAAAAGAGCACTTCCTTTATAAATGAGATATCAACTCAAATCAAAACACTTCCAAACTTCACAACAGATACACAAATTTGCTGTATCAGTAACATATTAAAACACTTCCATACTTCATAAATGATACACAGATTTGCTGTATCAATGGAGTCCATCCCCTATCTCCTCCCAAACAACATCCGGTTTAGGAGTCCATCCCCTATCTCCTCCCAAACCGTGGAGTACATGCCCTATCTCCTCTCACACAACACAATGTATATAAGCATCTATCATATACTTGTTCAATCAATACACAAATTTGATGTATTATTCCATTCATCATATTCAATGACATTCAACTGATTAGTTTTAATTTGCCTAGTCATCATGCAATGTCTACAACAATCAAGACTATCCTCCACCGATAGCCCAAAGCAATTATTTCTAAACAGATAATAATTATATCAACAGATAATTTATCAACATTTTCAAAGGTGAGTGATTAATGAATCCAACTCCACCATTCTATCTCATAATAAGCCAATTTCATTATTTCCAACTCAATTTCATATTTCCATAATAAATGTCATTAATTACACTAATGACCCAAATATACCCAAACATGGCATTTTCCCCTTTTTCTCAACATTGACCCAAAGGTCCAAATATTACCAACAACATCAATAACCTCATTTTCAGACCCAAAACACATATGGTTGAATCAAAAGAACAAAACCCCTCTTTCCAATATAACACATCTCAAACCCTAACTTCCCAAATCAAACCATTTATACAAAAAGCTCAACATCTATGTTAAAGCTCATAAAGATGAGTAATTATCCCTACCTCAAGAGATGAGCCCAAATTGAGGTGATGAAGAAATTTGAGATGCTCCAAAACCCAAGATTTTCGAATTGATAGATAGCCCACACCAAGCTCTACACTTTTTACAAAGGCACTAGGGTGGAAGATCACTCAAACCAGAACAAACCCTAGAGAGAATGTGAAATAAAGTGAGAGAAGCTCTCAAAATGGGTTTTTAGAAAGTAAGAGAGAGAAAGAAAGTGTAAAAAGTGATTTAAAATCACCCAGCTGCCATATGATATACGACTAGTCCGCTCGAGCGGAGAATAGGATGCTCGAGCATCAAGCACAAAAATTGGACCCACTCAAGCACAAGAATACCCGCTCGAGCACCAAGACACAACTGCAAAATACACCCGCTCGAACGCAAAGGAAAACCCGCTCGAGCGTAGATTACACTCCTCCAGCATTTTTATAGACATTGAACACCCGTTCGAGTGCAAAAAGGCCCGCTCAAGTGCGACCCACTCGATCGTAAAGAAATCCGCTCGAGCGTGAAAAACACATCTTCTGAAGTTTTGTAGACGCACAAGATACTGAAAGTATGCAAACTCCGCTCGAGCGCACAAGGACCCGCTCGAGCGGATCACCAAAACTCTGGGCAACAAGAATGGGGACTAAGGCTTAACCAACCTGTAACAAACTTGCCCAATACATCCTAAAACTCAAATATATGGAATTAAAGGATGACAACAAGACATATACAACAACCAACTCCACGGAACCTAAGTCCGGATATAACAACCAAAGGAGGAAGAACCGGGATCGCTATAAAAACAGTCCTAAAATAGCCTAAAAGGAGTCCCAAAACATGTTTGAAGTAAGCCAAAAATAGCTAGGATGAGAGGCCAAAACATAGCACAAGCTAAGCTATGAAGCACAATTGCACTACAAACACACAAAGCAAGCCTCAAGTGCTCCAACCAACCCAAAACAGAGCTAAAACATGCCAAAATAGAGCCTAAAACATGCTTGAATTAAGCTAAGTTAAGCTAGAAAATCAAGCTATCATGTGAAGCAACCTAGGCATGGAAGCAAGACACAAGGAGAGGAGGCTAACCCCTCCTATTTTGGACTTCAAAAGTTGATTTTTACCACTGAAATAAATCTGAATTTCAGTGGTTAAAAAGCCCAAAAAGTTTGATTTAAAGGTGGTAAGAAATGGCACAACAAGCTTCACAAGCCAAAGAACAAAATAGGAGACAACCCCTACCACAAAATGACCTCAAACCACCATTTTTAAACCATAAAAACATAGTTTTTTGTAGTTGAAAACTAGGCCAAAAACAGTACAAAAAGATGGTAAAATAAGTAGTCAAAACAAATGTCACACCCCAAACCTGCCCCTAGAAGTTTGGGCATGACCTATACAGAAATGGACACATAATCTGTTATGTAACATGGGGCCTGACCAGAAGCATAGATTCATATGATAGTATAGAAGAAAGTAAGACATCCATTGAGCTTCTATTACCATGCCAGGATCACAGTTACTGTACAAGACGAATGAAGCTAACAAAACACATATTTAAACTAGTTATATACATAACATATACAGAGCTAGCCCCAGAGTTGGGCATATAACTAGAGATTACATACATTTTATCCTAAGTCAATAACCAAAAGCAAGCCATTATCTAGCAAGACACCACAAAAATACGGCTTCGACCAGGTGCCTGGTTATGCTTAGGCTGACAAAAGTGTGACAGTATTAGGATTAGGGCCGACCTCCAGGTTGGCTACCTATAGAAACAAACATAACATAGAGTGAGCCAGGCTTAGTGAACAATAGTATATAAATGCATCAATATTCATTTTAAATGACAACTCATTTCAAAGCGTAAGTAAACGTAGAAATCACGTGGTTAGTTTGATTCTGCACAAATGTTCAAAACGGTCTTGATGGTTCACAATTTCACAGATTGGCCCTTGGCCTATTGAGATCACATATACACATTTTGGTGCTTGACCTTATAGGTTCACAACTTCACAAAGTGGTATTCAGCCACACATGTTCATAACGTCACAAAATGGCCCTTGGCCTCATAGATTCATTATTTCACAAAAGGCCCTCGGCCTCTTATATTCTTAGTTCACAAAAGGCCCTCGGCCTCATATATTCATAGTTCACAAATTCCTTCGATGTTGCCACAATTCCACATTGTTTCTCAATTCCATAGCAACACATCATCTCCAAGTAGCGTAATCATTAAACATAACGTTAATATCAAACATAATCATTATGATTAAAGTACATCGGTGGTACTATTACTCACTGTTTTGCAGCGGGTCACTTGATCCTCTTGAAGCGTGTCCTACACATGCACAAGACATAAATTAGTTCTCCTCTTTCTCGTTAAATCACCTCTTGATTCATTTTACTTCGACTAAATTAAAGAACATCATAACAATATCAATTGCAAGTTTCGATAACAGTAGAGGATCCAACAAGCAAAACGGAGCGACCCGTGTTTTCTGGCTTGGGCCGCACGTGCGACAGTGATGCCCCACACGTGCCTTTTTAGCAGTTTTTAACTCCAAAATTTGCCATTTTTCCCGCACGTGCGGCCATGACTCCCGTACGTGCAGCTGGGGCTCCCATACATGCGGCGATTCTGCACAAAAGGTCCAAAAATTCTGCACAATTCCATCCTTTTGTAGATATGTTTAGGGCCTCAAAACTTAACCATAAATTGTTAGTATAAAGTCTCAAATGCATGTGGATTAGGATCAACTTACATACATCAATTGAGCACAAATTCAATTATCAATTTAAGTTCATAAACACACTCAAACTCATGAGATTCCTAGCCTTTCTTACACATATGAACACATATATACAAAGCCATGTCACATAATGAAATTCAAACAATCAATTGAAGGGATAGAGTGAAGCTTCTCATAGGTACTTCAAATTGAGTCAAAACATGCAAGGGTAAAGTTATCTTGCTAATTCACTTCTTTCACACACACATGACACCACAATCCCAACCATAAGTAACATGATTATAAGGATATCTTACAGAATTAAGAAAAGAAGAGCTATGGAAATGAATTAAACATCTACATACCTTAAGCTCAATTCCTCAACTTCCTAACCTTTCAATTCTTCTCTCTCCCTTAGTCCTTTACCCTCAAGAGCTATGTTTGAGTTAGAAGGGTTTGTTTTCCATGAGCTCAAGAACACACACACATATATACATATATATCTTATATTAAGTGTGAATAAGACAAAATCCAATCGTTTAATCGTTCCCGAATCAAATTTCTGCAAATATGCTTATTATTTCCTAAAAATTATGTTGTTTCCAAATATGAAGTCTATTTCAGATTACCAAGTCTCTAAGACTCTCAATTTCTGATTTACCCATTCTAGGTGTGACAGATACTCTCATTGCCCAACAGATACATGTTAAATTCATAACATCTATGTACTTAATTTCTCTTGAAATTTCACATTAAGTATTTAAAGGCTCAGAATAATAGACTAAAATATATCACACAATCACATACGAGGGTCGGGTTATTACAACAAAGCTTAAAGGGTAAAAGTTATACCTCTTGAAGCCAAGCACACTTTAGGCACAAATGAGGCACTAATCAAGCTAAAATCACCTTCTAAAGCTCAAAGAAGGTCCCAAGGAATCTCATCCCAAAGATAAGAAACTTTGATCAAGGATGTCTAGGCAAAGGAGAAGTGCATCTCTACTTGTATGCACAAAAGGGCAAGAGAGAGAAATCTAGAGAGAGAGAATTATAGAGAGAGAGAAAGAGAGAGAGAGAGAGAGAGAGTGATTTTATAGAGAGAGACTCCCAAACTTTCCAACCTTGCAATATGAGAGATATGGCCTCTATATATAGAAAAAAGAGTGCCTTGGTCGAAAATATCAATTCAGAAATATCTGGAGCAGTGTAAAATAGCTGGAAGGGAAAGATCTGCACAAAATATCTGATTTTTGCACCCATGGCCGACCGGCCACCAGTGGTGGCAATGGTGGCCGACCAGCCACCACTGGTGCCCGACAAGGGTCACTCTTGGCCGACCTATGGCCGGAAAACTCCATTTGTAGCCGACACACTCCACCAGTAGCCGACAGCAAAAACTGGTTCCTGGCCCCGACTTCAAACAGGCATATCTCCTTCATTTGGACTCCTTTACAGGTCATTCTTGAGCCTAAATTGAATCCCCGGAAGTATTCTTTCCAATGATGGTAGCCTCACATAAAAATTCAAAGTGTGCTAAGAGATATGCTTGTTTTAGTGAAGAGTGCTCAGTTTCGGTCCTAACCGAATTCATGCCCAACTTCTTCCCCAACTAGGTTTCTTCTCTCTCCTCCAATTTTCTTCAACTCCAAACCTCTAAACAAGATGTTTTAACAATTTTTTCAAAGAGTTTACCTCTCCTTCATTTATTTTTACTTTGTCCTTGCTCGGTTTACCAAAAAGCGCAACATTTATCGAAATGCGAGCCTCAGAACATCGTAGAAATTTTTTCAAAAATATTTTGAAAGAGAGGGTTTTAAGGTCTAAAAAACATTTTGGTCAAAATAGTTTTGGTCCAAAAAGGGGGTGTAAGGTTGGGATTTGGCTCTTTCCTTGCCGATGAAATCGAACCTTTGCACAACATAGCCTGCACCATCGAATAATTAATCAGTAGCACCCAAGTCTTAAGAGCAGTCAAAAATGAGGTGTCTACACGTTCATAGTTAGTGAAGTGGCAAACATGAAAGCCTCAAGATCACAAACTCCTTTGCATAAGCACAATTTGGGTTAGATTCGCATCTACACACTCACATCCTCACTGAAACATAAGAGCGAATAAAATTACAACTGAAAGAAGTTTTGTCAAACAGGATTACCAATTACAAAAACTTAACAATCTCCCCCTTTGGCAATTCTATGACAAAACACACCTAACAAATAAAATCCTAATCACCCCAACCCATTATAGCCAACCAAGATAGCTTTCTTAAGGTCAAGATCTGGAAAAATTAGTTATTAGTGCCACTAGAGTATATGAAAGTAATAGACATATCAAAATTATCTTGAAGCATGAATAGATGGAGATTTTAAGAACATGCAACATGAATAAATGAAAATTTTAGGAACACGTAGACACATAAAAAAAAAAAAAAAAAAAAAACTCTCAAAATACTCCCCCTCAAAATCCTCCTCCTTTTTTGTCATGAATTGTCAAAGGAAGCTCAGTCAACTAAAGCACGAGCATAACCCACACAAGCAATGACAAGATGTAATAATCAAAAGAATGCGAGAAATAAGTAATAAATAATTAGTGCATAGCAACATGCAAACCAACTAACACCAATCTCCCTTATAAAACCAATCAATGTAAGTCCATGCTAAAAAAAAAACCCCTGTAATGATTAACCAAACTCCCCCTCACTAAAAGTAACCACAAGCACAAAAAACAATGAATAAAAAGGAAAAGACAAAAATAATATGGTGGAGTAAGAAAGGAATTTCAAATTTGTAGCTTAAAACACACAAAATATCCAAGGAACACAATTACTTGAAAACACAATGTGCACAACTTCTAGAAGATTCCACATGTAAGAATGTGATGCAACATGTAAATAAAAGTGTGTGTTTGTGGCTCTTGGAGTTCGACAAACACTAAATTCAAATCCTAGTAGTAATCTAATGGCTAGACCTCCGACAAAAGAATATTTGAATGACTAAGAAAATCAAACCTCTAGTGGTCAAGGTGTATTTGTTGAGTAAATACGGATGCTCTCCCTCAAACAATGTATACAATTTTCTTGGGCACTCATCTGCAACTTTCACACTCAAGAGTATGGAAACCAAACCAAAGAAGAGCAGAAAAGATAGTGAAGCCTGGTTAGTGCCTCTGAGGTAGCCTTTTCCTCATGCCATGAGATATAAACACAGAGGGGTAAGCAATGGAGATGCAAATAGATGGTAGGGGGTTAAGAGATTCAACATCACCCAAGATATGCAAGCATTGGTCAATTTCTCAAGAAAAACACATGAAACACTGCTAGTAGTCCATAGAGAACTTTGATCACTTATGTGAAAGAGTCTGGTATTTGCTAATCCAAGAGTATATACAAAATGAGATATACTAATCAAAATACACATAATCCAAAATGAGTAATGACCACAGAAAGCACACATATATTAACATGTAATTGATATTCTTATCAATTCGAATATGCACCAAGAACTTTTCAAAAAATTCAAACTTGCAAAACCATAATAGGAAAATCTTTTTGGATTTTTTTAAATTTTTATTATATATATATATGTGTGTGGAAAGCAAGAGAGACACAAACAAATACACACAAAAGACCCAAAAACAACCAAACAAAAAACTCAAAACAAAAAGAGAAAACAAAAAATAAAAAATAAAAGACGAATGAACAAATTAACACAAGTCAAGCTTTCTTGCACAAACTGCTTTAGTATGAACAAGGTTGTGAGAATTGCAGCTCTTGGGTGATGTCTTGACGTTGTGGTTCCCTTCCCCTTCAATGGGAGCCCTTCTCGATTTGGTTTCCAACCTCTTATTCCTAGGTCTAGCAAACACAACATCTCTTCATGTTTGATCTCAAGCAAATCAAAACAATGAGATCTAATATGACCCTTAACATCATTATGACCAAAGAAATGTCTCCTACTCTATGAGGTATTAGAATTTCTTCTACCTCTATGAGACATTATCCATGCAACTCATAACAATAAGGGCGAATATGACCATACATACCACAATAATGACAAATAAAAACAAGGTGTACCTTCTTTTCTTTGACCTTACCAACTCTAGGAAGATTGAGAAGCCTATCCTCGTGTTGAATTGTTGGCTCTTCATATCCTTGAGTTCTTGTATCATGAGATGTAGATGCACTCCATTTTTGCTATTTGTCACCACAAAATCCAATGTCACTCTTGTCATAACACATTTGTTGAACCCAATGATATTGTCCAAAGTCTTTGATCCTTTATTATAAAGGCCAATAGTAACCATAGCACACTTGAGCTCTTCCTCTTTCTTGATGACTAGCTCTTCCAAGGCAATTTGAAACATCTCGAGAGTTTCAATCTTTTCTTCATATATTACATAGATTTTTTGTAGCTAATTCCTCTCTGCTCACAAGTCTAGATTTTTGCACAAAGAGCTTGTTGATCATTAGAGATCTTGACGGCATCATTCCTAGCCTCGAAAATCTCCTCTTTTAGTTTGACATTCTCACTTCCATAGGCTTTGAGTTTGGTAGTGAGTTTGTCATTCAATCTGGATAAGTTAAGAGATTCCTTGTACCACTTTTCATAAGCTTGTTAAAGCTCTTCACCATCTATATCATCATCACTCCTCAAGGATTCATCATCAATGACAGTTTGAACTGGCCTCTTGGGATACTCCATTCGTCCTTTAATTTTGGAAGCCACCATGAAAACAAGAAATTGTTCACGCCCCTCTTTGCCTTGAGCCTCGTTGTCACTTTCATCTTTATCCGACTTTAATTCATCATCCTAAGTGATAGCAAATGCTTTCTTCTTCCTCAAATGATTAGGGTATTTTTAAGCAAAGTGGAAAAAATCTTTGGTATTCATAACATTGGACTCTTTCAGGGTTTTCTTATATTTTTCCATTCTTCTTTTTGGTTGTAGAATCAATTTTGAGATTATTTTTGCCTTTAGATTTATTAGTTGATTCCGAAAGATTAGGCTTCTTTTTCAAAAAAAGACTTTTGTAAATTGTTTTACAAAAGCATCCATAATCTTGTAGTAATTCTCAATATTCCCATCAGAATCCTTTCTCACTCTATGAGCACTACTAAAAGCAATATCATCTTTTTGTTTCTTTTTAAAATTCATATGTGCCTCATAGGTTTGGAGATTTCCAATCAAATGATCCAGCTTGAGATTATCAACATCTTGAGCCTCCTCAATAGCCGTAACTATTGACTGGAACCGATCGGGCAAGGATCTCAAAATTTTTCCCACAATCTTGGATTCTAGTATTTTTTCACCTAAATTGAAGCTGTAATTTACAATGTCACTTAACTTCGCATAAAATTCATCAAATGTCTCACTATTTTTCATTGAAAGGTTTTTGAAACTAGAAGTGGGCCTTTGAAGTTTTGAGCATTTAACCAAATGAGTGCCCTTATGAATAGTTTGTAAGATATCCCAAGCCTCTTTTGCAACTTCACAATTACAAATACGACTAAACTCTTCTAGTGTTATAACGCAAAAGAGAGAATTGATAATTTTACTATTCTAGCTACTATTTTGGTAATCAGTTGTCTCATTTATCAATTGGTTTGGGGAATGTTATTTTATCAATGGTAATCGTCGGTTCGATCCACCCATACATGATAAATTGCCAAGCTTTTCATTAATAGATTTCAAAAATGTTCTCATCCTAGCTTTCCAAAAAGAATAATTAGATCCGTCAAGTAGAGGTGGTCGAACCATAGAATTCGCCTCATGAATTGAATCCATTATCACAAATCAAACAAGATCTCGCCCTAATAGTTTTGAAAAAAAAATAAAAAAATGAGCGACTTACTCTAATACCAATTGAAAAATCTAAAATCTTAAGATATTGATTTGTGATTACGCTTCAATTTTAAACAATGAATAACAACCCTAATCAAACAATGAAGACAAATCGACACAACGATTTAACATGAAAAAACCATAATTTGAGGGCCTCCAGCTGTAAGAAAAAAAAATCACAGGCCAAAGTAGCAAAATAATCCACTAAGAAAATATAAAGAAATTACACAAGAGTATTCTCAATTACCTAACGAATCCAAGCCCAAATTGAACCAAACCCGATGTTTCTTTTCCACCACCGTCTTCACCTCGAAATTGTCTTGCCCAACGTTGAATCCATAATGCCAATATCGAATGCACGATGATGAGCCACTTCGGAATCCACCAAAGCTTTAGGCCTAAATTCTCCGGAATCCACCGAAGAACAACTCTCTTTTGTGAACAAAATAATAAGAACAACCCTTGATGTTTGACAATCTGTAGATCGTTGATTAATCGTTCAACTTCTGTACACCAAAAGAACTCATATAAAACAACCTCCAATAGAAAACACTTTGCCTTTTCTTACTCTCAAATTCTAGACGGGTTAAACCCTAAAATGAGCAAATAACAGACTTTATAGTAAATTGGATTGCGAAGACCGCTCAAGTACACATTTCACCGCTCGAGAGGTGTGAGTAGGTGGTGCAAAACATATAGGCTAAACTGCTTGAGTGCAACCATCACTGCTTGAATGGTAAAACTTTCTTCCCAAAAGTTCAAAGCCATTCACTGCTCGAGCGCACAAATGACCGCACGGGTGATCAAGCCACTTTGGCTTTAGAGGCGTTGTCCCTCAAACCTGCCTAGGCCTTACATAGTCAGCAAAGTGACAAACATGAAAGCGTCAAGATCACAAACTCTTCTACATAGGCACAATTCGGGTTGGATTCACATCTACACACTCACATCCTCATTGAAACATAAGAGAAAATAAAATTACAACTGAAAAGAGTTTTGTCAAACAAGATTGCCAATTACAAAAACTTAACACTCTTTTCTCTCTTCTTTCTTTAATCTTTTTTTTCTCTCTCTCCATCGCCGTCATTACCATACTCATCATCAATGATGACGAAGCGGCGACAACGAGGTCATTGAGGTTTCGGTAGGCGGAGGGGGTCACTAATTTGTGCAATCAACAATCTCTCTTTACTCTTTATATGTACATACATATAGTTGAGATCAACCAACAGACTATTCAAGTCGAGATCAACCAACTCCTCAGTCTCATCATTAACACTTTCAACTAGGATTGTGCAAAAATACTGCCCAATTCACTAAAACTGCACTGATCCATATCAATCCTCACCATTCAATATGCAAACCGTGAATTAAACTTTAAGTTTTATGATCTGCCTTCAAAACTGCTCCGCTCTGCTATAGTTAATACATATATATGTTTTAAGCTCTAATGAAATATCAAAATAAAAATGAATATGAGAGAGATTTAAGATGTGGAATTTGTTACCAATTAATAGTTATATATATGAAAAATAATATGTAAAATTAGTATGTGTTATATATATGAAAAATATGATGCAAATTAGTATTATCTATTATGCAAATGATTGATAATTTGTTAGAATATTCTTCAATCCCCAATTTGCCCAAAATTGCCCAATCCACGATTTGCCAATTCGCCATTCGATTTATAATTTTTATCTCTAACCACCCGATCTACACCGTGCACACCCCTATTTTCAACAAATTTGTTCAAAAATTATTATTTTTTAATTTGATTGATTTTTTTTTTCAATCAGATCTATTTAAAAATGGCTCAAAAAATGGCTTAGATTTGTTCTTTTGCTCTGTTTTATATATATATATACTATCTAGCTTGTATGATCTGATTATTTGTTGTTGTAACTGTTGTTCCTGTTGTAAATTGCAACAGATAGTGGTAGAAATATCTGTGTAGTTGTTGTTGTTTGGTGTATCTAAATAGAAAACTTTCTTCCTCTCTATAATTAAATAGATAACTCCCTATAATTAAAAGTTGAGCAGATAAAGAAAAAAAATTGAATAGATAGTTAAAAAATTTGAACAAATATATATGAATTTAAACATATAGTCAACAAAAAGTTAACAAATAAAAAAAAGTCAACAAATAAATTAAAGGGTAAAATTGAAAACAAAATGTCCTCCAAAAGTAACAAAAGAATTTCTCACCAAACTATTTCATAAATGGTGAACTTCTTTCTAAAAAAATATTCACTGGACCTAATATCTTATACCTTCCTTACTTTGAATTTTTTAACAATTTATTCTATATTAAATAACTTACAAAGCATACGCCGATAAGTACCCGATATGAATACGGTATATTTATCGAAGTACCCATGCTTCATTAAAATATATTTTTTTTCATTAAATTTAATGACTAAAATTTTAAAAAAGAAAATGTGAGTTATATGAAAGTTCCCCAACAACTAACCTTGACAAGGAAACAAACAATAGCAATGAGCATACTACTTATGGTTCATCAAACACTTTTAATTAGCTCCATGTTTGTCCTTAAGTGTATATGTTTGATTGTGCAATCAAACGTATTAATCAGAGAGAGATTTATTTTGTTTCAGTTGAGACATTTTTTGGATTCTTTTTTCAGTTGAAACCCGTGAATATGATTTTTTGGATATTGGATTAAATAAAGTTACACTGACGTTATTTTGTATCCCAAATTGGTGGATGAAAAACATTTGAGATTGTTTCTATTGTCCACCCCAAACTAGAATGCTTTGCTTGTTTTTGGCCAAAATATTTTTCACATTTGTTGACATTTGATATAGCAAAAATTATAAATCAACCAATAATGTTTTTGGTAGTCAAAGACAAATGAGCTGATTTTCATTTTCTAAGAGAAATATTTCACTAATTTTTTTATCATTGTTTGTATCCTTTACTGTCATTGATACTTATGATTGATTTTAATATTTAGAAATAATTATTAAAAAATTAATGCTGCATATATCGGCAATACAAATTGGTAACAAAAAGCCATGATATATATAACCCTCAATTTTTAAATGCAAAAAATATTTTTCAAATTAGAATTGTAAAAAATATAACCGGCACAGTATCAGTGTTACCACCACTACCCTCACCCATATCATCACCACTATCACTTTCACCACAACTGCCACCACTATTGCATTTTTTCTAGGATTGTAACTAAATAGATAAAACCGCAAAAAGACAATTTTTGAAAAATATTTTTAGCAAAAAAAAAATCCTCTATCAAAATGAAGGATAAATATTGGAACTTTTTTCTTTTTCTCCAGACTGCCATACAATTGTTTTGAGTTGCATGAAATAATTCTAATTCAATGGGAATGAAATAGGACAATGTCATATTTTGCATTTTTTTTAACAAAAAATAAAATAAAATAAAAAATAAAAAAATTATCGCATGAACATATCTATGAAAGATATTCCACCAAAAAAAAGTTGTATTATTTCTTCAACTCAGATTTCTTAAAAAGTGAATCCCTCAATAATAGCTTCAAATAATTAAACAGAACTAATACGAAAAGAGGAAAACAGGAATACCTAATCCCATAAGACTTTGAGGTTTGACCCAGTGGTCTAACAGCTACACATTAAGGTGTTGTGAGGGGGAGGTAGGGGTTGAAATTGATAGAGTAACGACAAATTCTTTCAATTGTAATCTGACTATATTAACACTATCTTTGTCAAAAAGTAAAAAAATCTCATAGTAGAGTTTTATATGCTTCTTTAAATTGACGCATCAAATGTTTCAAAGCGTAGTCTTCACTATTTACATATAACCTATAAAGATATTTCACAATAAAATAGTTTTAAGGTCAATTTTGTATATCATTATCCATGTCTATATTGTTGGCACCAAGCATGACTCCAAGAGCATTATTTGCTTATCTATCATTCCTATCCCTTTGTTCGTATAAGTAGGGCAACTTCAGCATTAGGGGAAGAGCTACTCTTCTTGGAAATTTGATTGCTTACAATTCCAAGGGAGAGGACCACAAAAATCATACAGAAGTTTTGATCTGAAAGAAAATCAAAGATAAGATACATTTGGATTAGAATATGATCATCACTCACTACAGGAATTATAGGTTTTGACGACGTTTATTTTACGGCGTTTTATGAAATGCCACATTTTATATTATTTAACGGCGTTTTTTGACCGTCGTTTTTGTATAATATTAAAACGGCACCGTTTCACCATTTGAAGGCGTTGAAAAGCGCCTTCAAATGCCCTCTCTCTGGCTATACACTCGTTCACTCACGCATCAGTCTATCGTTCGGTCTCTCTCTCGCTCTCTAAACAGATGCCCTAATCTAATCTCTTCCAGCAGAAATCAACGGATCAATTTCGATTTTGATTTCGATTTCATCTGAATCCTTACGCCTTCTCTGATTTCGATTTCATCTGAATCTCTGATTTTGATTTCGATCTCGAAGCTCCACTGCCGCCACCATCTGCACCAACGAGGTAGGTGAGTTCTCTCTCTCTCTCTCTCTCTCTCTCTCTCAACCCTCTCTAAAAGCTTATCATTCGCTGAGATTCAGATCGATCTCAGTGATTTCATCTCAGACCGATTTCGATTTCGATTTCGAAGCTCCAAAACACCATCTGCACCATCGTCTGCTAAGGTGAGCTCCATCGTCTCTCTGTCTCTCTCTGAAACTCTTCATTTCGAAGCCTATTTCAGTGCTGTAATGGAAACATCTCTCGCAATTCATTATTATGATCTTCAATAAAGCCTTATAAAGACTTTGGATGTGGAAGAACTTGTATTGAAAATAGAAAACAGTGATTCAAGAACACTTGAATTAGTGATCTGTTGTGGATAATAATCAGATTAATACTTGGATACTAAGCTCCTTTTTTTTCGTGAAAATCATTATATAGGAAGTTTCATTGAGAAGTATGAGTATATGAGCTTCTCTATAAACACTGCAGCATTGCAATTGTGATTTTTTTTTTTTCCTTAGTTAGCAAAAATAGCCTTGACTGCTCAAGTCAATGTGAGATGTGTGTTTCAAAAAACCTTAATCGGTCATTGAATTGCTTATTATTATTATTATTATTATTATTATTATTATTATTATTATTATTATTTTAGTTTGGTACTACCCTCTTCTGATAGATTGGTAAAAGAACTCATTCAAGGGGGTGTTATTTAAAAATAGCATTGGCAAACTGGAAAATTATGAGAAAGTGGGACAGTTAGGAGAGAGAATTTTGAAAACAATGTCAGAGTGCATGAATCAAACTCACCCAACAGATCTAGGACTAAACAACACCTCAGGTTTTATGGACAACCCCATTTATGTGAATTCATGACATAGGAAAAAACCAAAATGTAGTTTTCAACGATTTTTTTCTACCCTGCAGAAGTCAGACTGAGGAAGTTGCAAATTAGGTAGTTTTCAATGGAAAATTTTCGTTTTTTGCTCCTATTCAGAAAAATTTTAGATGACATATAAGAAAATTTTTAGAAATTCATCAGTAGGCAGGCAGTGATATTGTTGTTTATGATGGCACAGCTACATGTGATGATATGGGAGATTATGATTTGTAAATTAGTACCCAAATGTAATCAAGTAAATTACCAGCAAAGCCTTATCCGTAATCAAATTGCAATTAGCAATGTACACAACCTGCACATTGGATTTAGGCAGCAAAATCCAGAATCCAGGAGCCTGATGATCTCCTTTTTCGTGGATCGAATTGAGATCTCCAATTTATGATTGACAAAGTAGCGCAATGCAATGTTGTGAACTGAAATCGAGATCTCCACTTTATCTAGGAAATAGATAGGATCAAAATCCAAAAGTTGAACCCCTTGTCAACTCCTGAAAACCACAGACTCTCTCTCTCTGAATTATGTTGATTTCACAGTAGGATGTCATCTACTCCAGTGATTCAAAAACACTTGAATTATGTTGATTTCACAGTAGGATGTCCCCAATATGTTATAAAAGGAGCTTATGTTGATTTATTTTGGGTTATTTTCATTCACAAGCGTGTGCTTTTTGCTCTCCTGAAGTAGCTTACATACTTGTATTGCATTCATCTTGCTTTTTGTCTTTTGGAAGAGTTCTCTGACAAGTTTGTTCATTCAGTTTGTGACACTGAGTGGAATTATTTGAAGAAAAAAAAAAAAACAAAGATTGGACTTACTTTGATGTACTGGACTGTAGTATTTTGGTTTGAACCAAAAACAAAAATGAAAAAGAAAGAAAGATACTCTACCAGGATAATTTTCAGGTATTTGTATTTGTTTTTCAGCCTCATAGAATTAAGTGGATTAAAAAATTGCGTAGGCTGGCAGTAGTGATTAACATGTATCAGCCATGCAGTGGTTATAAAGTTTGTTACGGAGTTGTTTCCTTTATCTTTTCTCTTAAACTAAAAGAGCACAGATAGGAGTCGTACTTTCCGTTTCATCTCTATTATGTTTTTACTCTCCTTCCCCTTTGAACTTCTTCTTCGAAGAAATTAGTGGTTAAAGTAACATTGGCCAAAAGAATCTTGTATTCAGAAGCATTTAAGATTCAAACTTCAAAGGCAATGAGATAACTGCGCATAGGACATAAAAGGATACAACTTAACCCCCCTCTCCCCCCCCCCACACACACAAAAATAATAATAATAATTGAAGGATGCATGGTTGACTAATTGTGTATATTCGTTATTTGATGTAGTGGAACATTAGCTTCAAGTGGAAAATTTTATAGTTGAAACCTTAGGTTCAAGTGCTATAGTTTATGCTACCAAGCTTTATTTATTGGATGCCCTTGCTACTGTCCTCTTTTTCCTAAGGAAAAGAAAAAGAGATGATGGAAGTGAAAGATTAGTTGGTCATATAACTGTACTAGGGAAATCCATAATTCTGTATCATTGAATCTCCTTTTGTTATAGTAAGAATAACTGTTTCTAAGATTGGTGCATTTCTTCTTGTTCTTCTTAGGAATAGGGGCATATTTTCGAGCAAGTTCTGCTTCCTAATTTGCATTCTTTTTGTAATTACCTTCACAGACTATTTGTGGCAGTAGCGACGGCAACTTCCTCACTGATTCTTCCTCCGGCATCTAGGTATACAAATCCTCTGTTTTCCTCTGCTCTCACACACACTTGGATTCTCTAGTGTAGTATATTTGTAGTATTTAGTTGGGTCTCTTGCTCTTTGAGACTACCTTGTGGAACTGGTGCGAGGGTTTCATATCCTCTCCTCTCATCCTAATACGTTGACTGGAATTAAAATACTGCAGCCAACAAAATCAACCGCATAACATTTCAAAAAAAAAAACAGAGGATGGCTTTAATGCAACAAAAAATTTACTTCACTATGAAACCCTTATGGAATTAAACTGTATTTTACTCCATTATGGAATTAAAATAATGCAACAATTTCATTTTCTTTATTTTGGCATTGTTGGTTTAAGGTGTTAAACTGTATTTTGATTGTTATTGCTTTTTCTTGAAGTTGTGCTCCTTTTTAGTAATTGTTTTTGGGAAGGGGTTCGCTTGTCAAGATTAACTAACTTGTGGAGTTTTCTCCTTGATGAAAATTGTTGAAATTTTAGTGGCATTTTGTGGAGCAGGGCTTCTCTGCTGTTTGTGTTTTAATGTATCCTAATTAATTGTTTCTGATCATTCTTTGAGGTTATGCATAATATAATTATAGAAATTATAGAATTATTATTTTTTTAATGAATGTATCCTAGTTGTATCTGTATCTTGTTTTTAAGGTTTCGTTGTGTTATAGTATCTATACCTCCATCACTACTTCATAGGTGATAAGTCATTTAAGAAGCAATGCTTCTATATATATGTACATATATCTGTATTTTATGAGTGGATGCATGCACACACAATGTCTATATGCATTTTTTTGTGTAGATTCACGTGGGAGAGTGATTAGTATTTATGCAGTACAATAAAGTGGTTGTTAAAATTGAATGTTCAATTTTGGTTTTGTATGAAGAATTATTTTATTTTCTCTCTCTCTTTCTCTAATATGAAACAAGCAGAAAAGTATTTATGATTTATTTGGCATTTGAACTATGTGATCTGTTTTGTACTTTATTCTTATGCCTGTAAATATGCTTTTAGTCTTGTTGGTTTGGACAATGCAGTGATGGAATTATACTTGCTTGTCTATGCTTATTTGCATTTTTATTGAGACTGACCACTTCACTTGTAAAAAAAGGCTCCCGACTCTGTTCTTTTCTTCTCTGAAAACAGACTTCCTGGAAGACGAATTTAAAACACAGCTTAAAGTAAAAACTGAACCTGCAAAAACCCATAATTTTCCAGTTTTTTTTTTTTTTTGGTGAATAAGTCATAAAATAAAAAACGGAAAAAATACACGAATACAAGAGGCATACCCCAGGACCTGGCCAAAACTATACAGAAAACGCACCAAACACAACCAAAAGAAACAAACTAAAAAAACAAAAGAGACAGGACCCACTACTAACCACCTGTTCAGCCACCATTTACCAAAGGGAAGATGAACAAGGGACAAGAAAAAACACAACCACATAAAAAACAGCCCAAAACAGCTGAACCAAAAAACCTTAGCAAACCGAAACAAACCACCAGAACCAGCCAAAACAGACGGAAAACAAGAGCCCTAAGTAAAACAAAATTATAGACAGATTAACAAAGAAAGACAAGGATTTTCCACTGGATTCCACACGGTTTGGTGCATCCATGCAGCCTCAACCATGCGATCCATCAACCAATAGCAAAATGAATTGCCCAGCAGCAAGGATCCTCCACAGATTTAATAAAACCATAGCAGCTAAGCAGCAACCCTGCGAAAACAAAATGCTAGAATATACTTCGAAGCAACAGCCAACAGCGAACCAGCAAGATCCATGCCAAAATAATTACAAAACCTGTTCAAACCCTACACAGCCCGTAGGGATAGGCATAAAAACCATGCAAACTGTGTGACTCAAACATAGACAAAGATCCAACTAAACAATGAAATAAAGAAACAAAGAAAAGATAAAGACAAAGAATTTCCATCTAGATTCCACCAGGCTTGGCGCACCAATGCAGCCTCACCCATGAGAGTCCTCAACCAGATACTGCAAGCTATGATACAGCAGCAACACAGCAGACACTACCTCCATAGATTAATAAAACCTGACAGCCAAAACAATTGTAAGAAACTTGATAACCCTGATCCAATTCAGATTAATCCGCAGCACAAAGCTATATATAATCTCAAGTAAGGATATAAAAAATAAAGAAGCCCGCAACAAATCTCACTCATATAAAATTCCTTGGTCACTCAACCCACCAATGAAGGACACTCAACAATTAATTGCAGGCAAGAGAAGAAACCTAATGACCAACAATTTATACACTTAATCACTCAACCCTCGACAATGGAAATCCCTAAAAAATTGTACCAGCATATGTACCTGCAATAGAATTAGAAATTACTATAGGGCTATTTCCACTCAACCCACACCTCACAACTCTCCTCACAGAATATATGAACTCACTACACTCAACCCTCCAATTTCTGTTCTCAAAACCTCCAGTGGACAGCCTGCAATCTGCAATAACACACATTAGAACCAAATAGATATAAAGATTAGATTTAAACCTCACTATCTGGCTTGCATCACTAGGCCCTCTTATACTAGCTCACCAACAATTCAACCCACATCACACCACTCATTTAAGGATAGAGGTAGGAAGCCTCCACTCTTTGAGGAACCATTCATCAGTTTGAGTTCTTGTGATATTTGAGATAGCCAGAAGTCTGTATCTGACAAGAGAAACAATGCCTTTGACCACCACTTCTTCAGGTTTCCTTTCATGGGAAAATATTCTATTATTTCTTTCCAGCCATATATGATAGACTGAGCTACAGAAGCTCAATCTACAAATGATTGTGGCTAAAGATTTACCTTTACAGTCAGTAGCCACAACCTGAGGCAGGTCACTCCATGGAATATTCTGCCAATTTACTTGGCATTTGTCTTGGATGACAGTCCACACACGCAAGGTAAATGGACATTGAAAGAAAAGATGTTGATGATCTTCCCCATTATGAGTACAGAATTGACAATTGGAAACCCCATTAATGCCAAAGGTTGCAAGTCTGTCCCCAGTATTCAGTCTCCCTAGAATAGCCATCCAAACAACAAAGCTAGCTTTAGGGATGTTGTAAGGACCCCACAAAACATCAGCCCAAGATACCTTAGGCCACTTTTTCCTCCATAGATTCCAAACATACCCAATAGTAAACAACCCACTCTTATTGGGAAGCCCAATGATCTCATCTCTACTACCAATGGTTGGCACCATAATAGGGGGTGAGTGCCCCACAATTTCCTGCACTTCCCAAGAGGAAGCATTAGGCCAATGCCAACCAGTAACAGATATCACAGAGTCAACCTTGGGTTGGCTCGGGAGACCAGTATCATACCCCAATCTAGCACCATACTTCTCCCACAGGAAACCAAAAGGATGCCAATTATCATGCCAAAGGAAAACCTTGTTACCATGACCAACCACCCATTTAGCAAGGGGGTAGATCCTTTCTCTCAATGATAGTAACTTCCTCCAAACCCAGGAAGGATTACTTGGAGTTTTGACACCCCAAAAACAATTGCCTTTTAAAAGGTATGATTTAACCCATTGGCACCACATAGACTACTCACCACCCGAGATTAAGAACCAGACATGTTTAGACACAGCAGCCTTATTCCGCACCTCCATATTTTTAAACCCAAGGCCCCCTTCTTTGACAGGAGCACAAATTTTATCCCAAGCCACTTTAGCTCTAGTTTGTTTAAGTTCCAAACCAGTCCAAAGAAAAGCTCTACATAATGACTCAATCTCTTTAATCACCTTTTTTGGAAGGATAAAAAGAGAGGACCAGTAAACTTGCATAGAGAATAAGATAGTCTTGATAAGCTGGGCCCTCCCATCCCAGCATAAGACAAGACCTTGTTGGTCCAAGATTTCAGCTTACTAGTAATTCTAGAGACTAAACTCCTACAATCACTAGCACGCAATCTTGTAGTTATCAAAGGAACACCCAAATACCTCACAGGCAACTCTCCCTCAATGAATTGGGTAAGATCCAAAATATCCTTCCTCAGATTGTAGTTACGACCTGAGAAGAAAATATGGCTCTTATTCGGATTAGGGACAAGGCCAGATAAGGCTTGAAATTCCAAAATGCCCTGATTTATGAGATTAACTGTAGGAATGTGCCCCTTACAGAAAATCATAAGACCATCCGCAAAACAAAGGTGAACAATCTTGTTTTTCTCACATCTCCAATGATATTTGAATTGGGAGTCAAGAGCCTTCTCATGAAAAATTTGAGACAGAACTTCCATAACCATAACAAACAAATAAGGGGACATAGGATCCCCTTGACGCAAACCTCTAGCCCCCGGGAAATAGCCATGAAGACTACCATTGATACAGATAGAGAAAGAGGCAGATGTAACACAAGCCTTAATCTATTTTATCACTCTAGGTGGAAAACACATAGCTCTAAGAACATCAAAAAGGAAATCCCATCTGACATTATCATAAGCTTTCATGAGGTCAACTTTCATGGTACACTTAGGAGTAGGAGAACTCTTATGGTACCCCCTCAAGAGTTCCTGAGAGAGGAAGATATTATCCGCAATTCTCCTACCTTGAACAAAAGCTGATTGAACAAGATCAATCAACTGAGGCAGCACATTTTTTATCCTGTTAGCTATGATCTTAGCAATGCATTTATACATCGTATTACAACAAGAAATGGGCCTATAGTCACCTAACTTGCTAGGGTTAGGGACTTTAGGCACCAAAGCAATGATAGTGCTATTAACCTCTTTAAGGAGCTCCCCCGAGTTAAAGAAAGCCTTGATGGCTTGGGTAACTTCAGGACCGATGATATCCCAAGACTTATGGAAAAAACTAGCAGAAAACCCATCCGGACCAGGAGCTTTATTAGGATTAAGGGACCAGACAACATCCTTTATCTCCTCATCAGTAACATCCCTAGCCATACTCACCATTTGATTATTAGAGAGTTTTTTCTTGATCAAAGAGTTAACTCTATCGAAACCCTTATAGTTGCCATTACCAGGGATCCCAAACAGCTTAGAGAAGTGGTCTACAAAAGCCTCATGAATGTCAGGGGGTTTGGTAAGCCTCTCCCCATTATCAAGTGTGATGCAATTGATTCTGCTCCTATTGTTGTTATTTCTAACAGACCTAAAGAAAAAGGAGCTATTTCTGTCCCCAAGTTTGAGCCATTGAATTCTGGATTTTTGGTGGGCTAGACTCTCTTCAACTTGACAGAGATCCACATTTTTTATACATCTCTCTCTCAGCAACCTGAAGATCCTGACTTAAGGGGCTTTTATCCAACTTAATTTGAATGTTCTCTAATTCAAGCCTGGAGCAGAGAACTCTAGTGGAGACATCACTAAAGTCTTTTTTATTCAGCTTTTTCAACTCCGGTTTCAAATTTCGAAGCTTGCAATAGATCCTAAACATAGGAGACCCCCTAATGTACTTGCTCCAAACCTCCCTAACAATAGGAAGGAATTCAGGATGAGTCGCCCACATGTTAAAAAATTTGAAGGGTTTCCTATAGGATGGAACTTAAGGAACTATAGTTAGGATAGCAGGTGAATGGTCAGAGGGACCAACTGGGTCAAAACAAGCAAACGAAGATGGAAAACACTGCAACCATTTATCATTACCAAGAACTCTATCAATTTTTGAAGCAATATAATGAACCATCAGTATGCTTATTTGCCCAGGTGAATTGGCAACCAACATAGGTGATATCATCCAGAGAAGCTTGAAGAACAGATGCATTAAAAAATTCCTTATCGCTAGACCAAGAGTTCGAACCCCCAACCTTCTCATGGGGATATCTGATGGCATTGAAATCCCCCATCCAAACAGTGGGGACATTGGATTTTTCGGAGGCTAAATCTACAAGCTTACAAAACAAAGGAACACGCAGACAATGCTTATTTTCAGCATAGACAAAACCAGCTTGAAAAGATAGATCAGGTTCTAACAGATGAATATTACAAAAAATAAGTTGCTCAGATTGATAAATGGGGTTGACAATACAAAAATTAGGGTCCCAACAAATCCAGATACGACCATTTGAAACAGAGTTAGAGTTAGACAAAAAACCCCAATTTTTAAAGATTTTCCCAAAAATACTCGGTTCATTACATTGTTTAACCTTGGTTTCAAAATACTCAAAATTTTTAAATCCTCTTTTTTAACAAAATTTCTCACTTCTTTATGTTTTAGAGGATCATTGAGACCTCTAATGTTCCACGATGAAATTTTAAAATCCATAATAAATATAAAGAGCTGTCAACCCCCAAAAACATCATAACTGTTACCTGTGCTTTTTCCTCTGGCTGCCAGAGGACTTTCCTTGTGCTTTTTTCTTCTTGTTGCCTGAGCCTTTTGGAGTAGAAACATTGCATGTTTCCGTTTCCTCTTCTGTGTCCGAATGGACTTGAACCACTTTAGATGCCAAGACATTTCTTTCCACTTCCTCTATGATTTGCTCAGCTTGTGGGCTTAGAATCTCAGTTATGCCTAGGATTTCCTCATGTAGTTCCCTCAAAGGAGCCTCCTCATCAATGCCAGGAATTAAGCTTTCTCTACAGTGGGGTTTGAGGTGTTTTGTGCCCCTCATCCTCCTTGTTGCTGGTATCCCCTTCTTCCACCACTCCCACTTTCTTCTTTCCCTTTGACTTCACAGATTGCCATTCATCAGTTTCCTTGGCATTTTCAGTTTCCTTCTGCAACTGAACCAGTTTTGCCACTTGTGTAGTAATGCAGTTCTTGGTATCATGACCAAATACTCTACAATTGTTGCACTTCGCTGGGATACTCTGGTACTCCACTCTAATCTCAACAACTTCATCCTCACATCACATCTAATATGGAAATTTTGAGGCAACTCAGAGTCAACATTTACTTCCACACACACTCTAGCAAATGAGACCATATTACCAGTAGAAGTAAGATGGTCCATGAAAAGAGGAACCCCTATTTTACTGGTTATTCTACTCAACCCATCAAAATCCCAGTATTCCATAGGGACATTAAAGAGCTTAACCCACACTATGATTTGTGAGATATGCTCTTTTGTGAGTCTCATCATTCTCTTCCACTTCTTTCATAGCAATAATTGGTTTCCCATATACCATGGTCCAACCAAAGACACTACCTCATGCCTCATGCGGATATAATTGAGCAGTAATTTTTATCCAAAAACTACCTACAACTCATGACTTTTTTTTTTTCTCTCTCTCTCTAGAGGCAAATTCCACTACATTAGGGTTATCTGAGGGAGGAGGAGGGATATACCTTAGCTTTACTGAAGTTCGGCTAGGCGTGGTTGCCACTTCTGCCCAAGTCTTACCCGTTGCTTGTTTCCCCATATCTGGACCATCGTAACCTCTTCCAGGCATTGGGTTGCCCTTACCCCCTCTTCCACGACCACCGCTGTACGAACCAAACCCTCTCCCCCCTTGCTGATTAGGAGGGTTAGGATATTGA
This sequence comes from Camellia lanceoleosa, assembly GCA_025200525.1. Taxonomy (NCBI): domain Eukaryota; kingdom Viridiplantae; phylum Streptophyta; class Magnoliopsida; order Ericales; family Theaceae; genus Camellia; species Camellia lanceoleosa. The sequence continues at coordinate 30,351,282 of CM045766.1, forward strand.
AACGTAGATTCATCTCCCATTCTAGCGTCTCCCTTAATCTGCTCAACAGTAGTGTTCATCGATGAAGGGATCGATGTCTCCCCTTGGATATTTGCTCCAGATGATTTTGTACCCTCACCCCCAATCGGAGTAACATCTTGGATTTGGATACCCTCATTTTGGTTTGAAGCCCTAGTTTTTGCAAGTACGATACTGTAGGAAATTAATGTATTGATATTATTGATAGATATTCAATTTCCTTACAAGAGCTCTCTTTTATAGAGAGAAATGGGATACAATGGAGCCATAATTAATTGAACAATAAGAACTAAATGGAGCACTAAACTAAATCACTAACTATATGTGGAGTAGGTGGAGTATTTGTAGGTGGAGTAGGTAGAAATTGTAGGTGGAGAAATTGTTACATTCAACAGCCCCCCTCAAACTCAAGGGGGTTAGGAACTAACCAACTTGAGTTTGGAGAAAAATAATCGACAAATAAAATAAAAGTGGATAGAAGCTTTTTTTATGGGGTATCCGCACCATTGTAGAAGATAGTTTAAAGACACTATATGGTCGGTACTTGAATCAGCATTAGCTTAACGGAAGCAAGCGCGTGATCTGGCGGGTACGCCTTGCCTATTTAAACTAAGCGGCGCGGCGATGCATAAGCGCCATTGAACTATCCGATGGTGGCTCGGGGAAACACGAAACACGGAGGCAATGCAAGAAGGGACACCAAGACAAAGGCAAAAAAGAACAAATTAAGAGGTGAAGAAGAGAGGCCGGTTGTTTGTGGTGGTTATGGGTTGTGGTTGTTTTGTTGTTGTTGTTGTATTTTTTTATTATTTTTTTTTTTGTGTAAAATGGTGATTGGGTTTGATCCCCGGCATGAATAAAATAAGGTTGGTGACATTACTGCAATTGCTTTCTCTTTTTGGATGACCCAGATTTCTTTTTCTGAGTATTCCAATTCTTGGAGAAGAAATCAAAGCCAAATGGCCCGGAAAACATGTTTGAACATGCAATTAAATGTTCTAATTGTGTTAGGTTCCCAAACACATTTGGAAGGGGACCTAAAAGTTGATTTCCACTGATAACCAAGATTTTGAGGCCTCAGCTGGCCTGAAAAATTGTTGGCAGAGATTGAAAGATGCTCCAAAGATGACGCTGAATACAATGAGTCAAGAATCTGGCCTTCAATTGCCATCAGTTGTAGAGATGTGTTGCAATTGCCTAATCCATCGAGCCCACCTGACAAATGGTTCATTGATAAATCAAGAATCTGAATCTTGTTTGATGAAATGCAGATTTGTGAATTCAATCCACCAGCGAATGAATTGCTGCTGAGATTGAGCACTGAAAGATTTGGGAATTCCCCAAGATCAAACAAGTTCCCATTGAATGAATTGCACGATATATTGATTGATCGTATTGAATTCAAACCGACGAGTGACCCTGAAACAGGCCCTGTTAACATGTTGTGGCTGAAATCAAGAACTTCAAGATTCTTCAATTTCACGCTCTCTGGGCAGTTTGGATGAGTTGAAAGGCAGTGGCAGAAATTGAAACAACTGAGTTGAGCAAGGCCCAGAAGAGAAACGCGAGGTCTCATCAAGGCAGAAATGTTCGGACAGCTCACGACTGGCCTCGAAGCAGCCTGGAACAAGCTCAAAGGAGAAGAGGTCTTGACCAAGGAAAACATTGTGGAACCTATGCGAGACATTAGGAGAGCTTTTTTAGAAGCAGATGTAAGCCTTCCAGTTGTGAGAAGGTTTGTCCAAACTGTAAGTGAACAGGCTGTTGGTGTTGGCTTGATTCATGGAGTGAGACCGGATCAGCAATTGGTCAAGATTGTACATGATGAACTTGTGAAATTGATGGGTGGAGAGGTTTCTGAACTGGTTTTTGCAAAATCTGGGCCCACTATAATTTTATTGGCTGGCCTACAAGGTGTTGGAAAGACAACTGTTTGTGCAAAATTAGCTTTCTATCTTAAGAAACAGGGGAAAAGTTGCATGTTGGTTGCTGGAGATGTGTACAGACCTGCTGCAATTGACCAACTTGTAATTTTGGGTGAACAGGTGGATGTGGCTGTTTATGCAGCAGGAACTGGTGTTAAACCTGCAGAAATTGTTGAGGAACCTGAAGTTGCTGCTGAAGAGGCAGCTGAAGCAACGGATGCTGTACCGGCTGAAGAACCGGTGTTTGAAGAAAAGAAACCAAGTGAAGTAGGTTGAGTACTAGGTGCTAAACCCACTCTAATACCATGTAGGAAATTAATGTATTGATATTATTGATAGATATTCAATTTCCTTACAAGAGCTCTCTTTTATAGAGAGAAATGGGATACAATGGAGCCATAATTAATTGAGCAATAAGAACTAAATGGAGCACTCACTAAACTAAATGGAGCACTAAACTAAATCACTAACTATATGTGGAGTAGGTGGAGTATTTGTAGGTGGAGTAGGTAGAAATTGTAGGTGGAGAAATTGTTACATTCAACAGATACTATCTGTAACACCATCGAAACGATGCTCCGTCTCCGTAGATTCAACAACATCCCCCCATCGTGGATGAGCCTCCTGCCCTAGAGGGGTTTGATCTACTTTCCCCAGATCGACTACCTTGTTCAGGTCATCCGATCCCTCCAAACCAAATTTGTTCTTCAAAGCGAGAAGCCGATGAGCAAGATCTGAAATCGACATCGGTACTGTGTGTGATTTCCCTCCACTACGAATATCAACCAGCGTCAACAAATCTCTCTTTGAGATGGTTTCAATCGTATCAGTTTGAACATTTTGGTATTCTTGTGGCTTAGGTTGTGAATCACCGACACTCACACCTACCTCCTCATTAATGCCCTCAATAACTCCACTATCTTCGGACATCGTGATCAATAATGACTTGAAACCCTAGAAAACCAGAAGTTTTCTAGAGAGATGCTAGAGCTTAGTGAGGAAGAGCTGGAAAAACTGCTGGAAGAGCATTACAAACCTGGCTCCAGTTTTGTGACATATGCAGAAGATCTATACGATTCTAAAAGAATGACTGAAGGAAATGTAGTCATACCTTCTTCCAGGGATCCAACCATCTGGAAAGTCAAATGCATGGTATAGTTTTCTAGAATTCTATTGCTTATGTTTCAAACAGCTTCTTTGATCTTCTTTGTTTCTTTCTCATTTTTTGTATTTCTGAGCAACTTCTTCCGCATAGGTTGGACGTGAGAGGCATTCTGCCTTTTGTCTGATGCAGAAGTATGTGGACTTACATGCCCTTGGAACTAAGCTGCAGATAATTTCTGCATTTGCGCTTGAACATGTGAAGGGTTTTATTTATGTTGAAGCCGAAAGGCAATTTGATGTTAATGAGGTATTCTTCTGCTTTTGGGGTTTTGGTTATGGAAAAAGTGATTTTCTTCTTCTTGTTATTTCAGTACTATTGCTTCTATTGGTGGTGTCACAGTAGTTAAGCTAATGAGCAAACACTTGATTATTTAATATAGGCATGTAAAGGGATTTGCACTGTATATTCTAGCCGAGTGCCACCTGTCACAAAGAATGAAGTTTCTCATTTGCTCACTGTGCGAAGCAAACACAATGAAGTTTCAGTTGGCACATGGGCCCGTGTGAAGAATGGGAAATATATGGGGGACCTAGCACAGGTATTATGAATTTGTCTATTGGACAGAGATATTGACAAGTTTGTTTTACTTTTTCTCTCGTGTCTATTTTATTTGAAGGGCTAACTGTTCTCTAGCTGGAGTAAATTTACTCAACAAAAAAACAAAGGATGTTATTTGATGCTAGTTTGGTTTTACTTATGTGTTATCCGGCTTTAGGGTATGTATTAACAAATTTTAATTTTTTTTTTTTTTTTTTTTTTTTTTTTTTTGTATTATACTTCTTGTATTGTTAAACTTATTTTTAATTTTTGAGTCTTTTCAGATGTTTAATTCAATGCTTTATGTTATCATCTTGTCAATGTTATAGGTTTTGTTGGTGAGCTGCATCCTGACAAGAACAGTGATAACAAGAAGCATGTGCTTTACACACGTAAAAACATTATTGTAAAATACAAGGATCAGGCCCTTTGCTTATGAATCATTTGATTTTTTGGTGGAGAATTGTAAATTCAATTTTTGGATATGTTATTTTGTGAGTAATGTTAAAACATCATTTGTGGATATGTTATTTTGTGAGTAATGTTAAAACATTATTTGTGGATATGTTATTTTGTGAGTAATGATGATTGGATATTAAATTGGATGGGAAAGTGAATTAATGCTACATTTACTATTTGAATGGAAGTTATTATTTTATATTAGTGCTATTCAATTTTATTAAAGGTATTTTTTTAGTTCAATCACATAAAATTAGCACAATTTTCATTAAAAAAAAAAAATTTAAAAAGGATATCACGGCGTTTTGAAAATGCCACCTAAACTTTAAAGCTAACGGTCAGTTTTTAAAAAAAGATATGGCGGTGTTTTAAAAATGTCGCTAAATCATAGTGATGTCATAATGCTGTTTGGGTGGGACATTTGGCGGCGTTTTTAAAAACGACACTTATACTAAATATAGCGACGCTTTAAAGCGTCATAAAGCTATGGCGACCGCCGCATCTTCGACGTTTGGTACTAAACGTCACAAAAAAAATTAGCAGCTTTTTTTAAACGCCACTAAAAGCCTAATTTCTAGCAGTGACTCTTCCAAAAGTAGGAAAAGTTAACATGGAACGAGAACAAGAAATATTTCCAAGAATATTAATAAGATGGAAATGGGCATTGTTTGTATTACACAAACTTGTGAATTGACTATTTAAGCTCCATAACAATAGAAGTGGCTCCAAATCATAGTGTCTATCAAAATTAATATATCAAATCAAAGTGAATGGCTTCAGCTTTTGATGTTTCTTGCATTTGGATAGAACTCTCTTACTCCTTTAAAGCCATTGTTCAATCAAATTTGTCAAATTCCTCTAAACAACCAATAGCTCATGACTACCTCGCCATTCTTTGCCAGAATCGATTATTTATTATACACTCTCCAAAAACATCAAAAGGACTTCTCACCGAACTATTTCATAAAGGGTGAACCACTTACTAACAAAAAAATATTCACTGAACCTAATACTGTTATACATTCCTTACCTTGGACTTTTCTACAATTTACTCTATATTAAATAACTTACAAACCATAACTTAATTTTAAAATCATGCTAAGTATAAAACTAAAAATAAAAAAGAAGTCCAATAAAAGGAATTTTATCTCTATAGTATAAGAAAATATTATTTTGACAGGTACAGTATGACTTGAGTATATATTAAGTACAAGTTTGAGTATATCAAAAATTAATAAGAAAAATATTGGGTACATATTTCATATACCCAATATGTATGCAGAAGTATAATACGAAATATCATAAGCCGATAAGTACCCAATATGAGTAGAGCATAGTTGTTGAAGTACCCATGCTTCATAGCTTAAAATATATTTTTTCATTAAGTTTAATGACTAAAATTTCAAAAAAAGAAAATGTGAGTTATATGAAAGTTCCCCAACAACTAACCTTAACAAGGAAACAAACAATAGCAATGAGCATACAACTTAATGGTTCATCAGAAACTTTTAATCAGCTCCATGTTCGTCCTTAAATGTATATGTTTGATTGTGCAATCAAACGTATTAATCAGAGAGAGATTTATTTTGTTTCAGTTGAGACATTTTTTGGATTCTTTTTTCAGTTGAAACCCGTGAATATGATTTTTTGGATATTGGATTAAATAAAGTTACACTGACACATTATTTTGTATCCCAAATTGGTTGGATGAAAAACGTTTGAGATTGTTTCCATTGTCCACCCCAAACTAGAATGCTTTGTTTGTTTTTGGCCAAAATATTTTTCACATTTTTTGACATTTGATATAGCAAAATTTATAAATCAATCAATAATGTTTTCCATAGTTAAAGACAAATGAGCAAATTTTCATTTTCTAAGAGAAATATTTCACTAATTTTTTTATCATTGTTTGTATCCTTTACAATCATGGATACTTTTGATTGATTTTACTATTTAGAGATAATTATTAAGAAATTAATGATGCATAACAAAAAGCCATGATATATACAACCCTTAATTTTTAAATGTAAAATATTTTTCAAATTAGAATTGTACCAGTGTTACCACCACTACACCCACACCCATATCCTCACCACCATCACTTTCACTGGACCACTATTGCATTTTTTCTAGGATTGTAACTAAATAGATAAAACCACAAAAAGACAATTTTTGAAAAATAGTTTTAGCAAAAAAAAAAAAGAAAAGAAAAGAAAAGAAAAATCCTCTATCAAAATAGAGGATAAATATTGGAACTTTTTCTTTTCCTCCATACAATTGTTTTGAGTTGCATGAAATAATTCTAATTCAATAGGAATGAAATGGGACAATGTAATACCTTGCAATTTAAAAAAAAATAAAAATAAAAATAACGTATCAACATATATATAAAAGATATTCCACTAAAAAAAAGTCGTATTATTTATTGAACTCATATTTCTCAAAAAGTGGATCCCTCAATAATAGCTTCAAATAATTAAACAGAATTAATATGAAAGGAGGAAAACATGATTGCTACTTCAATGCATATATATATCTTGGCTATAAATATATAATCCCATACGACTTTAGGGTTTGATCCAATTCCAAGGGAGACGACCACAAAAATCATACAGAAATTTTGATCTAAAAGAAAATCAAAGATAAGATACATTTGGATTAGAATATGATCGTCACTCTTCCAAAAGTAGGAAAATTTAACATGGAACAAGAACAAGAAATATTTCCAAGAATATTAATAAGATGGAAATGGGCATTGTTTGTATTACACAAACTTGTGGATTGACTATTTAAGCTCCATAACAATAGAAATGGCTCCAAATCATAGTGTGAAAGTTGTATCTTTCTTCTTAGAAGAAATCAAAATTAATATATCAAATCAAAGTGAATGGCTTCAGCCAAGGGCGGAGGAAAGGAGGGCCAGGGAGGTCACGTCGCCCCCCCCCCCCCCCGGAGTTTTGGAAATTTTTTTTTTTTTTTTAACAAATATAAAGAAAATTTTTTATATAAAAATATTATTTAGAGTGAAATGTCAATGATATTTTAAAATTACAAAAAAAAAATAATGATTGTTTTGATTGAAAATAAAGAGACAACGATATTATTATCTATGAAAATTTCAATATAATGGTGATCTCTATCACAATATATGCAAATATAATTAATCTCAATGAAAATATAAAATTTATTGAATTGTTAGTTATATTTAATATGCAAGGTTCATCCTCCATGTGTTTCTTTATTATTGGTTGCTAAAATGACATGTCAATGATTACGTGGTATGATTATTATATTGAATTTTTATGCATATTTTGTATAAAAAATTACTTTATCATTATATAATTTATTTTAAAACTTTATATCCATGATTTTTTTTAATGTTATCCATGTTACACTAATTACAAATAGCATATTCACTTTGTTTGGTTTGAGTTTTCTAAAAACACTTTTCAAAAAATTCTATGTTTTGATTTTTCGTATTTTTTTTGTTTTTATTGAATTTTTTAAATATTTTAAGTAATTTTTTTAATTTTTAGACACACCTAACATAAATATATTGAAAAAGTATAATTTTGGGAAAAAATCTTTAAAAAATTCAGTAAATACCAAAAATATAAAAAAATACAAAAAATCAGTACATTTTTTGTATTTTATGTATTTATTAATTTTTTAAAATATTTTTTCACAAATATTTTTTTGTTTTTAGATACATCATGCATTTAAAAAAGTACCCAAAAAATGCTTAAAATTTTAAAAATATTCACTAAAACAAATAAAATAAAATAAAATAAAAAATAAAAAAATTAATTTTCAAAAAACTTAATTCAAAAAATTTAAACCAAACACACTGATTATTATTATTTATTTTTTTATCTTTCTCGAAGTCAATCGTAAAAATTTATGTGAAATATTTTTATAAATATTTTTAATATTGTAATTAAAAAGTGCCCCCTCTGATTTATTTTTTTGGCTCCTGGCTTCAGCTTTTGATGTTTCTTGCATTTGGATAGAACTCTCTTACTCTCTTTTAAAGCCATTGTTCAATCAAATTTGTCAAATTCCTCTAAACAACCAATAGCTCGTGACTACCTTGCCATTCTTTCCCAGAATCAATTATTTATTATACAAACACTCTTCAATAGTGTTGGTTCCAATTAGACTATTGATGAGCTGTGCTGGACACCTCTTACCATTTTCCTAAAAAATAGGTGGCCTGAAGTATATGGGCTATGCATTTGGAAACAAGTTCAATTTTGGATAATGGCAGCCCACTCATCAAAATTTAACAGTTTAGACCCTAGGACGCCTAGCAAATTGTCAACGGAAATGAGGCCTAATTTGGAACAAAGCCTAATAAGTAAGCAATAAAAACCAAAGAGTAAGACAAAGAAATAAATAATAAGAGTCAGAGTGCAAACCCCCTCCCAAAAAAAAAAAAAAAACACAAGAAAATGTTTTAAAAAAAACAAAAGAAAGAAATAAAGAGTGAAGAAACAACAATACGTCATATCATGTTTGTAGAGAAGATTAAGTGATGCCAAAATCATCACATCATAGCTCAACGGAGGAAATCATCTCGAATTGAATGGAGTCAGGGGATTCGCTACTACTATTGATCAAAATGAAAAATTAGAATAATGTCATACAAGCATAATTTGTGTGTAAAATTTTAACACAAAAAAAGATATGACCTTTTGTGGTGCTTTCATTTTAAATCAAAACGACCCACTATTCTGCTCATAATTTCAAAAGTATTACTACTGGAAATGTCAAAAAGTGGAAAATTGGAAAAATAATTGCAAACTCATGAAAGTATTAGTGATTTGTGCACAGAATTGTGCAAATAATGTTGTACTTTTATGAATTTGCAATTATTTTTTATATTTCCCATTTTTTTTTTTATATTTCCTCATTATGTATATGTACTTTTTTGTATAAAAATTATGTTTGTATACTATTTTCTCAACACATAATAATAATAATAATAATAATAATAATAAATTATTATTATTATTATTATGTGACACATTCCAATCTAAGAGTCTGTTTCAACTAGCTAGACAAAAAATTGCCAAGTAACCAAACCACTAGAGTTTCCTAATAACTATATTGATACAAAGCTGCCAACTGTGAGTTATATGAAAGTCCAACAACTAACCTTGATAAGGAGACAAACAGTAGCAATAAGCATACTACTTAATGGTTCATCAAACACTTTAATCAGCTCCATGTTCGTCCTTAAGTGTATATCTTTGATTGTGCAATCAAACTTATTAATCAAAGAGATTTATTTTGTTTCAGTTGAAACATTTTTTGGATTCTTTTTTCAATTGAACCCCATGAATATGATTTCCATTGTCCACCCCAAACTAGAATGCTTTGCTTGTGTTTGGCCAAAATATTTTTCACATTTTTTGACATTTGATATAAAAAAAATTATAAACCAACCAATAATGTTTTCCGTAGTCAAAGACAAATGAACTGATTTTCATTTTCTAAGAGAAATATGTCACTAATTTTTATCATCATTGTTTGTATCTTTTACTGTCATGGATACTTATGATTGATTTTAATATTTAGAGATAATTATTAAAAAATTAATTATGAATATATAGGCGATATAAATTGGTAACAAAAAGCCATGATATATATAACCCTCAATTTTTAAATGTAAAAAAATATTATTCAAATTAGAATTGTACTAGTGTTACCACCACTACCCTCACCCATATCATCACCACCATCACTTTCACCACAACCACTACCGCTATTGCATTTTTTCTAGGATTGTAACTAAATAGATAAAACCACAAAAAGACAATTGTTGAAAAATATTTTTAGCCAAAAAAAAAAAAAATCCTCTATCAAAATAGAGGATAAATATTGAAACTTTTTTCTTTTCCTTGAGACTGCCATACAATTGTTTTGAGTCGCATGAAATAATTCTAATTCAATTGGAATGAAATAGGACAATGTCGAGTTTTTTTTTTATATATAAAAATATTCTTAAAAAAAACAATAAATTGACCAACTTTTCAAACTATTTAGAAAACTAACCTGCTTTTTTAAATCGTATTTTGAAAATACAATTTCACCTTAAAATTGCATGTTGAAAATGCAACTTATGATAACATGGACTTCACTTTTTGAAATCGCATTTTCAATTTCAAAATCGCATTTTCAAAATGCGAATTCAAAAAACAAGTTAGTTTCCCAAATAGTTTGAAAAGTAGGTCAATTCTCTAAATTGTTTTTTTTTTTTAAATATTAAAAAAAAAACTCGACAATGTCATATCTTGCAATTTAAAAAATATATATATAACGTATCAACATATCTATAAAAGATATTCCACCAAAAAAAAGTAGTATTATTTATTCAACTCATATTTCTCAAAAAGTGGATCCCACAATAATAGCTTCAAATAATTAAACAGAACTAATATGAAAGGAGGAAAACAGGATTGCCTACTTCAATGTATATATATATCTTGGTTATAAATATATAATCCCATAAGACTTTGGGGTTTGACCTAATGGTTTAACAGCTACACATTAAGGTGTTGTGAAGGGGAGGTAGGGGTTGAAATTGATAGAGTAGCGATAAACTCTTTTAGTGGTATCTTTGTCAAAAAGTAAAAAAATCCCATAGTAGAGTTTGATATTCTTTAAATAGACGCATCAAATGTGTCAAAGCATATTCTTCACTATTTACATATAACCTATAAAGATATTTCACAATAAAAGAGTTTTAAGGTCAATTTTGTACATCATTATCCATGTCTATATTGTTCACACCATGCACGACTCCAAGAGCATTATTTGCTTATCTATCATTCCTATCCCTTTGTTCATATAAGTATATGTTCATATAAATAGGGCAACTTCAGCATTAGGGGAACAGCTACTCTTCTTGGAAATTTGATTGCTTCCAATTCCAAGGGAGAGGGGACCACAAAAATCATACAGAAATTTTGATCTGAAAGAAAATCAAAGATAAGATACTCTTCCAAAACTAGGAAAAGTTAACATGGAACAAGAACAATAAATATTTCCAAGAATATTAATAAGATGGAAATGGGCATTGCTTGTATTACACAAACTTGTAAATTGGCTATTTCAGCCCCGTAACAATAGAAATGGCTCCAAATCATAGTGTCAAAGTTGTGTTTTTCTTCTTAGAAGAGATCAAAATTAATATATCAAATCAAAGTGAATGGCTTCAGCTTTTGATGTTTCTTGCATTTGGATAGAACTCTCTTACTCTCTTTTAAAGCCATTGTTCAATCAATTTGTCAAATTCCTCTAAACAGCCAATAGCTGATGACTACCTTGCCATTCTTTCCCAGAATCGATTATTTATTATACAAACACTCTTCAATAGTGTTGGTTCCTATTAGACTATTGATGAGTTGTGTTGGACACCCTTTGCCATTTTCCTAAAAAATAGGTGGCCTGAAGTATACGGGCTATGCATTTTGGCCACAAGTTCAGTTTTGGATAATGGCAGCCCACAAGTTCAGCTAGGAGTGACATTGCCCAGCAAATTGTCAAGGGAAATTAGGCCTAATTTGGAACAAAGCCTACTAAGTAAGCAATAAAAATCAAGAAGAGAAAGAAATAAAGAATAAGAGTCAGAGTGCAAACCCCCTCCCAAAAATAAAAATAAACAAGAAATGTTTAAAAAATCAAAAGAAAGAAATAAAGAGTGAAGAAACAACAACACGTCAGATCATGTTTGTAGAGAAGATTAAGTGATGCAAAAATCATCACATCATAGCTCAATGGAGCACATCATCTCGAATTGAATGGAGTCAGGGGATTCGCGACTACTATAAAATTAGAATAATGTCATACAAGCATAATTTTTGTGTAAAATTTTAACACAAAAAAAGATATGGCCTTTTGTGGTGCTTTCATTTTAAATCAAAACGACCCACCATTCTGCTCATAATTTCAAAAGTACTACTACCGGGAATGTCAAAAAAGTGGGAAGTTGAAAAAATAATTGCAAACTCATGAAAGTACAAGTGATTTGTGCACTGAATTGTGCAAATAATGTTGTACTTTTATGAATTTGCAATTATTTTGATATTTCCCATTTTATATTTTTTTTATATTTCCCCATTATGTATATGTACTTTTTTTTGTATAAAAATTATGTTTGTGTACTATTTTCTCAACACATAAAAAAAATACAATAATTATGATAATGTGACACATCCCAATCTAAGAGTTTGTTTCAGCTAGCTAGACAAAAATTGCCAAGTAACCAAACCAATAGAGTTTCCTAATAACTATATTAATACAAAGCTGCCAACTGTTCTATTTATTAGAGTTCTCTACTAGTTATATTGTAGTAATGAGTTAGATCAAATGAGACAAGAATGTTACCCTTAACGTGTGCAACTCAATCTCAGTTGGCCCTAGAAAAATAATCCTTGTTAGGAACTCAACAGCAAGTTTTGCTTATAAATTCTACTCATTCTTTACAAGCTATTCACTCCTTTATGTTACATGAGCCTTTCACACCATAGAAACACTTTTGATAAACTTCTCTGAAACAAACACATAAAACCCTTTTACTAAAGAGAAAAACAATGTTGGCACTCACTGTGTTGATCACTCTCTGGTGGAGTTCACTAGGGAAGTCCATGCCCATTGACACTACAGTTGCACAAGATGGATCAGGGAATTTCACAAGAATCGCAGATGCCATTCTTGCAGCCCCTAACTACAGTAAACGTAGATACTACATAAAAATCAAAGAAGGCATCTATACAGAGAACATTTTCATTGGAGAACAAAAAACAAATCTAACATTTGTTGGGGATGGCATGAACAAGACGGTGATATCAGGCAACAAGAGCAATGGCACAGGTTTCAAAACCTATGATACAGCAACAGCAGGTCAGTCAACTAATTGATCTTTAGAGTTGAATTTGGATACTTGGATTTTGACTTAGGTTATGAATTCTAAATCTAGGCATCAGAAATCCTTTTAAGTTTGAAATTTTGATTGAAGAGAAATAAATTAAATTAGTAGATTGAATTAAAATTTATACCAGTCCCAACATTAGACTGAAATTCTTTTTTCTTTCCTTCATTTATAGGGATAGAGGGTGAAGGCTTTGTTGCACAAGATATTACGTTTGAGAACACAGCCGGACCATACATGAACCAAGCAGTAGCATTAAGAAATTCAGCAGAAAATTCAGCATTCTTCAGATGCCGTTTTCAAGGGTATCAAGATACCCTGTACACTGCAAAAGGAAAACAATTTTTCAGAGAATGCGAAATTTACGGCACAGTAGATTTTATATTTGGGAATGCTGCTGTATTCTTTCAAAATTCTATAATCTACGCAAAGAAGCCTCTTAATTTGCAGACAAACACAATAACAGCACAAAAAAGAGAAAAAGAAGATGAAAAAACTGGTACAATTATGCAAAATTGCACTATAAAAGCTGCAGATGACCTACGCCAGGAAAATTTGAAATTTAAAACATTTTTAGGTAGGCCATGGGGGAATCTCTCAAGAACAATCATCATGCAAAGCTACCTTGATGATATAATTGACCCCAAGGGTTGGCTGGAATGGAATGGTCGTAGTCCAGACAGAGTTTATTATGCAGAGTACAAGAACGAAGGACCTGGAGCCAATACTGGAGGAAGAGTACCATGGGAAAAGGTAATTAATGGCTCCATTGAAGCAACTAATTTTACGCTCAGAAATTTCATTGAGGGAGACAAATGGATTTCGGCAACAGGAATACCCTTCTTTCTAGATTTACTATAATTTTGTAATGTCCATTTCTAGGACTTTTGTTACAAATTGCCAATCATTGGCATTTCCAGCTTTTTACTCAAACTTGTATAATAAATACATTTGTCATCTTCAGTCCAGAACATCCTTCATTGATAAAGTCCTAAAGATTCTCTCCTTCATCACTTATCGAGGATTTAAGGCTTTTTCCTTTCATCTTGCACAACTTCCTTCAAAGATTGCAATGCAAAGACAATGATGTTGAAGTGTTTCATTTACATTATGGACATTTTACGGTTGGCTAAATATATTTCTTTTTGGTGTTTTGGCACATTTGAGTGCTGTTAGAATTCAACTAATGAATTGCATATACCCAAATATTATGTTTTTGGCCTTGCCTAGTCCAGTACTGGCCAAATTTACATAACCTTTCATCAACTTCTTCAAAGTTATACCTACAATCCTCTTATTGGAACTTTTGTTAGATACCAAGAAGTTAGCTACAATTGCTCTCTCACAGAACTTAAATTATTTTAAGTCAGATGTCAAACTAGAGTTATCATGTAAAAATCCATTCTATCATTGCCTATGATGACTTCAACCAAACTCACAGCACAGTACAAACTGGGTTCTCTATATGTCCAAACAAAACTAATTTAAGATTTATAGGTATCTTTCCGGATCCAAACTAACCAACCAATGAAAATCAAATACCAGTAAATAAAAGAAAGATCTGAGAGTCGTGGACCATACCTTAATCATGCTTTGATTAATTTACACTGATTACAAACCCCCATTGTGAAGGCACCTATTCAAAGATGAGAATTGTGTCAGGACATAATTGATGATCGCCTGAAAATTTTTGCAGCACAAAAGAGTCGATTCTTTTCATAATTAAAAGACAGCTTCGTATAACATGAAAACTTTCTCAAGAACGATCATCATGCAAAGCTTCCTTGATGGCCATAGTCTAGACAAAGTTTACTATGCATAGTATGAGAACAGAGAACCATAGTTAGCACTAAAGGAAGAATACAATTGGCAATGGTAATTAATAGCTCCACAGAGTAGCTAACTTTACACTACAAAATTTTCATTGGAGGGGACTTCTGGATTCCATTGATAGGCATTCCATTTTTTCTCGATTTACTATAAATTTGTAACATACATTCAGTGACTGTTGTTCATAGGCACTTACACACTAGATAAATATGTGTTGCCAATATGTTGCATGTTTGAGTACATATTCTCTACGTTTTCAATGTACCAGTGTGACTAATTGAGCATACAATGGATGTGATATTGTTGTATTAATCCTAGTCTCATGCCCAAGATAACCCAAACATATTAACAAGCATATCAATAATCAAGCTCACCCAAACATATTGGCAAGCATATCAATGATGTATGAACAAGTGCCTTTTAAATGAGAACTACACAATCACTAGATATAGGAAGTGTTAGGGGAAGGAGCAGACCTAAATTGACGTGGGTTAATATAGTAAATAGAGATATTAATCTTTTTAATTTGACTAACCAAATGACTTTTAATAGAATCGAATGGAGAAGAATGATTCATATAGCCGACCCCATTTGATAGGACTTAAGGCATTGTTTGGTTGGTTGGTAACACAATCATTGGATATCACTCTCCAACAATTTCATTGTAGCCAGTGTATACATGCATAATTAACATGATTTATACTTGGAAAACTAATCTTGTGGATCAGCTTATCAAATCATCCCTTGTGTATGTCAATATTTATTTTATGCTCAAATTCAAAACCTTCAATATAATGGCTATTGGCAAGAAAAAATAAAAATTGTATATAAGTGAACTTGGAGCTAATAAAATCGATCATCCATTAAGTTTAAGAAATTTTGTAGTTAGTAATGCCCAGGTAATGGGATATCTCCTTATAAAGCCCTTAATTCAGAAATGACATATTTGGCACACCAGTTAGGATGAGAATGTGGGACTCACATCTTGGCGTAAAGATAGACATATATATATACATATTTTGATTCATGTCGCACTACTAAAAAAAAATTTTTGCGACCGCCACGAGCCGACACAAATAATAGAAATGTGGTCACAAAAGACCTTTTGAAACCACCATGTGTTGGAAAATAGGGGACACGAATGTGGGGTGGCAAATACTATTTGCTACAGCAAAACAACGATCACAAATTATTTGCAACCGCCTAACCTACTTATGACGTTTGTTGTTTTGGGGTCGCAAAAAATAAAAAAACTTACTAATATTTATGTTTTGTTACATGGACTTGGGTATGGGTGTTAGATGCAGGTATGTATCTTGAGATCGGACTCATCAAACCATAAATTTAAAGGTAGGTGGACTCAACAAAAAATGTCATATTTTTATATTTTTAATCAAATATGTGAGATAAAATTGTCCTACATGTAACTTACAGTGTCAAGAAGACATTTTATAGCAATTATACAACAATATGTACATATAATAACAGTATTATATATAATTATATAAGAAGTGTCTGTTAAAAAGTAGCAGACACATATCCCATACATACCCTTGTCCGAGTGTTGAGTGTTTGACACAAGTATTGATTTATTTTGAAGAGTCCATTTAAGTTGTAACATAGCGTTTGGGCTACCATCTTGTTACCGTTGCAAATAGTCTTCAATGAAATTTCATAAAAATGCTAGAAGAATATCCTTATTATAAAAACAATTATTTGCAAATTATTATTTATTATAAAAATCGTATATACATTTGCTACAAGATATCAATGGCAAGCACCTAACGATATTTTTTATGAAAAATAATATAAAATTAACAAATTAATTTAAATCTATAATAGAATGTGGTGAAGGTGGTTTTGGAAATACTCTACTATCCTGATGAACGCTCTTGATCCTTAGATTGACACCTAAAAAGGGGATTAACACTCCGGTCGGGGGTGCCGGAATTAACACTACGACGGATAAATTAGTATATGTCTCAAGTTTGCTTGTAACTTAAGTTTTAAGGTCTGTTCTCACGTACCTTTCTTTGGCTGATGTTCCTCTATTTATATTTTTTCTTTTGGGCCCCTGGGTCGGGCCCACTCTTGATCTGTTGCACGTTTATGTTTGTGGTTATGATTTTTGTGATTTAGAAATGTTACAATGAAAAAATACATAACGTTACCACAAAAATAGGAAACTGTTTATTGAACTACAAATTGTCGTAATCAAAAGATAGCAACCTTAATCCATATAATGCAATCTAGTAACACCTGGCCCAAGTGAACTTAGTAGAGCATATAGCACACTAGATATCCCATCTCTCTCAAACTGGCAAATAGTGAACAAATACTAATGAGGGAATTGCCATATTAATAGACAGAGTGAATACAATGATCAATGGACACCGTATTATATTCATACCAAATTGACATTAACACTTAAATATAAAAAGTTACTAGATAGCAAAGTTTAGTGTTACAAAAAAGTACCTAATAGACTAAGCGTAGATTTTCCAATCAGGACTCATAACAAGCTCTCTCTTTAAATCCATTTATTTTCCAGCACTATGCTTGGCCTTTGTGTGAGATTCCAAAGCATTTTCCAAGTTAAATGACCTGCAAAATCATAAAGGTTGCTTATTAAGAACAGGACTCCATAGTTAGTAGCTTAACAACACAATTATTTAAGTGCAGTTCACATGTGCTTGACCATACTATTCTTGATAAACCTGTGCGTATATATGTACACGTGCTTAGGCATATTATTCTTGACAAACCATACCATTCTTCAACTATTGTCTTCCCATCTCCATAACTAGCCCTCCTTTCTAAATCCAAATCCCTTCTAGCAGCAAGAATACCCTGACCCCTTCTCAGAAAGAATGAACCGAGGAGAAGAAAAGAGGGAAGGATTAGAAGAAAGAAGATGGGCCTTATTTTGATAAGTGAAATCAACCGCTGAAAAAATTGTCATTTTGATCTCAAAGATTCACATCACTAGCCAAAAACTAGGAAACTAATTTTCGCTCTCTCCCAAAGCTCCTAAGCTAACAAATCAGATGGTTCCATATGCACCTCTGCCCCCAGACCCCTTATTTTTCAGTCGCAACTGGATGAACTAGAAAAATGGAAGGGTGAAGCAAATGTTGAAATAGACAGTAAGGCAGAAGAAAATAAGAATTGTGTATCACTGTCTCCATCAGTGTCTCCTAAATATGTCAGCCCTTGTGGTGTTATCTACTTCAAAACAGGAATGGTTAAGATTGACAAGATGGCATGAATTCATAATACTGTTTTACCAAATTCCTGCTTCTTATAACATGAAGATAAATTTTGTGAAAGATATGCCATCAGATATGTTGTTCAAGAGGAAGAAAACCAATGAACTTTTAAGTTTTAAAGACAAAGATGTCTTTGGATCTTAACTAGCGGTGAGACAGAGTAACAACTCACTTATTTCCATAGCCTTGTGTTATCAAACAAGTGCAGAAGCATTTCTCTCTCATGTTACCACCCGCTGGCTTATTGCTTTTTCATACCCACACAGATTAATAAATCATCATTAATGCACCCTGGTACCAATGTACCTAAATTTTGAATTATAATTATTTCCGCTTGTGAAACAAGGTAAATAGGAGGTCGATGAGGTTAGACTAGATTAAGAGTTGCAAATAGCAATATCACATATTACTTCTCTAGACTGACTGAGATGGAAGAGTTTAATAAGTAATCTGGTTTCCTTTTTGGACAGAATAATGAGTTCAAGACCAGAGTTCAAATCTAGTGGGAGGAGAGGATATTATTTGTCGAATGAGTTTTCTACATCCAAGATCTACAGGTAAGGTTACATTTAGCTATTTGGGAGGGTCAAACTATGACGAGAAATAATATTGGTCAGAGGTTCAAATTAGAAAGAGGAGTGATCCAGTCAGATGGGTTAGAGCTCTCTCTCTCATATATTCCTTTCCCCAACCAATCTATTTGGCTCACCAAGCTTAAGTTGAAGCCACACTGACCCAGATTCTGCTCTCTCATACAGAACTAAAATTTAAGTTCTCTTCATTCTCCTTATAGTCATCTAGCTTTCTTCTTGTCCTTTCTCCTTGGTATTTACAAAGCATCAAAGGAGTTGCTACCAACACAGTTTCAGAGATCAGCCCTAAGATTTGTTGAAATCATCAAGCAGCATAAGCATCAACTCTGCATAAACAGATGTTGGAGAGTGCAAAACTCTCTTGCATGGCTCGGAAAACTCCTTGCCGAGGGCTTGTGCATCCCTGAGGATTAGTCGGGCTTTGATCCGGGCACCCTGGTGCCAATCAAAAAAAAAAAAACTCTCTCGAATGGTTCATTAAACCCTGCTAATAACATGAACTGTAAAAAAGTAAAACAAAAGTGTAAGTTGAATGCAAAGGGACAGTACAAAGCTACAGCTCATGCAGCCATGTGATGATCTAGTAAATGCTCAAATAAAAAAAAAATGAAGTTTACCACTTAAAGCCATGAGGATTCTTTTTGTGATATCAAGCCATGATTACTGCAAACTTCAAGTTACGTGCGATGATGAAGCATGTCAAAGTGCACTGTCAAGTTGTTGATGATATGACAATAAAAAATTAGAATGTCACAATTTTATTTATTTATTTATTTTATTTTAATTGTTGAACTTGTCGCAATGCATGTTAAGTCAAAAGCTAGACAATTGATAATTTTTAGGATAAACTACCAATAGGTCCTAATAGTTAGACTTAATTCCCATCAAGTCCTATTGAAAATAAGTTTTGATAAAATTGTCGGTAAAAATAAATTTTTTGTGACAATTTTTTAAATACGTCGCTAAAAATTGACAATTAGTGACTTTTTTTTGTCACAATTTTTATAAATTATCGCTAAAACTTACAATTAGTGACTTTTTGTATGACAAATTTTCCCCATAGGACCTATTAGATAATAAATCCACTTATTGGGATCTACACGAAAGTACCCCTAATTTTTAAAACTAGGCATGATGAAAATCAATTCTCCAGTGCAAGTTGCAACAAGAACTGTTGACAAATAATATAACTGAAAGAGTAAGACAATAATTTTCCCTATTCTATTGATAACACAAATTGAAAGGAGTAACAATTAAGAGTTAGGGTTCTTGATGGAGGCAAGTGGCAGCAGCCTACAAGAGAGGAGGAAGAGATGCCTCTAAGCCCAAGCTTGGATTTGGCATTCATTGGATGATGAGCAACTCATTTGGGACCATGGATAGTTATGTTTTAGGCTTATGAGTCATGTTCTAGTATTATTATTATTATTATTATTATTATTAATTAGGGTATTTTGGTAATTTCATAATTTCTAGACATGGGTTAGGTCACCCATGGGTCATCTTGTGGGTCAAGTTATTTAATCAGGTTTTATTTATGTTTCATATTTGGTCTTACATTAGTTTTAAAAGTCAAAGATATTATAATAGTTTCCTTTTTTTGTTCTAATTGGTTTAGGAAGTCTCTTAATTCTATATAAAGCCATGTAATGCTATTAATTCAATATAAACTTAATATTTTATAGAATTTTTAGAACTTTGAAGCTTTCGTATGGATTCTGTAATACAATCAACCCTAGGTGTGATGCCTACAGGATTCTAGGAGCAATTCCTAGACCTATCTCCTTCTCCTCCTTTCTTTCTTTCTTAAATTTCAGCACTTTCAGCCCCAGAACAGCCCTTACAGCACTGTCCTGCATCAGTTCTATTTTAGTGTTACTAGAAAACATTGATAGGCTAGCGAATTACATTAAGCATGATACACTTTCGTTCCAAAACTATAAACTTAGCAATCCAAAGCAATCTCATAGGTTTTTCCGAATATATTTCCTTATAATTCCGTTACGAGTTTAAAAAATAAATAATAAATAACTAAAATATAATAAATTAAACTATAAGGTGAGTGAAATTTTGAAATGACAAAACGTCAAACATAGGTTATAATGCTCATAGAAATGTGTTGCTATATGATTATTTATTTATTTATTTATTTTTAAAAAACTACATTTCATTAGATGTTTAAAATTTAAAAAAATTTCTCTAGACTGAAGTACCTTAAATCCTTAGTGTAAAGAAGTCTACTCCTATCATATCACAATTTAGAGTATGTGACATACTGTTCCCCTTCCCCATTCCAGATACCACAGCGATCCACGTTCCAGTAAATATAGCTCTATTCCTTCTCTTTATCTGTGTGTAAAAGGATGTCTCTCCACTCCAGTCTCCACATGTTTATATATGGTATTAATTAAGAAAGTATAAAGCTGAAAGCTGAAAGGGGCGTCTTGTGTAAAAGGAAAAGTTGTAAGAATAACTCCTAGCAGTATTTCCACTTAGGCAAAAGCCACTGCCACCATCTACATCTACATCTAGATCTAGATCTACATCTACATCTTCAAGCAATCAACATAGTATAATAATCCATATAAAAAGCCATTTAAAACTTAAAATAAAAGCTCTAATCATGAATTAATCATAAATTACACACAAACAATTCAAACTCGGCTAATTAAATGAAAAACAGTCAAGAAAAGGAGAAACAGAAACAACAGAAAGATACCTGAATCACCAGAGACGAGATAGAGAAAATCAATTGGAGAAGAAATTAATGCTCTCCCAATATTACACAAAAGCTGAGATTAAATAGAGAGAGAGAGAGATCCATAGCCGAGCGCGAGAGTGAACTCACGGTAGAGAAAGATAGAGCAACGAGTCACATAGGGGAAACAATTTTACACACACACATATATATATATGGACCGTATGAAATATTCTCCAATTCTTTAAAATCGAACCCATCTGTATCGTTTTATTCGTTAATTACATATTAAAAATTTTAAAATTTATAATACATTTTCGAAACAACTTCATATTTTGTTATAATTAATACATATATATATTTTAATTCCTAATAAAACATTAAAATAAAAATAAATGTAAAAAAGATTTATGATATAAAATTTATTACAAATTAATAATTATATATATGAAAAATATTATGTAAAATTAGTTTATGTTATATATATATATAAAATATTATGTAAATTAGTGTTATATATTATGCAAATGCATGATAATTGGATAGAATATTTTTCAATCTGTTAATCCGCCCAAAATCACTCAAATCACAATTTACCGATCCGCCAATTTGCTAATCCATCATTTAATTTATAATTTTACTCTCAAACGATCCGAATCACACTGCGCACCCCTACATATATCTATTATCTACTACTATTATAAAAGTGTGAATGTTTTTTACTTTTTTTAATTTTAAATCTCAATTTTACCTTTTCAAATTTATTATATTTTCTAAAAGTCATGAAGAGTCTAATATAAATCAATTATTTCTTTATTTTTGGAATTGAATTGCTTTCAAGTCCTATATAAATATAAATAAATTGTCTTCCTTATTATCAAAAAAGAAAAATCGTCTTCCTATTTTTTACATTGATGATGATTAAAGAATAAAAAATAGTTACTCTTTCTTATTTCCCGTGTCTGCTTTTATATTGATATACATAATATTTACAATTGTTCATCATGGATCAAATGACTGTGGATAATTTTGGTTGAATATTAAAGTTGTATGCATTCATTTTTAAAACAAAGATTTATGTTGCATCTCAAAATTTCACAAGTATCTTCATACACTTTCTTTTTATTTAAATTATATTTTATGAACTATAATATTTTACATGGTACTTTAATAACCAATGTATGATGTCAAAATTCTAAACAAGAATCACATTTGTTGGTTTTATTTTTTAAATCTATTTTTAAATTTTTGATTTTTCATATATTTTCTCAGTTTTGGTGATTAAAGATTATTAAGTTTTTGTAATTGACAATCTCATTTGACAAAAATTCTTTCAGTTGTAATTTTATTCGATCTTATGTTTCAATGAGAATGCGAATGTTTATATGCGAATCCAATCCAAATTGTGCCTATTCAAAGGAGTTTGTGATCTTGATTCTTTCATATTTGTCATTCTGCTGACTACAAAAACAAAAATGTTGTCGAAATTGTTTGATCGCTCGAGTGATTATTTGTGCACTCGAGCGGAAAAAACCACCATCCAGTACTTTTGCAAAGAGCTTGAACTTCTGAGAAGCAAGTTTTATCACTCGAGTGATGAAAGTTGCGCTCGAACAGTTAACCTATATGTTTTGCATCGCCTTTACTCACATCGCTCGAGCAGTAAAGTGTGTGTTCGAGCTGTTTTTGCGATTCAGTTTACTATAAAGTGCTCAATTTGTTGTTTTTAAGGTTTAAGTCGTCTAGAATTTTAAAGAGAAAGAAAAAACAAAGAGTTTTTTTATTGGAGGCTATTTTATATAAGTCTTCTTAGTGTATAGAAGGTGATCGATTGAACAACGAATTACAAATTGTCAAACATCAAGGGTTGTTCTTATTGTTTCGTTCACAAAAGAGAGAGTTTTTTTTCTGTAGATTCCGAGGAATTTGGGCTCGAAGATTTGGTGGATTCCGAAGTGGCTTATTGTCGTGGATTCGACATCGGTGCTGTGGATTTAACGTTGGGCAAGACAATTCCGAGGTGAAAACGGTGGTGGAAAAGGTATATAAGGGTCATTTCAATTTGGATATGGATTTGCTAGATAATGGAGGGCACACTATATAATTCTTTTTTGTCTTTTTAGTGGATCATTTTGTGGCTTTGGCCCATGGTTTTTTTAGAGTTTTGATTGGACGAAAATCAAATCTTCCCTCGAATCTTTCATCGCCTTTTTTTTTTTTTTTAAGAAGAAGAGAGGAAAGAAAGAAGAAGAAGAGAAGGGGAGGGGGAGGGGAGAGGGGAGGGGAGGAGGGAGGCAAGGCGACAGGCGACAAGCTTCCTCCTCTTCCTCTCTTCTCTCTTCTCTCTTCTTCCTCTCTCTCTCTCTCTCTCTCTCTCTCGGGGCATTCGGGGCACAAATTTTTCGGGCGGAAAATCTTTTCCGATTTTTTTATCACAATTGGAAGCATTCCAATTATGGTTTCTTCCACGTTAAATAGTTGTTTCGATTTGTCTTTAATAGTTTAATTGAGATTGTTATTCATTATTTAAAATTGAAATATAATCATAAATCAATATTTCTGAGATTTTTAAATTTTTCAAAGATACTAGAATTTCTTCATATTTTATATTGAAATAATACTTTTACATGAAAATCTAATATCTAATAATCTAAATAGAATTAAAAAGTAAAATATTGATAAAAAAATTATAAATTCAAACATGTACTATTTTGTTATTATTATTATTATATATTTTTGTTATTTTTATTATTATTTAATATTAATATTTTTTATAAAAAAAAAAAAGAATACACAACAAATTATTTTCTAAGTGTATTTAGATTAAGTGAATCTAAATCTAAAAATAAAAATAAAATAAAAAAATAAAAAAAGTATTAAATTAAGTGAATCTAAAAAGAAAATAAAAGGGTTATTAAAAAAAATAGAAAAATACGAAAATAAAAAAATTCAAAACAAAAGTTTGAAAAAATAAACCAAACCAAACACTATAAACTTCTCTTTCTTTTTTCTTTTTTTTTTTTTTTTTTATAAAAATCTTTCTTCACTAATCTCTAATTTTACACAAATTATTCACAAATTCCTTTGTAAATTTAATAGTCTAATTAAAAAATGGTGTATACACACAAAAATGTAATACTAAACATTTACATTATGACCAACTATTTAATTATGAATAATTAACTTCTCATTGTTACCTGTATTATATTGTTACAAAAGATTTCATAGATTGCTTTTATGATATCTTATATATATATATCAATGTCTACGTCTATAAATATATAAAAAAAATATAAATGTAAATTTATATATGTTATTGTATTCATACATTTTCAATCTGTAATGCTATATTACCGTCAGATACTTTTAATTTTCTAACATGTATCGCTTTAGTAATATAATTACATTTGTTAGGAAAAAATTTACAAAATATGTGTTGTTCTCCTATCAACTTATGTTCAATACATATATACATACATGTCATACAAATAAGTGTCCACAACAAATACTTTCAATAACAAAACAAGACATTGCAAAATACCTCTATCACAACAATAATTGTACTTTTTTTCCCTTTAGAGAAAAAATCACATCATTGAGGGAAAATTAATTTTGAAATTCATAACAATATGATATCCTCTCAAACTCTTACTCATCAAAATATTTTAATTATAATGAGTTATAATGGTGAGCAATAAAAAAAATAATAAGATGGTGAAACAAAAAGTACAGAAGATCTATTGCAATATACTCTCCAAACAAAGTTAAACGAGCTAAAGTAAGAATTATCCTATATGTTGTGAAGTTTAAGAAAAATAATGTACCTCATGCACACATTTTAATCAAATTATAAGGAAAAATTAAATGATGCCCAAACATTATCTCAGCAACTCAATGATACATGAAGTAAATACATCAAATAAAAAGTTTCAATCAATTTTTGTTATATGCTAATTACTTATAGATACTATAATAAATTACGTAACTTGACAGTTTTATGAAAGTAACCCTGCAAACACTCATGGATCTATAAATATCCTGAAAATAATTGTGAAATTCCTATATAAATCAAAATATTAAGCTATAATATCATTCAATTTTCTTAAAAAAAATTATTCCACATTTTCTACATAAATTAAAATATAATAATGCCCAACATTATATTTTTCATCATGGAAGATATTCGTCGCACAGAAAATGAGACTTGGGAAGAACTTATTGGGGCCTTTTTTTACAAAAAAAAATTTTTTTTAGCCACAAAAACAAAAACATCATCCAACCCATAATCATTACACTCCTCTCACAAAAAAAAAAAAAAAAAAAAAAAAAAAAAAAAATCCCCCAAACTAAACTTAAGCCGCTAAAATAAAAAAAAGCCAAAAAGCCAAAAAGCCAACCCACTTCCCAAACGGAGGCTCAACAACTCTTGATGTATAAAAATATATTACATATTGATATTAATGCATTCTTATACCAATAGTATGAAAATAATATGCAATAGTGGGTTCAATAAATTTGTATCACAAGATGAATTATTAAACAAAATTATGTAATTGTGCAATTAATTTCAAACCTTCAATAATTGAAGTGGGAAGTTAATAGAAAAAGATTTACGTAATACTATATATTTAAAGGACTTACTTACTGTTTATTGTTTAGGATAAGATTGTGATCTCAATAATCTACTTATAAATTAATGTTTTATGTTTATAAAATTTCTCATTTATTATTTAAATTCTTCAGTCGAGTATGTATTTATTTCTTACTTAGTTGCATTTTGGATACAGATCAATTTACCCATACAAGTCTCCATACTTTGTATACATATCACATATTAATTTCAGAGACACATAATTACAGTATTAATAGTTGATGAAAAATCACGTGTTACGTGAAGCGCATATACCCAACCACTAGTATAATATAAAAGGGTTACAGCCAATTTTCTCAAATTTACATATGATATCACGTAAAAAGCTTCCATCCTTGTCTTGATGACCCTAGCCTCGTCAGCCCTCACCAATCACCATTCATTATGCCTTTATGTTCCTCAATCACCTAACATAAATAATTAATATTCCATATTCTCCACCAATTGTATTATCATAGAGTCCTAGACTACTGGATAATCACCCAAGCTTCACGGACAATTCTCTCTCTCTGTGGCTCGTTTATCTCCCTCCATCTCTGACAATAGTCCTCCTCTACGTAGTTGTTAGACTTGGCAAGGTTGATTAGAAACCTTCAATATACCTGCCTGCAATTTTATGGGTTTAGACCCGCTTATGTATCTTGCAGGTCAGAATTGGACTATATCAGCAAATTTGCTTCATATACAAGTAGTAAACAAGTTGTTAGTGGTGAGTTGTAAATGGTGGGCTGCAAACGAACTGAGTTGTTCGTGAGTTGGCTCGGCTTGTTAAGAGCTCAGCTTGACTTAGCTCGTTTAGTAAACAAATCGAGCTTGAACTTGAATATTAGGCTCGTTTAATAAATGAGCCTACCTCGAGTTCGACTCATTTATCTTTATTTAAAATATATATTATTTATATATTAACTAATATATAAATATATAAATAATAGTGTAAATATATTATTTATGTATTCAATAATATAAATAATAAATAAAAATCTTATAAAGTCGAGCTTCTCGGCTCATTTGCAGCCCTTGTAAATGCAAAACGCGTTTCAAAAAACCCCTAGTGGCCAAGTCTATTGCTAAACAAGCCTTTCGCCTACCGAGCCTATTCACCATTTGCTAGATTTTGTCACATATCAACCTAATATTTATGAATAATACTATATAAATAAAAAATTTATACATAATGATGTGACTCATTATGAATCTTTCACTTGAAAACAAAACACCATTGAAGATGGATTATTTACAATAATATCATTGTCACATCATTCTTATCAAATTTTTTTATATAAATTTTATATATGTTTAGAATTTTGCAATATTTATTTATAATAATTGTATTAAAATATTAAAATATTATGAAATTGACACTAATATTTTAGTATATTTAATATTTATAATAAACTCCAACCCATCGGTTTGGTATAATTTTTAAAATCTTTTTTTTTTTGAAAAATAACTAAATACTAATTTAGTAAAAATAAATAAATTAAAACAACTTATCATTTAATTTTACTTTTTTTATGAGGTAAGAATAATTTTTTTTTGTTCAATTTTGTCAAATTAATTTTTATTTTTTAAAAACTAATTCTAAAATTAAAAGTTAAAAACTAATTCTAAAATTAAAACCAAACAATTAGATACGTTGCTCCTTTTAAGTCTCTCTCTCTCTCTCTCTCTCTCTAATTTGGAATCTTGAATATATATATATACATATGTTTCAAAAAAAAATATCAATAATGATAGAGACCCCCACAACCCCCAAAATGTTCTGAACCATTTATGTTACTGTCAGACGCAACTCTCGAAAAAAAAATTCAAACACATCAATGATCAATATATCAATGGGGTCATGGGGGTCATCTTTTGTGAGGGTTCCAAACATTTTTCCAAAAATATACGTACACATGTTCCTTCTTCAACACCGCTATCACTGTAACTCCACCAACACTACCTCCTTCACTATCGCCACACCACCACCATTGCCACACCACCACTATCACCACCATCACCAGTCCACCAACACCACCACCTCCACTCTGCCATCGTTGTCATAAAAAATAATAAATAAAAAAATAAAATTTTAAAATAAGAATAATTTTTTTTTAAAATAAAATGATTTTTTAAAAATAAAATCATTTTTTCAAAATACATAAATAAATAAATTTTAAAAAATAAAAAATTGTTAAAAGATATATATATATATATTATAAAATAAAAGGATAAACTACGACGGTAGTCCTTGTACTTTGGTCCTTTTGTCATTTTAATTATTGTAATTTCAATTGGCTCGATTTTGACCATGAATTTATGATTTCTTTTCAATGTGGTCCAATTGATTACAACTCTTAATATTTTTTATGAAAAACATGTCCATAAGTGGCAAGTGTAATAATTTTAAAGGCAAAAATACAAACTTACTCAACTCAGTGAATTAATTTCAACTAATTCAATGATAATTTTTTATCAAAAATACTATCGGCATTATCAATTGGACCAAATTGATACAAAATCTAAAATTAAGGGTCAAATATGAGCTAATTGAAAGCGTAGGGACGAAAATGATACAAGTGACAAAATATGGGGACCATTGGTGTAATTTTTTCAAAATAAAAACAATTTAAAAATTTTAATTAAAAAAAAAGATGTAGTAAAATGAGTTGGTGGGTTCATTTGTCAAACCCATATCCAATTCTACCCAATCCGTTTAACCCTTTTATTAAATGGGCGGGTTTAGGTTAGATTATTTTAAATGCAAAACCCATTTTGATTCGTGCATACCTGCCCATTTGCCACCTCTAGTTGTCACCCAAGGCCACTGTATCTAATTGCCTTACATTGTTTTGGCCTCCGTCGATCTCCCTCTCACTATCTTATTTGTCACCATATAAATAGCACAAATACAAACACATGACACGACAATTCAATGATTTTCAATAAATACAGGACACGATACATCTAGGACACGTTTAAAATTTTGGAGCTTCAGGACATAAGTCGATATCTGAATTTTTGGGCCATTAGGTTCTAATTCTAAGATCTTTAGGTAAAAATAAAAAACAAAAAAACACACATATCACTTATTCCACATCCTATTTGTTGAATATCGCATTTCTCTATCTTGTAATCAATAGCGGTGAAATCCCACATTTTTGAAGTATCAATTTTTTAATGAGAAATATCAGTGGTTTATTATAGTAATTTGATGGTGAGATTTTTAAATGAGAATCTAATTTATTTCCTTATATTTATTTTATTTCTTTTTATCTACACCTCATTAATGTTCATCTCTTTTTGAAAATAGATTTTTTTTTTAATCCATTTATCATTTTTCTTCCTCACCAAGAAAACAAAAAAAAAAAAAAAAAATAAAATCCTTAATTGGCCGACCACCCCCATGTTGTTCCCCATACGTAGTTCTCTTAATTGATTGATGGACAAAACATGATTTCCTCCTTCCATTTTCTTTTCTTTTCGTTTTTTTTTTAAATCTGTTCTTTGACCCCAAGTATCTTCCCTTATAAATTGAGCCAAACCAACCCTTCTTTCATCCATTTCTTTTGTTTCATCCGATTTCCTTTTTTCTTTTTGTTCAAAATTTTATGTTTAATTTGGGAGTATTTAGAATGAGAATTATTAATTTTATTTAACAAGAGAGTTCACTATGCCAAAGTTCGCCTTTAACGGCGGTAAACAACCACTGTTAATAAGTATACAACCGTTGCAAAATGTTTTAATGGCGGTAAAACAACATAAATTGAAAATGTCATCTATATAAGTATCGGGAATAATATAACTGTGGTAATATTCCCACCGTTTATAACAACAGCGGTATCTACGACGCTTATTAACCACCACATAAAAAAAATCGACGACCATATAAATTAGCGGCATTGTTTGTAGAACCATTGTAAAATGGTGTTCCTTTAACGACAGTTTTTTAAAGTCAAAAGTGGTTGTATGATACCGCCATAAAAGACATGAACAATTAATGGCAGTTATTTACCGCCATTAATTATATTTTAAAATTAAATATGATTTTTTTATTAGCAACGAGATTAAACCGCTGTTAATTTCTATACAAGTATTAGAGGCATTTTAGAAACCGCCGGTTGTGAACCATTTGCTAAACCGATATTGTTTATACATTTATATTCCATAGCTGCTAATATAGCGATCCTGATTTAGACCCGACCCATTTATTGCCTTTGAATCCAGGAAATCATGTCCGTAGCGGCCATTCTTCTTTCTTTTCATGTTTGGTTTTGCTTCTGGGGTCAACACCATGGGTTCTTGGGGTCAACACCACCTTGTTGTCTTTGGTGTCTCTATTGGTTTTTGGGGTCGATACTAGTCAACCTGGGGTTGACACCACCTTGTTGCTGTGTCTTGGGTGTGGCTATTGGTTTTTGGGGTCGATACCACAGGTTTGGGGGGCGACCCCCTTGTTTGCTGCAAACATAAGTGTCTCCGCATTTTTTCTTGAGGGTTGACACCACTGCCTTGGGTGTCGACCCATGCGTGTTTTTCTTAGATTTTGGATTCGGTTTGGGCCCTACCTTTTGGGAGGTTTTTGACTTATTTTTTTCATTGACTTTAGGGCTATTATACTACTACTATAAATAGACCCAAACACTCTTTTCTCGTTTATTCTTCTCTCTCTCTCTCTCTCTATCTCTCTTTGAAACTCAACTTTTCTCACATAGATCTCTAGATCTACTTGGTTAGAGACATCTTTTTCACATTGGTCCTTTAAGAAAGGTTGTAGATCTCATCAATGGCTTTCTTTTGATCCAAGTGCTTTGTGGTTTCACCGACTTTAAGTTTTCTTGAGTTTTCCTCTTCACTTCTTGAGGTAGGGATTATTTTGACTCTTTTTTATGATTTTAACTCAGTTATTTGTCTCTCTAAACAAGATTGTGATTTGGGGATTTTTGGATAAAAATCTAGGGTTTTGGTTTTGAAATCAAAAGAGGAGTTTTCAAAATGGATTCTTGCATATGGTTGTGGCCTTGTAAAAATGGTTGGGTTGTGATAAATTGTGGATTTTATCCATGGAAATTGATTTTTAAAGAAAGGGGGGGAGGGGGTTTACCCTAAATTGTGAAAATTTGATTTTTGTAAAGAGAAATGGAATTGATGTTGGTTTTATGAAATTGGAACAATGATGATGATGGGAATGGAGTTGGATATGAATTATCACTCCTAATTAGAAATGTTAGAAAGTATATCTGTGTTGAAATTTAATTATCTATTTAGATATATCTGTTTTGGGCTATCGGTGGAGAATAGCTATGATTGTTGTAAAAACTGTATGAGAACTAAGTAAATTGAAACTAATTTTCTCATCTATTGCATTGAGTATTGTAACATTTTTAACACATTGAAAATGGTTATCGTTTTGAGAAAAATAGTCGAATACCTTGGTGAATCTGGGTAGGAGTATAGTTGTGGTATTATATTGGCCTGAGTGTCCTTGGTGAAAGTGCAGAAACTCACGCGGTTAGGTGTCAATCCTTCCAGTTAATACTGGTAAAAATGACAAATTGGTAGTGCTTGTAGCCTACTTGCAGACACGTCTTAGAGATTCCCAGTGTTGTATCCACTGCCTTGTTTTCTCTTGAAAAGTAATTGATTGCATGAATTGTGATATAAACTTGGCATTGCATGGTTTTGAAAAAGAGATATGAAATGTTTTGGCACGAGCATTGAATATGCATTCACCTTATAACTCTGTTAAGATTCATACACTGTGTTAGAGTTTCTTTACTGAGTTTTGGCTCACCCTATATGGAAAAATCATTTTTAGGTACTGATGATATGCCTCCACCAAGGCAATAGCTTGGGAGGACTTAGAGCCAAAAGCTTCTGTTTTTGTTATTGTTGTATTTACTTTGTACAAGCCTAGGGCTTTATTTGTATTGAGTTTAAAATCACTTTTGTTGTAACCAAGCACTGTTTTGAAAGTTGTAATCAATAGGGCAGTATATATTTGTTTAACTTTTAATTCATATCTTTTGTTTCGAACACATGCTATAGATTCAGGGTTAGGACTTATGAATGTATAAATGCATGTGTTACTCCTTTGTACATTTGAAGTATATGAATGGAAGGACTTTATTCTCAGATTATGATGTTGTTTAATTAATCATTACTCTCGATTTATTGTAATTATGCTTGGGGCGTTATAACTAATGTACTCAATGAAAGTCATTCAATAGAAGTGTATAACCTACTAAAGCTTCCATATATTCAATACAACAGTATATGACTTGAAACTGCCACAATCTCAATATTATAGCCATATAAGTTGTAATGTCTCAACTTTTATTACCCGAATCCATTACTAAATCCTTTATATTATTACCAATGTAACAATAACAAACAAGTGCCAACAGAACAGTACATAAATAATAACATTCTCTCTTATGGTGATGATGATATATAAATGAAATTTGATACAATGCCCTTGGGCTTACATTAAACAACAATAAATAAAAGGGATTTACCCTTATACATTACATGGCGTTTAGCCAACAAGTAAAAGGCCCCGTGGCCAACATAATAAAAGACTTCAAATCCTGAACAATGTTCCAACCATGTACCTAAAAAATGTGTGAACACGTGGGATGAGCATAAAGCCGAGTAGAGATCCCAAAGATCCTTACATCATAACATATTGCATACACCACAACATATTGTATAAGTAATGTGACAGTTGATATCCAAAGATACATAGATATGTTTTCTTATTTCCCAAAATGTTCTCTTAATTCAACACAGAATAAAATCATTCATTTTCTTTTTAACTTTTGTTTCATTTCAAAAACATTTTCTTTACTCTTAATTTTTTTTAATGTTGACATACAAGAGTCCCATTCAAACTTTAGTTTTGAAAACGTGTTCACATCTACAAGTCATAACTTGGCTCCACATGCTAATACACTGCACACCTCACCAACATATCTACCACCTTTCCTGGCCATAGGCCCAAGGGCATGAGACAACCATAGTATGAAATCGAAAACGTACACATCCAAAAATAAATAACCGATAGTAATACATACTGCAAATCATATTTCCATCAGCATATAGCACATATGGCAAACGATACAACCCAACAACATATAACACTTTATCGGCCTCACCCGGAGGGGAACGACACCAAATCCCATTTCCACCTGTATACAACATAGATGGCAAATGATACACCAACAACACCTAATGCTTTACCAGCCTCACCTAGAGGGCAATGACCCCAAGGTCATACTTTACCGAGCGCAAACTGGAAGGGAGAAGAACCTATCACAAGATGCCACACTTTGCGGGCTCAATATGGCAAGAAATGAACATCTTTTCACACGTTATTGGGCGCAAACTGGAAAGGACGAGAAAACTTCTGTCAAGGTGCCACGATTTACCGGCTCAATACGGCGGGAAACGGACCCCCAAACAGCATCACAACAACATACATACTAGATACACAAATAAATATACGAGTGTAATACATACACTTAATCCACTCAACACAACAATAATCGCTAACCGTTATGTAATGCCCTGAAACAATTGCTAAAACCCACTCAACATTAATAAATGATCAAGATGACAAAATAGTTATCTCTGATTGATTTACAATTAAGATTTACAAAAGTTGACATATTAGAGAGTCAAGATGAAAATTAGACAAATAAGAAATGCCTTATAGGCTTACATCTTTCCAAGACGATGCTTGGTTACAACAACAGTGGACTTAAGTCCAATATAGTTTAAGCCCTTGGCTTATACTGCAGTAGTAGTGGACTCCCCGCGAACCTAGTCGTCTCTTGGCAATGAAAGGCATCCAAACCCATCAGTGTCTCAGCTAGTGTCATGGCAATGCAGCTCTTGCCCTTTTTCAAGCCCTGGGCAACCTCAATCAAACAGACGCTAGACCCTCCGGAGCCTGGGGCAAGTAAGAAATGAGACAACATGCACAGACAAAGGGCATGTCGCCGAAAACCCTGCCAGTGATGGTTGCCGCGGTCACCAGCATCAAAAAATCGATGAATCAAGCTGGAGATGTCCAACTCCTCATCGCAAATCAAAGACCGAGCGTCATGCGAAGTAAGCCCACACATCTGTCCTAGAGCTTGGACGTGGCCAAAACGGAATTGGGGCAAGATCTCTTCCTCACGCTCGGACTCCATCAAAGCTTGGAAGTCTTTGAAA
The DNA here is from genome assembly GCA_025200525.1 of Camellia lanceoleosa. Lineage (NCBI taxonomy): Eukaryota > Viridiplantae > Streptophyta > Magnoliopsida > Ericales > Theaceae > Camellia > Camellia lanceoleosa. Next base: position 30,385,564 of record CM045766.1, read on the forward strand.
GTGGGACACATCTCTTGTCTTCCAAAGCTAAAAACATGAGTTACCGGATTCCAACACCTTGCCGTGGCATGGAGGAACGGAAAACGCAGCGGGGTGTGGCCCAACGTGAATAGTGCATTTATTCCGAAACCCCGGAAGTTCAACTTTTCCGAGCCATCCAAGTTTGCAATCCAATTCGTGAGGTTTTGGACAAGAAATGCTTCCATTTGGGGAAGAAATGGAGTTCAAATGAGGGAACCACGAAGTTGGAACCTTTATAGAAGATAAAGCATTGAATGGAGGACAGATGGCAGAAATCTGGAGATTTCTAGAAAAACTGGCCGACCGGCCACTTAAGTGGTTCACAGCAGCAAAAAGTGGTCGGTAATGGCTATAAATGGCCGGCAGCCACTGTTTGTCCCCAGCAGATTTGTCTTAGTTTGTCCATGTGCTGGGAGTGCTAAAAAATCTGTGTTTTGTTCCACTCTGGACGCGTTCTGTTGTGGTTTTGGTGACTTGTCTTTAAGTTTATCACTTTTGTTTATCGAGTTGTCTTATCGAATTGTTATCAAGTTGTTGAGTTTTGTTTATCGAGTTGTTAAGTTTTGCTTACCGAGTTTTTGAGCTTTGCTTATCAAGTTGTTGTAATTTGTTTATCGAATCATTGTCTTGCTTATCAAGTTATTCTTTAAATTGTTTTGTTTTGCTTGTTGTGTTGGTTCACTACCTGACTTTGCAATAAACAAATGTTTAATTTCCATCAATCTCATTTTTGCGTAAAATGGTGCAATGCGAATGCTTAGAATACAAATGCAATACTTTTTGAACAAAAAAGCTGTTTTCATTCCATCATGGTTTCTCTTTACAAAAGTACAAAGTTTTAAAGAAAATAAAACTGCCTAAGGCTGTACAATGTGCTAGTACTAAAGCGAAAAGAGAAATAAAGCAAAAAGCAAAAGTCTCTAAATCGGTGCCATCCAACTCAAGACTGAGAGGCCCTCTTCACCTTCTTCCTTGCCCGAGAGGACTCTGGGGCATTGTCACTGTCAGCACTGCTGTCTGAGCCAGAGCCATCTCCACTCTCGTCCTTGAAGCCCTCCTCAGCTGACTCTGATTGAGGACTCGCTGCCTCCTCGTCCTCAATGGACTCGTCATTATCACCACGTCTGGTAGGCCTCTGGTGTCTCCCCTGGCTGTGTGCTACTCGAGGTGGTACTGAAGGTCCTATCGCCACTCCTGCTGAGGCACTTGATGGAGCTGATGTCTCGAAGGGAACCTGAAAAGAAGAAAGAGTTTGTTATAAGGTATTTGCGATATATGGCAGATGCAGTATATTAGATGCAAGAGTTGATGTGCTGTGAGCAGTAAATGATTACAGTATGTGTAAGCTGTGAGCAGTGTATGAGAACAGTGTATTAATGCAGTGTTTTAGTGCAAAGTATCAGATCAACGTAGTACGGAACTGTGTAAATGCTAATGCATTAGTGGAGAGTTTCAGGGCATGAAATGCAAATTGAAGAAAGATTACCGGGATCCCATAAAGGCTGAGTAGATCCAGCTCCTCTGCGTCAGCTCTGTCAATGAAGCGACTAAGTCAAGAACCTGTCCTGTGTACTCAATCGGTGCCTGTAAGTGCATTGAAGAGATTAGTATGCTACAAGGCATAATTGAAATGAAGTAAATATGCAGAATGTAAAGTTTGGTACACATTGGGGTCCAGCCTCAAACTCCAGCAAGTGCATGACTAGCCGATGCAGGCTCGATGGGGATCTGGCAAGTCTCCCCAGAACGTCTCCGGTAACTCAGTGATGTAGGCAAGTCTAGCCACCCGGCACTTTGTCTAGTGGTGGGCATCTTCCTAGCTTTGCCTCTTTATGCTCGAGACCTACTCGTCGAGGGGGGTATCCGCCACTCTAGCCCTGCTCGATGAACCAGTAGCAATTGTCCTCCATATGGGAGCGTGAGCACCTGCTAACAGAGGCATGAGGTATGCCTCGATGTAGGCTGTGTAGTCCCCCTCCTCAATGAACCGATCTGCATCCATGCCCTGCATAACATCGGTGAGCCCCTAGGGGGAGATACTCTCTGTGCTCTGCATGGATGGTGGAGATGGCAAGGGGATCGACTGAAACTCCAAGCCCAATGTCTAGCGCCTGAAACGCTCTCCAAGAAACCAAGCTCGGCCCACCGGTCCCTCGAACAAGATCCGGAATCGGCAGGCGCCTCGGGCTCCAGCGAAATGGAATCGGGTGAACTCTGGCATCACCTCCCAGGGCTGCCATGTAATCTGCAGACAGCAAGTGGAGTAGTTGCCAGTAGCTATACAAAATGAAGTAAAACTAAAAGCGAAGGGAAAATTGTGAGTTTTGAATTACCTCAACTGGTCTCACTGTGTCAAAAAACTGGCACAGATAGGGAAGAGTCTCTCGGGCCCTCGGCTGGCATCGGCCGTCATAGTGACGTGAGTAAGGTACCTCCGGAGGTGTCTCGACCTCTAGCTCAAGTGCAAGCAATGGGAAGTAGGCATATACCCACAGTTGTGAAAAATAGAAGGGTGGCAGTGAAAATACAGCATACAGATAATGCAAAAAGCAGAGTATGATGCAGCGTGCAGGAAGTACAAGTGCAGAACAGAAATGAGACTGTGTGTGCAGTGTGTAGTGTGTGCAGAAAGTGCAAAGCAGAAAGCACATCTGGAATATAAAGCTAAAAATTAAAGCATACCTCCTAGGCTCTCCAGTAGCCGCCTACTCTGTTCCCGCTCCTGCGGGAGACCGAGCTCATATAGCAATAAAGAGTGGCGAGGGCGGCGCCTCCCTAATCGTAGTGTCGCACCTAGGACAGGTCCACTAAGGCGCTTAGCAAATACAGCCCCATAGTGTTCGACCTGTCAGCGAATAGAGTCGTGCCAAAAAGGAACATGAGAAAACCACGAGCATATTACTCCGTCGCCGCGATCATCGTGGGCTCTCTCCCTCTAAAGTGGTCGACAAACCAAGAATACCGAACAGAGCCTGATGCGCGATAAATGGGCAGATGTACTCCCAATAAGTAGGTCCAAGTTGCCTCATACTCACCCATATCGGCGTCATATGGGATCGGCTGGCCTCCCACCTCAAGGCCTGTCAACATCGCAAAATCGAATGGGGTCATAGTCATATCCCCCGTGGTAGAGAAATGGAAGGAGTAGGTGGTGTCCCACCATCTCTCTACCAATGCACCCAAGACGGTCTTGCGCCCAAAGAGATGCAAGAGTCCCGTACAGAACAGGCCGAACCCCACCTCGTCTATGATCTGCTAGACACCGCTAGGGAGCTCCAGGTACCACTCTCTCGCCGTGGTGGCCCCGTATCCGCGGGTGAAGCGGGAGTCAGCCTGCACGGATGAGCATAAATACGGTATGTACAAATGTTCAGAATGAGCAGAAGTATAGTGTGATAATGTTCAGAATAAGCAGAAATACAGTGGGTGAAAGTGCTCAGAATGAGCAGGATTACAGTATGTACATGTGTTCAGAATGAGCAGATCAAGTATAGTGCAAAAGTGTGAACTATGAGAGAAATGTAAAGTATGTCGCAGAATGTGTAAAAGTGCAGTGTGTACCTCTAGGGCATCATGGGATAAATGGGACTCTGGCTCCCGTAGCAAGAGATCTGTGGGCATGCGCCGCGCAAATCCGGTGAAGTGACGCGCCGTGCTCGGTGGTAGCACGTGTACCTCAGGGTGTTATGCCGCTGGATCAAATGGCCGAACTAGTGGCAACAACGGGACATGCTCTGGCTCTCCCTCCACCCTAGGAGGACCCTCGCCATGTGGTACGTCATTTGCCATCTGAAAAGAGGGTGAAAGATAGGCAAAAATGAGCGAAATAGGCAAAAATGCAAAAAGTCAACTCTCAGGAAGAGAAAAAGTTGAAAAAGTCAAAGCTCGGGAAAAGAGTGCAAAACTCAAGTTAAAGTTGGGGGAAACAAACCTCGAATGGTGGGAATGGAGAAAAAGGCTCCAAAAATGCCTTTTGTTCGGTTCAAAATGTAGAGAATCAAAAGTTTTTCGCTAATCAACTTCGTGGGGGCATTGGAATACGAGTATAAAGTGTGGATCTGAGGGGGAAAATGGGTCTAGGATGGAAGAATGAAGGTTTTTGGTAGTGGGTGTGTGACAAAAAGTGTTTGGGGTTTGAGTTTATAAAGACCCGTGCGCAAAAGGTCAAAACTGCCCTGATTTTCCTAAACTGGCCGGCCGTGCAGTTTTTGGGGCCGGCCGGCAGTCCACTAAACTAGCCGGCAATTGAGAAAAGTGGTCGGCAAGGTTGAGAAGTGGCCGGCAGGTTCCCAATATTCTCTGTGAGTGTTTTCAGACTGTTTTGAGTCCCTGGTTCCCAAGAAAGTGCAAGACGAGCCCACTTTTTCAGCTCAAAATGTTTCTGTGGACGTTTCAATTCATGTCTTCAATGCGTAGCTCATCCCTAGTTGGCATACACGAGGTGTATCCTTTTAGAGTGCATTGTAACTCCTCCGAGAGGTAAATAGAAGGTCATAATTGAATTGGTCTTGCCAAGACGTGCATTTCTTCATTGAGCATATTGCATCGAATATGCATTGATTATTGTGTACAGTGTGTGTATGCACTTTTCACTTGCATTTCTATGCACTTTTCACTCGCATTGCTATGCACCACTTCACTTGCATTGTTATGCACGTTTCACTCGCATAGTGTATGCATGTATGCACCTCTCACCCTTGCATAGAATATGCATTTCTTATGTTTGCATAGAGTATGCCTTAACATCGTCGCACTCTTGCATAGAGCATGCATTTTGGTACCTGTCAAAGTTGCTTTCTTGTACAGGCACGATATTGCATGTACACTTCATTCAGAGAAGTTTCGGATAAGATCATTCATGTCTCGGTAAGAGAACGCTTTCCTTCATTTTTTGTATCTATCACATTTTGTTCACCGAGTGTATCTATCACACTTTGTTCACATAATGTATCTATCACACTTTGTTCACCTTGTGTATCTAACACACTTTGTTCACCTAGTGTATCTATCACACTTTGCTCACTTTGTGTATCTATCACACTTTGCTCACTTTGTGTATCTACCACACGTTCGCTTTGTGTATCTATCACACATGTTCGTTTAGTGTATCTATCACACTTTGCTCACCTAGTGTATCTATCACACTTTGTTCACCTAGTGTATCTATCACATTTTGTTCACCTTGTGTATCTATCACACTTTGTTCACCTAGTGTATCTATCACACTTTGCTCACCTTGTGTATCTAACACACTTTGTTCACCTAGTGTATCTATCACACTTTGCTCACTTTGTGTATCTATCACACTTTGCTCACTTTTTGTATCTACCACACGTTCACTTCGTGTATCTATCACACATGCTCGTTTAGTGTATCTATCACACTTTTTTCACTTAGTGTATCTATCACACATGCTCACATTGTGTATTTATCATACGTTCACTTTGTGTATCTATCACACTTTGGTCACTTTGTGTATCTATCGCACATGTTTGCGTAGTGTATCTATCACACATGCTCACCTTGTGTATCTATCACACGTTCGCTAAGATTGTATAATTTTCTTACATCCTTTCTGCATGAAATGTAGTTCGGTTTGTAATTCCCACACATGTCGTGTTTACTTACTTGCTTATGTACGAGTTTGCTGTAGCATTTCTTTGCATAACATTTGCATCTAGATGTTTCATTACAGCCCTCTTTGCATAATCATAAGTTATGTTCTGCATTGTGCATGTCATTTGCATTTTGCCCCTACCTGCGGGCACATCTATTTTGTTATCTTGCCTGTTTGTCTAAGTCTTCGGCCTTGTCAAAAATGGGTCATCTTTGGGCTTTGACATTCACTCTCGTCATTTCATGACTTCCGAGTTCTGTCAAAGAGAGGCAACTGTAGACACCCCATTTTTGACCGACTTTAAGACTCAAACGTCATCGCTTGTGCACGCGATGATTGCACATGTTTGTGCTTGTTTCGAGCACCCGAAGGTCTCGGCTGAGTGCCTTGTCTTTGAGCCTCTTAACAGTTTGTGTTTTGGCCTTGTTTTTTGTGCCAACCCTTGTTACCTCTTGCCTTGGGGAGAGGAGGGCCTTGCCGGCCACTTGTGGCACTTGTCGGCAACTTTTCTCCCTTGTAGGCCACTTTAAGTGGCCGGCCGGCTAGAGGAAGTGGCCGGTTGAACACTTAACTGGTCGGCAGCCACTTTTTCTCCTTTTTAGATATTTGTAGATCTTTTGAGCACTTAACCGGATTGAGCAAGCCTTTTGGCTTTCTTAGCCTATATAAGGGGAGCCTCCTCCCCTTTGAGAGGGGTTCAACATTTCCAGATATAGCGATCCTGGTTTTTCCTTTCTTTATTTATTGTATTCTGGACTCGGTTCCATGAAGTTGGTTGTGGTTTTTGTCTTGTTGTCATCCTTTAATTCCCTATATTTGAGTTTTAGGATGTATTGGGCAGAGTCGTTGCAAATTGGTTGAGTTTGAGTCTCAATTCTTGTGGCCCAGAATTTTGGTGATCCGCTCGAGCGGGTCCCTTTGTGCTCGAGCGGAGTTTTCACACTTCCAGCATTTTGTGCCTCTGCAAAAGTACTACAAGTTCATTTTTCACGCTTGAGCGGGTCGAGCTCGAGCGGGCTCTTTTACGCTCGAGCGGGTGTTCAATGTCTATAAAAGTACTGGAAGAGGGTAATCTATGCTCGAGCGGGTTTCCCTTTGCGCTTGAGCGGGTGTGTTTTGCAGTTGTGTCTTGGCGCTCGAGCGGGTATTCTTACGCTCGAGCGTCTTGTTCTCCGCTCGAGCGGACTAGTCGTATATCAGATGGTAGCTGGGTGATTTTGAATCACTTTTTCACATTTCCTTTCTCTCTCTTACTTTTTAGAAACCCTTTTTGAGAGCTTCTCTTACTACATTTCACCTTCTCTCTAGGGTTTGATCTAGCTTGAGTGATCTACTTCCTTAGTGTCTTTGCAAAGAGTGTAGAGCTTGGCTTGGGCTTCCTATCAATCCGAAAATCTTGGATTTTGGAGCATTTCGAGATTTCTTCATCATCTCCTTTGGGTTTCATCTCTTGAGGTAGAGATTACTACTCATTTTTATGAGCTTTGACATAGATTTTGAGCATGTTGTATAAATGGTTTGATTTTGGGTGCTAGGGTTTCCAAATGAAAAAAAAAGGAGGTTTTAAACCTTTGTCTCATAAATATGTATTTTGGGTTTCAAAATGGAGTATTTGTTGTTTGTTGAGAATATTTGGACCCTTGGGTCAATATTGTGAAATGAGGAAGAAAGCCCTAATTCGTTGTATAAATTAATTGGTATAATTAATTTGGGAAAATCATGGATATATGAAATTGAGTTGAATATAATGAAATTGGCTCATTATGAGATAGAATGATTGAGTTGGATTTATTAATCACTCACTTTTGAAAATGTTGATAATTTATCTGTTGATGCATTTATTATTTGTTTAGAAATACTTGCTTTGGGCTATCGGTGGAGGATAGTTTTGATTGTTGTAGACAATGCATGATGATTAGGCGAACTAAAACTAATCAATTGAATATGCCATCAAATATGACGGTTGAAATAATAAATCAAATTTATGTACTGATGATTATGTATATGATACGTGTTTATATACATTGTGTTGTATGGGAGGAGATAGGGGATGTACTCCACGGTTTAGGGGAAGATAGGGGATGGACTCCTAAACTGAATATTGTTTGGGAGGAGATAGGGATGGACTCCATTGATACAACAATTATGTGTATCTATTGAAGTATTCATACAGCGAATATGTGTATCTATTGTAAAGTATGGAAGTGTTTTATGTGATATTGATACAGCAAATATGTATATCTATTGTGAAGTATGGAAGCATTGTTGATATGAGTTGTTATCTCATTTAAATAGATAATGATGGAAATGTTGTTTATATGAGCTGTGGTCTCATGGGAAATTATTTGGCCAGGTTCTGAGCCATGTTTATGAATTGAAAATTGGTTAGGTAAAGGAAAGAGGAGTGAAACATGGACACATTTGTCATGTAATTGAACTAAGTTATGACTTGATTTATGTGAGTCAAACATTTATCAAATGCTAACGTTTTAGTTATTGTTCATATTATGTTTAGCATATCTCTACTGGGCGTTGGCTCACCCTATATGGGACATCATTTTCAGGTACAGATAGTATGCCACCTCCAAGGACGTAGCTTGAGAGACTTGAGGCTGTTAGACCTCTTTTGTTTGTTTTTGTGTATGGCATGTACATCTAGCCAAGGGCTTATTTTGTATAGAGTTAGTACTTTACTTTTGTTGAACCCAAGTGTTGACTTGGAAAGTTGTAAGCCTACAGGGCGCTTACTTTTGTTGTCAACATGTAATATTTCATGTAAGAATACTCTAATGAATGGAAAAGTACTTTATTTCTTCTAAATTATGGATGTCAAGAATGTATGATTTATGTATTATTATGAGGGCGTTACACCAGAGCTAGGAAAATATCCCCTCTCTCTAGAATACTGTGATATCCCTGTTCCGTAATATGTTAATTAGTCCTTAATGTGAGTACCATTATGTGTTTAATTTGATTTTGTGTGCCATTATATGAAAATATGTGGTTTTGAGTTTCTATCTATTCATCGTAGGAATATCTGTTTGATTATCTGCTTTGGAAATTAAATTGAGGGCCTTATCGACCACAGAACCCGAAATTGATAGCGCCATTGTGATTGGCATAATTTTTAGAGCCTACGGTGAAATTTAATTGGAAATTGATTTGGATCAGATTAATCGGATTAATTTAATAAATTAGTGCTCAAGTTATTTAATATTAAATAATGTGGCTAGTGGAACATATGTAATGAGGGGCACTATATTCCATTACTTGAACTTAGAAATCAGATTTTGTGCTCAAAGAGAGGGGAGCCGAACCTAGAGAGGGAAGGAGCTTAAAATAGAGATTTGCTAGGAAACTTGGTGATTTTGGAGCTACACTCAAGAATCAACCATAATTTGTGAAATTGAGCCTCTAGGTAAGTAATTGATCTTGAATTCATGAGTTTAATGTTGTAAATTGTGAATTCAAGTTTGATCAATGGTCAAGAACTTGAGTTAGATTGATCATGATGAAATTGAGTTAGTTTTGTTGAATTTGAAGTCTTAGAACACATGCATGTAAGGAATTGCCATAATTTCCACGTTTGAGCATAAAGTATGTAATCCATGTTGAGTTTTGATTAAGGACCATGTATTTGATCATCTCTTCACCAATTAAGTTAAGGATATTGTGTATATTTCACATGCAAGTGCAAATCATGGGAGTTTGAGTCTTGCATGTTTGAATCTAGTGTGTTGGTGATGAGTTTGAGCTAATTTGAGACATGCATGTGATTACATTGTGGAATTGAGCTTCATTGTGTTGTAATTTGGTGTTTATACTATGTTTGAATATGTATATGTGAAGTTTGAGCCAAAATCATGTATTTGGAACCTTTGAACATCAAATTGAAGCTCAAGAACATGTTCTGGATTTTCCAGAATTTTGATGTCCGCTTGAGCGGGGAAACCGCCGCTCGAGCGTGAAATTCGTGTTCCCAGCATTTTCTGCAGACATGGTGTCCGCTCGAGCGGGGAAGTTCACGCTCGAGCGGGGAGCCATGTAGAGAGGCCTTCCGCTCGAGCGCCAGAGTTCACGATCGAGCGTAAATATGACATATCCAGTACTTTTGCAAGCCTCAAGGGTCCGCTCGAGCGGGGACCCTGTTTTCTGAAATTTTGAAAAGACATTCTGTGTTTCGTTTTCTGTTCTCTTTCACTTCTAAGTCCTCTTAGGCATGCATTGAGCATTGGAATTGAGTTAGAAAGATAAGAATGAAGCCTAAAGAGGAAAATGTGAATTCAGAACGGATTGAATTATTAGTGACCCTTTTGTGTTCATGAAATGTGTAGGGTCAAGCTCCAGGGCAAACCAACCAACCGATCACTGTGAGTAATATCTTAACAAAGATAACTGGAATATGTTGTTGTCCAATTGCTTACTTTTATGTAAGTTTGATAAGTTCATTGATTCGATTGGTGGACAACGTTTGCTATACCAAATGAGTGGGCCAGAGGCCAGTTTGATCTGAATAATAGAGTGAATGGGCCAGAGGCCGTTTTGACAAGAATGAATGGATGGGCCGGAGGCCGTTTTGACATGAATGAATGGGCCGGAGGCCGTTTTGGCATGAATGAATGGGCCGGAGGCCATTTTGACATGAATGAATGGGTCGGAGGCCGTTTTGGCATGAATGAATGGGCTGGAGGCCGTTGTGACATGAATGAATGGGTCGGAGGCCGTTTTGACATGAATGAATGGGCCGAAGGCCGTTTTGACATGAATGAATGGACCGGAGGCCGTTTTGGCATGAATGAATGGGCCGGAGGCCGTTTTGGCATGAATGAATAGGCCGGAGGCCATTTTGACATGAATTAATGGGCTAAAGGCCGTTTTGACATGAATTAATGGGCCAAAGGCCAGTTTGTCATTTGAATGGGCCAAAGGCCGTTTTGACACAAATGAAAGTTTGAATGGGCCAAAGGCCAGTTTGTTTGGAACTGTAGTCACTTGACTTAAATTGTGTATATATGTTAAATAGAATTATGAATTGGGCCTAAGGCCATTTGAAGTATGTTATTCTACATATCTTCTGTATAGCTTCTTTAATTGATATTATTCACTGGGCTTTCGCTCACGTTCATTCATGTGTTTGTAGGTGAGCCAAGAGAGGTCCAGACCCAGCCTCAGTGAAGCCTGTGTAAAACAACCAAAGTTTTGAAGAGTCAGCCTTTACGTCTCACACATGAGACCCGTCCTCGCCCTTTTGTTATCTTGTTTATTTTGTCATGTTGGCGAAGACTTTGTGTATATATGTATATAGTTTTGATAGGTTGACTTAGACTCGAATGATCCTGTCTGTATAGAACCTTATGTCACTATACTTTTTGTCGTGAGTTATTAACATATGTATGTATAGAATGTTATGATGTGCATATAAGCACGGCTCTATGGACAAAGTTTTGAATTGCTTCCGTTTGGCCCCTTTTACTCTGATGAGTTTTGTCTTATTTGATTTGAGGCCGTGGGTAATCTCGTGATTATTGGCTGGTTATGGCCTTAACCCATAGAGGCGGGTTTGGGTCATGACAATTCTCACTCTCTCTTACTATATTGTGCTATTGTGCTTAGAAGTGCTATTTCTTCACACTTTTGCACATAAACTCCTAGTCAAACACCATAACCTTGGAGCTGAGGTCCCTTGGAGCTTGTTTTGAGAACTTTGGATTGGTTTTGGTCCAAAAAATGTGGCTGAAGTTGCTATCTTGCCTTTGTTCTTCAAGGGTAAGAGACTAGCCCCTTTTAAGCATTGTTTTGCTTAAGTCTTTTACCACATTTGCATGCTATTTAAAGGCTGGTTTTAGCCTCTCAAAAACTCTGATTTTAAGACTTTAAGGTGTTGGTTTGAACCCTGTGGGGTTAGGGGGGGAAGTGGTCCCTCTCTTTTGCTTTTTGGCTTGTTAGGCCTCTTGGGCCAACTCTCTAAGTTTTTGGTTCTTCCCTTGCTTGGCCTTTTTACCATTGAAACTCAGAGGAATTTTCGTGGTAAAAGTTACTCTTGTGGTCCAAAATAGGAGGGGGTGCTCCCCCTCTCCTTTTGTCTTGCTTGTGTGCATTGTTGGCCTTATACTTGAGCATGCTCTTTTACTCTTTCGTGACCTAGCTCAAGCTTATTTTGTGGCTTTTTGGACGTGCCTTAGCTCTGTTTTTGGTTGGTTTGGCCATTGGTTGGTTGCTTCTTACACTTGTAGTGTAATTCTTGCAAATTAGCCTTGTATGCTTAATGCTTTGGTCCATTATTTTAGCATATATTGGCTCATCTCCAACATGTTTTGGGAGTTATTTTGACATGCCTTAACTCTGATTTTGGTCAATGGAGTCACCTCTTGCTTGGTTCTTGCACTTGTAGTGTAATCCTTTTTATTGGCCTAGCATGCATCATGCTTCATGCCTCTAATCCTAGCTTGTATTAGCTCTATCTCAACATGTATTTACTACTATTTTAGCATGTCTTAGCTCTGTTTTGAGTGGTTTTGGCCATGTGAGACTTGTTGTGCATGGTTGTAGTTTAGGTGGCCTTGACTAGCTTTGAGTTTCAAAGCCTCTTGCATGCTTTACTTGTGGTGATTGCATGCCTTAGCCTCATTTCTCACATGATTTTAGTGTGTATAGAATAGTCACACTCTCACATATTCCACTCTTTCATAGCTTTTGTGAGTTGTGCCTTATGCCTCATTTATGAGCCAATACGTATGCATGCTTGTCTAGGCTTTTGGGCTACCATTTCAACATGTTTTGGTCTTTGTTTTGGCCTAATTGAGCTCTGTCCATAGCTGGTTTAATCATTTGTGCCATGTATTGCATGCCTCTTGTGTAGTCCCCCTTACTAGCCTTGTGCCTTAGGCCTCCTAGTATGCCTTATTTGTGATGTTTATGTGATATGGCATCATTAAACACATAATTTCAGAGCATATAGCCTTGTTAAACTCTCATGTTTATCACTCTTAAATTGTGTTTAAGAATTGTGCCCTTATGCCTTGTTGATGAGTCAATGCATGAACATCATTTGATTGCCTTTCATGCTATCATTTCAGAGCATCCTGGCCATTGTCTTGGCATGCATGAGGTTTGTTTAGGGTTGGTTTAGTCCATTGAGCATTGTATTGTATAGCCCTAGTGTTGTGTACTTCACTAGCTTTAATGCTTAAGAACCCTAACATGCTATACCTGTGTCGTTTGCATGATATGTCATCATTTGGCATATGATTTCAGTGCTTGTACCTCTGTCATGCTCTCATATATGTCACTCTTTCAATGTGTGTGAAAATTAAGCTTTGTGCCTTGCTTGCGAACAAACGAATGAGCATGCATTCCTTGCTTTTTGTGCCTAAATCTTAGTGTGTGTTGGCCGCCATTTTGGAGCATCTTAGCTCTGTCCATATGTGGTTTGATCACTTAAGCATTGTAGTGCATGCCTCATGTGTAATGTACTTCATTAGCTTTGATGCCTTAGCTTCTGAACATGTCTTGCATGCATTGCTTGCATGATAGAGTCTTGTGCATGCCACTTTAGCATTGATAGATAGGCATGTTGTATGCTTTTCATTGTGTTTGGATTGGATGTTAATCCAAGCACAAGGAATGTGGCACGTTTCATACTCAAAGTGATGAAACGTGTTGCGTTTCTTGGTCGCCAACCCTCTTGATCATGCATGATAGAGGTGGAGGCTCTTATGTGTTGTTTGTGCATTCACTAATATTGTGTAAGCTTGGCTCTTTGGCCATCATGCATTGAGACACGTGATTGGTGGCTTGAGAGTCGAGTACTACGCTCCCTTGAGCTTGAGAAATGATAAGGAGAGTAGTTGCACACATATTTCCATGTAAATGCATTGTTGTGCCTCTGTTGATCTCTGTTGTAGCAAAATTGAGGTTTTGGAAAAGGAAGTGGCCGGTCGGCCACTTGCAGCAAATTTTTCCAAAATGCTCTTGTTTTGAGGCAGATGCAACCTGAAAGTGTGTTCGATGCTTCGAGGTCATCGTGAGTGCAAACAGAGATAACTTATGGCAAGGCGATGCATTTCCGGGCGAAGTAAACCGAGCATGCATATCTCCCTCCCCTTGAGGCCATTTTAACTGCTTTATTTAGCTAGTTAGTTTGTTGTTTTTGTAATTAATTAGTTAATGTATTTAGCTAATTCAATTCATTATTGTAATATTCTAATTAGCTTAGCATAGCTAATTTCAATTTGGTTTGTAATTAATTAGCTTAGCATAGTTAATTAATTGATCTGTAATAAGTAGCTTAGCTTAGCTCTTATTTATTTGGACCCTCCGTTGAGAGGGCAGTAATAAGTGTGCGTGAGTGTGTGCATGTCTTCCAACCCCATTTCTTTCTCCTTTTTAGTTATCAGCTTTCGATAGTTAGTTTTAGGGCATATTTCAATTAGCATACCTTATGCTTTGCGTGCGTGCATCATTCATTAGTATTGCATGCACCGGGCTCGGCGCATCATTCAAACTGCATTGTACTCCAATACGCTTACTTGAATACGTGTTTCAAAGCATGTTATCAAGTGTTGCATTCATATGCCATCTTAGCTAGCCGAGCCTATTTTAGTTGCATTTTGCATGTGTTGCATTAGGCATCTTGTATAATTAGGATCATACATCGATTTCTAATTGGTTTCTGTTTTGGCTCGGAGTACATTGTAAGTGTTTATGCTTTAGCATCCTTGCATGTGTGTAAGTGACTGCCATGAGGCTAATTGCTTGATTAACTACATGAATGCCTGTGGATGAAGGCTTCATTGCTTGAATTGGAACAATTTACCAAAATGTGCGTTTTAAGCCCACTTTGCGGAGTGGCAAACTCATGTTGTTTTCTAAGCCCACTTGAGGGTGGCAAATCCGCGTCTTAGCCTACTTGTGAGTAGCACTTTCAAACCATTTTCGAAAAACAAACATGAGATATTTTGTCCAAATTCTTGCAATTGAGTCTATACTTGTGTGTTATGCGCATCACGTAGTAATGTTAGCTAATAACTAGAATAAGAACACATGTGTTTTCAAAAACAACATATCATGTTAGTAGAGGCCGATCTTTGATCGAGCGAGCGGGGGTGCTCATTTCAGGACCTTCCCCTCTCGTACCCAAGTTCCTGAGCCGAGGCAACTTTGGTGATGACAGACACGTGGCCTTAGACACGAGTCAGGGTTTCCTAAATTTTCCAAAAACAAAATATTTAGGTGGTGACTCTGAAATTTGGCAAAGCAGTCCATGTTAATCGATTTTCCAAAACGATTTGCCGAATTTCGACTCTTTGGTGATTTATCAGTTTTACATTGCACTTTGTGAAATTAGATTCAGAACCGTGACAGGAGTCTGAACTGTAGTAGCTAGAACCCAATTTGCACCCTCGCGCGCGGAGCGGAGTTCGGGTGGTCTACACTAAGCTAATTAACTAGCTATTACAAAATGAATTAACTATTTATTACAAATCGAATAAACTAACCATTCCAGCTAGTTAGTACAAAACCAATAGCACTAATTAATTAATTACAACAAATTAACTAGTTATTCTAACTAATTAATTACAACACAAATTGAATTAACTAACTAATTACAATATGAATACAACATGAAATAAATAGCTAAACTAATTAGTCAGCCTCGGGCAGTGAGTAATGCTCATGCATGCACGTGGATTTCCACCCGAAAAAAGCCACTGTTATGTTGCTAGGAAGCCTCTGTTGCACAGTTAGAACACTTGCACTGTTTTTCACCCTAAAACCAGCTTTGTTCTACTTCAAAAAAGCCACTGTTAAGTTTTGCAAAGGAGCTGACAGGCCAAAAGTGGTGGCTGATCGGCCACAAATGAAGCCTGCCATCCAAAAGAGTCGGCCTGCCGACCACAAAAGGTGGCCTGCTGGCCACAAAATCCTGGTTCTTCCTGCTGCAACAGAAGCAAACAGAGCACAACCAAGGTATTCTCAAGGGTATGTTTGTACAACTTACCCCTCCTTATCATCAAAACAACTCAAAGGAGTGGTAAATTTGATTCACAAGCCATCAATCAATGCAATTTCATTGCATGACCGCCTATGAACCAAAGTGTACAAGTTCAATAAATGCAAGAATAAAAGACTCTCAAACCCCCTCCCTATCATGAATTGATCAAGGGAAGTGGTTGACATTGACTCTTGAACCGTTTACATCACTAGCAAGTATGAAACGATTCAAGACTCAAGGGTTCTATTAACGTCTGATTGAACCCTAACCAAGTTATCTTGTATCACTTTTAGTTCTCATTTTAATACTCCATTTTAATTCCCAACCATTCCTAAATCATTTAAGTCCAAAAGTGAGCATTAAGTCCTCTAATGGAAAGGAGTTCCAAACCAAAAGTCGTTTTAGGAATGAGAGAAGTGTCATGCCATTGGTAATGAACCCCCAAATGGATTGAACCATTAAGCACAAAACCTCAATCTCATGCTTTAAACAAACAACTAGTTTGAAACAACTTTCAAGGCAAAGAAAAAGCCCAAAAATGAGGGAGGTTGCAGAGGTGTTTAAGAGTGATCACAAGTATGGAAAGCCATAAACAAATGCCATCAACTCAAATAGGATAATGGCTAAGGCCTAAACAACCAATCCTATGAGGACAATAACACTATAAGCATGCAATACAAGGCTCAAATGCAACAAGTAGCTAAAAACAGTCCTAAAACAGTGCTAAATTATTCCTAAAACATGCTGGAATTAAGGCAAAAATAGCTAGATCAATAAGCTAAAACATAGAGCTATGTAAGCTAGTAAGCAAAGCATAAGGAAGGGAGGCTACCCCCTCCATTTTTGGACTTCAAAACATGGTTTTAGACACTAAAATAACTCTGAAATTCAGTATTAAAAAGCTCAAAAAAAGTTGACAACAAAGTGGAAAACACGAGGGTAAAGGCCTTGAAAGCTAGGTAGAAGGAATGGTGAGCCACCCATCCACCCTTGTTAGCCTTAAACCACAAGTTTCGGCCCAAAATTATAGAGTTTAAACAGTCCAAAAAAAGGCCAAAACAGATCTAAAATAGTAGGCAAAATAACAAGAAAAGCAAAACAATAAACCAAGACATATACCTCTTGAAGAGGAGAACTCTTTCCAAGTGTTAAACCAACACTTGCACACCCTCAAGAGTTCAAAGTCGGCTCAAAATTACCTCAGCTCCAATACCACAAGGTTTGGTTTAGGGTGTATCGGCAAAAACTTGCAAAAGGGTAGGAATTTGCAAGAGAGAGAGAGAGAGAATTATTTTTGCTCCAAAATGTTCAACCCCCAAAAATGGAAGGAGAGGTCTCCTATATAGAAATCCACAAAACTCCCTCAGAAATATCAATACATACACGTGTAAGCAAGTGTATGCACTTGTGGGAACAGCTGGCAAAGCCAGCAAAATATCTACAAAAAACACACTTGTGGCCGGAAGCCAAGAACAGTGGCCGGCAGCCAACAGGGGTGGCCGGCAGGCCACTAGGGTTTTCAAGCTTGAAAGGCTACTGTTTTGGTCCAAAACCAAGCAAAAAGGGTGTGTAGGATTTGAAGGTTCAAAGCTGTGGTATTTTGCTGAGGACTTCGAATACTTGACAAGCATATAAAACTTCATCATTGGGTGCGCAAGCGATGGCATCCAAGTGGTAAGGGCGGTAAAAAAGGAGATGTCTACAGTTGGCCCTCTTTGACAGAATTCAAAGTCATAACATGACGTGAGAGAATGTCAAAGCCTGAAGATGACCCATTTTGACAGGGCCGTAAGACTTGGGCAAACAATCAAGACAAAAATTAAATGGTTGCGCTCGCAAACTGCCTACGTATCCCTTTGCAAGGAATCAAACTAGCGTAATTCTGGGGCAAGATACAAATGATATGCACAGAGAGACTTTGAAGCTGGACTCACACGCTTCACGAAGCCGATTATTTTGAAAACTCATGATCATGCAAGATGATGCTATAAGCAATAACAGATGCAATACACAATAACAAGATAACAACATATGAATAAGCAGCTTCAAGCGTAAAACCAACACAGGTTCTATGCAAAATGATCTAAAACATGCACACTTTAACCATGCCAAAATATGAGACAAGGAAAGAAAACACCGTTCAGGGTCACGTTTCACGCATCTTGAGAAACTGAGAAACAAAAACCGCTTGGGGTCGTATTCACACGTCCTGAGATAAAGGTAAAACCACTCAGGGTCATTTCACGCGTCCCGAGATAAAACCCGCCCAGGGCAGCATTTTACACGTCTTGAGATAAAAGCAAATCGCTTTCAGGTCGCCAGAGACACCCCATTTTTGGCCAATCTCAAGACTCAGACGTCATCGATTGAGCGCTCGATGATAGAGCATGTTTGTGCTCGTTTCGAGTTTCTGGAGTTTTCAGCTGAGTGCCTTGCCTCCGGGCCGTTGAACTCTTTGTGTTTTGGCTTGGTTTGTAGACCATGCCTTGTTGACCTTGCCTAGAGGGAAACAGAGGTCCGTAGACCACTTTTTGTAGTCGTAGACTACTTTTCCCTCTTGTAGGCTAGTTTTCGGTTTCCGGAGCCTTCGGCCGAGCACCTTGTCTCGGGACCTCTTATCGTTCTCCTCTTGGCTTGGTTTTTGGACCAAGCCTTGTTGCCTTAGCCTAGAGGGAAACAGAGGTCTGTAGACCACTTTTTGTGGCCGTAGACCACCTTTCCCTCTCGTAGACCACTTTCCGTGCTCAGAGACTAGTTTTGAGGCTTCCATTGCGCCTTGTCCCGCGAACCCTTGTCTTGCATCCCTTTTGGTTTGTTTTTGGCACAGACCTTGTTTTCCCTTGCTTGGAGAGTGGAATAGGGGTGTAGACCAGTTTCTCTCCCTGTAGACCACTTTTTGTGCCTACCAGCCAGTTTTCTGGTCGGCCAGCTGGTCTTGGTGGTCTGTGGACCACCTAAAGTGGTTGGCAGCCATGCCACCACCTTGCTTTCTTGTGCAGACCACCTCTCCCCCCTTGCCGACCACTTGTTGACCTTGCAGACCACTTTTTCTGGTCGGTCGACCAGTGGGAGTGGTCGGCCGACCACTTCAACTGGTCAGCACCTTTCTTGCATTTTTCTACAGATATTTTCTTGCCAGCTGTTGGGCACAAAAGGCATCATGGAGGGATTGCTTGGAGCCTAAAGCTTGTTCAACAAGCTTGTTGCATGGTTTTCTATAAAAGGGAGCGTCCTCCCTCTTGTCTCGGGTTCAGAATTTTGCATTGGAGCTATAGATATATCTCTATCCCTATGCTTATTCATTTCTCTTCATATTTGTGCTTAAAAGTGCCATTTCTTCACACTTTTGCACACAAACACCTAGTGAAACACCTTTGCTTTGGAGCTGAGGCACCTTGAAGCTAGTTTTGGTGTTTTTGGATTGCTTTTGGTCCAAAAATGTTGCTGGAGTTGCTGTTTTGTGCTTGTTGTTCAAGGGTGAGGCTTTAATCCTTTTAAAGCTTTGTTTTGCTTAAGCCTTTGGCCCTATTTGCATGATGTTTTAGGCTTAACTTTCAATTGCAAAAAGCTTCATTTTTGAGTGTTTGAAAAGTTTGTTTGAGGCTTTGTTGGTGTTGGGGGTGATCTACTCCCATTTGTGCCTTATTTTGCCTTGTTTTGGGCCATATCTTTAGGCCTTTGTGATCACCTTTGTTTGGCTTTTCTACCACTGAAACTTAGAGGAATTTTAGTAGTGGAAACTTGGTTTTGAGGCCCCAAATGGGTGGGGGTTGTCCCTCCTCCTCTTCTCTTGTATGCTTGAGTTGATAGCTCATCAAAGTAGCATGTTTGTTAAGCTTGTTTTGGCTCCATCTCAGCCTATTTTTGGCCTTATTTTAGTATGGCATACCTCTGTTTTGGCTTAGTTTAGGCCACCCTTGCATGCTTTATACACTTGTAGTGTAATCCTTGCAAACTAGCCTTATATGCTTATGGTTTTAGCTCACCTTTCTAGCATGTCTTGGCTCCATTTTAGCATGTCTTAGACCTTATTTCAGCATGCCTTAGCTCTGTTTCAGGTTGGTTTGATCACTTGTTGCATGCTTTATGTACTTGTAGTGCAATCCTCCTTGCTAGCCTAACATGCATCATGCTTTGGACCATCATTCTAGCATGTTTTTGGCTCTACTCCAGCAAGCTTTTACTCATGTTTTGCCATGCTTAAGCTCTATTTTAAGTCATTTTAGTCATGCATGCCTTGCTTTGTATAGCCATAGTGCATTCTTGCTCACTAGCTTTGAGTTTCCAAGTCACTAACATGCATTCCTTGGGCTATTTGCATGATTTGGCATCATTTGATATGTGATTTCAGAGAACGTTTCACTGCCATGTCCTCACATATTTCACTCTTTCAATGCTTTGGAGGGTTGGTGCTTTATGTCTTAAGTATGAACCAACTTGTATGCATGCATTCCTAGACTTTTGAGCTCCCATCTCAGCATATTTTGGTCTTTGTTTTGACCTATTTGAGCTCTGTCTATGGTTGGTTCAATCATTTGTGCCATGTATTGCATGCCTCTTGTATAGTCCCTTTTGGTAGCCTTTGCCTTGGGCCTTCTAGCATGCTATATTTGTGTTGTTTGAGTGATTTGGCATTGTTTCACACATGATTTCAGAGCATATAGTGTTGTCACACTTCCATGTTTATCACTTCTTGATCATGTTTGAGAGTTGTGCTCTTATGCTTAGTTGATGGGCCAATGCATGAGCATGCATTATCTTGCTTTTCATGCCATCATTTCGGAGTATTTTGGCCACTGTTTTGGCATGATTTAGGTCTGTCCATATTTGGTCTAAGTCCATTGAGCATTGTATTGCACGCCTCTTGTATGATGCTCTTTACTTGCTTTGATACTTTAGCCTCCGAACATGCCATGCATGCATTGTTCATATGTTGGAACCTTGTGCATGCCATTCTAGCATTCATAGAAGAGCATGTTGTTTGCATGTTCTTACATTGCATTGTGTTTGCATGTTGTTGCATTGCATTGTGTTTGCATGTTGCTACTTTACATTGTGCTCGCATGTTGTTGCATTGCATTATGCTTGGAATGTTGTTGCATTACATTGTGTTTGGATAAGGTGTTAATCCAAACACAAGAAACGAGGGATGTTTCATACTTGAAGTGATGAAACGTGCCTCATTTCTCGGTCGCCGACCCTCTTGATCAACCATGATAGAGGTTAAGGCCCTTATGTGTTATTTGTGCATTCATTTGACATTGAATTGTGCAACTTGGCTTCTCGGCCATCGTGCATTGCGATGCTCGGTTGGTGGCCCAAGAGTCGAGTACCGCACTCCCTTGAGCTCGAGAAATGATAGGGAGGGTGGTTGTGCACACATACCTTGCAAATACACTGTTGTGCCCCTTCTTGTTCTCTGTTGCAGCAAATTGGAGCTTGGCAGCATTTTTTGGTCGACAGACTAGTAAAAGTGGCTGGCTGACCAGTTTTTCTGGTCTGCAGCATGTTTAGGTAGTCTACAGGTGGTCTACACCACCATTTTCTGGTCGGCAGCCCTCCTGGAGGTTCCTATGTTGAAATAGAAACTATCTGGAGGTTTGTGCAGTGTTCTAAGATCAAATGCAAACAGAGGCAAGCTGGGGCATAGTGATGGATTTCCGAGTGAGGCGACCAAGCATGCATGCACTTCTCGCCCCGAGGCTCCTTTTAACTACTTTGCTTAGCTAGCTAGCTATTTGGTTTTGTACTTAAGTAGTTAATGCACTTAGCTTTTCATTTGTGTTTGTAATTAATTAACTTGTTAGTTAATTAGCTTCGTCTTGTAATAATTAGTTGTAGCTAGTTATTCAATTCCTGTTGTAATAATTAGTTTAATTAGCTTAGATTAGCTAGTTAGCTTATTATTCAGACCCTCCGTCAAGAGGGCACATTGTTGTAATAAGCATGCATGTGTGCGATGCATGTCTTCCAACCCCTATTTCTTTCTCCCTTTTACTTATCATCTTTTGATGGTTAGTTTTAGGGCATATTTTGATTACCATACTTATGCTTGCATGCGTGCATCATTCATTTTGTCTTGCATGCACCGGGCGAGGCGCATTATTCAAACTGTATTGTATTTTAATTCCTATTTGAATACATGTATCAAGTTGCATTCACATAACATTTTAGAATAACCGAGCCCCTTTTAGTTGCATTTTTGTATGTGTTGCATTAGGCATCTTAACATAGCTAGGACCATGCATTGATTACTAACTAGCTTCTGTTTTGGCTCGGAGTACTAGGTAAGCTTTTACGCTTTAGCATACTGCATGAGATGTGTATGTTGCCATGTTAGCATGCTTGCCATGAGGCTAACTGCTTAAGTGTTTAACTGCATGAATGCCTGTGGATGAAAGCTTCATTACTTGAATTGGAACAATTCATCAAAATGTACGTTTTAAGCCCACTTGTTTGTGGCAAATCATGTTTTAAGCCCACTTGAGGGTGGCAAATCCGCGTCTTAGCCTACTTGAGGGTAGCAACTTCAAACCATTTTTGAAAAACAAACATGAGATGTTTTGTCCCAACTTGAGTGATTTAGTCTATACTTGTGTGCTGTGCGCATCACGTAGTAATTCTAGATTAATAACCGGAATAAGAACACATGTGTTTTTAAAAACAACATATCATGTTAGTAGAGGCCGATCTTTGATCGGGCGAGCAGGAGTGCTCATTTCAGGACCTTCCCCTCTAGTACCCAAGTTCCCGAGCCGAGGCAACTTTGGTGATGACGGACACGTGGCTTTAGGCACGAGTTAGGGTTTCCTAAATTTCTCAAAAACAAAATATTTAGGTGGCGACTCTAAAATCTGGCAAAGCAGTCCATGTTTGGCGCTTTTTGATTAAAATCAATTTTCCAAAACGATTTGCTGGATTTGGACTCTTTGGTGATTTATCAGTCTTATATTGCACTTTGTGAGATTAGATTCAGAACCGTGACATGAGTCCGAACTGTAGTAGCTAGAACTACAATTTATGCCCTCGCACGCGGAGCGGAGTTCCGGGCGGTCTACGGTCGCATGTCACGCGTCTCGAGATAAAACACGCCTAGGGCCGTGCTTCACGCGTCCTGAGATAGGAGAAAAATTGCTCGGGCTCGTGTTTCACGCGTCCCGAGATAAAACCCACCCAGGGCCACGCTTCACGCATCTTGAGATAGGAGAAAACCATTCGGGCTCGTGTTTCAAGCATCCCGAGATGAAACATGCCCAGGACCACGCTTCACGCATCCTGAGATACTAGTAATAGAAGTACAGGTAAAAAGTTCCAAACGATGCAATAGATGCACAAGATGGACAAACGCGATAGAGGGATTCATAATCATACCTGCAAAGTCATGCAGGTTCTCATGCCATGACACGAATGCCTCTAACTAGAACTCCTCTGAATGAACCTTACATACAATATCGTTTGCCTGTGTTGGCAAAGGAAGAAAGAAAGGGACGTAAAGGAGGAAACTTCTTATTGGTAAAAGCATAGCTAAAATAAACAAGTGCGATAGATGCACAAAGTGAACAAGTGTGATAAATACACAAAGTGAACAAGTATTACAAATCAATGCAGTGACGATGCATGTTTCATGCAAGGTAGACAACCTATGCATGATGCTGTTTGAAAGCACATTCTATGCAAGAAACAAGATGCACGTTCTATGAAAAACTAAATGCATATTCTATGCACGAATCATGAATGATGCAGGACACGCGTGCAACATAATTATTTATGAAAATGTATATTATATGCAACAGAAGAGAACAAAGATGTAATTTGACAAACAAAGTAAAGATGTTCGGCGACTACCTCCAATTTACCTCTTAGAGACTTTGCAACATGTTCAAAAAGGATACACCTTGTTCATATTGGCAGCTGGGGCATGTGTACGCACCGGAACACAGTTTTGAGATCATAAGAATCAATCGGGACCCAGCAGTGAATCTCCCATAGACTCCTTAGGGAACAAAGGCACAAAATAGCACCAAGACACAAATGAGGACCACCAGGCACCAGCCGGCCACAAGGGATGATTACTGCCACCTAGGCCAAAAGTCGCTTGTTGTTACAAATGTGGCTGCCACCACCCATGCACTTCCGAGGGTAAAACTGCCATTTCGCTCGGGCATTTATATACACACTTCAAGGCTTTACTTTTCATGCACCCACACATCCGAAAATCACCCTCTCTCTCTCTAGGTGATTCCTCTCTCTAGATTTACGCTTTATACACGTTTTCCAATGCCCCACGCAAACTTTTTTCATAAAACGCTCTTGATTCTCTACGCTTTGAATCGATCAGATTTTGATTTCGTCGCTTTTCTTGGGTTTTCACCACTCTAGGCTTGTACTCCTCGAGTTTCTCTCGAGTTTTGTGAACTTTGTTGGGTTTTGACTTTTTCTCCTATTTTCTCTCTCATAGGGTTAACTTTTTCGAAGTTTACCCTCTTTTCTTCATTCTTCATCATTTTTCACCCATATTTTCACCCACTTTCCAGATGGTGGATGATATTCCTCATGACGGAGCTACTCCTGAGGTTCCACCTCCATTATCAATCATTGCTGATCGTGAGGAGCCGGTGATTGCCAAGGTCGGTGAGGCGGCGGAGGGCATCGCAGCCGATCTTGAGGTAGAGTTCACGCCAGAGCTCGAGCTAGAGCCATTACCATTGAGGACACGACCCTTTGATCCAGTGACGTATCATCTTCGCACACTCATACTACTACCCAAAGGCATCAGGTGCTTCGGTGATTTCACTCATGGCGCGCCGGTGGAGCTACTGTTAAGGGAGCCTCACCCCACCTTTCCTATGGCACTTCCGAGGTACGAACTTTATTTCATGCATTCCTGCCTTTCCCTTAACTGTATTTCTTACATTGCCTAGCATCCGACTACTCTTTTATCACTGTCTTTCATCCGATTCACCTTTTGTCTACCATAGGGGGACTCTTGTGCTTACAGGGGATACGGGGAGACGACAACAAGAGATTGGTACGACGAGCTCCCTCCAGAGGTCCGCGACCATATTGATGAGGCCAACTTTGGCCTATTCTGCTCCAGGCTGTCGCGGCATATAGCAAGCCAGCCCCTTCTTGGAGTGTTGGTGGAGAATTGGTGGGACACCACTAACTTCTTCCACCTCTCTACTGCTAGGGAGATAATGATGACTCCTTACGACTTCGCCATGCTCATAGGGTTGAGAGTAGGGGGTGATTCGATCCCTTATGACATGACATGGGCGAGTGGGAGGCAGTATGGATCTACTTGCTGGAAGCACGCCCACCTCTGTACGACCTAGTGATGGTGAAGTACAGTTGGTTTTTTGAGCAGTTCCGTGGGAGCAAGCCTGGGACACCGGAGGAGGTGGAGCAGTATGCCAGAGGCTTCTTGATGTTCCTCCTCAATACCACCTTGTTTGTGAATAGGTGGAACACCGTGGGATTATATTTGTTAAGCGCTCTCGTGACCTTGACCCAGGTCTGATATTGTGATTGTGGTGGAGCTGGCCTTGCTACACTCTACGGCTACATGAGCTCTACTTCCTGCATGAGGGGAGAGTGGGTCAGAGGCTACTGGAGAGCCCGGAAAGTATGCACCACACCTTTGTATTTTTGCACTTATGCTTTTTGCTTTGCATTTTCTGCTTTCTATCTATATTCGATATCTGTTCATACACTGTGCTTTCTAGTTTGCACTTTCTGTATTTGTTCATACATTGTGCTTTCTGCTTCGTACTTTGCATCAAATATCTATTCATATCTATACATATTTATTCACAATTTCATAACACCACTGCCATTTTCTTACAATTATGGGACTATGCCCATTTCCCAACTTTGGCTCCGGAGCCAGTAGGCGAGATTCCCCCCATAGTGCCATACTCACGTCGATACGACGATCGGTGCCAATGCTGGAGCTGTGTCGACACGACCTTCGCCTTTTACCACCGCTACTTCGATACGGTGACTGCTGATGAGGTAACCCAAAACTCACAATCATTTTTTTGCTTTATTACTGCTCTGATTCAAATTGTGACATGTGTCGGCAACTAACAATCTATACATTCTCTGTTTGCAGGTTACATGGGAGCCTTGGGCGATGATGCCGGCTAGTGTAAGGGACTAGTATGCAGGGGCTTGGGGCACCTCTTGGTTCCAAATTTTGCTAGAGGGCCCAGTCTATCGGGCTTGGTTCTTAAGTGAGCACTTTGTACGCCAGACCACAAGCTCGCTCGATCTGGTTGTTCCCATGCCACCCCCAGCGTCCATGAGGACAGCAGATAGCCTAACAGTTGAAGCAGTCATCTAGTTCATGGTAGGCCCGGATGCTGACTTCTTTAGAGTGGAGGGCGACTACATGACGTTCATCCAGACTCATATCACACCCCCTTTGATAGACGTTCGCGCAGGCGAGGCAGCAGGAGCTTCTATGACGGGTGAGGCTGTTCGGGCGACTAGGGCCCATACTAGAGGGGTCCCTCTTATTGGGCAGACGATCAGTTGGCCAGAGATTCCCACTACGCTCACATGTTGGCGGCTGATTGGGACAGCTTACGAGATTTCAATTGAGCCAGCAAAGGCGAGGCAGGAGTATGTCAGAGCTCGAGGCGTACCTCAGGTATGAACCACACTTTGCACCCCATATTTTCCTTTTCAAATTACTCTAGATACTGATCATTCAGATGCACTTACAGCCACCTACGGAGTATACAGAGAGCCTCCTCGAGCTAGTTGCTTCTCTGGCTGGCATGGTACTAAGGAGACATACGTTGCTTGACCTTCACGGTATCCAAGTATCTTTTCTATTTTCCACATACATTTCATTGCTACCATCACACTGTTGTGCACCACATTATCACATTCCCACTAATACACTGACATGCATACCATCATAGTCAAACCACCATACACTGCACTAATTCACTGCACTAACATGCTGTACTCATACTATACCTTTTGCACTCATTCCGTATACATACAGTGTATATGATATGTTGTTTCTCCAGGTTCCATCTGTACTGAGGACACCAGCAACGGCGGCACCTCCTCCGGCGATAGAGAGGAGAGGTAGACAAGCCCCAGCACGTGGCCGAGATGGGTGCCGAGGTCGAGACAGAGGTAGGGGTACCCGGAGTCAGAGCGGTGAGTCAGAGCCTATATTGAGCAGGGATGATACTGAGACCTACGACTCTAAAGAGGCAGTGAGCCGACATTCTGAGTCCGAGGGCGGAGAAGATGATGTTGTCTTTGAGGCAGGATCTAATTCAGATAGCGGTGCGAATGGAGACAGTTCCCCTGAGTCCCCTCCGAGGAAGAAGACAAAGAGGGCCTCTCGAGCTTGAGACGAATGGCGCCGATTTTTGCACTTTTCGGCTTAGTTTCCTTTTGTATGATAGCTTAGCTCATGTATAGCTTCAGATAGGTTTTACTTTTGCTTTTGAAAATTGTACTTCCTTTTGTAAAAACCATGATCAGAATAAAATCTCGCAGTTTTTATGAAAAGTGTTATCATATTTGCATCATGAGCACCATATTTGCATAAAATGAAAATGGAGTTGAACAACGAGAACGCTTGATTAAAATGAAAACAATGTTCTTAACCGGGTAATGAGCCGACCAACAACCAAAATACAAAATACAACTCGATAAGCAAAGCCAAAAACAACTCAAATACAGATATACACACTTGCTAAAACGAAAGACCCAAAACAAGACCTCAAAACACAAAGACCAAGACAAAAACTAGAGTGCCAAAGACTACTGGACCAGTGCAGGGCCGCATACAAGGGGTCAGCCACAAAAGGATGTTGTCGGCCACCATTAGTAGCCTATCGGCCACTAATGAGTAGGACCACCAGAATGTTGACAGCTGGACTCCACTCACAGCCCTATCTTCCACAAAAGGACCTCCTTCGTGATTTCTTCTCTAGAACTTCATTTTTGCTACTGTTTTTTCCACAAATGGAGATTCTTCTTGCTGAAAAGCTTAAGGATTGGATAGCCACTTTAGACGGCACTGAAAAGGTAAATTTCTGAGGTTTTGGCATAAACATACTTTTTTTTGTTAAGCCATACTCCACTTTACTTTCTGTTCCTTCATGCCATAGCCCGATGCTGGGACCCCATTACGCATGTATTTCGCTTCGGAACACAGGAAATGTGCCCGACTCTTGAAGAATTTCGAGCATTAATGGAAACCCGGCGCGATAAGGAAACCATACCTCAGCCTCGTTTTGGCCACGCCCAAACTTTGGAACAAATGTGTGGGCTCACTTTGGCCCATGACGGAGAGCTGGATATACTCAACTTGGTTCACCAATTTTCTAACGTCGGGGACAGAGGTTACCTCCTCTGGTGAAGCTTTCGCCAACACGCCCTCTGTTTATGTATGCTAGTGCATTTCCTCTTTGCCCCTAGTTTCAGTGGAGCTCATATCTGGTTGATCGAGGTGGCACAAGGCCTAAAAGAGGGTAAAAGTGGTATTAGCGCAGCATTGGCCGAAACGCTGACGGGTTTGGATACAGTTCATTGACAGGAAACCACCAGGTTTGCGGGAAGTCCACTACTTCTTCAAGCAATATTTCCCACCTTTTGTAATATATATGCCTCACATATCACTCGGCACTCACATTCTATTTTCTCTTAAAAACCCTTTCTTTACTTTTCTCTCCACCAACATCTCTCTGTTCTTTAATCTCTCTTATTTTTCATCACTTCCTAGATATGGCTCATGGTTAAGCTAAAAGTAGTGGACCCTTGCCTTGAATATTCATCTCGAGCTTACTTTTTCTGTCAGCAGCTGGTGGACTTTCCCAATGAGGGATGGTGGTACAACTGGATGTGCAATAGATCGGCAGCAGGCATAGCCTAACATTGCCCCTGGCTTGATTTAGTCAAGATGAGCTACAGCAAGACTTAGCGGCTTGGTATATAGCTGATCGGTCTGACGCACTATGTGTTCTACTTCCCTTTCTAGTTCAGATGCCAGTTTGGACATACTTAGATTTGTCCGGGTGAGGGAGTAGAATACCTAGCTCCATTTCCCATTCATGCTTCAAACCCCACTCGATACCTCACTGCTTGGAGAACAAGAGAGCTTCTAGCCCCTACCCCTAGTTTCAGTTATGCCCTTTCTGGCGAGTGCTTGGCTTGGCTCAAGGAGGAGGCATAGGTTGGGCCAACTTTGGCTGTAGAGGCTTCCACAAGCACAGGTAGAGAACGCAGAAGCACTTGACTCGTCTATGCCCCTAGTTTATTGCTTTGACCTTTCTTTTCAAGTTTCATGTAAAAGAAACTTTAATTTGTATAAGAGAGTTGGAGAATGTACTTAATGTTGAAATCAATGAAATTGAAGTTGTGAGCACTAAAAATTTTCCTTTTGGTCCAAAAATGGTCTAAGTTGTAAAAGGTAAATTTTGAGCAAAATCAACTTGTATTAAAACTTTTCGAAACCATTTTCAAAAATGATAACCACCTGACACGCGCAGAATCAACTCTCAAGACGTACAACCCCATATCTGCAAATCATAACTGCCCTTGACTGAACACCACTACTGCTTTACATTGTAACCAACTTTGAAGTTCACAACCAATGAAGATCACAACCAAGCTACCAGATAATGAACAAAGATGACATGATCAAACATATAGACAGGATAGTTGAGCTTGAGATAGTTACGGCTGAACTTTAAGATACAGTTGCCTTCGTATCTCGAAGATGGGAATTAGGCCTTACGTAGTTTGGTTCGGGTTCACTCGAGTATTGACTCTCTCCTTTTGCGCTCTAACTTTTTGCCAAAGCCATCGTAACGGGGTTTTCGACCTTGCGAGCTTAGTTTTTCTTTATTTCGAATTTTTTCTGCTCTAACTTTTGCCTAGGTCGCCCTTTTGGATTTTCGGCTTACAGAGCCTCTCAAGGGTAATATTTCTTCAACTTGTCCATGTTGTTCGGCTGTGAAAATTTCAGGACATCTAGGTCTATAAGAAGAATTGCTCCACCCGATCAAATAGATTTGATGATATAAGGACCGGTCAAATTAGGTCTAAACTTGCCCCTAGGGTTATGAATGGGAGCTCAGTTGTCTTTGAGCACCAGATCTCCTTCCTTGAGATTCCTGGACTTAACCTTCTTGTTAAAAGCCCTAGCAATTCTACGCCGGTAGCCCTGAACATGATACAATGCCTTCAACCTTCTCTCATCAAACAACATTAACTCCTTGAATCTATTTTGTTGCTAGTCTGCCTCCGCTATCTGACACTCAACCATGACCCACAGTGATGGTAGAACAACTTCCATACCATAAACAAGAGAATAGGGGGTCGCCCCGGTAGATGTTCAGCTTGAGATTCTATAGCCCCAAAGTGCAAACGGCAATTTCTCTGGCCAGTCCCTGTAAGTCTCCACCATCTTCTGTAGAATTTTCTTGATGTTTTTGTTCGCAGCCTCAATGGCTCCGTTAGTCTGTGGCTGTAAGTTGATGACTTGTGCAAAGCCACGTTATACTTCTTGAGCAAATCTATCACCTCTTTCTTGAAGTGTGAGCTGTTATCTGATATGATCTCATTCAGAACTATGTATCAGCAGATGTTGTTGTTCTTGATAAACTTAGCCACATACGACACCTTCAGCACAACATACGATTAGGCCTCCACCCACTTCATAAAGTAGTCGATCGCTACCAGAATGAACTCATGCCCGTTTGACCCCTTTGGCATGACTGCCCTAATAATGTCTATCCCCCAAACGGAGAATGGCCAAAGTGAAGTCATGTTGTAGAGTTTCAATGGCGAAATGTTCATGCGATTAGCATGAATCTGACACTTGTAGCATCGCCGTACAAAACCAATACAGTCTTCCTCCATAATAGACCAGTAATACCCTTGTCTGAGGATTTTTCGGGCTAACATCACACTGTTCATATGTGCTCCACATTCTCCCCTGTGGATGGCCTCCGTAAGGCACTTTGATTCCTCTTCTTCTACACAAAACTTGTGCCTTCCTAGATGGCCTCTTTTGTGAGCTTACCTTCGCAAATAATGTATTAGACGGCCAGACGCCGTATTCCTCATTTTTCATTGGCATTTGCCCCTGGTGGATACACCTCATTTTCCAAGAAGTTCCAAATATCGTAATAACAGAGGTTTTTATCTGAAGCCTCATCTATTGCGATAACAGTCTCGTAGGCCAGTGTGTATTTCTACTCAATAATGATCAGACGCATCCTGACTCCCAACGGGATGTCTACCATAGAAGATAGAGTTGCCAAAGCATTAGCGAACCTATTGTTTTCTCTTAGCGGATGTGTGAAGGTCAACTTTTCAAACCTCGGGATCAGCATATCCAAGTATGATGGTAAACCTTCATCTTCTCTTCTTTGACCTTCCAGTCTCCATATGCTTGAGAGACAACCAAGTTCGAGTTTTCGATAACATCCAACCGTATTGCCCCTAGTTCCAGGGCAGCTTCTAAACCAGAAATACACACTTTATTGTTGGACACCTTGAACTGAAGTTTGAAGGCTAAAGGTATATGGGAGTCATCAAGCGCTATTAGCAACACACCGATCCCATAACTGTACTGATTAGACGCTCCATCAAAATATATCGTTCAGGTTTCCTTCTCAACATGCAGAATATCTTCATCTGGGAATAGGTATTTCACTACCTCATCTCCCAGGAATTCCACTATGGCTCTTCCCTTAACCAACTTGCGGGTAACATATTTGAGATCGAATTTGGAGAGGAGAAGCAACCAACGGGCTAGCCTACCCATAAGTGCCGGTTTCTCAAAGAGATATTTGATCTGATCTAATCTCGAAACCATGATTATAGAGTGAGCTAAGAAGTAGTGCCTTAACTTCCTAGTAGCCCATACTAAGGCTAAGCAAGTCTTCTTGGGGGAAGTGTAACGGGTCTCATAGTCTAGCATTTTCTTGCTCAAGTAGTAGATGGCTTTATCCACCCTATCTTTAGATTCTTGAGCAAGCATGCACCCCATGGTAGAGTCCATTACTGACAAATACAGAATCAAAGGCTTCCCCGACTTTGGTGACGACAACACAGGCAGATTTTGGAGGTACTACTTAATTTGTTCAAAGACAAATTGACATCAATCATCCAAACTGAATTTCTTTCCTTTCTTCAGGAGACAAAATAGTGGTTCATAAGTCAAGGTTAATTTAGAGATAAATCGCCTTATGAATTGCACTTTACCCAGAAAGCCATGCACCTCCTTTTCAGTCCTTGGTGGTGGCATTTCTAGGATGGCCTTGATCTTGGACGGATCAACTTCGATTCCCCTCTGTGTAATTAAAAAGCCCAGCATTTTCCCTACCGTTATGCCGAAGGTGCACTTTTGTGGGTTTAACCACAATCTGTATTCCCTGATCCGTTAAAAGAAATTTTCTAGAGCGGTGTAGTGGCCCTCTCGGTCTTTGGACTTGACTATCATGTCATCCACATACACTTCGACCTCTTTGTGGATCATGTCATGCAGAATGGTGGTTATAAGCCTCTGATAAGTAGCTCCAACATTTTTCAACCTAAACGGCATAACCTAGTAGCAATATGTACCCCACGACGTTGTGAATGCAGTTTTCTCTCTGTCCTTGGGCACCATCAGAATCTTGTTATACCCGGAAATTCCATCCATGACGGAAAACAATGCACGGCCCGTGGTGAAGTCCACCAACTCATCAATATACAGCAGAGAAAAGTCATCCTTTGGACTAGCTTTGTTCAAGTCTTAAAAATCAACACAAACCCGAATTTTGCCATCCTTCTTTGGCACGGGGACGATATTGGCAACCAGGTCGGATAGTTGGATACCAACAAGAATCCTGCATCGATCTATTTAGTGACCTCTTCCTTGATCTTTGCAATTTTTGCTTTACTGGTCGGGCCTTAGGGTCAAGAGGGATCCGGTGTTGTACGATCTCAAGGTCGATTCCAGGCATGTCTTCGTAGGACCACGCAAAAACATCTTTGAAATCTTTTAATAAAGCGACTAAGCACTCGCGTTCCTCTGAAGACAACGTAGACTCGATCTGGACCAAGCGTGGATCCTTCTCAGTGCCTACATTAATGGCAATGATTTCATCAATACAGGGCTTAACATACCTCTCATCTTCTCGATTAATCAAGTTTTTCAAAGCTAGAGGAATTTCTTTCTCTTCGTTTTCATTAAAATTTTGAAAATCTTGAACCATGTAATAAAAAAGCGGCACGAAGAAGTACTCAGAATCTACAGAGTTCTTATTCAAAAGGTCCAGATCTTCGGTTACAACAGACTCGAAGGAAAAGTTGAATAAAGACATAGACAGGACTTTGGTATCCGGGTTACCACCCCCAGAAATACCAGACTCGGACTCAGAAGAACTTGAATCGGATCTTGACCCCACAGACTCAGTGGAATCAGATTCCAGCTCATCACCCGATTCAAAACTGGACAGATAGCCTTCTTTCAGCTTCCAGATAAGATATGGTGCCCCTGATACATCCAAAATGCTGCTGGTTGGGTTCACACACAGTCCTTCCCCGATCATGGAGACAGTAAGGTTATCCCCCAAGTTCTCTAGGTCGGTCATAGGATCTATTAGGAGACCAGCCGGTGCTGCCCCTACTCCAGGTCCACTGCTGTCTGAGTCACTTTCCATGCTCTGTTAAGCTTTGATGCTTAGCTCAACCCTTTCCTCGTCATCGTTGTCTTGCAGCTACAGATCAAAGAATATCTCGAACTCGGGAACCCGCTACTTGGAGGAGTTTACCTATGGCTTGGGAAAGCCACAAAAGGGGAAATCCTCTCATTCTCGAACAAAATAGCCATTTAGTGTTCCTTGGATCGGCCTGTGGACAAGGTTGTAATGCTTTCTAGCTCTCTTTGCTTCAGCTCTACCCCTCATTTCTTTGCCTTTTCTAATCCAGTCCTCTTTGGTGGGTACAAAGCCTAGTCCAAAGGTATACGGGTTGTGTGGTACATCTACCAATGCTGCAACCCCTTCTCAACCACTCGGTCCAAGCCTCATTCTTGGAACATGCTACAGTTTGTTCATGAAATAGATAGATTGGGCACTCACATACATGCCTTCATCTACAGCCAAAATGGTTTGCACTGTCCAGGCTTCAGCCAGGGTGAATCCCGAGAGGAATTCATCCTCCATACCATGGTTGATCTCCAGCAGTGGCATAGTTACCTTTGGTGGCAGATGAATGGATGAATTTCCAAAGACAATTGCTATCCCTCCCCCATGAGGGTATTTCAACATTTGGTGGAGAGTAGAGCAGACAGCCTTCACATGATGCAACCAGGGCCTCCCTAGCAGCAAATTGAAAGTAGTCGGCACATTTAAGACATGGAACTCGACCTCTTGCTCAGCCGGGCCCACCTGGACTTTGACTTGCACTGTGCCTATGACCTCTCTACTTGTGTTATCATATACTCAAAATTACTTTGGATGTGGGAACAAAGTCCACTGGTTTGAGGCCAATTGCATAGGCAGTGCGAGAAGAGTAGACATTAATGGCCGAACTGATATCTACCAACACCATCGGCACCCATTTCTCCTTGCATTCCACTGATATGTACAACGGTTTATTGTGAGCTAAGCCCTCCGGTGGCAGCTCTTTGTTAGAGAAGGTAAGAGTTGGCCTGGCACTACCTGGAAAGACCAAACCCACAAGCTGCTCATGAGTGGTGTCAATGGACAATTTAGCCTTGTCCATTGCTGACAACACTGTTTGCTGGTGTACTCGTGAGGCCATGAGAAGACCCCAAATGGAGATATCAGCTTGAATTTTCTTAAGTTGTTTCAATACTACCTCTTCTTCTAGTTGTTTCTCTTTCTATATCTCGACTTCTTTGTCTTTTCCAGACGCCTCAGCTTGATCCAGGTGCAACGGTCTAAAATATCGCCCACTTTTTGTCAGATGGTCTTTTTCTTCATCATACCACGTATTGTCTGGAAGACCATCGCCCCAGTCTTCATCGGTGTGGGCTAGATGCAGATCATTGTCATCCCACCATTCGCTCTTAATGGCTGACAAACAGTTATCAGGCTCTACTTGTATCACCTTTACATCACTGGTATCCCCCACAGGGTGTGGTGTATTCACAGCTTCCCGGCTGTCCTCAATCCTTTCCCGTTCAAACTGCCTCAATGTAGTTTCCTGTTTAGTTTCCACAGTATTCATAGCGCCCACTTCCTGGATTAGATTTTCCACACCAACGTTCTCTGGCAACTTTCCTTTCTCATCAGCCTTTCCAGCTACAGTAGCTACTTCTACTTCCTTTCCTTTTAGCTCATCCACTGTTTCTTCTCCGTTATTTGGCTCATCACTCAGCCACCCAGTATTATCAGTTGACCCATTCAGATCAAACCACCCGACATGCACATCCTCTTGATCTAGCTCATCAAAAAATTACAGGTTGTCCAAGTCTTCCTCGAGATCTGCCAAATCATCCAACTCTTGGCTCAGACCATCTTCTCTTACCACATTGATGCCTAACGAGATCGGTAGCAACACCTCAAGCCCAGCTTGAGTAGTTGGCACAATATAACCACTCGGGTCATACACCCTGTTAGATAAGTCCTCAGAACACTCTGGCAACAAATCAGTATCTTCCTCCAAGGTCAACTCCCTTTCTCCCGTAAGTCTCATCACCACAGGCTTGGGTTGAAGTTCGGACATGTCCATCATGCACAGATCTGCGCCTTCTGCAATGAACAACGTCGATTTTGGGAGGTGGGAAGAAGTGATATATACACTATGGTCATAAGGAATGGCCAGTATATGGATAAGGTTAAGATTTCATAGTGGAGGAACTTGATCGTGGGTTGGCAGTGGGTTGGTAGTTGTATTTCGCCTTTGGGGTGGCTGGAGGGTGCAATGACCTTGTTGTCGATGAGATCCTGAATCTCATGACATAAGCGGAAGCATTTGTCAGTGTCGTGACCATGCTGTTGGTGAGAAGCACAATATTTTGTAGGGTTGTGCTTAGATGGAAAAAGATCAGGGAGTGGGCGAGGTTCTAAAGGTTTGAGGTGCCCTTTTTTGACTAGCACCTTCAGGGCTTGAGAGAGAGTCATGTATATTTGGTTGAAGGTCCTTTGAGATCGGGTAGGATTGGACAGTGTTTATGAGCCTATATTGGCAAAGGGGTGGGCAGTTTTGGTTGTAGTGACAATGTTTACATCTGACGGCCTCGCAGTTGTGCTACCACTGACAGCATTGGAACTGCGAACAAATGGCCTTTTGGTTGGCTCTTTCTTGTCAAGAATTAGCCCCTGCTTCATGGCATCTTCAATCTGAACCCCTATTTCATGGAGATCTGAAAACATGGATAACGGGAGAAAAATCATCTTTTGTAGCAGCATACCTTGGAGATTTCAGACAACCATCCTTGTTTGATCCTTCTCGGAAGGCCTCGTGGTCATCATCGAGGCTTTAGCTCCCCACCTTGTCACAATATCAGAGAAGCCCTCCTTCGGCTCTTGACGTGTTGCCTCGAGATCATAAGTTGTGACCTCGATCTGTGTATGGCAAGAGTACTGAGCCATGAAGGCTTCAGCCAATTCCTCCCAATTTCATTTCACTAAATCCTCCAACTTAGCATACCAGAAGGCCGCTATGCCTGACATAGTGCGACCGAAAAGGGATAGCTTCTGCAATCTGGTTAAGCCCATAGGTCGCAAAATATCTGAGAATAATCGCAAATGCACCATTGGGTCCTCGAAATCATCAAAGCGATCAATGTGCGGCATTTTAAACCGCTCTGGTAAGGTAACAACAAATTCGCTATACCCTTCCTCCATATCAGGAATGGAGTTGACCCCTTGCACTTTCTTGAATAATTTCTCCAGTTTATTGACCTTGAGTGTAGTTGGGTCAACCTCGAACTCGAATAGTGCCTCAGTTTGATAAGCCAGGGCTTTGGAAGCCTGTGTCGGGATAGGTTCCACTGGAACTGGAAAAATCGAGACAACCTAATTTTGTGGATCTTGAGCTACGGCAGCAGTATTAGCATTAGCACCGGGTACAGGGATAGCTGTAGTGGGTACATGAGATGCAGAGGCTTCTGTTGGTTGTGGTTGCTGTTGTTGTAGCCTGGTTATAACCTCGGCCTGACGGGCTGTGACCTCGGCTTAGCGAGCTGCATCATGCTGTAGTGCTTCTACTGTTTGTTGTAGTTGAAGTATCAAATCCTCTGTATTGGCTGGGGGATACTGTGCCATCAAAATAGGCAACTGTGCTTGTGCTGAACTGGTAGTGGATGACTGTTCCCGAACCTGACTAGACACAGGTGAGCTGAGAGGCCACTACTGTAAAAACTAAACTGGTGAATTCTACCTGATTCTCCTCCGTCATGTAACCGATGGGAGTGAAGTAAACATAGCCTGTCCCCAAACAAGATCCCCAACTTTACAAAGCCTTCTGACTCAAGTCCAGAGTACTTGGGGGATATCTGAACTTTTTGAAGCTATGATTCTAAGTTGCCTAACAAAAAGAAATAAAGTAAAAGATCAACAATTAGAAACTGCATAGCACCTCAGCTAAGATGTTTACCAAGATAGATACGATCAAAGCTATAAGACTGTACTCAACACTAAACTTTGCCCTAAAACAAGTACCATATGTACCACTGAAATGTACATTTCTGCATAGTTTCACTGTAAAGCACATACTAGTTAAGAGAGAACCAAAACATCCCTATGAGGGGGTAGGGTTACCCTGTCCTAGTTTCGTCAGGAACTAGGGTTCACTATTACAATCAAGCAGTTTTCATGCAATCCTAGATTTTAGGTGAGCATCATGTCCTAGTTTGGAACAATCACTATAGTTTCACTATATGCAACTAGGCCCAATGGTCAAAAAGGGTACCTCAGCAAGACCACCTAATATACCTCTCACCCCTAACACCGAGAAGTGAAAGGAGGATCAAATGGAACATCAATAGTCCAGATCCAAGGGTTGTGTTCCCATCATGTAGAGCTTACGACCAGTCAGCCTTTTGGCAAGCTTTTAGGCAAGCCTCCAGCAAATCGTCTAGGATAGAAGATGGAAATCACAATGACTTAAACGCACCAATGCAAATGCAATGCAAAGAACATATAAGTGTAGATAAGATTTCACATCATGAATTTCAAGTCAAGTTCTCTAATTCCCCAGCAGAGTCGCCAGAAACTGTTGCTCGTCTTTTCGTGCTCCTTTCAGAATATGACTAGCCCTACAGTTCGGACTCCAGCGGTTATGAATCTGATCTCACAAGTGCAATGTGAAATAGATAAACACCAAAGAGTCCAAATCCAACAAATCTTTTGGAAAATTGATTTTGAATCAAATTGCCAAAAATGGACTGCTTTGCCAGATACAATATCGCCACCTAAATGTTTTGTTTTTGGAAAATTTCGAAAACCCATGACTCATGCCAAAGGCCACGTGTCCGTCATCGCCAAGATTGTCTTGGCTTGGAAACTTAGGTACGAGAGGGGAAGGTCATGAATTGAGCACCCCACTCGCCCGATCAAAGATCAGTCTCTACTATTCATGATGTGATTCTTATTTACCTTATATGCTCTTGTTCCAATTATTAGACTAACATTACTATGTGACGCACACAAGTATAGACTAATTTGCAAAAATTGGAACGTTTTGATTTAAGTTTGTTTGAAAAATTGTTTTCGAACATGCCACGTGAAAAATTGGGCTTACATATACTTTGATCAAACCATTCCAGTTTATGCAATTAACTTTCATCCACAGTCATCCAAGCAATTTATCAATTAAGCATTTAGCCCCATGGAAAGCATGCTAGACATGGCAACAATCACACTCATGCAATTATGCTAAAGCAAATAAAGTGCTCACCGAGTACTCCAAGGTGAGCCAAAAGAAACAAAATAATTAAAAAGATGCATGCTCCTGCTCGATACAATATGACTAATGCAACACATGCAATATGCAATTAATAGGCTCGGCTACTAATTATGACATGTGAACCAATTTGATAGCATACGGTTTAAACACATTTTCAACGAAGTATTTAAATGACAATGCTCATTAGAATGATGAACCGAGCCTTGATTCATGCAAGACAAATGGATGCAAACATGGGAAATGCTTAATTCAAACATGATGCTCTATTCTAACCATCATAAGCAGATAAATAAAAAGGAGAAAGACGTGGGGTTGGAAGATATACACGTTTATTACAATTTGCCTTAGCGCAAGAGGGTCCGAATGAACTAACTAGCTAAGCTAATTAACTAGCTATTAAAAAATGAATTAACTACTTATTATAAACTAACCATTCCAGCTAGTTAGTACAAAATCAATAGCACTAATTAATTAACTAATTAACTAATTACAACAAATTAACTAGCTATTCTAACTAATTAATTACAACACAAATTGAATTAACTAACTAATTACAACATGAATACAACATGAAATAAATAGCTAAACTAATTAGTCAACCATGGGAAGCGAGTAATGCTCATGCATACGCGCGGATTTCCACCCGAAAAAAGCCATTGTTCTGCTGCTAGGAAGCCTCTATTGCCCATTTAGAACACTTGCATTATTTTTCACCCTAAAACCAGCTCTGTTCTACTTCAAAAAAGCCACTGCTGGGTTTCGTAAAGGTGGTCGACAGGCCAAAAATGGTGGCCAGCCGGCCACAAATGAAGCCTGTCATCCAAAAGAGTTGGCCTGTTGGCCTCAAAATCCCGGTTCCTCCTGCTACAATAGAGAGCAAACAAAGCACAACCAAGGTATTCTCAAGGGTATGTTTGTACAGCTTACCCCTCCTTATCATCAAAACAACTCAAAGGAGTGGTAAATTTGATTCACAAGCCATCAATCGATGCAATTTCATTGCATGATGGCCTATGAACCAAAGTTTACAAGTTCAATAAATGCGAGAATAAAAGACTCTTAAACCCCCTCCCTATCATGAATTGATCAAGGGAAGTGGTTGGCATTGACTCTTGAACCATTTACATCACTAGCAAGTATGAAACAATTCAAGACTCAAGGGTTCAATTAACGTCCGATTGAACTCTAACCAAGTTATCTTGTATCACTTTTAGTTCTCATTTTAATACTCCACTTTAATTACCAACCATTCCTTAATCAATTAAGTCCAAAAGTGTGCATTAAGTCCTCTAATGGAAAGGAGCTCCAAACCAAGAGTCGTTTTAGGCATGAGAGAAGTGTCATGCCATTGGTAATGAACCCCCAAAGGGATTAAATCATTAAGCACAAAACCTCAATCTCATACTTTAAACAAACAACTAGTTTGAAATAACTTTCAAAGTAAAGAAAAAGCCCAGAAAGGAGGGAGGTTGCAGAGGTGTTTAAGAGTGATCACAAGTATGGAAAGCCATAAACAAATGCCATCAACTCAAGTACGATAGTGGCTAAGGCCTAAACCCCCAATCCTATGAGGACAATTACACTAGAAGTATGCAATACAAGGCTCAAATGCAACAAGAAGCTAAAAAAAGTCCTAAATTAGTCCTAAAACATGCTAGAATTAAGACAAAAATAGCTAGATCAATAAGTTAAAACATATAGCTATGTAAGCTAGTAAGCAACGCATAAGGAAGGGAGGCTACCCCCTCCATTTTTGGACTTCAAAAAATGGTTTTAGCCACTGAAATAACTCTGAAATTTAGTATTAAAATGCTCAAAAAAAGTTGACAACAATGTGGGAAACACAAGGGTAAAGGCCTTGAAAGCTAGGTAGAAGGAATGGTGAGCCACCCCTCCACCCTTATTGGCCTTAAATCACAAGTTTCAGCCCAAAATTACAGAGTTTAAACAGTCTAAAAATAGGCCAAAATAGCCCTAAAACATTAGGCAAAATAGCAAGAAAAGCAAAACAATAAACTAAGACTTATACCTCTTGAAGAGGAGAACTCTTTCCAAGTGTTAAACCAACACTTACACACCCTCAAGAGCT
Organism: Camellia lanceoleosa; assembly: GCA_025200525.1. NCBI lineage: Eukaryota > Viridiplantae > Streptophyta > Magnoliopsida > Ericales > Theaceae > Camellia > Camellia lanceoleosa. The sequence goes on from CM045766.1 coordinate 30,426,193, forward strand.
CAAAGTAGGCTCAAAAGTACCTCAGCTCCAATACCACAAGGTTTGGTTTAGGGTATATGGGCAAAAGCTTGCAAAAGGGTAGGAATTTGCAAGAGAGAGAAAGAATTATTTTTGCTCCAAAATGTTCAACCCCCAAAAATGGAAGGGCAAGTCTCCTATATATAGAAATCCATGAAACTCCTTCAGAAATATCAATACATACACGTGTAAGCAAGTGCATGCACTTGTGGGAACAGCTGGCTAAGCCAGCAAAATATCTGCAAAAAACACACTTGTGGCTAGCAGGCCACAAATTCTGGCTAGCCACACAAGTGGTCGGTAGCCAAGAACAGTGGCCGGCAGGTCACTAGGGTTTTCAAGCTTGAAAGGCTGCTGTTTTGGTCCAAAATCAGGCAAAAAGGGTGTGTAGGATTTGAAGGTTCAAAGCTATGACATTCTGCTGAGGACTTTGAACACTTAGTAAACATATACAACTTCATGATCTGGCGCGCAAGCGATGGCGTGCAAGTCGTAAGGGCAGTTAAAAATGGAGTGTCTACAACTGCGCATACGATCATTGTGCATTCTTATTGTTGCTTGTTTTCACATTATTGTTTCATATTATTGTTATAGATATTCTCGTTGTATTGATATTTTTGAAATCATTGTTATTATAATTCTTGTTGTAATTATTTTTTATGTCTTTGTAGATAGCTAGTTATTTGTTTATTATTCATTCGGATTTGTAATAGTTAGTTTATTTGGACACTTGCACATTCGGACCCACTTGCACGTGGGCAAATATGTAATAATTGTGTATGTCTTCCAACCCCATTTCTTTCTCCCTTTTATTTACCCACTTATAATGGTAGCATCATATTTTACTTAGCATTTTCCATGACTTGCATCCATTCGTTTTGCATGCATAGGGGTTCGGCTCATCATACTAACTAATGTTCATTTCAAATTCTCTACTTGAGTACGTGATTTATCACATGTCTCAAATTGAATCATATACCATGCTAGTAGCCGAGCCTATTAGATTGCATGATCATATGTGTCACATTAGTCATATTGCATTTAGTTAGGGGCATGCATGTTTTCTAATTATTTTGCTTTGTTTGGCTTGGTTTGGAGTACTAGGTAAACATTTATTGTTTTAGCATATCGCATGAGTGTGATTGTCGCCATATCGAGCATGCTTTTCATGAGGCTAATTGCTTAAATGATATAACTGTTTGAATGCCTATGGATGAAGGCTAATTGCTAAAATTGGGATAAATTGATTAATGTACATACAAATTCACTTTTTCAAGTGACAAGTATTCAAGCCAATTTTCAAAACAAACATAACATCAAATTATTCCAACTTTTGCAAATTAGTCTATACTTATTTGTTCTCACATAGTAAAAATAGCTAATAATCGGAACAAGAGCATATAATGTGAATAAAAATCACATCATGATTAGTAGAGACTGATCTTTGATGGGGTGAGAGGGGTGCTCAATTCATGACCTTCCCATCTCATACCTAAGTTCCTGAGCCAAGACACTTTAGTGATGACGGATAAGTGGCTTTTGGCACGAGTCACGGGATTCCTAAATTTTTCAAAAATATTTAGGTGGCAGCTCTGAAATCTGGCAATGCAGTCCATTTTTGACATTTGATTCAAACATCAATTTTCCAAAAATTTTTTTGGATTTGGACTCATTTGTGTTTATCTATTTCACATTGCACTTGTGAAATTAGATTCAGAACCACGGGAGTCCGAACAATAGGGCTAATTGTATCCGAACGGAGCACGAAAAGCAAGCTACACAATGATAAACTTTCTCGTGTTTCGTTGCCTTGATAACGCGATTGTTATTTCTATTAATGCTTGTTATATAAATGTGGCATATGTATTTGTTGTGGCATCATGGTAAGAGTGTTGAGTGTTGTGAGATGACAGTTGATGAGCCTAATTTTGAAAATAAATTTTTCCTAGTGTTATAACCTCGGATGGCTCTGTTGAGTAAAAATGTTGTGGAGTTAATCTGAATTGTAATGAGGGATTTCACTAAACAGCTATGTACAAGTTAGTTATGGGTGATAATGTGTTCTGATTAACACCTTTGTTTTCGGGGAATTTTTATAAAACTTTTGAGTTTTGCTTGAACGGCAGAAAATATATTTTGGTTTATGATCGGTGTGCGTTTTGGGCACTTGTGGGAAATGTTTTATATTCAAGAGAATGATTTTCAAAGAATCAAGAAAATGATGAAAATTTTCTTTTTAACAAAGTTCTATTATCATTTGTTTTACTTAGAATGATGGATGATGTATGGTGACTTAGCTTGAATTGCTAATTTTGGGTTTGTGCATTTGGTTTTGAGGAGTGTTTTGGCATTAATGAGGCTTGTATGTAGGGGTGTTGTCTTTGACCTTATTTTGTTGTGAGTTCTCTTCTTCTATGTTAGTTCACCGAAACCTTTATTGTTAGGATTTTCTTTAGTGTTCTAGTGCTAAACACTTGGGGGTGTTTGGGGCGTGTTATGGTGGTTGTCGCGTGGTTAATGCCTTTGGCATGCGTGTGGGTGTTGTTTTTTTCTCTTATCTCATAGGGCCAATAAATTGTATGGGTCGAGGTGGCATTCGTGATTTCTTTCTTGAGTTTTGTTGTTCGGGTGTCTTTAGGGCCTCGAAAGGTTGAATCGGGATCCAAGAATTTCTCCCAAGTATGGATCTAACCTTAAGTTGGTGGTTGTGCTTCCGGTTGTGATTGAGTTGCCTCTGTTTCAGCCTTATCTTTAATTTCGAGGATGAAATTTCCTAAGGTGGGGAGGTTGTAGTATTCTAGAAATTTTCTTCATCACTCGAGCGATAGATTGTTCACTTGAGTGGTCGGGCTTGTCACCTAGTACTTTTGCAGGTCTGTGATTCTAGTTATTGTTGATGTTCGCTCGAGGGAAATATTAGTCGCTCGAGCAGTCTACCTGTATGGTCTGAACTTCTGGGAGTTCGCATTCTACGCTCAAGTGATGGTTTCACCGCTCCAGCGGTCTGTTCGGGAATCAGCACTTTGAAAAGGCATTTTGGTTCAACTTTCTCTCTCCGCTTCTTCTCTTCTACCATTTTTGTGGGTTTCAAGCTTTCTAGCTTGGGCTTCATCTATTTATTCTCACTTTCTACCTATAGTGCTAGAGATCAAAATGTAGAGGATCGCAAGAGCTTCATTTTAATATGAGTAGATCATGTTTTTATCGCCATGGATTTTTCGGCTTTCTCCTCGTCGCAAGGATTTCTTTGTTCCTTTTCAATATTTCGTCTATAGATAGACATATGGTAGATTTTGTTGCATAAAAATCATACCCATTATGGATTTTTTTGAAAATTATGAAAGGGGATCTATGGTTTGTTATTTGGGGTTGAAATTGTTAAATTGATTGTTGTGTGGGTTAATTCAGAAGTAGCTTAACATGTTTGTATTGAGAGGGATAAAAAGCCCTACTTTAATATTTTAGCTTCATAAATTAAGAGGGGGTAAAAGTGAATAGTGTTTATAAATTGCTAATATAGATTGTGTAATTGTGTTAATAGCTAAAATGGAGAATTAACCATGGTATTAGAATTATTGTGGATTAATCATGTTGAGTTGAGTTGGGTTATGGCTTCGATATCCATGGATTAGTTTTGAGAAATGGAGTGAATTTGGGATAAAGATTTGAGTATGTTAACTTGTAAAATAAGATAATTGATTTTTGAAAAGAGAAAAAAACCATAATGTTTTGTAGTTCAGAAATGAACTTGAGGCTGGATTTTGAACACTTTAATTATTGCTATTATTGTTGGACTTAAGGTCTCGTGATAATTGGATTATAGTTTTACATGTATTAAATATATATTCTTAGAGGTTTTGTCCTTGGTCATCGATGGAAGATGACATTGTGATATTGAATAGATTTCATGTATGTGGTACACTTGAGTTATCCATGCCTATTGTATATTGTGATGGTTGGAAATGTACATGCGTTGAAAATAAAATGTACCATTACTTTTCAGTTAGCGCCTAGAGAATTGGCTACGCTTAGAATAAGAGGTACCAATACCTTCCAACTGGTGCCTGGAAAACTTGGCAGAGGTGCCATTACCTGCCAGAGGGGGTCTGGTAAATTAGTAGATGTATGATTCTCTTCTAGCTGGTGACTGGTAAATTGGCTTCAGTTATGGAAAGTTGTATCCCTGGCTTACCGTGCTTATGGTAGGTAGAGCAGAGTTTTGTTTATCATTATTGTCCCAGTGTAACTGTGTAGATCATGCATGTGGGAGCCAGAAAAATATCATAGCTATAGGGGTAAAATATCCTAAATAAATATCATCTATCCTCTATAAAAGGAGGAGACCCCATACACAAGAGGTATGCCTTTCTTCCCTACACTCCACACACAACACTCTATATCATCTATACTCTTCATTCATGGATTCTAACTTTATCATCGGAGTGTCCCCAGCCGGGAACCCCGGTTGAGTGGCGCCGACTATGTTTATCCTTGCAGATTACAGCAGACAAGCTCATCTCTTTGTTGGATCTCATCAACAATCCATCTGAGAGGATTTATTGGGTCTCACAATTGGCATCGTCTGTGGGAAAGAGCTAAAGAATTCAATGAAGAGAAGAATCAATACGACACCCAAGGTGCTCAGACCAGTGAGCACTCAATCTCTTTCTAAAAAAGGAGACCCACAACTGGGTCTTTGGCTTCTTTCATTTTGATTATGTTTTTTGCTAAAGTTTAGGCATACACATATATATATACACACACATCTATGTATGTATCTATTTGTGCTCACATATTTGATCAAACCTTTGTTGAATATTAATATTGCTTAGAAAGGTTGTCAAAACAAGATGAAGTTAGTAGCTCTGCAATTGGGTCTTGACTCTCTCTCTAGAATTGTTCTTGGCAAGCTACTAAAAAAAATAAAAATGCTGCCAACCGAGGAGTCGATTAGCTCATTCACTACTTCATTGCTTTGGACCACCGCCGGAATTATAAGATGCCAAATGTACTCCAAACCCAAATTTGTATCACATCCCATCCTTGAAATCGGGATCTATGAACATAATATTATCCATGTGCCAAACTCACCAAATGGAATTGTGAAACAATCTCCACAAAAGAATGAGGCTTGTTCAGCATTGATGAACTTGCCGAGCACATAAAATCAAAGATCATTCTCCCTAATTAACACCAAGGTTCTTCGGCAAGCATGTCACTCGACGATGTTGTCATCCCACAAGAAGACCAATTATCTAGCAAAGGCATTGGCCACCTTGACCAAGCTCAGCGAGGAAAGCTAGAGCTCACTAATGCTAAACCACACCGAGTAGAATGGACCACCGACTTTCTACACAACCGAAGTATTTCTCATTCAAAAAACTGTTTCAACAGTCGGAATCCAACGCCTTGAATCGCCTAGTAGCCCACAAGCCATACCGACAACTGCAACACTACTGTTCTCACAACCACAACACCCGTTTGACAAGTGATAATTACAACAAGCTTGCCGAGTTACTAACATTGCCAAGCCACCAGATTAGACCCAAGATCAAGTTCACCAATTGCACAACCAAAGCTGGGGCAACAAAGTGCGACTAATTCGGCAACAAAGTGCTTTCACCAACATACTGAGTAGCTCATTCACTACTTTGGATCACCAAGCGAACTCGTGACAATCTCTCGGCAAAAGGTGCGAGCCATTCGGTGTCAATGAAAGGCCGAGAATAATTTTCGCCGACCACGTATAAAATCGTCATTCCGACCACACTAAGATTCTTCAGCGAAATCATCCATGTCACTCGACCATGTTAGCATCTCGCCAGAACTGTTTTCTAGCAATGGCTTTGGCCACCTTGGTCAAGCTCGACAACGGACCATCGGACCGCAACACTTCCGATTTCAGCAATCACAACCCGTTTACAAAAATCTTTAGCAGCAACAAGTTTGCCAAGTTACTGACATTGCGCAACCATGCTTACCACTACTCTTACTCCGCAACATTGAAGAGCCAAACACACACACACACACACACAAAGAGAAAAAAAAAGAGTAGACCAATCTTATTTTTGGTCAACTTTTAGAGGTCCAACGACATCTAATTCAAGACAGAATGACGCGTCTGAATAGTGGAATGAACACTAGGCCGAGTGATGAATCCAATGCTGTAAAAATGAGGCCAGTCGGGCTTAAAATGAGGGAGATAGAAGGGCTTAAAGTCAGGAGTTTGAATCTAAAATTCTGCATTTCATGACCTGTTGCATGAAGAATTCGGCTTCGCACCATTAAGGCCATTATTAATTCATCAACATTATTCAATAGTGCATCAACTTTATGCGGTAACATTATTTTGCACCATTATTAGCACCATGATTAATTCATCAACATTATTCATCAACATTACTTGGCAATACCACAACTCCTAGAAGATTACTCGGCAAAGCTACAAAACTGTTCGGTAGCGCCATACCTTGTACAAGGCTACTCTGCATCTCTTCTACCTTTCTCAGCATCAGTACAGTTCACCCAAGCTGCCCATCGGTTCAACACAACTCAGCATCCCTGTAACCCAGTCATGGTGGCGTAACTTGTAGAGTCTACTTGGCATGTCCACGCATGGACCTTCTCACTACTCGGCAACCATTCCACACTAACCAGCCATTCAATGACGACCTCTACCCTTGTTTATTAATTTGTCACTCAAAGCATGTCTGATGCCCTTCTGAACTACAACGCCGAGAACCCAAGTGCTTCGGCCAGCCAAAGTGTTGCCGATCATGTTTACGCACCCGTTTTCTCTCTCTAGCAAGTGGGTCTACATTCTTCTTCATGCGAGCAAGAATTTTGTGGCCTACTAGTAGGTTCACGTCGACTAGCAAAGTCCACATATACCGACTAACAAAGCCACGAACTAAACGTAGGACACCGATAGTTGTGAAATCGACTAAATGTCCAAAAATTGACATTTTTCAGCGTTGTCGAACTCAAGCTTTGACTATACCAGTGTGCAGTCCTCATCAAGATGAGTCCAACGCCATAAAACACGTTGAAATCAAAGCTAAAACGAAGCCATACGGCCCTGTCAAAGTTTGGCAAATGATGTCATCGTTTCGCTGGAGATGACAACTTAAGTTGGCCAACCTAGGAAATTATTCCATGCATTGCGGCTAAGTTACATCCTGTCATAGCCAAACAATCCAATTCAAATATATAATTTGCAAAATATATACATAAGGATATGTCATGGCATAGTGGTTTGGTGTTATTCTTTTACCATGGGAGCAAGAGGTCAATTCTCACTAGCAACAACTTCCTTTTATTTTTTTTTTGCCAAGCCACCAAGCATTATAGAAGCAATTATCTAGTGCTTTGCGGAGCACCATTCTTAACTGATCTAAGCCATCAATTCTCTTTTGGCTAAAACTACGCCATCAGGAGTCCAATTACAGCGATCCCATAGTCATTTCCAACTTTGGAGCCTTCTGAACACATCTGTACGGTCCGATTTTGCAAATTCCATACCAAAAATTTGTAGATTTTATATGCAGCTAAAAAAACATTTGTGTCGTCGTGCCTAGAGTTCGCTCAAATGCCACATTCACCCATTACAACTTATTTGGCGACTTTCTGCCTATAGCACAGCTCACATCATTCGTCATAACAGTCGAACCTGCCCCAAAACATAGTAGACTAATCCGCAGCAATTTTGGCACAAATCCATTATAAAGTCCTTCCGAATAACTCCTTTCATTCGAAAGCACTGGGGTAAGGAATCTACTTCACAATGTGGTGATGGTATAATTTAATCAGCTTAAAGCTCATCGATGAACTCACTGAACAAAACTCTTACACTCACTTGGCGCTTTCACTTCGGCAACTTGGCATTTTAATTCCCAAACCCAACTCAGTTTTGTCGATTCGCAAACTTGGCAGCATCCATATTCACAGATCAACTCCCGAGTACTCAACATATTTCCTGATTCCCCGAATAATCCCTTTGGCCGAGTATCAACAACAATTCTGGAATTGCACAATCCATTTTTGGAGTCCAATTCTACGAATTTCGCGCCTAATATTGGGATCAACGGCTTGGAATGTTTGGGTGTTACAAGATTGCTCAACGGTCATATCATATTCGATAGGCATGCAATTTTAGTAGCAGGATCGTGGGGCTAGGAAAAACTCCTCCTTCCTCCCCGATCATTCATTTTGTTACCTAGGCCATTTATTGCCAACTGAGACATCTTAGTCAAATTTTCGCTTTCCACTTGGGGCATATCAGCCGATTATCATCTCGGCACCTCTGTGATGCATGCATACTCGGCCAACTTGGTCCAAGCATTACAAAGAAAATTACTTGAGTTACAAACTCCAGCTCCTTTTCACACACCTCCAGGCAAGCGCCAGTGTTGGGGCAATCATTTCCGTGCTTGGCACATAGAAATATCTCTAGCTCGGCGCGAAAGTCTTTATTTTGAAGCAAATCTTCGCACTAGGCAATATACTACACCCTCGCCCGGGGGTTATAATACTGCGGCCTACACCCTCGCCTGGAGGTTATAATACCGCAGCTTACACCCTTACCAGAGGGTTATAATACCGCGGCCTACACCCTTGCCTGGGGGTTATAATACCTTGGCCTATCGTTATAGAGATAGTATTACTCACTGGGCTTTAGCTCACTTCTCTCCCTTATATACTGTGCGGGGAGTAAATATGCAAGCAAGCCCGCACTCCTTTCTTCCAAGCTCCTGCCTGTCCGATCGACCTGTATACACAACGGCGGTGAGCTACCCGGCGGTGTGTGGCTGGAAAACCCCTCCGACGATCAAGTTAGAACACACACAGGGATAGAGAGAGAGAGAGAGAGGACTGAGTTGTGTTTAGGGTATTTCTCACCAAAAATGTCATCTGTCCTAGCATGGGGGGTGCAGACTCGCTTATATACCTTCTGCGCCCCAAATCTACTCCCATTAGTCTCTCGACACGTGGTGCAGCTATCCCATCTGTCAGCACAAATCTTGCTGAACACCACCTAACCAAACTGCCAGCCCACTCTACTGGGAGCTCGGCAGCCGGGCTGCATCTTCTCGGCTATCAACGGCCGTGCTGTGCAGCTGGCCAGAGCGCTCCGCTCGCCGTGCTCAATGAGGACCGAGCTCAGCTGCATCCCGGCATAGCCGAGCTCGAGACAGCTCGTGCTGGTTTGCCATCGGCCTTTTTGCTGGGCTAACTCATGAACCGCGGTCCAACCACGCCTTTCCTGGCGCCGGACATCTCACTTGACTGGCCTCTATGCCATGAAGCCAAGTACCCCGGTCCAACCACGCCTTTCCTGGCGCCGGACATCTCACTTGACCGGCCTCTATACCATGAAGCCAAGTAGCTCGGTCCAACCACGCCTTGCCTTAACCGAGCAAATCCTTTCAAGACAGGGCCGTACTACCTCGGCCCAATCTTGTTCTGCCCAAATTTGTCCGGCCATTACCACGGCCCAATCCAGATCATAAATCTCCCTCTCATATACATATAGTCATACATACATACATACATATATACATACATACATACATACATACATATATACTTACATACACATATATACATACATGCATACATTCTAGGGGATTTAATATTTATTCAAGCCAAATCGCTTGGTAATGTGGTCCAGGAGTGAGACCTACATCAACTACGCATTATCCATACAAACTCATAACAAAAAACTTCCACTTCTTGTGTCAAAGAAAGCAACATTTTTGTAGCTATTGTGGGAGCCAGAAAAATATCCTAGCTATAGGGGTAAAATATCCTAAATAAATATCATCTATCCTTTATAAAAGGTGGAGACCCCATACACAAGAGGTATGTCTTTCTTCCCTACACTCTACACACAACACTCTATATCATCTATACTCTTCATGCATGGATTCTAACTTTATCATCAGAGTGTCTCTGGCCGGCAACACTGGTTGAGTGGCGCCGACTATGTTTATCCTTGCAGATTACAGCAACCAAGCTCATCTCTTCATTGGATCTCATCAACAATCCATGTGAGAGGATTTATTGGGTCTCACAATGCATTATGATGGTTAAGGTTCAGGAGGACATAGTTGTCTTATATGTTAAGTAAGTAGTTGTTGGGTGTTTGTTGTTTTCATTTTTTGAATTAGATGTCTATGTGTACATGTGAGCGTATCAGATTAATTGTTGAAGGTATCTCTTTAACTTTGGGTTCAGGGCCGAAAAAATGTAATGAACGTGTTGGAGATGGATGTAGGTTACGGATTGAGTTTGTAAGTAATATAAGGAAACTAGATTTTTGTGAACACATTTCAAAAGCAAACGGTTGCTACGTGATATTTTTAAAAAAAAAAATGTAAAATGAGAAGGAAATGTGAACAGTCTACATTGTTGAATAAATTGGATGATTTTGGAAAAAGTAATTATGTAAATATACTTTGGGTATAACCGTCACATTATTTGTATAGTACAAGTTGAAGCATTCATGAATCATAGCTATTTGTAAGTTGTTATTGTTCAGGATCATGTTGGGATCCCTATTGAACTTTTTGCTCATCCCACATTGGTAATCCCTTTTCAGGTAGATGTTGAGAAGTGGTTCAAGATCGACGATCTTCATTATCTGTTGGCTACGGGGCCTTTTGTTTGTTGGTGGAATGCCTTTGATGTAAAAGGGTTGAACCCTTCCTTTTATATGTAATGATGTAAGCCTACGGACTGTTTTTGTAATTGTATCCCTTGTTACATCCTTTACGTATTTGAATAAGGAAGCCTTCTTCTACTTATTCTGGTTAATGTATAGAACTTTCGTTTGTTATCTTTGAAATTTTATTATAATAATGGTTTTTGTAATGTTATCCATGAAATAAAAAGTGGGGCGTTTCATTAATTGAAACCCATTTGCTCACACATTGCATTTGAACATAGAGATATATATGTTTTGGCTATGGGTGGATGATAACATTGATTATTGTAGAAATTGCATGAGAACTAGGTTAATTGGAACCTATTCACTCATGCATTGCATCTGAACATTAGTTTCACATTTATACATTGAAATGTATCGTTTTGAGAAAAATGTGTGAATATTATGGTGAATCTAGTTAGGGGTGTGGTTGTGATTACTATTTTGTTAGCTTGTGTGTCCTTAGTAAAGGTCTAGAAACTTGCGCGGTTAGGTGCCGATCTTTCTAGGTAATACCGGTGAAATGGCTTTTGGAAGTGTTTGTATAGCTTACTTACAGACACGTACCTAGAGATTCTTAGTGTGTTTTTTATGTTTTGAAATAACGGTTTATAAATTGTGGATTGAACTTGGCATTATATTGATGAAGAGAGGGGGGAGGGGGACACATTTTTGGCATTGGCATTCTTGTGCATTCACCATATGGCTTTGTTAAGCATCAAACAGGTCATTAAACTTAACTCTACTAGGCATTACCTCACCCTATGTGGAAACCAAGTTTCAGGTGTTGATGGTATGCCTTTGCCAAGGAGTTAGCTTGGAGGATTATAGAGCGGGATGCTCATCTTCTTTTTTCTTTTTTTGTAAATATTATCTTGTATAAGCCTTAGGCATTCTTTGTGTTGAACTTGACCCACATTTGTTGTAACCAAGTATCGTCTTGGAAACTTAAAAGCCTTTAAGGCATGAACTTGTAATTATTTGTTCCTGTCTATTTGTCACATGTTATAGATTCATAATCTAGGATTAATGAATGTATCAATGCATGTGACGTCTTTTGTAAACTTTCAAGGAAATCAATGAAAGAATGAAAATTTTGGAAATGGTTTCAATATTGGATAATTAAGACTGATAAGCTTCCGTATATCTGTTGAGCGTAATGAGGATATCTGTTGTCTTTTTTTTGGGGGGGCATTACACCACCTATTAGCCACAATATATTAGTTATTCTGTCATGACCTAAACCCGCCCCTATAGGTTTAGCATCGTAACTGGTCAATAATCCTAAATTACCTCCGGCCTTAAAGACAAAATTTCAAAATATTTAAAATCATATCGGGGCCTAAAGCGGAAGTAAACAAAAAAATAATAATGTCCATTGAGCTTGTACCGAGTTGATAGGGTCTTGTTGCTAGTTTTTGACCCTCATAGTAGAAACAAGCTTAGTGGCCTTCTTGCTACTCTCTTGCATAGCAAGGGCGACGGGACTCGTGTTGAGTTGCCAAGGGTAGTCTGTGAATACCTAGACGTATTTCCCCAGGACCTTACTAGTTTGCCACCTCATCGAGAGGTTGAGTTTACTATTGACTTAGTGCCTGGAACGACACCAATTTCCATGGCGCCATATAGATTTGCACCTGCGGAGCTGCATGAGTTGAAGATTCAACTCCAAGAGCTTTTAGACAAGGGTTTAATCCACCCTAGCACCTTGCCTTGGGGAGCGTCGGCTCTCTTTGCGAAGAAGAAGGATGAGTCGTTCCGGTTGTGTATTGATTGCCGTAAGTTGAATCGGGTTACCGTCAAGAGCAAGTACGCCCTTACCCCGAATAGATGACATGTTTGACCAACTTAAAAGGTCATGTTGCTTTTCAAAGATAGATTTGAGGTTGAGTTTCCATCAGTTGAGAGTCCGGAAGGAGGAAATCCAGAAAACGGCCTTTTGCACGTGTTATGGCCATTATGAATTCTTTGTGACGCCTTTTGGGTTGACCAATGCACCGGCTTTCTTTATGGATTTGATGAACCGGATTTTTCAAGAATACTTGGATCGTTTCATGGCCGTCATTGTGGACGACATCCTAATTTATTCAACCGAGGAGGAGGAACATGAGGCTCACTTGAGGGTAGTGCTTGATTTGCTTAGAGAGCACCAGTTGTATGCTAAGTTTGAGAAATGCGAATTTTGGCTCACCGAGGTGAAGTTTTTGGGTCATGTAGTGTCAAGGGAAGGGGTATGCCGTGCAGGATTGGGGACAACCCAAAAATGTTTTTGAGATTCGGAGTTTCTTGCGATTGGCGGGGTACTATCGGCGTTTTCTAAGGAACTTTTCTAGACTAGCCGCGCCTTTGACTAAATTGACTAGAAAGGGGGTTAAGTTTGTGTGGAGTGAGCCTTGTGAAAAGTCGTTCCAAGAGCTTAAGACTAGGCTGACTACCGTACCGGTGTTGATAATTCCATAAAAAGGTTTGGGTTACACCATTTATTGTGATGCATCTCAGAATGGGCTTGGTTGTGTCTTGATGCAAGGGGGAAAGGTTGTGGCTTATGGTTCACAACAATTGAAAACTCATGAGAAGAACTACCCCACCCACAACTTAGATTTAGCAGTAGTAGTGTTTGCCTCGAAAATTTGGACGCATTATTTGTATGGTGAGAAGTTTGAGGTTTTCTTAGATCATAAAAATTTAAAGATTTGTTTTCCCAAAAAGACTTGAATTTACACCAACGGAGGTGGATAGAATTTTTAGAGGATTATGACTTCGAATTACACTATCATCTGGAAAAGGCCAATGTAGTGGCCAACGCCTTCAGTTAGAAATCCGTGAGTAGTTTGGCCAGCGTGGCCATCCGGGATTGGGTTATTGTAGATACCCCATTTTTGACCACCCTTAAGACTTGGGCACTACTGATGGTTTACTTGGTGGAGAAAGGTGTACAGGGCAAAGGTTCAGTTTCTTCGGCAAGAGGAGAGTCAAATCCCAACCTCACACCCTATTTGGACCCAAGCTATTTTGGATGGTTTTTAGACCTTAAAACCCTCTCTTTCAAAATATTTTTAAAATACAGTTTCTGCGATGTTCTGAGGTTCGCATTTTGTCAAATGTCGTGCTTTTCGATAAACCAAGTCAGGATAGAGTGGAAATAAATGAAAGAGAGAAGAAATCTTTGAAAAATCTTTCAAAACACCTTACTTAGGGGTTTGGAGTTGAAGAAAAGAAGAGAAGAGGGAAGAAACCCAGTTGGAGGAGAAAATGGGCATGAACTGTTAAGAGAGAGTCGAGCAGCCCTCGCCGAATCGGGCCTATTCATTTTCATACTTGGAATCCATATATGAGGCCACTACCATTGGAAAGATTACTTCTAGGGCTTCATTTTGCACTCAAGAATCTCCTAAAGCCAATTCTGGGCGGGGGAGATATGGTTGGTTGAAGTAGGGCATCACTCCGGTTGGACCGAATCTGCGCGGCTTCACCAAAACAGGCATAACTTTTTGCCCATTTGGAATTTTGATGCAAGGTTGGTGCCATTGGAAAGATAACTTCCGGGGCTTCAATATGGACACCTGGTTAACCACCTTTGCACTTTCCAACCATTGGCCTACCACCTTTCTTTCCAGGAGACCACCTTTTGTCTTGAAAAACTAGAAAAAGTAGCTGGCCGACCAGAAAAAGTGGCTGGACGACCACTTTCTCACAAAAAGTGGTCGGCATGTTTCCTGCTATTTTGTCTTCCTGAGTGCTTGCCAGCTGTGCCAGCTGGAAGGCACTGACTGCATCCTCCATACACGTGTATGGAGGATCTTGAGCCTTGTTTTTAGCTTCTTTGAGAAGCTTTGGCTTCAAACCTCTATAAGAGAGGCCCTCCCTCTCTTTATACCAGGTTGTAGATTTTGTCCAAGGCAAAATATTCCTCTCTCTATATCTCTCTATTTTGGCCTCCAAAGTGCTTGGTTGTTGACCCCTTTGCACACCACCTCATAGCCTAACACTTCCACCATCAACCTAAGGTTCTTGGAGGCCATTTTTAGAGGTTCAAGGTTGGGTTTTTGGGTCCAGAGGCTCCTGGTTTTTGCTGGTCTTCAAGGATAATCACTTTTTCCTCTTTTAAGCTTTATTTTGATATTTCTCTTAGCCTTATTTGCATGCATATTTAGGCTTTGTTGTCAACTGAGAAAAGATTCATTTTTAAGTGTTTAACATGTTTTCTTAAGGTCATTTTGGTGTTGGGGGTCATCTACCCCCTTGCATGCTCTATTTTGCCTTGTTTTGTGCCATGCATTAAGGCCTTTGTATTGATCTTTGTTTGGCCTTTGGACCACTGAAATCCAGCTGATTTTCAGTGGTTATTATGTGTTTTTGAGAGCCAAAATCAGAGAGGGGTGACCCTCTCTCTCCTTGTCTTGCTTATTAGCATATTTGGCCCAACAAAGGAGCCCTTACTTGCATGCCTCCAAGCCTTGTTTCAGGCCCTTTTTGGTGAGTTTTAGGACCTGCATAAGCTCTCTCAGGAGCTGGTTTTGCCATATTGTGTGTCCCTCTTGCATGTGTAGAACAACCCTCTTCATAGCTTATTAAAGGAGCATGGCATTCTTGCACGCATTGATCATGTTTCAGTGGTTTTTCGGGCTTTATTTGGCATGTCATACCTCTGACTTTTTCTGGTTTAGAGGCCTCTTGATTGCTTCACGTACATGTAGTGCAAATCCTATTCACTAGCTTGTATTGCATATTATTTTGGCCCTTGATTCTAGCACTTTTTGGCCATGCCCTAAACTGATTTTGTGCATGTTTTGGACTGCCTTAGCTCTGTTTTCATGCCTCATGGTCGAATGATGGTTGCTATGCATGGTTGTAGTGCAATACCCTTGCCTAGCCTTGAGTTTTGAAGCCTATTGCATGCTTATGTTGAGGTGTTTCCATGTCTTAGCATCATTTTGTATGAAAATTCAGAGCATATAAGTTTGCCATGTTCCCATGTTTTCCACTTTTTAAATGCGCTTGAGAGTCGTGCTTGTATGCCTCGTTTACGGACTATTGCATGAGCTTCATTTCCATGCCCTTCGAGCCATCATTTCAGTCCATATTTGCCAGTGATTTGGCCTGCATAGGGATTTTTTGGGGCTGGTTTGGCCAATTGAGTATTGCTTTGCATGCCTATAGTGTAATGCACTTCACTAGTTTCGGTATTTGGGCCATCTAGCATGCATTGTGTGAGGTGTTTGCATGACTCGGGACCATCTTGTATGTCATTTCAGAGCTGAAAAATGTGTGATTGTATGCTATATTTCATCCTTGCCATGCTTTAGTAGAATTGCATTTGGTACCTTAGGTTCGGTCCTTTGCATTTGTGCATGTTTGCATGCATTTTGTTATCTCATTTTCATCCTATTGGCCACTGATTTGAGTGTGGCTGAGACCCATTCATTTTAGTTTAAGTCCATCTTGCATTGTATATGCCATATAGTCCATGTTATTGCATGATTGACCATTGCATTATGTATGCCTTGATCGTCTCATTGTTAGTCTTCATATGTGCGTTGCGTATGCCATATAGCATCATGTGCATTGAGTATGCCATTGATTAGTTCATAGCATTGTGTATGCCAGTTGCACCCTTGCATGTCATCCTTTGTGCATGTTTGCATCATTTAGTCGCATTGCATTTAGGATTGCCTGCTAGAGTTGCATTTGTCCGTGCATTTGTTTGTTGTATTGTGTTTGGAATAGGGTTTAGTCCAAACACGGGAAACGAGGGACGTTTCGTACTCAAAGTGACGAAATGTGCCTCGATTCTCGATCACCGACACCCTTGACTATCCATGATAGAGTTGTTAGCTTTAGGTGTTTATATGTGCATTTATTTCACATCGAGTCGTGCAATTCGACTCCTCAGCCATCATGCATTGAGATGCGTGATTGGTGGCCTGAGGATCGAGGACTACACTCCCTAGAGCCTATGCAATGACGGGGAGAGTGGTTGGGCACACATATGTTGAAAATACTTTGCCTTTTCTCTCTCTTGCCTTTGTTGTAGAACAAGCAAAAACCAGGAGGATGAACTAGTCGGCCGACCAGGTTTTGTGGCTGGCCGACCACTTTTTCTGGTCTTCACCACCAAAAGTGGTCGGCAGGTGGTCTCCAATGCCTATAGCTAGTCGGCAGTCTTTCCACAGCTTCCCAAGGTGGAGTTTTATCTCTCTGGAGCTTCATGCAAGTTTCTGAAATCAAGTGCAAACAAAGGCGAGACGAGGCATTGCGATGGATTTCCCGACAAGGCGACTCGAGCATGCATGCATCTTTCATCATCCAAAACAGAGCTGGGGAAGTCCATTTGCATGCTAGTTTACATTGCTTACTTAATTTATTAATTAATTAGAGTTGTGTAATAATTAGTTAATTCGGTTCTGTATTATTTATTCGGACCCTCCGAGCGAGGGCACAACTGTAATAAGTGTGTGTGTGTGTGATGCATGTCTTCCGACCCTACGTCTTTCTCCCTTTTATTTACCAGCTTATGATGGTTATATTAGGGCACGTTTCAATTAGCATACTTATGCTTGCATCTTTGCATTCATCTGTTTTGCATGCACCAGGCTCGGCGCATCATACTAACTGCATTGTACTTCAATTCCAACTTGACTACGTGTATCGAGTTGTCGCATGCCACATGCCATTCTTAGATTAGCCGAGCCTATCTTAGTTGTATCTTGCATGTGTTGCATTAGCCATCTTAACATGAACTAGGATCATGCATTGATTACTAACAAGTTTCTATTTTGGTTCGGAGTACTCAGTAAGTGTTTATGCTTTAGCATCCTTACATGTGTGTGAGTGACTGCCATGATAGCATGCTTGCCATGAGGCTAACTGCTTATGTGATATAACTGCCTGAATGCCTGTGGGTAAAGGTTGGATTACTTGAATTGGAACAATTTATTGATTGCGAGTTTTAAGTCCACTTGAGAGTGGCAAAATCATATTTTCTTAAGCCCACTGGAGGGTGGCAAAATCCACATTGTAGCCTACTTGCGAGTAGCAAACCGCTTTAAAAAACAAACATGAGATGTTTTGTTCCAACTCAGGCGATCCAGTCTATACTTGTATACGGTGCGCATCACATAGTAATTCTAGGCTAATAAACCGGAATAAGAACGCATGTATTTTAAAAAACAAGATATCATGTTTAGTAGTGACCGATCTTTGATTGGGCGAGCAGGGGTGCTCATGAAATGACCTTCCCCAATCGTACGCAAGTTCCCGAGCCGAGGCAACTTTGGTGATGACGGACATGTGGCCTTAGGCACGAGTCAGGGTTTCCTAAATTCCCCCAAAATAAAATATTTAGGTGTCGATTCTGTATCTGGCAAAGCAGTCCATGTTTGGCATTTCTTTCTAAAAATTTGTTTTCCAAAATGATTTGCCAGATTTGGACTCTTTGGTGATTTATCAGTCTTGCATTGCACTTTGCGAGATCAGATTAAGAACCGTGACATTTGAGTCCGAACTGTAGTGAGCCCCAAATGAACAAAACGGGAGATTTCCCCCAGGACGTTCGGGTGGGTCTACAGTTTCTGGCGACTCTCCTGGGGACTTAAAGAACTTGACTCGAACTCATGATATCTTGTTTTGACTACACTTATGTGTTTCTTTGCATTGCATTTGCATTGGTGCGCCTAGGACACCGTGTTTGCCATCTGCTATTCCTGAACGGTTTGCTGAAGGCTCGCTTTGAGAAATGTGCCATAAGGCTAACCGGTTACGGGCTCTGCCACGATGGGAACACAAAACCCGGTTGTTACTGGGGCACCCTTTTTGACCATTGACCTAGTGCATATTCGGAATCCATAGCGACTCTTCCAAACTAGGACAGGTTGCTGACTAGATTATAGGTTGTTTGAAACCGCAGTGTGCATAGTGAAGCCCTAGTTCTTGGCGAAACTAGGACAGGAAAACCCTACCCCTCCATAGGGGTGTTTTGGCTCTCATTTGCTTGTTATGTGCTTTTAGAGTGTGCCTCTACAGGAATGCATGTAATCAGTTTGCAAGTCTGGGTATCAAGCCTGATAGCATCAGTATTTTGGGGAAATCAGTTTTACCTGAGGGTATCGGTTTACAGGCAGAATTTTGGGCAGAATTCAG
Source organism: Camellia lanceoleosa (assembly GCA_025200525.1). NCBI lineage: Eukaryota > Viridiplantae > Streptophyta > Magnoliopsida > Ericales > Theaceae > Camellia > Camellia lanceoleosa. The sequence goes on from CM045766.1 coordinate 30,445,055, forward strand.
TAAAGAGTACAATCATTCAACTATGCTCATGTCCATTCTAGTGAAATCAGGCTGAGATGCTCTCTGTTTTCTCTTTTGCTAGGGTAGTCCTGGAACCATAGCTGCAGAAGGCTCCGATATCCCCCAGATTCATTGGACTTGTGTTGATAGACTTTGTCAAGTCAGAATCGGTTTAGAAGCAACCTGTGTTTGCCTCACCCCCACCAGTTACAAGACGAAAGAGATTCAGGAAGAATTCGCCAGTATAGTTTCTACAGCAGTCACACCTCAGTTCACCAGGGTCTAGTCTGGTTTGGGAACAGTTGTCTGCATTCAACTCAGCACGAGATCAATCACCCATTCCCATGGCTCAGTATCCCTCAGCCAGTATGGAAGAACAGATGTGGTACCTGCAACAAACAATCGAGGCACTGCAGCAGGACGCAGTCCGTCAGGCTGAAGTCATGGCTCGTCAGGCCGAAGTGATAACCCAGCTACAACAACAACAGCCACAGCAGGCTGTAGTTTCTACATCTCATGCACCTCCCATGGGTAACCCGACACCCGGAGTCACTGCCCATACTACTAATGTCCGAGAGACTCAGGGCAATCCGGTGGAGCCAATCCTAGCACAGACCTCTAAAGCTCTTGTCCATCAATGCGAGGCTCCCTTTGAATTTGAGGTTGACCCAACTACACTTAAGGTCAATAAACTGGAGGAGTTGTTCAGACGAGCACAAGGAGTGAACTCCATCCTGGATTTAGAGGACGGGTATATTGAATCTGCAGTTACCTTGCCGGAGCGGTTTAAAATGCCGCATATCGATCGCTTTGACGGCTCTGGAGACCCAAGGGTGCACCTCTACCTGTTTTATGATATCTTGAGGCCAATGGGTTTGACCATAGCTCAGAAGTTGTCTCTCTTTGGCCGAACCATGTCTGGGATAGCCGCAATCTAGTATGCAAAATTAGAGGACTCTGTGAAACGGAACTGGGAAGAGCTGGCTGAGGCCTTTATTGCTCAATACTCCTACAATACATAGATCGAGGTCACAACTCGTGATCTCGAAGTCACCTGCCAAGAACCAAAGGAGGGTTTCTCAGAGTTCGTGACGAGATGGAGAGCAAAGGCCTCAATGATGACTACAAGGCCTTCCGACAAAGATCAGATCAGGATGATTGTTTGGAATCTACATGGCATGTTGCTGCAGAAAATGATCGTTCTACCATCGTTTACCTTTCCAGACCTTTATGGAATGGGGGTTCAAATCGAGGATGCCATCCGACAAGGGATCTTTGCAGCAGACAATGAGTCGTTGAAGAGAAATGTTGCTCACAATTCCAATACTACTACTAAAGGTAGCATAGCTGTGAAATGCTCAGAAGTAGACACTATCACCACTTCCCTCAATGGCCAAAAACCAACCACCTCAAATTGGCCCCAAGCTCGAAAGTTCAATCCTCTTTACATGAGTCACTCCCAAGCTTTGAAAAAGCTGCAAGAAGGGAACCTAGAACTCCTAGAACCCCAACCCCTTCCAAATCCTCTTCCACCAGGATATGACCCAGCTAAATACTGTGCCTATCATCAACAACATGATCATGATGCAAATCGTTGCATTCGCCTCCGTCATAAGATTCAGGATCTTATTGACGAAGAGACCCTAGCTCCACCCAAAGGACCTCAGGTTAGTACTGACTCGTCACCTCCCCGCCTCAACCTCATCCATACACTACCATCCGCCTTCGACCCCAACATATACATCATCCCGGCCCATCTACCCAAGCCTGAGGTGTTCATTCCAGAAAGCATGGACTTATGCATGATGGGTGCACCTGAACCCTAATCATCTCAAACCCGTGAACCCACTACTTTTGAGTTGATGAGAGTGATTGAAGATCTTCAAAGAACTGCGACAAATCTGGCCTCCGAGACATTGGCTCCCTCATTGACCACATCACATACCAGGAATTTCATGACAAAAGGCTCCCCAATCTTGGGACTGGCTGCATTTGAAGAAAGCCAAACCCTTGGCAAAGTGGAGGCAGGTGGTAAGAACAAGGTAAGGGTAGGCATTGGTCCCCATGAACACCTTCAGTGGGCTGTGGAGGCTTTGAGAGCCGAAGGGCTGAACAAACAGCAAGTGATTGCAGTTGTTGCAAAGATTGTGGAGGATACTTTCGTCACTCAGAATGAGAGCAGTTCAAGCCAAGGGAAAAACTGGGAGAAGGGCCGTCGTACCAGAAATGATCCTGTTAGCTCTAATCCTCCACTCGAAAAAGATCAGCAAACCAGGCCAGCACCTGCCAATCCTTTTGCTGGTGTGTCTAGCAAAAATCCACAAACCTTGAAGTACCAACCCCGAGGTCAGAGGGTCTTCCATGCCCTCTATATGCCTTTGTCGAAAGCTCTCCAAATCCTTGTTGGACAAGGCCATCTCAAACCCCTTGAGCCTCGGCCTCTCTCGAATCCTCTTCCGGCTACGCATGATGCTACCTAGTACTGTGCCTTCCATCAACAAACCGGTCATGGCACTAACAATTGCTCTCGTCTTCGCCACGAAGTGCAAGATCTGATTGACGACGGGGTCATTGCCGCGCCAAGCTCTGCAAAGTCTATCGGCACTGGATCGGTGAACTTAGGGGATAATGTGATGTGATCGAGGGATGAACCACCTGCGAGCAGCGCTTAGTTTATTCCAGATATAGCGTCTGGCATGCACTGTTTTGAGCATTTTACGAATGTTAATTTTTGTGCTTTCTAACTTGGGTATTGAGTCAGTCTCGTTGTTCTGTATTGAGTCAGTCGGGTCTGTCTTGTTGTAACGAGTCAGTCTTGTTGCGTTAGAGTCAGGTGATTCTGGGGGTGTTACCTCAGACATCACTATCTTGTTTTGTGTTTGTCCTTTTGCTTTCTTTTGAGTCTGTTTTTGCCGTGGAGCCAGTTATGCCAGAAGGTCTGAGTGGAACAGCAGTGATTTCCACACTTGTGTGTTGGTTTTTGTCTTGGAGCCAGTTGTGCCAACAGATTTGAATGAACAGCAGTGATTTTCACACTCTCGTGTTTGCTTCTGCCTTGTGCTAGTTGTGCCAGATGTTCTGAATGAGATGGCAGTATTTGACTAAAAACTGTGTCTTTTCTGTGCTTTGAAATCATTATATTGACCTGAGTTTTTCAAAACTTTTTGAACATTGTGATGAAAACGAAGAGGAAGGAATTCCTCGGGTTTTGCAAAATTTGATCATATGAGAGAAAGAGAGGCATGCTAAACCCTTAATGAATGAGATCATGCTTGTTAGTGTGAGTACTAAGAAGGATCCTGGCTTGATCCAGATTGGTTCTACATTGTCTTCCGCACGAGCGATTAGTCGCTTTCTTAAAAGATTTCAAAAAAATGTTTCGCGCTGTCCTGCGAAGATCTATGTGGAATCGCTCTTGAGATTGTGCAGCCTAGGATCGCTCTCAGCCTCGAGACTCGACCCCTTGCTTTCAAACCTCAAACTCGGACTCAGAAAGTTCAAAGGTCAACCATAATGTGAAGCCTGCGTGGCCAGATTTGAAGCAGCCCACGAACTAGGGGCAAGAAAAGATTAAGAAGATCAGATCTCATCAAAAGAAGCTTGCAAAGCTAGATCAGAAGCACCCCTGGAACTAGGGGCAAAAATGTCCGATGCACTCGAAGAGTCGAAGATGGATCATTCTGCAAATCAATAAAGACTGGCAAGAATGTCAAATCTAGAAAGGAGGAAAGAAGAAAGTATTACTGAAGGATAACCGAGTTCCTATCCACAACACTAGGGGCAAATTCAGCCCTCTATTGGATGGACTCCTGCATCGTCAGCGAACAACAGCCATTCTCCTGGATTCAGATGACTTCAGGATCTTAAAACCATTTGACATGGACAAAGCTACATTTTTACCCTTGAGAGGCTCGCTGGGCCAAAAACCCGGAAGGGCAACCCAGGCAAAAGTTAGAGCAAGAAAAAGAAGAAAAAGAACAAAAAAAAAAGAGAAAAATGCAAAGAATGAAAAAAAAAGAAAAAAAGAAAAATGAAGAAAAGGAAAGGAAAAAATGAAAAAGAAAAAAAGTAGAAAAGAAATGAAAAGAATTGAAAAGAAAAGAAGAACATAGCTCGAAGGGTTGAAAACCCGGAAGGGCGGCCTTGGCAAAAGTTAGAGCGCAAAAAAAGAGGTTAATACCTGAGTGTACCTTAATCCCGAACTACGTAAGGCTTGATTCCCATGTTTGGGATACGTAGGCAACTTCATTTTGAAGTCCAGCCACAAACACTTCCAAATCGACTGTGTCCATGTAATGGTTTTGATCATCTTTGCCTTCTCTGTATCCGAGAGTTCGGTTGCGATCGTCACTTTGAGGATTGGTTGCCATGTGCTGCGGCGCTATTCAGACTAAGGGCAACTTTTCATTGTCGTGCAGTGCTGCGGCGCTATTCAGACAAAGGCAACTTTCCGTTGCCATGAGTGACTATTCAGACTAGGGCCAACTTTTAGTTGCCATGCAGTGCCGTTCAGACAAGGGGCAATTTTCCATTTGTTTTGGATCTGAGGTTGTGCATCTCAAGAGTAAAGTCTACGTTGGTCGAGCAGTGGCCATTTGCAAAACTAGTTTTTGAGAATTTTTAATGAAGTTGACTAATTCTCTCGAAAATTATTCCATTTTTCTAAAACTGGACCATTTCTTGGACCCAAAAAAGGAAAATTTTCAGTGCTCATAACCTGACTTGCATGATTTCAAATCAGAAAATTGAACAAGCGTGTTAATCTAACTCTCATTTTGTTTAAAATTGTTTTAGTAGAAAGCCAAAAACAAAAAATGGTCAAAATAATGAATTAGGGGCACAGTTGAGTCAGGTGTTCTGTCTTTTTCCCATTGTCAACATACTTGCTAGAAAGGGCACTCTACTTGCCGGAAAGGGCACCGTATTCGTCAGAAAAGGGCATGACTGAAGCTAACAGCAAAAGGGCCGAAAAGCTCACTCATCCTCTAAGCAGCGAGGTATCGAGCCAAGTGCGAAGCACGAACTGGAATGGATCAAGATATTCCACTCCCTCATCTAGACAGATCTGATCACGTCCAAACTCCCTAGCAGAGCATCGTCAACCGATGTCAGCTGAAGATTTGCTACACACCCAGTTGTAGCGCAGCCCCTCTGTGGAAGAAACTCACTGTTGTGAACAAGAAGAAGAATTTAGCGGAATGCTAGGGGCAAGAGCCTGTAACTTTCTGTTTATCCATCAACCACTCAGGGGAGGGATAAAAAAATGAGAGATTAAAGAATAGAGAGATGTGCGCTGAGAGAAAAAGTGAGGAAAGGGCTTTTTCAGAAAAACAGAGCTTGAGGGCCGAGTGATGTGAGAATCACAAATGAGAAAAGATGGGAAACAATACCCGGAGAAACTGGCTCCTCGTGCACTGAGAGGTCTCTTGCCATTGGAACACGTCTGTGTATCGTGTCAGTCATTTTGTTTGTCTCGATTCTTGTTTTGAGTCGTTTCGGGTGTCTATAGACGTGTTTAAGTTGTCTTACCTTGTCTTTCTCCTTGTTGTTGAGTCGTGGTGTGTTGTGTTCAGTCATAGGCTCAATACCCAGTTGAGAACTTATTCTCACTCTCAATTTCAAAAATCGTTTTGTGCTCGGAGTGCCGTGCCGTTCTCCACATTTGTGCAAAATAAGATTTTGTTCTTTCAAAAATCGCAGGGTTCAACCTGGGTCATGTGGGAACAGTAAAACCAGGACCTATCTGAAGCTATGAAAGTTTCGGGCTGCAAAGCAAAAGAAAAGAGGGAAAATGTCGGGCATCTGAGTTTGTTTCAACTTCTGCAAGTTCTGTCATTGCATCCCGTATGTTCAGAATGAGCAGTGTCTTATATGAGCTGTGTGCCGAATAAACCGAATCTGATGTTACGAGTGCATGTTGAATGAGCGGTGTCTTGTCTGACGATGTGTTCAAAGTGAACAGAATACTATGTTGACTGTTTCACTGTTTCAGGCCAGAATGGCGATCAGAAGTGCTCTCCCTAAGTACCATTCCCTGTCAAAGTTATCTTGGCTATGTTTACAATGAGGGAAAGTTGTGAATATGATCAGGAAGGAAAACGGCATTTGTGGTTTCTGCATGCATAAGCTACCCCTTGTCAGCATTTCAGGACCTTTGTACTGCGAGTTGAAGGTAAGTGTTCGAAGAACACAATGGAGGGGAGATCCCCATCAGAGTAAAGCTGTTTACTGCCACTCACTCTATGAGGTGTTTTCTAAAGTGCTGCTTTGTTTGTTTATTGCATTCCCTAAACATCATGCTTTACATTGCTTGTAACATGTACTGTATCATCGCACCTGTTGCGTTTATTTGCATCTTGTGTTAATCTTGTATCATTTATCCTTTTACGTCGAGCTGCGTTTAGGATTGTTGTCCTCTGGGACTTTCTCAGGTTGCGCCAAGCACGCGCCTGATAGTTTGTTTCGGACCTCCTCTCACGATTTCAGCGTGGTTTGAGTGTCCCATTCCTTACGCGATTTTAGCGTGTTTGGAATTTATCTCAAGATGCGTGATGTGCGGGCCTGGGCGGGTTTTATCTCAGGTTGCATTGTAGACGCGCTGGGCGGGTTGTTGGACCTCCTCTCACGATTTCAGCGTGGTTTGAGTGTCCCGTTCCTTATGCGATTTCAGCGTGTTGGGAATTTATCTCAGGACGCGTGATGCGCGAGCCTAGGCGGGTTTTATCTCAAGTTACGTTGTAGACGAGCTAGGCGGGTTGTTGGACCTCCTCTCACGATTTCAACGTGGGTTGAGTGTTCCGTACCTTATGCGATTTCAGCGTGTTTGGAATTTATCTCAGGACGCATGATGCGCGGGCCTGGGCGGGTTTTATCTCAGGTTGCGTTGTAGACGCGCTGGGTGGGTTACTGGACCTCCTCTCACGATTTCAGCGTGGTTTGAGTGCCCCTCTCCTCACACGATTTCAGCGTGTTTGGAATTCATCTCAGTTTGTGTTTGGTACACACCTGGGCGGGTTGTTTTGGACCTCCTTTCACGATTTTAGCGTGGTTTGAGTGTTCCTTTCCTCACACGATTTCAGCGTGTTTGGAATTTGACTTAGGTTGCGTCATATGCACGCCTGATTGTTTGTTTTTCCTCCTCTCATGATTCCAGCATGGTTGGAGTATTTTTCCCTTTGCATTCACCATTGCATTTTGCATGCATTGCATCATGCTTTCTTGCGCACCTTTCTTGCACCTGTTAGTGCATTGCTCGAGCTATTCTGCACACCTCACCTGCACTTATTTGTGCATTGCATCGCACTGTTTTGTGCACATCTGCGTCGCACTGTCTTGTACACTCTCTGGTCTAGGAGACCTTAAATCCCGCATCTTTATTCGCACTGTCTTGTGCACTCTTTGGTCTAGGAGACCTTAAATCCTCTAAAGGTGCAATTCCTTTGGTGTTTGTCGTGCCCGAACGACTTCCGGTGGTCTGGTATAGCCACCGCCGTGTTCTGATGAGTTCCTAGGAGACCAACTGAGACGGTGGAAACTAGAGTTCGAATGGCTTATGCCTAGAACGCAAAGGTTTGGGATTTCCGAGACTAAAGTCTGGTTTAAATACCCAGGGTATATCCTCGGCTTGAAATCTGTATGGCAGCCCCATAGATTGAGATAGCATGTGTATGCGCCTCAATTCTGGATACTGAACCAACCTAGTCTGTCACCCTGTTGGAGAATAGGGAAAGCTGCGACCATAGTCAGGGAGAAAAGTAGTACCTCTGGTTCAATCAAGAAGAAGTGAAAGATCCCCAACAGCATGAGGTAAGTCATTGCCAATTGCCCCTGTAAGATACCTTCACCTCTTAGCTATTACATTGCATTTTAGCCACTACATTACAGTGCATTGCATAAATCCTCAATTATCAAACCGGCTTCGCGTAGCGTATAAGTCCAATTTTCAAACCGGTTTCGCGTAGCATATAAGTCCAATTTTCAAACCGGCTTCGCATAGCGTATAAGTCCAATTATCAACCCGGCTTCGCATAGCGTATAAGTCCAACTTTCAAACCGGCTTCGCGTAGCGTATAAGTCCAATTTTCAAACCGGCTTCGCATAGCGTATAAGTCCAATTTTCAAACCGGCTTCGCATAGCGTATAAGTCCAACTTTCAAACCGGCTTTGCGTAGCGTATAAGTCCAACTTTCAAACCGGCTTCGCATAGCGTATAAGTCCAATTTTCAAACCGGCTTCGCGTAGCGTATAAGTCCAACTTTCAAACCGGCTTCGCGTAGCGTATAAGTCCAACTTTCAAACCGGCTTCGCATAGCGTATAAGTCCAACTTTCAAACTGGCTTTGCTTAGCATATAAGTCCAATTATCAAACCGGCTTCGCATAGCGTATAAGTCCAATTTTCAAACCGGCTTCGTGTAGCATATAAGTTCAATTATTAAACCGGCTTCGCATAGCGTATAAGTCCAACTTTCAAACCGGCTTCGTGTAGCGTATAAGTCCAACTTTCAAACCGGCTTCGCGTAGCATATAAGTCCAAATTTCAAACCAGCTTCGCTTAGTGTATAAGTCCAATTATTAAACCAGCTTCGCGTAGTGTATAAGTCTAATTATCAAACCGGCTTCGCGTAGCGTATAAGTCCAATTATCAAAATCAGTTAACAACAGCTGGTGCGCCTGTCTGTTCACACCACTCAAACCGGCTTCGCGCAGCGTATACGTCCAATTATCAAACCGGCTTCGCGTAGCATATAAGTCCAACTTTGAAACCGGTTTCGCATAGTGTATAAGTCCAATTATCAAACCGGCTTCGCGTAGCGTATAAGTCCAATTATCAAAATCGGTTAACAACAGCTGGTGTGCCTGTCTGTTCACACCACTCAAACCGGCTTTGCATAGTGTATAAGTCCAATTATCAAACCAGCTTCACGTAGCATATAAGTCCAATTATCAAAATTTTCCTGCATATCATTTGCATCCTGCCCCTGAACTACGCTGGTTTGATTCCTTGCAAAGGGATACGTAGGTAGCCTGCGGGTTCAACCAACTGCATCTGTATTTTGTTTGTTTGTCCAAGTCTTCGACCCTCTCAAAAATGGGTCGTCTCTGAGCTTTGACATTCACTCCCGTCACTTCTTGACTTTCGAGTTCTGTCAAAGAGGGGCAACTGTAGACACCCCATTTTTGACCGCCCTTAAGACTTGGGCACTACTGATGGTTTACTTGGTGGAGAAAGGTGTGCAGGGCAAAGGTTCAGTTTCTTCGGCAAGAGGAGAGTCAAATCCCAACCTCACACTCCATTTTGGACCAAAGCTATTTTGGATGGTTTTTAGACCTTAAAATCCTCTCTTTCAAAATATTTTTGAAATAAAGTTTATGCGATGTTCCGAGGCTCGCATTTTGTCAAATGTTGTGTTTTTCGGTAAACCGAGTCAGGACAGAGTGGAAATGAATGAAAGAGAGATAAAATCTTTGAAAAATCTTTCAAAACACCTTACTTAGGGGTTTGGAGTTGAAGAAAAGAAGAGAAGAGGGACGAAATCCAGTTAAGGGAGAAAATGGGCATGAACTGTTAAGAGAGTCGAGCAGCCCTCACCGAATCGGGCCTATTCAATTGCATACTTGGAATCCAGTGATGAGGTCAGCACCGTTGGAAAGATTACTTCTGGGGCTTCATTTTTCACTCAAGAATCTCCTAAAGCCAATTCCGGACGGGGGAGATATGGTTGGTTGAAGTAGGGCATCACTCTGGTTGGACCGAATCTGCGCGGCTTCACCAAAACAAGCATAATGTTTTGCACAGTTGGAATTTTGATGCAAGGTTGGTGCCATTGGAAAGCTAACTTCTGGGGCTTCAATTTGGACACCTGGCTAACCACCTTTGGACTTTGTAACCATTGGCCGACCACCTTTCTTTCCGAGAGACCACCTTTTGTCCTGAAAAACTAGAAAAAGTAGCTGGCCGACCAGAAAAAGTGGCTGGCCAAGTGGTCGGCCAACCAGTAAAAGTAGTTGGTCGACCACTTTAACTGGTCGGCCTGCTTCCTGCTGCTTTGTCTTCCTGAGTGCTTGCCAGCTATGCTAGCTGGAAGGCACAGACTGCATAAGAGAGGCCCTCCCTCTCCTTATACTAGGTTGAAGATTTTGTCTAAGGCAAAATATACCTCTCTCTCTATATCTCTCTATTTTGGTCTCCAAAGTGCTTGGTTATTGACCCCTTTCCACACCACCTCATAGCCTAACACTTCCACCATCAACCTAAGGTTCTTGGAGGCCATTTTCAGAGGTTCAAGGTTGGGTTTTTGGGTCCAAAGACTGCTGGTTTTTGCTGGTCTTCAAGGGTAATCACTTTTTCCTCTTTTAAGCTTTATTTTGATCTTTCTCTTAGCCTTATTTGCATGCATATTTAGGCTTTGTTGTCAAATGAGAAAAGCTTAATTTTTAAGTGTTTAACATGTTTTCTTAAGGTCATTTTGGTGTTGGGGGTCATTTACCCCCTTGCATGCTCTATTTTGCCTTGTTTTGTGCCATGCATTAAGGCCTTTGTATTGATCTTTGTTTGGCCTTTGGACCACTGAAATCCAGCTGATTTTCAGTGGTTATTATGTGTTTTTGAGAGCCAAAATCAGAGAGGGGTGACCCTCTCTCTCCTTGTCTTGCTTATTAGCATATTTGGCCCAACAAAGGAGCCCTTACTTGCATGCCTCCAACCCTTGTTTCAGGCCCTTTTTGGTGAGTTTTAGGACCTGCATAAGCTCTCTCCAGAGCTGGTTTTGCCATATTGGGTGTCCCTCTTCATAGCTTATCAAAGGAGCATGCCATTCTGGCATCCATTGATCATGTTTTAGTGGTTTTATGGACTTCATTTGGCATGTCATACCTCTGAATTTTTCTGGTTTAGTGGCCTCTTGATTGCTTCACATACATGTAGTGCAAATCCTCTTCACTAGCTTGTATTGCATGTTGTTTTGGCCCTTGATTCTAGCACTTTTTGGCCATGCCCTAAACTGATTTTGTGCATGTTTTGGACTGCCTTAGCTCTGTTTTCATGCCTCATGGTCGAATGATGCTTGCTATGCATGGTTTAAGTGCAATACCCTTGCCTAGCCTTGAGTTTTGAAGCCTATTGCATGCTTATGTTGAGGTGTTTCCATGTCTTAGCATCATTTTGTATGACATTTCAGAGCATATAAGTTTGCCATGTTCCCATGTTTTCCACTTTTTTAAATGCGCTTGAGAGTCGTGCTTGTATGTCTCGTTTACGGACCATTGCATGAGCTTTATTTCCATGCCCTTCGAGCCATCATTTCAGTCCATATTTGCCACTGATTTGGCCTGCATAGGGATTGTTTGGGGCTGGTTTGGCCGTTTGAGTATTGCTTTGCATGCCTATAGTGTAATGCACTTCACTAGTTTCGGTATTTGGGCCATCTAGCATGCATTGTGTGAGGTGTTTGCATGACTCGGGACCATCTTGTATGTCATTTCAGAGCTAGAAAATATGTGATTGTATGCCATATTTCATCCTTGCCATGCTTTGGTAGAATTGCATTTGGTACCTTAGGTTCGGTCCTTTGTATTTGTGCATGTTTGCATGCATTTTGTTATCTCATTTTCATCCTATTGGCCACTGATTTGAGTGTGGCTGAGGCCCATTCATTTTAGTTTAAGTCCATCTTGTATTGTATATGCCATATAGTCCATGTTATTGCATGATTGACTATTGCACTGTGTATGCCTTGATCGTCTCATTGTTAGTCTTCATATGTGCGTTGCGTATGCCATATAGCATCATGTGCATTGAATATGCAATTGATTAGTTCATAGCATTGTGTATGCCAATTGCCCCCTTGCATGTCATCATTTGTGCATGTTTGCATCATTTAGTCGCATTGCATTTAGGATTGCCTGCTAGAGTTGCATTTGTCCGTGCATTTGTTTGTTGTATTATGTTTGGAATAGGGGAGAGTGGTCGGACACACATATGTTGAAAATACTTTGCCTTTTCTCTTTTTTTCCTTTGTTGCAGAAAAAGCAGAAACCAGGTGGATGAACTGGTCGGCCGACCAGGTTTTGTGGTTAGCCGACCACTTTTTCTAGTCTTCACCACCAAAAGTGGTCGGCAAGTGGTCTCCAATGCCTATAGCTGGTTGGCAGTCTTCCCATAGCTTCCCAAGGTGGAGTTTCATCTCTCTGGAGCTTCATGCAAGTTTCTGAATTCAAGTGCAAACAAAGGCGAGACGAGGCATTGCGATGGATTTCCCAACAAGGTGACTTGAGCATGCATGGATCTTTCATCATCCAAAACAGAGCTGGGGCAGTCCATTTGCATGCTAGTTTACATTGCTTACTTAGTTAATTTGTTAATTAATAAGAGTTGTGTAATAATTAGTTAATTCTGTTCTGTATTATTTATTCGGACCCTCCGAGCGAAGGCACAACTGTAATAAGTGTGCGTGTATGTGATGTATGTTTTCCAACCCCACGTCTTTCTCCCTTTTATTTACTAGCTTATGATGGTTAGATTAGGGCACGTTTCAATTAGCATATTTATGCTCGCATGTTTGCATTCATCTGTTTTGCATGCACTGAGCTCGGCGCATCATACTAACTGCATTGTACTTCAATTCCAACTTGACTACGTGTATTGAGTTGTCGCATGCCACATGCCATTCTTAGATTAGCCGAGCCTATCTTAGTTGCATCTTGCATGTGTTGCATTAGCCATCTTAACATGAACTAGGATCATGCATTGATTACTAACTAGTTTCTATTTTGGCTCGGAGTACTCGGTAAGTGTTTATGCTTTAGCATCCTTGCATGTGTGTGAGTGACTACCATGATAGCATGGTTGCCATGAGGCTAACTACTTATGTGATATAACTGCCTGAATGCCTGTGGGTGAAGGTTGGATTACTTGAATTGGAACAATTCATCGATTGCGAGTTTTAAGCCCACTTGAGAGTGGCAAAATCATATTTTCTTAAGCCCACTGGAGGGTGGCAAAATCCGCATTTTAGCCTACTTGCGAGTAGCAAACCGCTTTAAAAAACAAACATGAGATGTTTTGTTCCAACTCAGGCAATCCAGTCTGTACTGGTATGCTGTGTGCATCACATAGTAATTCTAGGCTAATAAACCGGAATAAGAACGCATATGTTTTCAAAAACAAGATATCATATTTAGTAGTGGCCGATCTTTGATCGGACGAGTGGGGGTGCTCATGAAATGACCTTCCCCAATCGTACCCAAGTTCCCAAGCCGAGGCAACTTTGGTGATGACAGACATTGTCATGACCCGAACCCGCCCCTATGGGTTAAGGACATAACCGGCCAGTAATCTTGAGATTACCTACGGCCTCAAACCAAAACAGACATAACTCATCAGAGTGAAGGGGCCAAACAGAAGCAAAAACTTAAAACTTTGTCTATAGAGCTGTGCTTATATGCACCTCAAAACAAACCATTCATATGTACGTTAATAACTCACAACAAAGGCACAGTATTATAAAATTCTGTTCAGACAGGATCATCCAAAACTAAGTCAACCCATGAAACTCTAGACAGACATATTCAAATGCTTTGCCAACATGACAAAATATAGATACATAACAAAAGGGCGAAGACGGGTCTCGTGCGTGAGACTCAAGGGCTGACTCTCCGAAACTTGGGTTGTTCCACACAGGCTTCACTGAGGCTGGGTTTGGACCTCTCTTAGCTCGCCTACAAATATATGAATGAGCGTGAGCGATAGCCCAGTGAATAATATCAATTACAGAAGTTATACAACAATATGTAGAACAACATACTCCAAACGACCCTGGGCCCAATTCACGTTTCCATTTAACATATATAAACATAATTTAAGTCAAGTGACTGTGGTTCCAACTTACTGGCCTTTGGCCCATTTACCTTTCCATAACAAACTGGCCTTTGGCCCATTCCAATTTTCATTGAAGACAAAATGGCCTCTAGCTCATCCATTCATGTCAAAACGACCTTCGGTCCATTCATTTATGCCAAAACGGCCTTCGGCCCACTCATTTATGTCAAAACGGCCTTCGGCCCACTCATTTATGTCAAAACGACCTTCGGCCCATTCATTTATGTCAAAATGACCTTTGGTCCATTCATTCATGTCAAAACGACCTTTGGTCCATTCATTCATGTCAAAACGACCTTCGGTCCATTCATTCATGTCAAAACGACCTTCGGTCCATTCATTTATGTCAAAACGACCTCCAGTCCATTCATTTATGTCAAAACGACCTTCGGTCCATTCATTCATGTCAAAATGTTGTCCTCCAAATGAATTTATAAAACTTACATGGAAGTAAGCAATTGGACAACAATATATTTCAGATATCTTAGTTAAGATATTACTCACAGTGATCGGTTGGTTGGTTCGCCCTGGAACTCGACCCTACACATGCCATGAACATAAAAGAGTCACTAACAATTCAATCCGTTCAAAATTCACATATTCCTCTCTAGGCTTCATTCTTATCTCTTTAACTCATTTACAATGCTTAATACATGCCTAAGAGTGCTTGCAAGTGAAAGAGAACGGAAAACGAAACACAGAATGCGAAAACAAAATTTCAGAAAACAGGGTCCCCGCTCGAGCGTAGACTCCCCCACTCGAGCGGACCCTTAAGGCCTGCAAAAGTACTGGTTGCATGAAAAATACGCTCGAGCGTTAAATAGGGCGCTCGAGCGGAAGGCCTGTCTACAAAGCTCCTCGCCGTGGAATACCTGCCGGCGACACCAAGTCTGCAAAAAGTACCGAGCACGATTTCCCGCCGAGCTTCCGCACTTCGAGCGGACATCAAAATTCTGGAAATCCCAGATTGTGTTCTTGAGCTTCATTTCGACTTTCAACCAACAATTCATGCATGTTATGGCTCAAATTACTCATATACATATACTAACATGATACCAATACAAGATTACAACATTAGGAAGCTCAATTCCTTGATTTACCTACATGCATGTCTCAAATTTACACCAAACTCACTGCCAATATACAACTTCATGCATTCAAAGCTTCTACTCCTATGGATTGTGCATGCATGTGACATATAACCTTCATTCTCATTCCATATGATGGAAAGGTGGACAAATACATGGATTTCAACCAAGTTGCAACATGAGTCAAGTAATTCTAGCTCAAATATGCAAATTCCAAACAATTACATACATGCATGCATATATGGTCTTCCAATTCAACAAAACCAACTCAAAACATGCTCTTGACCATTAATTAACTTTGAACACACAAGATGATAACTCAAAATTCATGAATTATTCACCAAGAGGCTTAATTCTCACAATCAAATTCCCAAGCTTGAGCCAAAAATTGCACAAGTTTCTCCCTTTCTCTCTCTAGCCGACCCCTTTCCCTCTTCTTAGAGTTTTTCATCAGCCAAATGAAGCTAAAGGAGAGAAATGAGGGTGTAGTGCTCAAATACAACAAATCCCACTAGCCACAATTAGTAATTTTAAATAGTTGGGCATGAATTCACCAATTTAATCAACTTAATTTGATCTAAATCAATTTTCAATTAAATTTCACCGTAGGCTCTAAAAATTATGCCAATCACAATGGCGCAATCAATTTCGGATTCTGTGGCCGATAAGGCCTCAATTTAATTCCCGAAGCAGAAAAATCAAACAGATATTCCTACGGTGAACAGATAAAAATTCAAAATCACATATTTTCACATAATGGCATACAAAACCATATCAAACACATAATCATATTCAAATTAAGGACCAATTAGCATATTACGGAACAGGGGTATCACAGTCTTCCCCCCTTTAGGAAGTTTGGTCCTCCAAACTTAATTTACTTTCGTCGGGAAACAAATGTGGGTATCGTAGTCGCATTTCCTCTTCTTTTTCCCATGTGGCATCCGTCCCGTAGTGTTCTTTCCATTCCACTTTCACCATTAGGATGGACTTGCTTCTCAATTGTTTCACTTGCCGATCAATAATTCGTTCCGGCCATTCAGCATATTCCATATTTTCATCAATAGCTACCCGGTGATAATCAATCACATGAAACGGGTCTATAGGCAACTGGGCCAAGCCTTTCCAAAATTTGAAACGGCCCAATGTAACAGGGTGACAACTTGCCCTTCTTTCCAAACCTGACTTGGCCTTTCATTGGAGACACACGAATAAACACATGGTCATCGACCTCATACTCAAGAGGTCTTCTTCGAACATCTGCATAGTTCTTTTGTCGGTCCTGAGCTGTTTTGAGCCTTTGACGAATAATCTTGATTTTCTCAGAAGTGTCTTGCACAATTTCTGGCCCAAGCAAAGCTTTATCCCCGACCTCTGTCCAACAAATAGGGGATCTACACCTCCTACCATACAAAGCCTCGTATGGTGCCATACCGATACTGGAGTGGAAGCTGTTATTAGAAGCAAATTCTACAAGTGGCAGGTAATCATCCAAACTCCCCTGAAAATCCAAGGCACACATCCGAAGCATATCTTCCAAAGTCTGTATTATTCGTTCTGATTGCCCATATGTCTATGGGTGGAATACAATACTGAACCTTAGTTCTGTTCCCATAGCTTCCTGCAAACTCTTCCATAATCTAGATACAAATTTCGGATCTCTATCCGACACAATAAATACCGGAACTCCGTGTAAACGGACAATCTCATCAACGTAAATAGTAGCCAATCTATAAGCAGTAAATGTAGTTTTGACAGGCAGAAAATGTGCAGAATTAGTCAATCTATCAACTACAACCCAAACAGAATCCATACCTCGAAAAGTCCGAGGTAGGCCAACAACGAAATACATAGTCACATGTTCCCACTTCCATTCAGGAATATGGAGAGGTTGAAGTAGACCGCCTGGTTTCTGATGTTCAGCCTTAACTTGTTGACATTGATGGCACTTGGACACATATTTTGCAATCTCCTTCTTCATTTTAGGCCATCAATAGGTTTGTTTCAAATCCCGATACATTTTATTATTACCCGGATGCATAGCAAATACGAATCTGTGGGCTTCATCTAAAACCCTCTTCTTTAGTTTCGGAATATCTGGGACACACATTCTGTTTCAAAATCTCAACACCTCATTCTTAATGCCAAACTCTGCTTTCGAATTTGTCTCAATTTCATCAATCACTTTCTTGAGGAACTCATCCTCTTTCTGTTTCTGTTTGATTTCATCAATGATTACCGGCTCGGCTGTAATAGCGGCTATCAATCTGCCCTGTTCACACATTACCACTTCAATTCCAGATTCCTTAAAATCTTGCAAAATCTCTTTCTGTTCAGTAAGCAAACAAGCCATACTCCACGTTGATTTTCTGCTCAAGGCATCAGCGACTGTGTTAGCTTTCCCGGGGTGATACTGAATCTCTAGATCATATCTTTTATCAGTTCCAGCCATCTCCTCTGTCGCATATTCAACTCCTTCTGTGTGAAGAAGTATTTTCAAACTTTTGTGATCTGTGTAGACTTCACACTTTGCTCCATACAGATAATGCCGCCAAATTTTCAAGGCAAAAACAACTGCGGCCAATTCTAGGTCATGTGTTGGATAGTTCTTCTCGTGTGGCCTCAACTGTTTGGAGGCGTAAGTAATAACTTTTCCGTTTTGCATTAACACACAACCCAAACCTTTATAAGATGCATCACTGAAAATCACAAAATTTTCCGTACCTGAAGGTAGTGTCAAAATTGGTGCAGTGGTCAATCTTGTTTTCAATTCTTGGAAAGGAGATTCCCTTTCGTCGTTCCATTCAAACAGTTGCCCTTTACGTGTCAGTTGGGTAAGAGGCATAGCTAATTTCGAAAAGTCCTTCACAAATCTCCGGTAGTACCCAGCTAAGCCCATAAAACTGCAGACTTATTTGAACAAATACCCCCTACCCCGTATTGATGATCTATTTGAACAAATACCACCTTTATAAGATGCATCACCGAAAAGTCCTTCCATCCTTCTTTTTCACAAACAGCACTGGTGCACCCCAAGGCGAAGTGCTAAGTCAGATAAACCCCTTGTCAAGCAGGTCTTGCAACTGTTCTTTCAATTCTTTCATTTCGGCAGTAGCCATTCTGTAGGGAGTTTTAGAAATGGGCTGGGTGCCTGGCACAGTCTCAATAGTAAACTCTATCTCCTTATCTACCAATTCCCCTGGTAATTCATTTGGAAACACATCTGGAAATTCTCTAACAATAAGAATATCATTCAATTCAACACTCACAGATTCTTCAGACAATACATAGCATAAATAACCCTGGCACCCTTTCTTGATCAGTTTACATGCTTTCATTGCAAATATCAAATAAGGTGGATACATGCATATAGAAAGTTGCTCTCATTCAGAAGAGGTTAGATATGGCCCAAAGCTGACAGAAAAGTTATGCCGATAAGAGGAGATGGCCTTTGTCTTTCGAAGTGGGTGACCATGTATTCCTTAAGATCTCGCCTAGGCGGGGTTTGATGAGATTCGGTAAGAGTGGTAAGTTGTCTCCGTGGTTTATTGGGCCTATCATGATATTGGAGAGAATTGGAGAAATAACGTATCAGTTGGCTTTACGGCCACAACTTTCGAGGGTTCACAATGTGTTTCATGTGTCTATGCTTAGGAAGTATGAACCCGACCCTTCTCATGTGCTTTATTGGGTTGATTTGGAGGTAGATGAGGATGCCTCTTATGAAGAGTGACCGGTTCAAATATTAGATGCCCAAGAGCAAGTGCTACGGGGCAAAACCATACCGTTGGTAAAGGTGTTGTGGAGACACCATGGGGTTGAAGAAGCAATGTGGGAGTAGGAAGTGGAAGTTCACTCCAAGTATCCGGATTTATTTGAACATGCCTAAATTGTTTTTTCATTAGTATTATTCCCTAGTGTTGTGGGGAAATGTATTGAAAATTGTTAAGTACGTGTCGTTATATACATTATTGTTTTAAGCATGAAGTTGTTGTGAGTTGTTGCCATTTTTGTTAGAGAAACTCCATGCATATGTTTATCTTGAATGGTTGTTGCTAGTGTGGTGACCACGATGTTAATGATGAAATTGGGTTGAGAATTAGTGTCGCGATTTGAAAATGTAATAGTGTGGTTGTGATAGCTTGAAAACTCTTGCTTGAGTAGTTTATTCAAATTTCGGGGATGAAATTTCCTATGGTGGGGAGGTTGTGATGACCGGGTGCGTTACTCGTTTTGTTTTCTCGTTTAACTTTGGACTTGCCTTGTTGGAGTGTTGGGTTGACTTGGAACCTTGCTAATTAATTGGGTTTGTTGCATTCGGGAGTTTTCCTCAAAGTTTTTGCTCTTGTTTATTTTGGGGTTGAATTTCACTCATTTTGGAGGATGCGAGGTCGGTCTAGGGTGCCTGGTGTTGTGAAGAGAAAAATTATGTGTTTGAGGGCCAGGGCCGCACGTACGGGGCATTGGGCCACACGTGCGAGATGAGGCCACACGTGCGGTGAGGAAGGAGTTCTCTGGGTTGCATTGTACTTAAAAGGCACGTGAAGAGAAAGGTGCGGAGTGAGGTGCGGGGAAGGACCACCGCATGTGCAGGGCTATAGGCCGCACATGTGGGAAGACGCTTCGCACGTACGAGCCTTTGGGCAGTCCGAAAGCTCTATTGTTTTTTTCTCTCTCTCTTTTGGCTGAGTGTGTATCACTTTTTAACTCTCCCTTCTCACTCTAAAAACACTTTTGCTCCTCCTTCTCTCTAAAACTCTCATCAAACACTAAAAACCTTTGATTTCTTACAATCCATTGGGTCTAGATCTATTATCTCTCACAAGTTTTGGGGAAAAAAAAAAAAAGCAAGAACTTCACTTTATATGGTGGAGATCGAATTTCTACAACTTCTGATTCTAGGGTTTCATCAAATCTCTTCATCAAGATTGAGGTATGGACTTCTTTGAGTTATATATACATGTTTTGCACGGTTAATGTTGATTTTAGAGTTTTTCTTGAAGTTATTATGAAAGTTTTGATTTTTGGCTCAAGAATGTAGGAGTTTTCAAAAGAGGGTTTAAAATCTCAAATTTTTCTAAGTTAATCCTTGAGTGTTTCACCCTGATTATGTGAGTAAAGATGTTTTGTGTGTGTGAGTTCTTTTAAAAAGATAAAGAGATGCCTAATCTTAGCTAAAGACCCAAATTTATGGATTTTCGAAATGAGATGAGGGTCTATAAAATTAGTCAATTGTTGATGTGTCACAATGGAAGAATGAAATAGAAAATATCTTTTGCCATTTTAGAAATGATAAATTTCATGGAATGTATGAAATATGGAGATGGAAATTTGTTGTTGGAATTGTAGATAAGTTATGAAGCAACGAATTGATGGTTTTCATGAATTATGGGTATCATGCTAGATAATGTTGAAAGAGGAATGGAAAGTTTGATTATGATTAATCATCATTGAGAAATTTGATGATGGAGAAATGTTATATAGCGATGGTGATTATGCATTGCATATTCATTTAATTGTTTCTTACAAGATTATTATTTAGTTTTGGCATATATTGTATTGGCATTTCTAACATGGCATTGTTGCAAGTTTTGAGTTGAGATTTGAAAACATTTACATTGAGAAAGAATTGTTGTGAAATGAATTCAATGAAATGTTTTGGGGTAAATACATTGGTAAGTCCGAATAGGAGGTGTAGATGAAATTGATTAAGTTGGCCTGAGTGTCCGAGATGAAAGACCGAAAACACACGCGGAGGAGGTATCACTTCCCTTCTAGTTAGCAACCGATAAAGTGGGGTTTTGGTAGTGCTAGTTATGCCTACTTGCAGACACCAACCTAGGGATTACCTGAGTCGTATTTATCTCCCCGTTGAATTAAATTGTAAATTTCTGATTGTTGAGATTTCAAAATTTTCTCTGAGCATGGTAGTTTTCAAAAGATAAAAGATGAAATCTTCTTTTAAAGGGCATAGCATGGCATGTGCATATCATATTGGGAATCTTGCATAAATGTATATACTTTGTTAAGAATTCTCTACTGGGCTTTATGCTCACCTCTATGGGATTTTGGTGCAAGAAAAGACGTGGTGAACCTACTAAATTAGGACGTGGAAGTATGTATTAAGAGTACAAGGCTCTATTTTGTTTGTAAATGAAATCTTTTGTAAGCCAAGGGCTGTTCATGTATGGGTCCGAGAGACCATCTTTGTGTAACCGGGCTTAAGCCGTGGAACTTGTAAGCCCTTGAGGGCATTTACTTATTTTGGTTAAATGATTCTACGTGCTATAGATTCATGTACTAGGATTCATTGAATGTATAACCGCATGTGAGATTATTCTTGTGTAAACATTGAGATTATGTAATGGGGCATGTTGGGGATATTGCTGATATCTCTTATAAGCCATGGTTATTATTATTTCTTCAATGGTATGTATTTTTGGGGCGTTACAAAATAGGTTCCAAATGCCAAAGCAAATAAATTCTAAATTTTCCAATTCTCTTGTGCGCATATATAACTTACTCCAACCATCAAGTAGCATCAAAGTTATCATCACATTATTTTGAAACCAAACTTTTGGCTTTCTCAATCCTTCGCAAGTTAGTCAATTCAAATTCTTTGTCCTAAGAGGCTCTTAAGAAATATTCATTTATAACTTCGGCAAAAATATTTTCTTGCTTTACATTTCGCATTAATTCTTCTAAGTAGTACTAGATACATGCTCCTTCACAATAAATTTAAGTCATGGTCATACTCTAATAATCTTAGCATTTTTGGACGGAGTTCCAAAATCCAAGTAAATGTATCCTAAGTCTGCCAAACATTAGGTAGGAAAGATTCACATAACCAAAACATATATGACATAACGACTCAAAATTCTATACACATGCTTAAAGTACTCCTTCACTGAACAATTGGGTTAGAAACCATTCTTTAAACTAACTAGCTAACTTGAAACCTCCTTAAAAATTTATTATTTTTGAATAATCCTTCATTAGTTGCTTTATCTTGCCACATTTGAAACATGCTCCCAAAATTCGATAACACACTCTGTATAACACTTGTAACAAATTGAATAATTTGGGGGTGAACTTATATCTTGCTTAAAATTACTTGTCTCTCCTAATTTTGCTTAACAATTAACACTCCACCTCTTAGTTATATTTTGCAATTCCTTCTTTGACTTAACACTATACTTTTTCTTCTAATCTTGTGGTTTCCCATAGCACTGTTGCATAATTTTCATCATATTTTCTAGCACTTCTTTTATTTGCCCAATTACTCCAATAAGGATTCAATTTCCATTTTGTACTTCTCATCATCTTTTCCTAAAGTTACAAGTCAAAGGTGGAAAACACTTTGGGTAACATTGGATAGCTTGAAACATAACATCACATATTCAAGCATAATTAAACAATTCCCCCCCTCCCTAATTTTTATTTTTATTTTTATTTATTTTTTATTTTTTTACAAAGACATTGATAGAGCAACCTATTCATTCCCATGAAGTTGACTGAGAATTTCTGATTCGAAGCTACGTCGGCCAAATGTGATTCCAATCGGACTTTCAAGGTCATCAACATAAGTATGAACCCCTATGGTTCATATAGTAGGTCCTTCACCAAAATAGCATATCATCTTCATATCAAATAGTTTTCTAACTTTCAATCACCATAGTTCGACACACTTCATTAATCATCAAATACTTTAACTTCCTAAAGTGTTCTCATAGTCTAATTTTACATTTAACCACATAGCCTTCATAACTTCCATCAAAGATTTTTAACTCCTTATAATACCGGGTTCACATGAATCAATATTCCTGTACTCACCAATGTGCTATGATCAAAAATTACATTTCCCTTATAGCATAAAAAGAAAATTTCACAATAACTCTTAACTTCAATATTAAACATGTTAAACACACATATCCCCAGTCCTCTTTAATCATTGAAGTTCCAAAATAACCTTTAGTTCTTATAATACTACATTCTCACAAATCATTATTCTTGTACTCACTAATATTTCGTTATAATGTGAAAAAAAGTTCCTCAATAGTTCTTGGCTCTTAGCCTCAATACCACACTTATTAAACAAACACATTTCGGTCCTCTTATAAGCATCAAAATACCCTGCAGCTCTTAATTCTTGGTTTTAATACTTAAGTCTATTACACAGACACGTATATATTCCCAAATGCACAACTTATCACTTACTTATTAGATGCATGCAACTTAATTCTGTTCTAGACATTCTAATGCTCAATGGACTCGTGTGTGAGATATTAACTCGTGCTCTGATACCACTCTGTCACAACCCAAACCCGCCCCTATAGGTTTAGCGTCGTAACCGGCCAGTAATCCTAGATTACCTTCAGCCTCAAAGACAAAATTTCAAAATATTTAAAATCATATCGGGGCCTAAAGCGGAAGTAAACAAAAAAATAATAATGTCCATTGAGTTTGTACCTACATGATACAATAATAATTTATATACATATACAAATCTTATATATCTCACACACATATACAATTAAGACACAGCAAAATGTAAGACTCTAACAAAGCTAAGGACTGATTTTCTTGGCTCTAAACGAGCCTAACTTGCTCCATTCCAGAAGCTCTTCAAGGCTGACACGGGTAGACTCCGAGGCTTTCTCTATCCTTATTGCTCAGTTTGTTCACCTACATATACATATAAATAGTAGGTAAAGCCCAGCGAGTAATAATAGAATAAAGAGGTTAAATGAATGAAATTCAACGATAATACAAAAACCTGCCTTACGATTTCGAAACGAATCTTAAATCATCTTCAAAGTAAGGCATTTGCCATATTATATCAATTTTTTAACAAAACATTTTCCATAGCAAATCATATATTTCAATATCCGAAACAATCCATTTCAATAGGCAAAACAATTCGATTAGCCATCATGTCAATCCTTTGCAATGACAAAAACAACTGTTTGGTAGCATTTTCAATACAATTCCAATTTTAATCCAATTCTCAATAATCCATGTTAACTCAATAGCAATACTCATTCAATGACAATTTATGTGGTGCATCCAATAGAGTAACAATGTATCAATATCAATGGGACCTCAAGGGTCAATCAATATATCGTATCCAATGTGACCATTAAACTATAACAGCAGAGATCTCTGTGTTTCAATTGTCCAATGGGCCACGGTATTGTTTTCCCCGGGCGAGGGCCAATGTGCCATGGTATTAATCTTTGCCAGGAAATGGTCAATAGGCCATGGTATTAATCTTCCCCAGGCAAGGATCAATGGGCCATGGTATTAATCTCCCTCAAGCAAGGGTCAATGGGCCATGGTATTAATCTCCCCCAAGCAAGGGTCAATGGGCCATGGTATTATTTCCCCCAGGCAAGGGCCTATAATCAATGGGCCATGAATATATTTTCAAAATGAAACTTCATTCATTCATAAGAAACTAGAGTTTCAATAAACAATTCGATGAACAATAACAGTTTTGATAAATCATCATAACGTTTCAATAAGCCATTCGTTTCAATAAGCCATTCAATCATTCATATATCAAATTCGATAACAGTAACATTTTCGAAAATAAATATAACTTGAACATATCTTTATAAAGTTATTACTCACAGTGGGTTAAGTCGATATAAGGCCTCTGAAGTCCACCTAAACAAATCACATAACAAAAACACAATAAAAGCACCATTCAATATTCATTTCATTTTAATTCAACTCTCTTTATGCGCTCCTAGCTCATTCCATGACTATGTGAGTCCAATTGGTGCCTAAGAATACTTAGAATGTCATGAGGATGCAATTATGCATTTAAAAGAGTTAGTCAAAAATTGCTGAAAATAGGGTCCTCACTCGAGCGCACCTTTGGTTGCTCGAGTGATCTGCCAAACTCTATAAAAATACTAGTTGGCCTTAATGTTCGCTCGAGTGGTGACTTCATTGCTCGAGCGGCCAGCAAATTTTGTTTGCTTTCAAAACCAACAAAATAATTTCCAAACTCAAACTCTTGCATGAACCAATTTAAACATGTAATTTTATTAATAAAGATGAACCCATGACTAATTTCCAATTTCTAATACAAAAATCCCTTTGATCATTAAGATTAAAACCAATAATTTCATGAATATAATAATTTCAATATTCTTCTTTCTTTGTTTTATAAAACATAAATTAAAGTTATAAAGCCCTTTCAAAAATCGTTACATGTAAGTGTAGACGCGCCCGTGGGCCTCAGTGCTACAGTTCGGACTCCCTTTTTGTTGCGATTCTTAATCTGAACCAAAGAGTCCAACTCTGGCAAATCGTTTTGAGAAAAATAGATTTTGAAAAGAAGTGCCAAACATGGACTGCTTTGCCAGATACAGAGTCGCCACCTAAATATTTTTTAGTGGGGAAATTCAGGAAACCCTGACTCGGTGCCAAAGGCCACGTGTCCGTCGTCACCAAAATTGTCTTGGCTCGGGAGCTTGGGTACGATCGGGGAAGGTCAGCTATGAGCACCCCCTTTCGCCCGGTCCGAAAACCGGCCTCTACTAACCATGATATTCGATTTTGAAAACATTATGTGTTCTTGTTCCGGTTATTAGCCTAGATTTACTATGTTATGCGCATAGCAAACAAGTATAGACTAGATTGTCTAATTTGGAAACAAGCATTGCATATCCGTTTGTTTTGAAAATGCTTTGGAATTTGCTACTCGTGAGTAGGCTAAAACACGGATTTCAACGAGTTTTTCTAACTCAAACAATCCAACCTTTACCCACAGGCAATCAGGCAGTTTATCTCATATAAGCACTTAGCCACATAGTAATCATGCTGTCATGTTAACATTCACACGCATGCGAGATGCTAAAGCATAAATACTTACATTGTACTCCATGCCAAAACAATAAACTAGTTAGCAAATATGCATGTCCTAGTTCATGTTAAGTGGCTAATGCAACACATGCAAGGATGCAGTTAGAGTAGGCTCGGCTAACCCTAAAATGGCATGTGAAATGCTACAATTATCACGTATTCAATTTGGAATTGAAACTACAATGCAGTTTGTATGATGTACCGAGCCTGGTGCATGCAAGACAAATGCATGGATGCACGCATGCATAGCATAAGGTATGCTAATTTAGACGTGCCCTAATCTACCATCATAAGCAGGTAAATAAAAGGGAAGAAAGAAGTGGGGATTGGAAGACATGCACACACACGCACCCACACTTATTACAGATTCGCCCTCGCTCGGAGGGACCAAAAGAATA
Source organism: Camellia lanceoleosa (assembly GCA_025200525.1). Taxonomy (NCBI): domain Eukaryota; kingdom Viridiplantae; phylum Streptophyta; class Magnoliopsida; order Ericales; family Theaceae; genus Camellia; species Camellia lanceoleosa. Next base: position 30,471,293 of record CM045766.1, read on the forward strand.
ATACAAATTAATTAACTACGCAAGCTAATTACATATTACAAATTACCTAATTAGTTAACAAACTAACTAAGCTAGAAAAAAATAGTAAACTGCCTTGGGAGGAGAGCCTGATGCAACGCATGCTCGGGTCCTGCTCGGAATTGCACTGCCATACATAGACTGCCTCTGTTTTCCCTGCTCTGCCCTTCTGAAGACTACCAAAGTCTCAGAGATGCTTCTCCTGATACTGGGGATCACCATCGGCTGAGTAGAATGGCCACCGGCTGCAGCATGTGATCATCGGCTGGAAATGAGGCTATCGGCCACCAATACATTGCCGGTCGGCACTAAATATTGTCGGCCGGCCAAGAATGCCTGCAGAACCTGCAATTGACAGCAGCAGAGGGCAAGGCATAGCATGGCAATACAATTCAAGCAATGTATGCACCAACCAAGCCTCTTATCATGTGTACAACTCAAAGGGGCATGGTCCTTGGTTCTTGGACCACCAATCGTGCATTTGAATGCGTGATGGCCCAAGAGGCCAAGTGTGCATCTTTCATTTCAAATGAAATGCAATGCAAACAAACAAACCAAAGCCCAATCCCTTTCACTAATCAAGGGACAAAGCATGCATGCAAGATGCAATGCAACCTAGGCATGCAACCTAAGGATGCAACATGGCATGGCAAGGCACTTATGCAAGCATACAAGCAAGCATGAGGCAATGCAAACTAATGAAAAGATGGACTTAAACATGATTTAGGCAGCTCTAAATAGGCCCAAAACAGTGGCCAAAATGCTAAGTTCATGAAGGCGAATGCTCATGCAAACATGCAAGCACACATAGTCCAACACTTAGGCATAAACAAGCAACTCTTAAGCACACTTAAAGAGACCAAACAAAAGACAATTAGCATGCAATGGAAAGCTTTAAAACCATGTTATAAGAGGTGCCAAACCAACTTAAACAAGACAAACAATGGCATGCAAATGGTCCAAGTACTTAGAACAAGCCATGGAGGCTTAAACCAAGGTCCAGTCCATCAAGCCTCACAAGGCTAAGGGGACTTAAAACAGGTCAAAAGAAGGCTTGAACAAAGCCAAAGGTGCACCTAGATGGCATCTAAGTGGCTCAAGTCCAAAGGCATGCATAATGGCCAAAACATGGAGCACAAGGCACAACCTTTTAAAGCAACAAAGAGACAACCAAGGCAAGCATACAAGCATGTCTTAAGGACTGAAAGGGTACTACGAATGGTGCCAAACCACCAAATCAAAGCAAAGCAAAGCATGCTATACACTTACATACTTAAAGCCAACAAGCTCAAAATGCAAAGGGGGGCATACAATGCAAGCTATGATCGACCCAAACAACAATGGACAGACCTTAAACATGGTGAAATAAGCACAAAACCTTCACAAGGTTAAGCCTAAAACATGCTAGAATGAAGGCTAACAACCTAAGGCATATTAAGGCAATAACATGGCATTACATGGTAGGTATGCTAAGCATGCATGGTGTACCAAAACCAACTTAATACAAAGTTAAATCATGACAATATAAGCATAAAATACAGCCATGGCATGATCAACAAACCTTTAAACATGATGCTCCCTTAAGAGGCTAAAATTGATCCTTTTCAAGGACAACAAGGAGAGGGGGTGGCCCTCTCCTTCTTGAGACTTCAAGGCACCATCTTCACCACTAAAATCCCTCAAGATTTCAGTGGTGGGGAGGCCCAAGCACCAAAGTCTCGGAGCTCACCAAAAATGGCACAAAATGGGGCCTCTCAAGGCTTAAGGGTGGTCAAACACCTCCAAACCACAAAACACTCTTAACAAACAATCAAGAGGGATTAAAAACAGAACTTTTTTGTATTATACACTAAGCACAAAAACAGTTCTAAGATAGGCTAACAAGCTATGCAAAAATGGGGTAAAAAGGACTAGTTTCTTACCCTTGAAGCCTTTCTTCAACAATGATGATCTTGTTGCTTCTTCAAGCTCAAATCCAGCCAAGAACACTAAGAACAAACCTCTGGTCCTTCAAAAGCCAAGGGAAGTTGAAAGACTAGGTGTTTGTGTGCAATAGTATGGACAAAAGCACCTAGAACATAAACAAGGGAGATATAGAAATAGGTTATGTATGGAACTCAAACCCTAAAACCAGAGCTTCTCCTCTGTGTTTTTCTCACAAAATTCTCTAACCCTAAAGCCAAGAGAAGAGCCTTCCTCTTATAGGCAAACAATCTTGTAAAGCTTGTTCAATAAGCTTACAAGGGGGGCATCCCTCCATACACGTGTATGGAGGGGAAGCAAATGCCACACAGCTGTCCTAAAATATCTGCAAAAGCAGATGAACAGTAGTCGGCTGCTCAAGATTGCCATTTTGACAAAATAGACTGCCGACCGGCAACAAAAAGTGCTGATCGGCAATATACATTGCCGGTGGCAACAAAAACCAGCCGGTGGCCTCTAGCCATGGCCGGTGATGCGTGGGGATGCCTCACAAGGCATTCCCTGCCCTTCCAAGGCAAAACACAAGTGTTTGGTGCAAAACCAGACACAAAACGGTCGAGTTCGGAGATCCTGAGGCAAGGCGTGGCGAGACCTTCGAACTCCAGCGAACACAAACATGGATAATCACCGAGTGTTCCAACGGTGACGTCCAAGTCTTGAGGACGGTCAAAAATGGGGTGTCTACAGTAAGAAATTTAAATCAAAATCAAACTAATTTTTGATTCTTAGATGTAAATTATAATTTATTTTCAAATTTAGATTTAATTCATTTTCTTTGTATCAAACCCACAAATTTTAAAATATGAATTAAACATTTCAAACTCTTAAAATTTTCATGATGTACGTAAAAATAGAACTCAATTTCATTATTAATAACAAAAATCAAACTTAACTAATGAATTTCAAAAATTATTTTCTTAGAGTTTCAACTTAACTTAATTTGCAACCAAAAACTTAATTTATGATCATAGATATTCCAAAATGTGTCTAAATTGAATAAAATTTTTAAATTAAATTAAATGCATGGATTAAAGATCAAAATCAAACAAATTCCTAATTTCAAAGCTTTTCTTTTTTCTCTTCAAAATATGAGATTAAATTAGTCAAAATTCTTCAAAATCCAAGATGCATGTATTTTAGAGTATTAAAACTTGTAAAATTTTACTCATGCATGTAACAATGAGACTTAATTTCATGCAACATCACAACATCAAACCCAAAATAACTAAGTTCCATAACCATGAACCTAACTTAATCTCTTCATCTTTATTTTCTAATTTCTTCCAAGTTATACGAAATTGAATCCAAACTCATTTTTAATTCAAGTGCAATACAAGGATTCTACAAAATTCAAGCTTGAAATCCTTACCTTTAATCTTCAATTTGGTGTACAATTGATGAATTCTTAAGCTCCTTCTCTTTTCCTTTCAATCCGTGGCTTTCTCTCTCTCAATGGTCTACTTTTTTTTTTTTTTTTTGAACAGAGAGTGTTACACCGAAGAAATTACAAAGAAACAGGAGAAGCATCATGCCTTACAATTTCATTAAGAGCCCTTGGAGGATTAGAAGCCCATCCTACTGGCAGAGCATTACGGGCTTGAGCTTGTGCAACCCAATGGGTAGCCCTATTGGTGGATCTATGAGTCTATGACAGCTGAAAATTGCCTTGTCTTGCAAGATGACGAATGTCGAGAAAAATGGCCAGAGTTTCCCAAGGAGGAACCTGCTCGGATACAGCTAGCTTAATAACCTCTTGGTTGTCACTCTCGATGATGGCAGAATCAAGGTGAGACGCAGTTGCCATTTGAGCTGCCAGCCTTACAGCTTGAGCTTCCGCAGCAAAGGCTGATGAAGAGTAGAAAACTGAGGCAAGGCCATCCAGCAGGTGCCCGTCTGAATTACGGAAGAGGACAGCAGCTGAAGCCTTTTCCCCGTTGGCTCTAAAACTGGCATCGCAGTTTAACTTAACCTCCCCAACCCGTGGAGGGTGCCATCTGTTGTCCCTATTACCCATTGGCCTTTGGGAGACAGTGTTGGAACCGTGCTCTTGGCTTTCTAACCAGGCCCTTGCAATTTTGGAAAGAATCTCAGATGGATTGATTGGGAGCTGATTGAAGATGAAATCATTCCTTGCTTTCCAGATGTACCAGCCAATGAGAAACACTTGGTTCAGCACCTTGCACTCTGCTCGGCCTTCGTGCTCAGCTGCAATCCAATCTGCCGTCCAAGCCACAACATTAGTCACCATTCCTTTATCGATTCGCAGGTTAAGCATGCTGCCAAACCAGATTGACTTGGTCCAAGCACAGTCAAATAACAAATGTTCTATCGTTTCAGCTTCCGAGAAACAGATTGGGCATACACTAGAGGAGGAGCAGTGTCGATGATGTAAATTGACTTTGGTAGCCAACTTATTTTTGCACACTCGCCACCAAAAGTGTTTAATTTTCGGAGGGACTTCAACTTTCCATATGTGCTTCCAGAAATCTTTAGGGACTTGATACGAGCTAGAAGGGTGAGAAGGTGATTCCTCAAGGATGAGATTTTTTGCAACCCAATAACCCGATTTCACTGAGTACACCCCAGATTTGGATGGATGCCACACCAATACATTAGCTCTGTCCTCGTAAGCAAGAGGAATAGATTGGATTGCACTACATTCAGCCCTCGAGACAAGCGAGCGAAGAAGATCCATCATCCATCGCTTGTGAATTGGATCAATGACATCTGATACATGAACAATGGTGCTGTGTGGAGGGGGCAGGGTTGAAAGTTGACAGTTTCTGGTTTCGAGTATCCATTTGTCAGCCCAAAAAAGAGCAGATTCCCCATTTTGGATTTGCCATCGAAGCCCCTTTTTGAGCAACTCTCTTCCATGGATTAAACTGTGCCAAGCCCATGACCCTCTTGCTTCCCGAGAGGCGTTCAAGAAGTTTGAGTGAGGAAAATATAGCCCTTTTAGTAACCGGGCCCAAAACAAGCGAGGATTTGTGATGCACTGCCACCCTTGTTTGGCTAGCATGGCCTGATTGAAAGCGAAAAAATCTCTAAAGCCCATTTCCCCGTGTAGCTTTGAAGAACACATGGTTTCCCATTTGGTCCAAGGAATGCCCTTGTTCGTTGGATCACCTTTCCACCAAAAGTTGCAAATGGCCATGTTAAGTTTGTTACAGAAAGATTTTGGGAAAGAGAAACAGGCCATTGCATATGAAGGAATGGCTTGAACCACTGCCTTGATCAGAACCTCTCTGCCCGCATGAGATAGCAGCTTATTCTTCCACCCTTGCATTTTATCAACCATTCTATCCACCAAATAACCATATGCCTCGGATTTTGACCGACCCCACGAAGATGGAAGCCCCAGATATTACACAGGTGGTCTTGCTGGGGAAATTCCCAAGATTCCACAGATCAGCCCTTTGAGCTCAATGGGAGCATTTGCCGAAAAGAAAACCTCGGACTTCTTCAAATTTATGATTTGTCATGACGCCTGGCTGTAGACCTGGAGAAGTTGCATTATCTTCAAACACTCCGAGCTACTTGCCTTTAGGAAGAGAAGGACATCATCTGCGAAAAACAAGTGGGACAATATAGGACAAGTGGGTTTCATCCGTAAACCGGAGATCTCGTGAGTCCAAAGGCTGTGTTCAATTAAACGAGACAAAACCTCGGCCACCAAAAGAAAAAGATATGGGGACAATGGGTCCCCCTGCCGAAGTCCATAGGAAGGATTGAAGGAAGCTCTGTTTTTGCCATTTGCAAAAATGGAGAAAGAAACTGATGAAACACACTGCATCACCCATCGCACCCAAGTGTCGTGAAACCCCATCTTAATCAGAACAGCCTGCAAAAAGTCCCACTGAATACGGTCATAGGCCTTGTTGAAGTCCAGTTTCAGCGCTAAGTGAGCCCGGTTCCCCCTCTTGGATTGTTTCAAATAGTGAAAACCCTCATGTGCCACCAAAATACAGTCTTGAATGAGCCTTCCCGGGATGAAAGCTGCCTGATTATGAGAGATTATGTGGTGGAGGAAAGACTTGAGCCTGGATGCCAATATTTTTGTGATAATCTTCATCTTAAAATTACAGAGGCTTATGGGACGGTATTGCGTGAGATTTTCTGGGGCCCTTACTTTTGGGATCAACACTAGGTTCGTATGATTCCACTCTGCTGGTAGGGAGTTTCCATTAAAAAAACTCTGAATTGCCGAGCACACCTCCGGACCTACGATCTCCCAATGGGTTTGGTAGAAAATGCCTTGAAAACCATCCGGTCCGGGAGCCTTTAGCGAGCCCAAAGTGAAGACAGCTGATTTTATTTCGGCCTCAGTGATAGGGCGAGTGAGTTTCGTGTTCATCTCTTCAGAAACTGCCCCCGTGACCGGAAGGAGAGCTTCATCAAAGTTACGGTTCCCGGCTGCTTGAAAAAGGTTTTGGAAATAGTGCAAGAGATGATCATTGATCGCAGCCTCATATTGTAGTAGAGTTCCCTCCTCAGTTTTAAGTCTGACCAGTTGGTTTCTCTACCTACGTTGGATCACTGTGGCATGGAAGAAAGCGGAGTTCTTATCGCCATACTTGAGCCAATTGACCCGTGACCGCTGGTGTTGGTACATTTCTTCTTGGTTCAGAACTTCTTCTAACCCTTGCTGCAACTCTGTAACCTTTTCTATTTTGACATCAGAATGGGGACAGACTTGGATAGCTGAAAGCCTTTATTTTGATTCGATTATCTCCAAAACGGGATCTGCTCCAAGAAGCTAATATGTGGCTACATGTCTGAAGCTTTTGGGATAACCGGATCATAGAGGGCCCGTCAACCTCCCCTACCCAAGATGACTGAATAACCTCAGCACATTCACCATGGGTTGTCCACATGGACTCAAATTTAAAAAGGCGTGGCACTTTTTTTGGAGGAATCTGACAGTGTAGTAGCAGAGGGCAATGGTCAGAACCGATGAGAGCATCATGATATACCTGCGCAAAAGGGAACAAATGCCTCCAGTCCACCGTGGCCATAGCTTTGTCTAGCCGTTCTCGGACATTGGCGTCCCCACCTTGATTGTTGGTCCATGTATAGGGGGCCCCTTTGAATTCAAGATCCATCAACTCACACGCAGCCAGAAAAGTCTGAAAGAAGTTCATCCTGGTTCTATTGCCTCCTCTAGATCCTTGTTTCTCCCAAGACCACCCTATTTCATTGAAATCCCCCATACACAACCAGGGATAACCATTAGCAGCAGCCCCATTCTGGATTGAGTTCCAGAATAATTTACGTTCAGCCCAGCGAGGTGGTGCATACACAAACGTAACTAGCCAATCTGTTGCTCCAGAATTCGTAACAACACATCTGAAAATGTTCTGTGATTTTTTGCAAACTTGTAGGTCCACTTCTTCAGTCCACCACAGCGCTAAACCACCCGTCAAACCAACCGAGTTCATATAGCTAGAGTGATTAAATTGGAGTTGCCTCCGTAAACGATCAAGACTAGAGATTTTATTCTTAGTTTCCATTAGAAACACTATAGCAGGACGATGGGTTTGGCATAACCCTCGAAGGATCTGGATTGTCAGGGGTCGCCCCATCCCCTGACAATTCCAGCTGACAATCAGCATTGAGCTTGTAGCGCCTTAAGGCTCGCCACCATAGCCCGTTCAGTCTGCTCATTACCTAGTTCAGGAAAGGTGTTGGGGACTTGGGATAGATAGTCATCAATAATAATATTTGGCAGATTAGGAATACCTGTACTCCCCTGGGCAGTGGTATTGTCCCCTACCGCATCTTGTACTAAAACCTCTACCAGATTTGTGCTCAACGGGTGATCAACCCGCTTGCCGCTAGAACGGCCCCTCCGGGTTGGTTTCTTACGAGCACCCAGAGTTTTCTCGCTAGTAGTTCTTCTTGGAGCCTAAAGTTAGGTGTTGGGTGGAGCTTGCAACAAAGGAACTGACTGGCCCACTTTCTGTACCTTGGTGTGATGAAGATCACATTCAAGCTCCCCTATCACTTTCCTCTTGAGAGACAGGTGCTGTAGTGCTTTAGATAAACCTCCCTCCAAATTATGGGCTGGGTTCAGTGGCCAAGTATCTCCACTAGGGGCTGGAAAGAACTTTGGAGTCATCCCTTGTGAGGCCCCCGAATGGCATGGGCTATCTGGAGGCTCAATAATATAGTAGTTGGTTTCTGTGGGTAAGCCCACTTGCGTTGGTTGTCTGATGTTCACAGCTTGAATGAGAGGGTGGGCTGTGTGGCCCAAAACCAATAATGGACCAGCAGGAGATGGTGAAAATGAGTGCAGCTGGCTACTATCAGATACAGAAGTAGTGGGCATGGGGCCGCCACGTGGCAAGTTAGGGTTAGGGGTATTCTGATATTTCTCCTGCACAGGGATAGTGCTCATGGGTGTACCCTGTGTACTAGAAGACGATCGTGGGAGAAACGGCTCTGGCTCAGACATTGGGCCTTGGTCTGGGTTGTCACTCGCCGGTGTGCTTGAGGGAGGTGGTGTAACGGCTGTTCTCCGGCCAAAAAGAATAGGAGATAGGCTGGCCCCTAAGTCATCCACTTGTCGGCGATAGTGTATAAGTGGTAGTCTTGTGGGTCCTGCACTACCGGTTCTAAGGCCAGGGCCATAACCTGAAGAGGTGCCCTGCTCTTTGGAGACGAATTTGCAGGTGTGGTTCTCATGACCCAATCTGCCACAATCGTAACAGAAATTCGAAAGTTTTTCGTATTTGAAAGTGAGCCAAGAGTCGGATTGCCCCTGTCCTCGTTGCAACCAAAGGCCCCTAGGTAGTGGTTGTTGTATATCAATCTCCATACGTATCCTTAAAAAACTCCGATATAATAACAGCCCCTCTGCGTGGGCTTCAACACGGACCAATCTGCCTATGCGATTCCCCAAAATCTCACCATTCTGTTTAGTAAGCTTCTGTACAGGGAGGCCATGGACTTGCACCCAGAACTGACACCATTTGAAATCGATTTCTTCGGCTGATTTCCCCGACGAAAGAGGTTGAAGGACTAACAGCCATCCCATCACTGACCAAGGACTATCGCGGAGGATATGGTGTCGATCCTCCTCATCACTAAATTGGAACAGAAAAATGTTATCACTCCAAGGGGATATAGTGAGGTCCCCTCGAATCCGCCAAGCCGCTTGGATAATCGTGGTTACAGCTCCTTTGTTAAGTGTTTTAGGGGCCAGAATCTTTCCGACCAGGCAAAGATGAGAAAGGTCCTCATTCTCTCCACTTCCTTCCTCCAAGAGTAAGCCTGAAGATTCACCCAGAGAAGAAGAGGAGGAGGCCAGCTGGGTAGGGGCGGCCATGAAAGAGTATCGAAAGGATGAGGGAAAGAGGAAAAAGAAGAGCTAAAAGAAAAAACGGGAGGGAATAACCGGGGTAGAGACGGTGAGAAGAGATCAAAACTGGATAAACTAGAAAATAGTCCTTAGGCCATGACTCTCATTGTAGAGAGAGAAGCTCTCATTCTAGAGAGAGATGCTTTTTCTATCACCTTCTCCAGCACATACTCTCTCTCTCTCTCTCTCTCTCTCTCTCTCTCTCTCTCTCTCTCTCTCCTATGTGTTTGAATCTAATTTCCAGCACATGTATTACACACACACACAACTTCTCTTGAGGCATCCACACTACACACGTGCACAGATCCAAGCTGCCAGCACAACAACAATATACACATATTTGATTTCTCTACACACCCACACACACTTACAATTCTAAATTCTTCCTTAATTTGATTTGTGATAAAGATTAGCTTAATTAAATAACACGTAGCCTTTATAAATCTTAATTAACACATAATTAAATTAATCATAACCAATCACTAATCCCACATAATTTAATTAGTCTAATTGATTTCAATTGAGGCCCAATTAATTATATTTAATTTTTATCATCCTGAATCAGATTTTTAATCAAACTCTCAAAAAGTTTCAAATATTAAATTAAATTTATTGTCATCATCAATTTTGATTTCCCAGACCATTTAGGCCTTCAATTTCTAATCAGATTCAAAATTTCCGTCAATAAATTACATATTTAAATTGGACCCCTCATAATTCAATTTAATTCACAATAATCACAATTCCCAATCTTTATAACTTGATCAAATCCGATTCAGACCCAATTAATAAAATCTCAATTTTGCTAAACAAAATCGAATATTTAATTAAACCCCCATATGATTCGATACTCAAAATTAAAATAATTCAATTCGTCAATTTTGCCTTCTTGAGCCGCTTAAACTTTTAATTTCTAATTCCGAAATAGCACTTTAATAAAATTACATACGAATCAATACCAACATTGTTCATCAATTCCGAAATTAAATTAAAATAATAATTAAATAAAATCCAAATCACCTTGATTAATTAGATATAAAATATTATATATGGCAGGATTGTCACACATTCTCTTCTTACCTCATTTAAAAACAACACTAATCCTTAGCCCTACAAGTATTAAATCGTGAGAAAGTAAGAATGTAGGCGTATGAAGAAAAAAAAAAGTAAGAAGTTCATTTATTCATTCCATATTGAAAACAAAGATAGAATGTGGTTTACAAAGATGAAATTTAACCAAGTGAAGCTAAAATATGCTCAGCAATTGCTACTAGGTTTTGCAAGGCAATACTGTCCGCCGTGAAAGGTGATTTACGCGGATTAGGTCCATCACTGAATATAAAATCACATGTGTCAGCATCAGTAATGGCCAAATCTCCTTGATGGATAGCTTCATTGTTATCTGACCCCACATTCTGAATGGCTTTAGGAATTTCTTCGACGATTGATTCATACAAATCAGTGCAATCGGTGAGACATTGTTTGAGAACAGGTTCTGTTGTCTTGCTAAGTAATTTTTTCACTTGATTGAAAGTAGTAGAAGCTTTAATAAGTGCAGCTTCAAGGATGATACGAGCAAGCCCTGTGGCATCTGCCTTTGCACTGCGAGGGTCTGACCTTAGAGTCGAATTGCAAAGATCGGGATATTCAGATTTCTTGCAGGTATCAGCTATTAAATCCGCATGAGAATGGTAATTTAGACTAAAGAGGACAAAAAGAAGAACAATTCTTGTCATGGTGAGTACTATCTTCACTCCTTTCCAAGAGAGTTTTGTAATTTTTATTTTTTACTTTTTGATGGAGAATGAGTGTTTTACATTGGACAAGTTCGTAAGTATTTAAGCACTCAATTGTAACAATAGATAGTAACAAAGCACAATCACAAATAAATGCATATACATGGTATAATAGTAAAGTTAAATGAAACTTCAATGCAATCAATGGTCAAATAAGGTAAGCACTAATAACACAACGCAGAGCACTCATTTGTCTTGTTGTATTCACCACAAAACAGAAAAGGGAAAATATAATATATTTCTTGTATATTATAAACATATGGTAAGTTAATCAACACCGGATAGTCTTCCTAATTTTTATATATGAATATTGATGTGTGTATTTATGAAATTTCAATGCAGTAAATGGTCAAATAAGCAAAATAATGTAAGACATTCAATCCAATTACAAGACCACCATATTTGGCCTAATGATTGTGTAATACCCTTTGGTCATGTTTGATTCAAAAACTAATAGTGAAATATTAATAATCCTATTAAATTAGTGTGGTATTCACTATCCAATTGGATTAATATCCATTGGATTAATAATCTCACCCCTACCTTATTACTAATAATCCTACAAATTTGTTGGATTAATTATCTATTTGATTAATAATCTTAAACCAAAATGTTAAAATAAACATAGGATAATTAGGTCCACGGATTAATAATCTCAATCCCATGCTCTAATCCACCCAATCAAACATACCCTTTGTGATATGAAATCTTGGGTTCAACTCATATAAAGAGAAGTTTAATACCCTTCATAGTGGTGTTTATTTCTTCCCCATTATGAAGATTGTTGGGTTTGGGCTTGGACTTGAGCTTAGAGGCTTTTTACGTATGCTTTGTTGATTTTCTAATTTGGGAGATTCTATTTACACCCAAAACATCACTAAATTACAAATCATAATTTTTCAAAATCTCACCAAAGACTCTAAAAATCATGTTAATCATAGCTATGAAGTCGGTTTTTGTTTATCGCGTCTCTACGGCCTTCAATTTCAGTTCAAAATTTTAATTACAACAGATATTCCTACTTTCAACAGATATTTTTCCAAATTCACATATTTTCCAAACTTACAAATTCATGTCAAACACATAATCTCATACATAATTAAGCATAGTACGGGTTGGATTATCACATGTGAGTGCCCCCAAAATTGGGGGTCTCTATCATTGTTTTTGAATGCATCATAAGAAACAATGGGATGCTTGGGATGGGTTAAAATAGCCTAGATTAGAATAATTAATAAAATAAAATATTTTATTATATTATATATATATATATTGTTTACACATCATTTTGTAAAAGGTTAAAAAGTTAACCAAAATAGTATATTTCTCAACGGGGCTAATATAATCATTTATTAATTGATTAATTTTACTTTTATTCTCCAAATTATTATCATTTTTTTCTACTTCATTGTCAAATTATCAATTTTTCTATTTTTTTAATTAATAAGAAAATAATTAAAAATATGAAAAAAAAAAATTCATAATCAAACAGACCACTAACCCACAATAGCTAGAAATTTAACGAAGTCTAACAACCAATAAACTAAGGCCAACCACTACAAATTCCATAAAATTCCCATAGCGAGGAAAAAATAAATAACCACAAAGAGTATCAAACTATTCTTCATATGAGTTGAACTCGCAACCTCACACTATAAATTCTCTAAATTTTCTAATTTTTGTAATATAGTCTAATTATAGAGACGAATATATAAATTATAATTGTTGAAAACTAATTTCATAGAAAAAATATTGTTTCAGAATTTGAAAATTATGAATTATACAACAAAATACTCACTTTTCTTATTATTTTGAACAAACTATATCTTACAATCAATTTAATGGGTATTTGTTTATATGATTTAAGTTGCAAAAATTATAAAATTATTTTTAAAAATTACACCGGTAATCCTTGCATTTTGTTCATTGTGTCATTTTAGTCTATTTACTTTCAATTGGTTTAATTTTGACCTTGAATTTTGAATTTTGTGTTAATTTGGTCCAATTAACTATAATTGTTAGTATTTTTTATGGAATGCGCATATGAGTAACATGTGTGATGTTTTTAAATGCAAAATTATGAACTTGTTCAACTCATTGAATTAATTTCAATCAATCAATGATTATTTTTAATGAAAAATCAGCATTATCAATGGGCTTAAATTGACAAAAAATCTCAACTAAATAGTCAAAATCGAGCCAATTAAAAATGGATGGCCCCCAAAAAAAAAATATTGATATAATTTGCTCAGTTATTTCTTTTCCCTCCAAATTAAGATTTAAAGATTATTGATTTGTACAACCCTCTTTAATTAGACCACACGAACAAAAATCAGTAATTTTAAGTGCTAAATGGAAAAAAATCAGTAATTTAGGAATGAAATAAAAAAAAAATAATGATAGTTTGTAAGATAAAATTGAAATTAGGAAAAAATTATTTATAAGTCATATTTGGAAGACTTATTTAATGTGAAGTCCTATGAATATTCTTTTAAAGTTTGATGTCCTATTTACATAGAAATGTGTTCCATGAGGTCCTATGAATTGTAAATGAATAATATTAGCGTATTTTTTTTTTTCTAATTTGTTTTCCTATTATACTTTATTTTCTCATTCATCATATTTGGTTTAGGAAGGTTTTTAGGAAAGACAAGTCTACAGACAACGACTGTGCGAGTTTGTTTCACCTTGATTGCGGGATTCCAGTGCATTTTGAAAATGTTGCTTAAATGGATGTGGATATGGTCGATGATATGATGAAATTTGAGGGTCGTATGTTGATTCCTTCGACAGATTTTGAGTCCAATTGGTTGAGGGAAAGATGTATTATTATTATTATTATTATTATTATTATTATTATTATTATTATTATTATTATTATTATTATTTTATTTATTTATTTATTTATTTTTTTGTGCATGTGGTTGAAATGTGTTACTGTTTGTTGAAGTGTGGATTGTTCATCTTTAATGGGGCATTTATAATCTATTGCACTCATTGATAGGCACACTTTTGTCAATATTCTGATTGAATGTGTGTATTTGACATTGTGATGGTTGATGTGTTTTGATATGTTCGATGTGTGGGGTAGTGTGTATATGTTCAAGGGTTGGGTTTGAGGTATTTGGTTCTGGTTATTAATTGGATGTCGAATGTGAACCACATCACAGAATGTCAATTATACATTGGGACTTGAATGATCGTATTACAATGCATGTTACATTTAGTGTGTAACGTTAATCCACATGCACCATGTAGTAGATGATATTTGTGTGTTTGTTCGGTTGTATGTGTTTGGATGTGTATCATGTCTTTGTTATAATCAGTGTTTACATACTTGGCATAGTACGTTGCGCAAAATTGTTAGGGATTTGGGTTTATCATTAAATGTGGATTGAATCCCATCACACGATGTTGAAGTTACGCTGGGTTGGGGGTGATGGTGGTTCAACGATGGATTATTGGAAGGCCATGTTGGATTTGGGATGAGAAGCATATGGGAATGTCTCAGTGAGTTTGGGATATTACATGTTACATTTACGTTGGGTTTGGGATGAAGCGCATATAAGAATGTCACGTTGGGTTTGAAAATGCCATATTAGGTTTGGAATATTATATGTTACATTTATGTTTTGAATTTCAAATTTTCAATCATATAAATTTGATCACAATATATGGTAACATTAGATTTCCTATATGTTGTATTGACATTAATCAAGTTATTTTGAATTTCAGAAACATATGGAAATGTTGCGTTGGGTTTGGAAATGTGACATTGGGTTTGAGATGTTACATGTTACATTTACACTCTGAATTTCAAATTTTTAACCATATAGATATAATCACAATTTATGGTAATATTAGATTTCCCTTATATAGTATTGTCATTAATTATGTTATTTTGAATTTCAAATTTCTAACCATATATATATGATCACAATCTAGGATAGCATTGGCTTTCCCATATATGGTATTGCCATTAATTAGGTTGCTTTGAATTTCAAATTTCTAACCATATAGATATAATCTTAATCTATGGTAATATTGAATTTTTCATATATGATATTATCATTAATCAGATTATTAATTAATTAATTAAGATTGGGGGTAGATCTGTCTACAAGAAAACCACAAGATCTATTGAGATATAAGCTTTTTCATGGGAACATATCTTCTATAAGTCTTCCAGATAGGACTTATAAACAATTTACCCTTGAAATTAACCCTTTATTAATATATATATATTTTTTTATAGAGGAAGTAATAAATTAACATGAGCATATAAGAAACCTTCTCACGTATTAAATTGTGTGGAATTAAACAGTAAAAGGGTAATTTATTTATTAGTAAATAATGATATCACTTATCATCAATAATGTAAGACGTCACTGTTACATTACTCACTGCGGCGAAGGAAAGATTTTAGAAAAAATTGCAAATCAATGGGGGAAAAAAAAAAAAAACATAACTACATATCAGTTGAAAGTATGAAAAACAATTCAATGTGTTTGGTTTTACTTTTTTGAATTCAATTTTCTAAAAATTAAATATTTTGTTTTTCGTATTTTTTTTATTTTTGTTTTTAGTGAATATTTTTAAAATTTTAAGCAATTTTTTATTTTTTCAGATGCACATTACTTAGATTTATCTAGTAAAATATTTGTGAAAAAGTATTTTAAAAAATTAATAGAAATACAAAAAAAAAATACTAAATTTTCGTTTTTTTATTTTTATTTTTATATTTTTGGTATTTAGTGAATTTTTTAAAGATTTTTTTCACAAATATTATACTTTTGAGTGTATTTATGATACTAAATTTTTTTTTTTAAAATTACTTAAAATATTAAAAAATTTCAGTGAAAACAAAAAAATAAGGAAAACGAAAAAGTAAAATTTTCTAAATATTAAATTCTAAAAATTGAAATCAAACCGAATGATTGCAAACCTGCGAAATTTTATTTATGTACAAAAAATTGAACAAAAATGCCGTCTCATCTTTCTTGTTTTTTCAGTTACCTCTCATCGCTAGTCAATGTTGTTATACTATCTCCCCTACCATTGCCAAACCCCCTCCCACCCTCCCCTTGCAACAAATTCATAACCACCCACAAGAATTGCCCTTTATAAGTAGATATTAAATGCAATAATTGCACTAATTAATGAATAATTTTAAAGTAATGCTAAAAATCTCAAAAATTCTACAAAATGTCTCATATGGGTGTGGGTCCCATGTGGGTCTTACAACCATGTGAAACTTTTGATAGAATATTTGGTAAAATTTTTGCATTTCTAA
The DNA here is from genome assembly GCA_025200525.1 of Camellia lanceoleosa. Classification (NCBI taxonomy): domain Eukaryota; kingdom Viridiplantae; phylum Streptophyta; class Magnoliopsida; order Ericales; family Theaceae; genus Camellia; species Camellia lanceoleosa. Next base: position 30,487,746 of record CM045766.1, read on the forward strand.
TATTTTTGAAAATTTTAATTAAGTCAGTTAAACAAACAAAAAAAACAAGATTGTTTCATTTGAGTTTTCTGGATTAAATTTTTTAAAAACTAAGTTTTTTTGTTTTCGTATTTTTTTGTTTTTAGTTAATATTTTTAAACATTTTTTTTACTTTTTTTAGATGCACTTTATTTAGATGTATCTAAAAAGTCAAAAATTTATGAAAAAATATTTTTTAAAAATTAATAAATACATAAAAATATAAAAAATATGCTGAATTCTTGTATTTTTTTTTTTATATTTTTGGTATTTAGTGAATTTTTAAAAGATTTTTTTTTACAATTTTTTTACTTTTTATGTGTATTTATGTTATGTGTGTCTAAAAAGTAAAAAGATTGCCTAAAATGTTTAAAAAATTCAGTAAAAACAAAAAAAACACGAAAAATAAGAAAGTAGAATTTTCTGAAAAGTATTTTTGAAAAAATGAAACCAAGCAAAATGTTAGTACTTGGTAATTGATAAGTGACGCCATGTCTTTTGCGTGGTGCAAATATTACACTCAATATGTATGAAAAATGTTAGAAATCCTTTTTAAATTACTAATTTTTTACAAACTACACGAGTGTGGTTTTCAAATGAACATTACAATAATCAAAAAGAAGATTTATTAATGAATTTTTTTTTCTTTTTTTCTTTTTAAATGTTCCGTTAGTTCTTGTTGTCTGATTCCATTAGTTCCTCTAAGGATTGACATTTGTTATGGGCCCCGGTCCAACCCAAAGTTGGTGTACTTTCAGGGGCCTAATCCCAAACTTGTAGACTTTACACTTACACTTTTTGTGTTGGTTGCATATGGTGTGCAACCTTAAAGGGTTGCACACCATAACAGGACCCCAAACTTGTAAGATGATGAAGGCTTGCTGTGGATCGCCCTTTCAGCATGGCTATTATTGTTCTATTATTTTTGGATATTTGATATGAGGTCAACAAAAATGATTAATTCTACTAATTTAATCCCTAATTTCACCTCCAATAATGTGAAATTAGGGGACTAAAAATGGGATAAGCTCCCCTCTATACATCATATATTCATATCTCTCCATACTCTTCTTGTAAATTTCAATTTGGACTCACATCGATGATTTGAATTATCTATCTCATGGGCCTCATAATAAAGGTCATCCATGAAAAAAATTAATTTCATCAGAAAATTGTAATATAAAAACAAATCGCATTTTGTTTTATAAATTGAATGATTAAATATAATTAAATTTAAACCATCTATTTTATTAAACAAAATGAAATTTGTTCACATGTTTATAATTGTCCGATAAAGTTAATTTTTTGCATGGAAGACTTTAATTATGGGGTCTTCGAAATAAATGGTTCAGATCATTAGTGCAGGTCTGAATTGAAACCTACAAGAAGAGTATAGAGAGATGAGTATTAGAGACGAGCTTATTTCGCTAAAGATGAAAGAGAGAGAGTGAGGGGGGTGGGGGGACTGCTTCACGTAGGTCTTAGCTACATCATTGGGGTCAAATTATGGAGCCGTAATTAGGGGATGTAGCAAGACTGATGGGTAAATTTGCCATCTAAACTATTTCGTAAAAATCAATTAAATTTATTATCTTACTTATATCAATTTTATATTTCAAATTATATAATTTTGAATCAATTTCACCATTGTCGTCAACTATCATCCATAATCAGAATCTCAAAAATCAATTAAACCATGAATATATTAACAAAGAGTAGTATTATTTACCGATACATTTTTTCTTAAGACCCCTCATCTCTTTTACTTGTTTTAATTACAATTTTGTCCAAACATAAAATTCCATTTTTACCCTCATCCCTAACTTTCTAACCCTAATCCTACCAGCCACCTCCTCCCATCGACTCTCACCATCGTTCCATCACATCCTATCGAGCTTTGAAACCCAAACCCATCATGAACCAGTCTCACCTCTTCCACTATTATGAGAGAGAGAGAGAGAGAGAGAGAGGGGAAAAAAAACAAAGGACGAACTGGGTCCCTTCGCCTCTGCACAAACCAACCTTCCTTCGCCGTCGTCACCTCCCACATTCTCCATCTTCTTCTCTTTCTTCTTCTACCCTGGATTTGTAACGTCTTGACTTTTATTACTTGAATTCATTACCAAATCCTTTATACTAATAATACCAATTTAAATTATTCCATCCGTATGAGAACATAAACAAGGAATAAATAATAACATTTCCTCACAACAATAATGATGATATATGAATAAGACATGGTATGGTATGATGCCCTTGGGCTTACATTGAATAACAATAAATTGAAACAAAAGGGATTTACCCTTATACAATACATGGCACTCGACTAACAAGCAAAAGGCTCTATGGCCAACAAATAAAACACTTCAAGTCATAAACAATCATCTAGCCTTGTTCCTGAAAAGTTTGTCAACACTTGGGATGAGCACTAAGCCTAGTAAAGATCCTAATGATCCTAACCAATCACAACATACAGATAAAAATGATCATGCATGTACAATGATATACCATATAAGTAGTATGACAGTTAATATCCAAAAGTAAATTCCCATAAATATGTTTTTCCTAAAAAACATCCTCTTGACATAACAAAGTGTAAAATCAATCATTCTCTTCCAAATTTTCGTTTTACTTCAAAAAACATTCAAAACCCCATTTTGTTGTTTTAATAAGCCTTCCAAGTTGACATATATAAAAGAATCTCACTTAAACATTCGTTCAGAAAACACAACCCCACATGCAAGTCTTAACCCAACCCCACATCTTAATACACTTTACGCATCTACACACCAATACATCTACTATCTTCCCTGGCCATAGGCCTAAGGGCTAAAAGACAACCACGATACGAAAACCGATAACACATATATCCAAAATTAAATAACCAAGAATCATACATACTACTAATTCCATCTTTACCAGCATACAACACGGATGATAGATTCCACAACATAGATTACAAATAATACTTTATCGGCCTCACCTAGAAGGAGGTGTGTCACGACTTAAACCTGCCCCTATAGGTTTAGCATTGTAACTAGCTAGCAATCCTAAAATTACCAAAGGCCTCTGAAACAGATTAGCAAAATAAGGGGATAGCGGAAGCAAATATCAAAATATAATTGTCCACAGAGTTATGCAGACTTATATGAGACAGAAATTTTGAACTTTATATACATATATAATCACATCATTCTTACGTCACCCATAACAGATAAAACAAAAAGGGACTTAGCCTTATTATAGATAAACATAAACTTGTCCAAAAGACGAAAGAAAAAAAAAAAAAAAAACTGAAGACTTGTTCACATGGTTCACAAAAGACTTCTGGGAACCTCCTTGGGAGGCGCATAGTTAGCTGACACAAACAAATCCAAACTGGAAGTTTCAAGCCTGGTCATCTACATTCATAAAATAAATAATAAGCTGGAGCCCCGTGAATAACAACAAAGTAAAGGTTTTATGAATGATGTCCATAATAAATTCAGAAATCAGAATTTAGATCAGAAACAGATTCATATACTTATTCAGATTTGCATACAATCATAAGTGGTACATCCATTAGTGCTAACAGGTCAAATTGGTCATAAAGACCCATATACAGAGAATAAGGTCATTAAGACCCATATTCATATCAGACAGATGATTGTGCACAATCGTAACAGATAACCATATAGGTTTCACAAATAGTTCTATGAATGAAACCCACAAAGATCCCTGGTACTAGGTAACAGATAACAGATTATAGATTCACATGATGCTAAGGATGCCACAATACATTTCAAAGATTAGACAATCATTCATCTATACAGAAAATATCGTTTCAGAAAATAGAGCTTATCATATCCATCAAATAGCTCCAAGAGTAAAATAAATAAATCAGACAGATCAGACGGATATTGGCGTGTGACCTACACAAGCACATGACAGATATACATTGAAACATACCCTCTGTAAACACTTGTCTTATTTCATTTCTTTCTATGTGTGTTTTTAACCCTTATCCTCATTATTATAGCCTAACGCATGGTGTAAGAATGTCTTAGATGCAATGAGAATGCAAAAATGCACTTTGAAACACTTTGTAAAATTTCAAAAAATTGGACAGTTTGCTCGACCGGACCCTTTGGTCTGCAAAATTACTGGATGCTCTTATTTTATGCTTGAGGTAGGGGTGAAAGAATAATCACTGAAACGAACCGTCTAACTGCACCGAACTGAACTGCCGATTTATCGTTTCTTTATTTTTTGTAATTCAGTTGATCGGTACGATTTTTTTGAAATTTCAATTTTCGATTTTCGATTTTCGGTTTGGTTCACATGAATTTTACACCACACCGAACCGAATCGTACCACACCGAATAATACTCCCATATAAACCATCCAGGTGTTTTAATCCTAACTGTCCACTCAATAATATATATAACATAAGTACAACCCTTTTGGCTTTCCAAGTCCCACAGTGAAAACAAAAAGTCGAAACACTTTTTGTTCTCTTTCACTGATTCATTTTCTCTGTCCCTTACTCTTTGTCTTCTTCAACTTCAAAGTTCAAACAAATTAGGGCTTTTTTTTACTGAGGGTGAGAAATCAATCTATCATCCATTACTCAGAATCTTGAAGCAAAGTCTTGGTATTAGGTAAATTTCATCCCTATTTTTTATTGTTTTACTTTTTGAGCAAATCCTATTTTTTTTATTATTATTAAAAACACCCTGTTTATGACACAAATCCCTAATTTTTTTTAACACTTTTCAAAAGCCCTAGTGTAGACTGACTTTTGTGTCAAAGTAAACCATGTTTTTGACCTTGTTTATATATGTGTGTGTGTGTGTGTGTGTGTAATATTTATGATGTTTTCAAAAGGGTTTAAAAAACACCCTGTTGATAGTGTTTTAGATCCATAAAAAGATTTAACCAAAAAAAAAAAAAAAAAACTGGGTGTTCGTTAACATGCAAATGAAACACTACTCTTAACATGCAAATGACAAAAAATAAAAATAAATAATAATAATAATAATAATAATAATAATAATAATAATAATAATAATAATAATAATAATAATAATAATAATAATAATAATAATAATAATAATAATAATTGATGATTTAATTTTTGTTCATTAAAATATATATTTTTTCTTTTAGTTAAAATTTGTTCTTGTTATTATTATTTTATTATATTTTTTTTCTTTTAGTTGTGGTAATATATTTTTTCTGTTAGTTATTATGTTTAGATGGATGATTTAATTTCTGCTAGTTAAAATTTGTTCTTGTTATTAGTTATTTTTGTATTAGTTAAAATTTGTTCTTCTTCTTGTTATTATTTTATTAGTTACTATTTCTTCTTGTTATTGTTATTATTATTTTTTTTATATATATAAATCAAATATTTCTTGTTGTTATTATGTTTAGATGGATGATTTACTTTCCCCTACACAAGGGCCCAGTGAAATTGCTACTGAACAACCTACAACACAAGAACATGAGAATGAAATAACAAAAAATCAGTCTAATAGTGTCAAGGGTAAAAGAGAAAGATCTTTGGTTTGGGATCATTTCATGAAATTGAACTGTGAATCTGGTAAAAGACCTAGGGCTTCTTGTAACTATTGTGGTACAACTTATGTATGTGATCCAAAAATTAATGGGACAACATCAATGCGAGCTCATATAGAATCAAAGTGTAAGAGTATACCCTAAGGCAAGATGAAAAGCAAACTACACTAGGTTTTAAACCAAAAATTGAAATTGATGATGGGGAAACAGTTGGTAATCTTGTGGCTGTAAGCTTTAGTGTTGATGCATTTAGGAAGGCCCTAGCAAAGATGATAATAATAGATGAATTGCCATTTAAATTTGTGGAGGCTGAAGGATTTAGGCAATTTATGCTTGCGGTGCAACCCAAGTGGTTAAAAATCCCATCTAGGATTACCATTGCCAAAGAATGTATGTCAATATTTGTGAGTGAGACGAAGGCTTTGAAGAATGCACTTAGAGGTCAACGACTATGTCTCACCACAGACACTTGGACATCTGTGCAAAACTTGAATTATATGTGTCTCACTGCACATTTTATTGATTGTGATTGGAAACTTCATAAAAAAATTCTAAACTTTTGTATAGTTCCAAATCATAAAGGTGACACACTTGGTAAGGTGATTGAGGATTATTTGGTAGCATGGGGAATTGATAAGTTTCTCACAATCACTGTTGATAATGCAATCACAATCATGGCCAAGTTTAAATTATGTGTAGAAAAAGAGGGCATTGAGTTTAATGGTAAACCTTGTTTGGATGTGGCTACCCGGTGGAACTCTATGTATTTCATGTTAGAATGGGCTATACAATTTCAAAAGGCTTTCGAGCGATTACATGATGATGACATTCACTTCCGCTCGAATCTTAGAGAGGATGAGGTTGGTGAGATTGGTGAGGTTGATGAGATTGATGAGGTTGGTGAGGAGGGAGAAGTTGGTGACATTGGTGAAAAGGACGAAGTTGCTTTAAGTAATAATGGGAGAAGAAAAAAGAGAAGAAAGACAACCGGGCCGCCTACAAAACATGATTGGAAGAAGGTGAGATTGCATGTCAAGTTCCTAAAATTGTTTTACAATGCCACATTACATTTTTCAGGTTCTTTATATGTCACTTGCAATGCATTTTTAATTGAAATTATGTTGATAAAACATGCAATCATCGAATTGTGTGAGAATGAAGATCTTGCATTTAATGGCACGTGACATGAGTTCCAAGTTTGATAAGTATTGGGGCAAATTTGACAAGGTTGGTTTTCTATTGTTTGTTGCAATTGTTATTGATCCCCGTTACAAACTCATGTATATTCAATGGTGCTTGGAAGAAATTTATGAAGCTAAGCATGTTGATGATTTGATGATGAAACTAAAGAATGAGTTGACACGATTATATGATTGGTATGTTTTGAATGTTCAAAGTGGTAGTGTGCAAACACAAACTATGAGGGAGTCGTCAAGGGCAATGGATTTGGATAAACAACATGACATAAATGTTCGGGCAAAAATGAAATCCAAGTATAAGATGCGTTTGGAGAAACAAAGTAACATGGTTAACAAATCTGAGTTGGAGAAGTTTTTGGTGGATGACTGTGAAGAAGATAATGATGATTTTGATATATTGGGTTAGTGGAAAGCTAATTCCACTAAGTATCGCATCCCCTCTCTCATAGATCAGGATGTTCTAGCTATCCCCGTGTCTACAGTTGCCTCAGAATATGCTTTTAGCATGGGAGGTCACGTGCTTGATCCATTCCATAGCTCTTTATCACCTATCACAGTAGAGGCCCTTATTTGTACACAAAATTGGTTACGTTCCCTATCTCAAATCAGTCTTAGCGATCAATCAGATGAATTGGAAGATATTGAATCAGGTACATTCCTTGATCAATAAATATTTCTTATTTTGTTTCTTTTATATTTTATGAGAGTTATATGTTTAACACTTGAATTTCTTATGCTTTTCTTCTTTCATTTTTTTTTTTATAGTGCTTATGGAAGGAACAAGCAGCAAGGATGTCGACATCATTGATTGATGTCAGAAAGCAATGGTAACAATTGGATATTTGATCTAATTTTTTTTTTTTATATATGTATTTATGATAAATTCAATTCTTATGAGAATATATTTATTATTTTTGCAGGACTTCTTTTGTTTTGTTGGTTGGAAAATATGCCAAATTTCTGCACATTTCAGTTTTTGATTTTTGAGATTGACTATAAATAGTTAGAAAGGTAAGAAATTGCATAATTCATTTAGATTTTTTTTAATGTTAAATTCAATTATGATGATAACAATTTTATTTATTTATTTTGGCAAGACCTCTTTGCTTGGTTGGTTGGAAAATGCATGCTCTATCTATTTTATTTTCATTTTTTTAATATTAATAGTTTGTAATATTTGGTTATGGATATATGGTTCTTTTTTTTTTTTTTTTTTTTTTTGAGGGGGGGAGGGGGAGGGGGGGAGTGAATATGATATATGGTTCTTATTTAGTTTTGAATAGACAACAAAAGACTTGCTTGATATATGGTTCCTATTTGTTTTGAACAAAAAAATAGTTGCTGGATATATTTTGATAAATTTTGGTATGCTTGGTTTGTTGGATATGTTTGATGCTTGTTGGATAGGTTTGTATAGGTTTGTTGGATATGTTTGCTTCAACATAACAATTTGTTTCAACAGTAACATTTTGGACATGTTTGTTGGATATGTTTGATGCATTTTTATTTTTAAATTTTTTAGCTCTAACTGAACAAGGAATTCAAAGCCCAATTCAAATTTTTTTTTTGGGGTAAATAAAGCCCAATTTAATTTGATAAAGCATATGTAAAAATTATGCTTAGGTGTTGTTGGTCTTTAGTTTCCAACGCCCAAATTTGTTTTTGTAATGGATAAAAGTAGGCCTAAAATGTGAGGCCCAAAACTGTAGAATGGCACCGCACCGCATCGAAACCGCATAGTAGTTTGGTTTGGTTTGTAGGTGTCTTTTGGTCTGTTCGGTTTCACAAAAAATAAAATTGAGTATTTCTGTTCGTTTTAAAAACTACAAAAAAATCGGCCGAACCACACCAATTTCACCCCTAGCTCAAGCCAACTTTGGGTCGCTTGAACCAAGGTTCAAAACAAAGGGTGGTCGCTCGAGTTAACCATCAAACTCTACAAAAGTACTGAGAGCTTGCAAAGTACGCTCAAGCAAAGGTTTCATTGCTCAAGCGAACCCTGCGAATTCTGGAATTTCCAGATTGCTCTTCAAGGTTCAAAACTTGATTCCAAAGCTTCAATCTTGTTCATTTGGGTCAAAAACATTAGAAAATACTTGGAAACTTGTAGTAAAACATGAAATGTAGGTTAATTCGTAAAATCAAGGCCCAAACACAAATTAATTCTTCAAATTTATACTTAAAACTTCATATTCATAACATGTATGCAATGGCATGGTTTTCTTTCTCACAAATCATGAACAATTAAGATGAAAAGGTATGAAACATGATAAATTTTCAAAACAAAGCTAGAATAAGTACATGCATGTGAGAATTCTTTGGAAATAACTTCAAAATTTGGTGAATTATGCATGCATGCATGACTTGATGCTTAATTCTACATTCTTAGTGCATTGCAAGTGTTTAATCTTTAGTTCCTCTTGAATCCACATGTAAATGAGCCTAATGTCATAAAATGAGGGTTGCACTTAGAAACCTTAATTCTCTTGAGCTCTAGCAATTCTTGTCTAATTCCACGAAGTTCCTTTAATTGCCTTGCAATTCTTCCTCTCTAAGCTTGGTTTCAACTACCTCTCACTCTATATATCTCTCACGTTTTGGAGACTCAAGGATGAATGGTGGAGTGTATATGAAGGGTTCCCAAATCACATTAGCCTTATATAGGCTTAATTAGTGGTATTTAATTAATCTTGATTAGTTTTAATTAATTTATTCAAATTATTTGATTCCGAATCGAATTCTAATTAAACTGATCATAAAATTCTAAAAATCCCAAATAACACATAAACCTAGGTAATTTCGTATTCTGACACCGTTAAAGCCTTCAAATTCCATATCGAAATACAAATTCCGACAAATATTCCTACAACAGACAAATATAAATTTAAATAGCATGCAAACCATAGAATTAACACATAATTTCACTTAGCCACTTAATTAATAGTCTTAATTACGGATTAACAGCTAATTACAGATCAGGGTTGTTACAGGGGCCCCCCAGGTCATACTTTACCGGGCGCAAACCGGAATGGAAGAAAAACCTATCATAAGGTGCCATGCTTTGCTGGATTAGATATAGCGGGAAATGGACCCCCTTTCACACTTTTCTAAGCGCAAACCAGTAGGAAGAAGAAACCTCTGTCAATGCGCCACACTTTACTGGCCTCACCCGGAGAGAAACGGACCTCCCAAACAACAATCAATTAAAAGCATAACATGCTAACCACAAAAAATAATTTTCACGCCCTCAAAATACAGTACAAAATCAACCATTCACATATTCATAAATGTAAAAGAAACGTTATATTTACATACATCTAAGTTTTCTTTACAAAAGGTATTGCATGTAATCTCATAATGTTAACAACAGAATAAGTGCCAGACGAGCTTACATCTTTCCAAGTTGTTACTTGGTTTCAACAAAAGTAGAGTCCTAACTTTATTACATAGAAAGCCCTCGGCTTGGATGTACATTTAACACAAAAGAAAAAATAAAACGGAGCCTCAACTCTAAACCCGTGTAAGTAAAGACCTTGGAGCGGCAGTCTCTCTCTGAAAAAAAAATGGTGTCCCAAGTAGGGTGAGCCAAAGCCTAGTAGAGATATGCTAAATAGTATATGAGAATTAACTAAAATATTAGCATCCGATAAATGTTTAACACTTGTAACCCAATTTACATCCTTTCCATTCACATGCATTTACTTATCCCAAACAATTCGTTGACATAGTCCATTATCACCTTGTATGAAAGGGTTCAAGAAAGTAGTTAGAAAATTCGAAGATCCTTGAAGAACAATTTCGAATTCTCTAGAAGATGATGAGAGGCTTAGATTCTTCAATAGTCTCAACTCAAGAACACAAGAGTAAAGGAGATGATAGATATAAGAGATTGGGTAATGAAGAAGGCAAAGTGGCTAGAGAGAGAATAATGGCAAAGCTCTCCCATGGATCTCCCACTTTCACTCTCAAGGTTGATAATGGAGAAGGGAAATTAGTTCTTTCCCAAGAGTTAAATCTCCAAAATCAATCCCTTGTAAAGCTATGGGTGGGTGCTATTTATAGGCAGCTCATGATGTAGGATGGAGCCCATGTGCAAGGCACATGGCGAATATTCTCTCTAACCACCTTGTCTGAGGAGGTGACCTCTCTGAGGATGAGAAAAACCCCAAAGAGGAGATCAATCTCTCGGCGAACCCTTCTTCTTAGCCACACCTAACCAATGATCCCCAATTATCCCAAAAGGTCAGGGGTAGTCCCAGAGGATGTCTTGCCACATAAGGGTCAGGGGTAGTTCAAGAGAACGCCCTGCCGCAAATATTGTCGAGTCTCAGGGACCCTCTAGATCGTGCCACCTCGACCCGAGTATAGGCTAGTTTAACCGAAGAGTGAATTTATCTCCACTCCCCATCCTCAGGATCGGGTCCTTTGTTCGAACTCCATTACGCCCATGGTTCTGGTGCGTAGATCCCGGAAAGCTCCGAGCCTGCAAGTGTTCTGGGACTCATTAACGGAGCGACTTCTAGATTGCGTCTGAATCCGTTCGAAGCCAAGTGCTTCGGACCTCTAAGTTCGTGGATCCGAACCCTTTCGAGTCCGAGTGCCTCGGATCTCTAGGCTTGCTTAATACCCTTTCGAGTCTAGGCCCAAGTAAGTCTTTAAGTTCATGGATCCGAACCCTTTTGAGTCCGAGTGCCTCGGATCTCTAGGCTTGCTTAATACCTTTTCGAGTTCAGGCCCGAGTAAGTCTCTAGGTTCGTAGATCCAAACCCTTTCGAGGCTTAGAGCCATTCAGCCCGTTTGACGGCGATAAATCCGAGCCCACCGATCTTGGACTTGCGATAAATTCGGGCCCACTAATCTTGGGCTATTGGACCTAAATAATTTAGTGGGCTCAAATTAGCCCCTCTTACATTTGTCCCTTGCATGTATGAGAAATTGTAATTTTCTCGGACATGCATAATTTCACCTTGTCAACCATGCTTCACATTACGTCTTGGCGAATATTTGGTCTTTACAGAGTCCATGGATGAAGCCAAGGGCTCACCGTAATTTACAGATAAAATTGACAAGTAATATTAAAAATAAATAAATAAATAACTCTATTTTTTTTTTTGAAAGTCAACTTTTATTTTTTAATCCCTTTTAACAGGATGCATGACCCCAAATTATTTTTTTTTTTATTTTTTTTTTTCAAGTCAAAGATAATAATAATAAAAAAAACAAAGCACTCACCTTTTTTTATTATTAAAAAGGCAACGTCCAGGCATTTGTTTGGCAACTCAAGATTCATCTATATATATGGATATATATAAATAATATATTCTGAGGGAATATTCCAACATTACACCATTTTTTTTCTATTTAAAGAAATGGCACAAAACCCTAAACTTCACCAACTTATTTTTGCCTTAGCCGCCGAAATCACCCAAATTTCTTCTCTTAGCCTACTCTCTCTCTATATTGAGGCCTATTTTGGGAAGGTGGTAAAAATTAACTTTTTTACTTTTAACCAAAATTTTTTAGAGTGATTTGGGAAGTTGGTAAAAAGTTGCTATTTTTTTTTGAATTAATATTTATTTATGATGTCATGTCATACTAAAATGACTAAAATACCCTCACTCAATTAAAAAAATTACATTTTACTCAAGCCCACAAAATGTAAACATTAAGGGTAATTCCGTAATTTTTCAGCCTGCTTTTTTGCCTTCCCAAATGAGCCACAAAACGCAGCTTCGGAATTTGCTCCAAAACGCAACCCTGCGTTTTTCTTGCTTCCAAAAATGAGCCTGAGAGACCTAGTTCTTCATTTTCAAGAAAAACTTTGCTCCTATAATACTACTAGACGCCATTGTCGGGCTCTCTTTCTTCAACAAAGAGAGACCCAACTTTCTTCTTCATCAATTGGCGCTCCGCAGCTACCAAACCAAAGGCCACCGTGACCAGCTTGCACACTGGCCATCATCGCATCCCCAAGCACCATCACCCTCTTTGTCCGCCTATTGCAGATATTCGGAACACACCTACCACAACCCGAGTTGCTGCTAACTCACACCGACGCTAGCTCTACCTCATCGTCGATGCTTCATTTCGGCCCTAGCAACGCGACTTATCAAAACTCCGAACACACCAAAGCTCAGTCTTGCTCCACCGAAGACCACAACTATTTGTGTGTTGCTTGTTGCAGCAGCCTTAGGTGCCGCAGCAGGCGCCTCAACCTGCGCTACTGTTCTTTGCTGTGCTGTTGTTCACTGATTATATTTGCTCCGGACACGCCAACACCGCGACCCTAGCCATCGCCCATTCAGCTCGCCAACTTCAATATTTGCTCACCCTGGCGCCGCTTCATCACGATCTCGGTTTGTACTGTTCTTGGCCACTCTCTCTCATGGGCATGGCCTTCAAATCTGTAAGCATTTTTTCGAAACCCACTCTCGATCCTCTTGTTTTGATGAAATCTGAATTTCTGAGCCTTACTAGAAATTTGATTTGGGCCTTTGAGATTTGTGGGCATTATTGTATATCAATTTTGAACTCGAGATAGCTAAAGCTTCCATTGAATCTTGACTTGCATATGAAATGTAATCCTGAAATTCATGTTTTGGAGCTTAAACTTGAATAAAGCTTTGACATCTAAACCTCCATTGATGACCTTGATTGAGGAAATCACCCATTTGATTATGAACATTTCTATTTGAAATAGCTAGTGCTTTGTTATATATATATATATAATAGAGAATAAGACCATATATTATTGTTTTGTTGATCTTTTTTGCCCACAGCTATTTCGGGCCTCCTTCTCTCTTTGAAAGCAAGACCGACTCAGCACACTTGTTCTTCAATGAAGACCCAGAACTCTTCTTCTTCAACGACGCTCCACAACTTTCGAACCAAAGGCCACACAAGCCATTGCCGTCGGCCTTCGTGAGAGTCACTGTTGACGCCGACCACGCCGCCCTCTCAACGCGTCGTTGGTTGGTCTAGCCAGAAATTTCTCAGACTGATTTGGCTCTCGAAATACTAGTGCTCACACTGCTGCCAACTTGTCTTGGCTGTTCTCGGCCCCAGCTCTACCGATCTTGTTCTTTATTTCTTTAGCCCAAGCCGTGACTAACCAGCGTCGACCACACCACCGATTCAACGTGGTGTCGGTCTGCCTAGTTATTCTAGTGCCAACCACACACGTTGCCCTTCCAATGCATCGTGTGTGGTCACCAACTCCGCTGCGACATTACCGCTGGTTCCGGCCTCGCTCGTCTAACACCGACCACACACGTTTGCCCACTCAACGTCGTGTGTGGTCCTCCCTAGCATCGTTCAGCTTCAGTTTGTATTATCATTCATCTCTTTCTTGATCATTATTATTTGTTGATGTTGCCCCATTCTAATAATGCCTGAATCATGGTCTGAAATTGATATTGCTCATCTCATTTGTCGGTTTTACTATTTCAGGCAAATAAATTTTTGTGCAAAATCCACGACCCCGAGGCCTTCAGAATCTTCACTAATGAGAGCAAGGGCTATCATTCGAAAGTCTGAATGAGAGCAAAACTGTCCCTTAGGAGTCGAAAGTAGCATACACCCTACTTCGGCAAGAAAGATCCCTCTGGACGGCAACCGAGTCGACCAAGCTTGCACCAATAGAAGTAAAGATTGTCTCTCAGAAGTCCGAGCAAAAGCAAGGTTGTCCCTCAGAAGTTCGAGCAGAAACAAGGCTGTCCCTCAGAAGTCCAAGCAGGAACAAGGCTGTCCCTCAGAAGTTTGAGCGGAAACAAGGCTCTCCCTCAGAAGTCCGAGCAGAAACAAGGCTCTCCCTCGGAAGTCTGAGTGGATGTGCACTTCTACTTCGGCAGCTAATGGAAGCAAAGGCTATCTCTCGGGAGTTCGAGTAAGAGTCCACTCTACTTTGAAAACAAAGATCCTCAGAGCTCGTATTGATGAAATCAAGGGCTATTCTTTGAACCCGCACTAATGAGAGCAAGAGTTGTCCCTCGGAAGTCCGAACAGAAATAAGGCTGTCCCTCGGAAGTCCGAGTGGATGCGCACTTCTACTTCGGCAGCTAATGGAAGCAAAGGCTATCCTTCGGGAGTTCGAGGAGGAGTCCACACTACTTTGAAAAGAAAGATCCTCAGAGCTCGTATTGATAAAAGCGAGGTCTATTCTTCGAAAGTTTGAGTGGGAGCAGACACTCTACTTCAACAAGAGAGATCCTCAAAGCTCGCACTGATGAAAATGAGGTTTGTTCCTTGAAAGTCCAAATAAAAGCAAGGGTTGTCTCTCGGAAGTCCTGGTGGAAGCATACACTTTTGCTTGGCAAGAAAGATCCCTTCTGACAGGCAATCGAGTCTTGAGAGCTCTTCTTCAGAAGTCCACGTGGGAGCACACATTCTGCTTCAACAAGAAAGAACCTCGAAGCTTGCATTGATAGAAGTAAGGGCTATTCTTCGGAAGTCCGAGTGGGAGCATACATTCTACTTCAGCAAGAAAGACCCTCGAAACTTGCATTGATGGAAGCAATGGCTGCTCTTCAGAGTTTCGAATGGAAGTACACTTCTACTGTGTCAAGAAAACTCCCTTCAGGTTGGTAACTGAGTCTACTATTCCTCTTTCTTCTTTGAGGGGCAACAAAAATTGAAAACTGTTTCAAGCAACATAACACAATGAAGATATACACTGTAGAGAAAATAACTTCTAATGGAGATATATAATATGGAGGAAATAAATTTCTTCATGACATAAGAAAGATAGAACTTCTTGGATAATGCAGTAAATCTAAATTGTAAATGTCATAGATAGACTTCTTCTGCGGAATGTTGACATTTGCCCCTAGAGTTGCAAGATCATTTGGAAAGCTTTCACCAGTTGCTCGGGTTGTGGCCATCATACACCATCATAGCCATGTCTTCTAAGATATCCTGGGGCTCCTGTTCTCTGAACTCTATCCCATGTGCTTCGACTTTCTTTCTAAAGATCTTTTTAAGCATCCGGCACTTTTCTGTAGGATGTCCTAGTGATCGGTGGAAAACACAATAATTAGGACCCTCGCGGTCCTTCTTCGGCAAAAGCTCTTCGACATGAGGCAACTTTAGTTCTTCGTGTGCCACCCATTCTTTAACTAAGGCCTTCACCTCCTCAACACTCCACGGAAAAGGAGTGTCATCTTTGCAGTATTTTCTCTTCTGACCTCTGAATTCCTCCTCCTGCGACTTTCGGGTAGAAGACGCGGAAGCCGCAGTGACAGAAGATCCTCGGGATGACTTGAAGCTGGTTTCATAACTAGTCTCGAACCCGATCTCCTGAGATTGAGGTATGTTGATGTTCCGAGATGCTTCAATTAGTGCCGAGAAGGCGGGTAGCTTGTGATTAACAAGAAGCATCTTGTATCCGTTCAATGCCCCTTCAACACAGATTTGGACCAAACAGCTTTCCTCCACAACCTCATGACAGTCTACGGCTTTGTCTTGAAACCTCTTCACATATTCGAGAATGTCTTCGCCTTCCCGTTGCTTTTCCTTACATAGGGTAAGTGCGGTTATCTTCTCAGCTGCTTGAAAGAATTTGGTGTGGAATTTGTTGACCATCTCCTTCCAACTCCGAACAGAGTTTGGGGTCAAGTTAACGTACCAACTATATGCTCGGTCGGTAAGGGACTTGGAGAATTCTCTCAGTCGGAGGACATGATTTGAACCATGAATCCCCTAAGTCTCAATGAACCGAACAACATGTTCTCGAGCATTTCCTTGCTTGCCATCGAATTTGATGAACTTTGGCACCGTGTACCCCTCCGGGTATGGATAACTCAACATCTCGATAGGGTATGGTGGCTTGACATCTGGATCTGGCAAAGAGGGTAAAGTCATCTTGCCCGTTCAAGATCGAACATGGCTTGCACATCAGCGAGAGTGAGAAATTGTTGAGGGAGAGAACTTGATAGTGGTATTCCTAGAACTTGGCTTGTAGACCCGAAGACCGAGCCTGGAGCGACTTGGCCATTCAGGTGTTGAGAATTCATTATCGATGAAGACACATGACAATATTGGCCATTAGCACCTATGGACACGCCATTTGTCGATGGGACGTTGCATTGGGTCCCATAAAGTTCATTGCACGCCACGGCTATACTGGGTTGGACTTGCAAACTTGGCGTCGGAGCCAAAGGAGACCCACTCGGTACATGAGTTGAATTTACAATCGGTGGAACAAAATTAGGCATGGATGGAGCACCATTTTGTAGAGAAATTTCAGTAGGCCTTTTTTGAACTTCCACAGCTATTGGAACACCATTCATCACGCCGGAAACTCCTCCAACCACCGTTGGACTATGGCTTGATCCTCCAGGTGCGTGATTTTGCACTCCACAGGCCATAGGTTGGCCATGGCTTGTTCCTCCTAGCACTTGATTCTGCACACCATTTTGTATAACTTCAGGGAGAATTTGGGGTGGATCTTGATGGTTTTGACCATTTTCCAACATTGCCATGAAGTTGTTGATGCTTGTCGGTACCGACTGGACCTCTATTTGTTGCTGGTGGTGCAAAATTCGAACCCATCACCAACATGGTGTGGGTGAGATTTTGAAGGGTTGTGAGAATCTCTTGTTGAGTGTGTTGGAGTTCTTGAATAGCTTCAAGGATGAGAGGTGAGTCTTGAACTTGAGTCCTTTCATTACCACCATTGGAAGAGCCTTGTTGATGAGTCTCATTATCTGCCATTTTTGCTGGTGTTGTATGAGTTCCAGATCTTATTGAAACCATTAACCAATCCGCCTCCCCAGCAGAGTCGCCAAATTTATGAAAGGGTTCAAGAAAGTAGTTAGAAAATTCAAAGATCCTTGAAGAACAATTTCGAATTCTCTAGAAGATGATGAGAGGCTTAGATTCTTCAATAGTCTCAACTCAAGAACACAAGAGTAAAGGAGATGATGGAGATAAGAGATTGGGTAATGAAGAAGGCAAAGTGGCTAGAGAGAGAATAATGGCAAGGCTCTTCCATGGATCTCCCACTTTCACTCTCAAGGTTGATAATGGAGAAGGGAAATTAGTTCTTTCCCAAGAGTTAAATCTCCAAAATCTATCCCTTGTAAAGCTATGGGTGGGTGCTATTTATAGGCACCTCATGATGTAGGATGGAGCCCATGTGCAAGGCACATGGGGAATATTCTCTCTAACCACCTTGTCCGAGGAGGTGACTTCTTCGAGGATGAGAAAAACCCCGAAGAGGAGATCAATCCCTCGGCGAACCCTTCTTCTTAGCCGCACCTAACCAATGATCCCCAATCATCCCAAAGGGTCAGGGGTAGTCCCAGAGGACGTCCTACCTCATAAGGGTCAGGGGTAGTTCAAGAGAACGCCCTACCGCAAATATTGCCAAGTCTCAGGGACCCCCTAGATCGTGCCACCTCGACCTGGGTATAGGCTAGTTTAACCGAAGAGTGAATTTATCTCCACTCACCATCCTCGGGATCGGGTCCTTTTTTCGAACTCCATTACACCCATGGTTCTGGTGCGTAGATCCCGGAAAGCTCCGAGCCCGCAAGTGTTCTGGGACTCATTAACGGAGCGACTTCTAGATTGCGTCTGAATCTATTCGAAGCCAAGTGCTTCAGACCTCTAGGTTCGTGGATCCGAACCCTTTCGAGTCCGAGTGCCTCGGATCTCTAGGCTTGCTTAATACCCTTTCGAGTCTAGGCCCGAGTAAGTCTTAAAGTTCGTGGATCCGAACCTTTTCGAGTCCGAGTGCCTCGGATCTCTAGGCTTGCTTAATACCCTTTCGAGTCCAGGCCCGAGTAAGTCTCTAGGTTCGTGGATCCAAACCCTTTCGAGGCTTAGAGCCATTCAGCTCGTTTGATGGCGATAAATCCGAGCCCACCGATCTTGGACTTGCGATAAATTCGGGCCCATTAATTTTGGGCTATTGGGCCTAAATAATTTAGTGGGCTCAAATTAGCCCCTCTTATACACCTAAACAATTTAAAATGAGACTACAACTCATTCATCAGCACTTTAATTATAAACATCATTCATACGCTTCTATTTCTTGCCATTTTACGGATCTACGTCCGAGGGAACCAGCACCCAAACATACATGAGATTTCGGGACTTTCACCCTGAACACTCCGGCCAACTTAATTATTAGTGGAGTCCATCCCCTATCTCCTCCCAAACAATGAAGTACATCATCTATCTCATCCCAAACAAAGATACATATACAATGTATTTAAATACGTTGTCATATATAATGACCAATTAAATCACATATTCTATGTATTAATCCAACCATTATATTCAATGACATAATCCATTTGATTAGTTTCAATTTGCCTAATCATCATGCAGTTTCTACAACAATCATGACTATCTTCCACCGATAGCCCAAAATAATTATTTCTAAACAGATAAATAAATCTATCAAACAGATAATTTATCAACTTTCCCATAGGTGAGTAATTTTATAAATCCAATTACACCATCTAACCACAATTTCCTCCAATTTCATGATTTTCAAACCAATTTCATATTTTTATTAAATAATTTATTTAATTCCAATTAGGGCAAATCTTTCCCTTTTTAAACATCTAACCTCAAGACTCAATTTCAACAATTATATAGAAGTGAACCCAACCTCAAGACCTCACATATACAATGGAGCCCAAAATTAGAAAACTCCTCTTTTATAATTTCAACTCAAACCCTAACTTCACCCAAAATTCCCAAACTCTACCATTTATACAGAATGACTAATATTCATGTCAAGGCTCATATTAAAGATTAGATTATCCCAACCTCAAATGGAGAAGCTCAAAAGAGAAGAAGGGAGAAACCCAAGATGTTCCAAATCCAAACTTTTTCGGATCAAAAGATCCCACGCGATGCTCAAGCTTTTTAACAAAGGGACTAGGGTAGAAAACCTCTAGAACAAGGTGTATTTGTAGAGAGAGAGAGAGAGTGTGTGTGTGTGTGTTTAGAGAGAGGAGCTATTGATCTAGGGTTTTGAAGAAGGAAGAGGATAAAAAATAGTGAAGTTCACCTCTACTGTGAACTGATATATGCGAGGCTCGCTCTAGCGAAAGAGTTGTCGCTTGAGCAACTAGACACAACAAATTCCTTGCTCAAGCGCAAGAAGCGTCGCTCGAGCGCACAATGTGAAGCTTCAGGTTTGCCATCAATGCAGACGCACGCTCAAGCGCAAGAGTCTTCGCTCGAGTGAAGGAACATATAACACAGGGCTTGCTTGAGCACAAGAAGGCTCGTTAGAGAGAAGAATACCAACGTTCAGATACAAAGATACAGACGCACGCTCGAGCGCAAGAGTTCTCGCTCGAGCAAAGAGACAAACCCAAGGCTCGCTCGAGCGAAGAGACCAAAATATGGACAACAACCACTTGCACCAACTCACAACCAACCTGCTCCAAACTCACCCAACACGTCCCAAAACTCAAATACAAAGAATTAAAGGATAAAAATAAGATATAGACAACAATATCCAACCGCGGAACCTGAGTCCAGAACACAATAAAGGTCGGGGTAAAACCTAGATCGCTATAATAATAGACAGTGTAATATATACACCTAGTCCAATTATCACAATCTTGACTAGTAACAGTTAAAAACATTAACTCACTTTTTTCAAAATATGCTCCATGCATCACCATTCAACAACGGGTTTTCCTACATTTTCGAAATGTTGCCAAAACAAAATATGGATTACCAAACATCAAAACCATAACTATCTAATGATCGTCTCATACATAAACACATCCGCAAGCATTCCAGTTGCTTTTCTAACAACATAATCTATGACTCAACAATGGAATTATCTATTCACAATGACCACTTACAGTCAATAATACATCCTTCTACCTTACATAGCCCATTCTACAGCATGTATCTCCCAACAATCAATACCATCCTCCACCGATGGCCAAGGACAAAATTCTAGATGCCAATTACGTAATCAAGCAATAAATACACCGGTAGATATTTTCATATTCCCATACGTTCTAAACTCTCATGTTTTATAAAGGAGGTAATTAATCATACCTTGTTTTAAAAACAAGTCCTCATTATTCCAAATCCTGACATACACAACACTTACCAACACCCAATAACATTAATCCAAAACTCCAAAATTTGTAAACAACCACAACCTAACCTAATTCAATTCACCTTATGCTTTTCCTTTAACATCTCGAAATTTACAAAGGAGATACCAAACCCTACCAACCCCATATCCTAAACATGTTTTTACAACCCATAATCAATTATAAACATAACCCACAAACCCACCAATTTAAAACCAAACAAACTCATATGCTTTCTAACAAAATCAACCATGACACTATGTTTTTAAATGTTGTAAAAATTACCACAAGTCTATCTATAGTGAGGTATTGAAAAGAAGCTCTAGAATTCCTACCTCTTGAAGCAAAGAAGAGAAAAGCCAAAAATCTACCGGCGATGAAAACATGATTCGCTTAGATTAAAATGACGCCCTCGTCACCCTCTACATTTTGATCTATAGGACTAGGGGTAGAAAATGGGTGTAACTAGATGAAACCCAAACTTTTAGGTTGAAGAAACCCAAAAATGACGGAAAATGAGAGAAAGGAGAAAAAAAACCAAAAAAAGTGACTTTTACGGATTGATATACGCGCAGACTGCTCAAATGACCAAAACACCACTCGAGCAACTAGACACAAAATGAAGACACCGCTTGAGTGCAAGAAGCATCGCTCTAGCACAAATATCAAACTCTCAGTAGTTTTGTAGACTGTAAAAGACCGCTCGAGTGTAAGAAGCTTTGCTCGAGCAAACAAGTAAAATTCTGGATAAAGATTCCTTTGAAAAATGAACTCCCAACCTATTTCAAACACAACTGCAATACTCAAACAATCCAATTCAACAAGGAATAAGATGAATAAGGACACGAACAACCATCAGGATAAGAAATCCCAGATTCAAAACAATAAATGGTTCATGTCTAAATTAGAATCGTTATAGGATCACTCTCTCTTTCTTATATACAACGTTGGATTTTGGAGATGAACTAGGTCGCGGTAATAGGGGTTTGGTGTGATGGTGTCAGACTGGTTCCTGACAACACTAGTTGTAGTAGTGGCAAAGGCTAAGAAAATGCGACAACGAGTGAGTGATGAGTATGGTTGGGTCACGATGGTATAGAGGGTGACGACAACAAATTAAGGGAGATGAGAGGAGAGAAGAGAAGGGATGACGAGGGGCGACAGTGAGAGTGAGGCTAGGTGGTGGCGGCGGCGGCGGCGGTTAGGGATGGTGGGGTGAATGAGAGACGGAGAGAAAGTAGGGCTACTGGTGGGTGTGGAGGTTACCGAAGTGAAGGTCACCAATGGTGAAGGGCTATTGGCGGTGGAAGGGATTGCCAAAAGAAGAACAATTGGGCGTCCAAAGAATAAAGGTATAGTTGGTATTAGGTGGGGGTCCAAAGAGAAGTAAGGCTGCAAACGAGTTGAGCTGCGCTAAGCCGAGCTCGAGCTCGACTGATTTGCTTGTTGAGCTCATTTATTGATCTCAAGCTCGACTCAATAACTAACTAGACTCAAGCTCGGCTCGACTTGGCTCGACTAGTCTCGATAAGATTTTTTTTAATATTATTTAATATGTAAATAATATATTTATTATATAATTTAAATAAAGATAAATAAGTCGAACTTGATGAGTCGAACTTATTCAAGCTCGAGCTCGGCTTGTTTACTAAACAAGCCAAGACGAGCCCTTAATGAGCCAAGTCGAGTCTATCTGTGAACAGTTTGACTGATTTGCAGCCCTAAGGAGAAGATGAGAGGGTTTCAATTATGTAAGTGGGGGTTCAAACTAAATAGGTAGAGACATTTAGTTGCACTTATTAACAAAATTAAGATTTAATTACTTAATTAATAAATTTTAATTTGAGATGAAAATTTATTAATTAAATATTTAAATTTAATTTTTACTAATATATTGGGGGTCTAATTGAATTTTGAGGTACAGTTTGAAAGGTAGCTAAGAGCATCAATATTAAACTAGTTAAAATTTTGTTATATTTTAGCTTAAAAGTTACTTTTTTCTATTTTGGTTTTATATCTTTTTAAATATATTCTCCAACAAATTATATATTATTTAAATATTATTTTATTCATTTTAATTTGAAATTATTTTTTATAAACTCAACACGATTAGTTCCAAAATATAAAAGGTAATATTATTTTAATTTGGCTATGGTAAACTACTAGTTATATTTGTTGAGTCAAAATTAAAATGGTTAACTTGATAACTAATTTGATAGATGCGAAATTTAGTGATGAGTTGTGTTATATTCCCCTAATATATCTCCCTATTTTGATCTTTAATGAGATGGAAGAGAGAGAGAGAGAATAGAAAGAGATAAAGAGAAGAAGGATGAGAAGTAAGGATCATTAGGGATGAATTAAGAGTGCTAAATTAGAGCTCAAGCATTTTTCTTTAGTGATTTATTCATTATTTTAGCTAAAAAATAAAAATGACTAGTTTGATATTGATACTGTTAATAAATTTCAAAAGACCAATCATATACATAATCTCATTTTCTCATTCCTAGATACAAAGTAATGTATTCAGAAATGTGTATGAGACTCACTCACTTATAGTTTGGAATGAGAAAATGAGATAAAAATAGATATATATAACATTTTTCATTCCAAAATAAACTAAAACTACCTTGTTTATTTATTTATTTATTGTAATTTTACCTTAATTTTTTTACTTAGTTTTAACCAGTACTCGCCTAATAATTAAGATTTCATTTATCTAAATCTAATTGTTGATATTTTTTTAAAGTATCAAACATGAAATCCCACTATTGTCTACCATAGATAGATATTTCCTAGTCATTGTAACAGGAAAAGAACAAGAAGCAAGAAGAAAGAAAGATAGAGAAAACTGGACCCAAAAAAAAAAAAAGAATTAATATTTTTTAAAATAATAATAACTTTATACGAAAGCAATATATTGATTATATATATAGATCTTAAAAGTAATCCACTTATGTTTGCTTTTCCTCGAATTAAGATGGTGCGTGCGTGGACCCTAATACCCGGTGGTTAGGTTTGTAATGTGACGTATATCAACTTTAACAACAAAATGCTAAGGTGGTAACACTTACGTTTTTAGTTTTTAATTTATATTGATAAAAATTTTAAAAATTTGAATAAAAATTTATTTGGTAAATTTTTAATTTATAAATCAGTGATCTTAATTTATAAATTTGATTAAAAAATATAAACTCAAAAAATGAGTTTACGTTTTGAATTTTTAGTTTTTATTTTTATTTTTTTATCACCCAACACTAGCTATCACGCGCCACCATTTTCCACCACCGTCTTCCGCCACCACCACTCACCACCCACCACCCACCACCACCACCCACCTACTCCCCACCACCACCCACCACCCACCTGCCATCCACTCGCCACCACCACCCATCCTCTGCCACCACCACCACCACCACCACCCACCAGCCACCCACAAGCCACCACTACTCACCTCCCGCCACCACCTCCACCACCCACCAGCCACTACCACTAACCACCCACCACCCACCACCACCACCCACCACCCACCCACCACCCACTGCCACCACCACCCACCACCCACTACCCACCCACCACACCCACCACCCACTCCCCACCACCACCCACCACCCACCTGCCATCCACTCGCCACCACCACCCACCCTCTGCCACCACCACCACCCACCAGCCACCCACAAGCCACCACTACTCACCTCCCGCCGCCACCACTACCACCACCACCACCACTAACCACTTGCACTGCCGCTACCACCACTCACCCGCTACCACCACCACACCCACCCACCACACCATCCACCACCCGCCACTACCATCCATTCGCCACCACCCACCCACCACCACTCACCACCCACTGCCACCACCACCCACCCCGGCCACTACCACACCCACCACCACACCCACCACCCACTGCCACCACCACCACCCACCGCCACCACCACCCACCACCCACCTGCCATCCACTCGCCACCACCACCCACCCTCTGCCACCACCACCACCACCACCACCACCCACCCACAAGCCACTACTACTCACCTCCCGCCACCACCACCACCCACCAGCCACTACCACCGACCACCCACTTGCACTCGCTCGCCACCACCACTCACCCCCCGCCACCACCACTACCACCCATCTGCCACCCACCTGCCACCATCCACCACCCGCCACTACCATCCATTCGCCACACCACCGCCACCACCACTCACCACCCACCGCCACCACCATCCACCACCACCACCACTAGCCACCACCACCCACCACCCACTTGCCACCCATCCACCACCACCACCACCATCACCATTACCCACCACCCACCGGCACCACCACCCACCACCCACCTTCCACCACCACCACCACCACCTACTCGCCACCACCCACCACCCTCACCCACCCACTAACCACCACCACTCGTCACCTACCTGCCACCACCCACCACCACCTATCTGCCACCGCCATCCACTCACCCGTCACCGTTTTCCACCACCGTCTTCCGCCACCACCACCCATCCACCCACCACTTTCCACCATCGTCTTCTGCCACCATCACCCACCACTTGCCACCATTTTCCACCACTGTCTTCCGGCACCACCACCCGCCATTATTTTCGACCATCGTCTTCCGCCGCCACCACTCGTCATCACCCACCACCCGCCACTACTTGTCATTTCTCACTCTTTTTTATATTTTTAATTTTTTTTAAATATTTGGTCTAAACCAAACGCTTTTGTAGTTTTTGTTTTTCTAAAAATAAACAAAAAATAAACAAAAATTAGTTTATAAAATTTTTGTAAATATAAATTGAAAACGTAAGTGTTACCAAACAGGCCCTAATCAATCATGAGAGACTGGTCAGTCATCCATTACGGGGACGAAAAATAATAAAAAAATTAAAAAGAAAGAAGAAGACATGAACAGACTAGACAAGCATATAGTGGTTAGTGATAATGAAGAGGAATGTTTGGATTGGGATGTTTTGAAAATTTGATTATTTTAATTATTTTTTTTAATGAAAATATATACAGATATATAAGAGAAAGTCTGTTAACTCAAACTTACTCACATAGAATTTTTTGGGTGGGTGATTGTATGGTGAAAATTAATTTGTATAGTATAGGGTCCATGTGGGATGCATACGAGATGTGGTCTAGATTATTTTTTAGATCATTTTTAGGTTGATAAGGGTGGATTTGTAGTATTACTTAAAAAATAAATAGAAGAGTTGGCTTTTTTATATTAATTTTTTTGATTTTTTTTACTAAAATAGCTAATTGTCAAAACAAGTTTGTGTATGAATAAAAAGACCTAGGTGGAAAAGAATTAAATTACATTAAGAGTTTATTTGGAAATTAACTTTTAATAATTTTTTTTTTTTAGCTTTTTAGTTAAAATATAAGATCGGAAAAATTAAAGTGTTTGGAAATAATTTTGACTTTTTATGGGAAAAAAAATGCAAAAAATAGAGAGAATGAGAATATATTTGAATTTTTTTTCATAACTTTTTTGGCCTCTTCAATAATTTTTTTGACTATTTTAATTACTTGCCAAACGGATCCTAACTTTCCTTAAATTTGGTAGAATACATTAACCTCTATAAATTTATTATAATTATATTAACTCCTCTTGGAGTTTTAATTTACAGAATATTTAGCCTTTTTTTATTAGTAATTGTCAATTGCATGAATGAAAAAACGATAGAGTAAATTTCACAACTTCTCTTGAGATTTAAAGAAAATACATCAAGTCTCATAAGTTTCACATAATCACATTAAACTTCTTAATGTTTTAGTTCACATCATGCTTAGATTCATTTTCATTAGTAATTCATTATATGCATATGTTTGGATATAAAAAAATAATGTGTTAATTACTTTAACACTATATTTTACTTTATTTATCCTTATATTTGCATACCATCTATATTAATTTGAATCGTTTCAATCTTACTAAAATAAAATTCGATACATTTATGTCAAACTTATGAAAGTTATTGTATTTTTTCTATACCTCAATGAAGGTCAATATAAGCTACCCAAAATGATAGTGCTGGTTGCCTTCTTTCAAGCTGGTCTATAACCACAATATATCCATAAATTTTTTAAGTTAATAGGATAATTATAATATTTTCATTTTATCGAGTTTATTTCAAAAGAAATAGTTAGTTTATTTTCAAAAACTTACTTCTTGTTCATTTTTTCAAAGATAAACGTGATAAAATAAAAAGTTATAATTATCAAATCAATCTAATTTTTTTTATGAGTTATCTATGTTGTCAGTCCTACAAAATAAATAATTTAAATTATTGGAAATAGACTCACTATGAGCCTTACGAAACCCTCAATTAAGCGCAATCCAAACGATATTAGCATATTTTTACACTAAATTATATAATTTGTCTTGTTTGTTTCTTTTGTCTTCTCACCTTCTGCCCTAATTTCAATTGTTTTACCCTCATTGAAAAAGGAATTGATGTAATTATAGTATGCTTATGGAGGTTCATTTTATTTATTCTAAAGAAAATGCTAAACACCAACCCTTAGGCTGCATTTGGTTGGATGATTTGGTGTGAGAAATGAAAAGAAAAAAAGAAATGCAATCCTAATTTTTATTTGGTTATAACAGAAATTATAAGTGAAAAGAAAGTGAGAGAAAAATACAATCTCACTTTTTGTCTTTTAGGTTTATTTATGCTCATTTTTTTCTTCTCCATTTCCCAATTCAACCAAACATAGCTTGGAACTCGAATCCTATCAATTATTTCTCATTTTGTTTCTATTTACTTTTTCCTCTCTATTTTTTTCATCAAATTCTTCAACGAAATATAACCTTAGAATTAAATAATAATAATAACAATAATAATTAGTTTTTTAACTAATTTAATCAAATGACATTTACACACAAGTCCTAATTTATGAATTTATATTCCATTAAATCCTAATTAAGATTTTTTGAAATTTCAAGTCCCTTTAATTTTTAAATAGTTGGAATTGTCATTCAAATAATGATTGTTCATCATTTATGATTATCTATAACATTTATTTTGATTTTCAAAATTTTAAAATATCAACTTTCAAATTAAAAAAACTAAAAAAAAAAAATTATGTGCAAAAAAAAAAAGCTATGTATTTTTTTTAAAAAAATTGAACTATTCTTTTGAGAAAAATTAAAAATTTTGTATTTATAAAGGAATATGATGATGGAACATTGATGTGCAAAATTGGAGAAAAAAAAATACTTTACAAATGAAAAAAATAATAATGTTTTCAGTTTTAAAATTAGAAAAAACTGATAATATTATCAATTTTATTAGATAATTGAATCAAACTAATAAGTAGAAAGACAAAAACGTTTAATCTTATGTTTTGTTTTTTTATTAATTAATGAAACAATTATCTAGAACATTACTATACAAATTAATAATATTCTTAATTTTAAAAATTAAAAAAATTGATAATATTCTTAATTTTACTAAATAAAATTTATTAATTCAAAATCTTTTAAATAAAATTTAAACTATCATAATATTTATAAATAGAATTTTTAAGTAATTAAGTTTGGAATCCAATCAAAGACTAACCAAACATCTTATTAAAATCTTTTTTTTCCTATATCAGCCAAATACAATAAGCTCTGCATTATTACACGTGTCAAATGTGCGAGCACACAAACAAGAACCTACAGTTTTTCACGAACGAAATTAAAATGACAGTTTGAATAAGAGTTTCAAAAGATGGAAAATAGTTTTCTACTTTCGAATCTGTTGAATACTCTCTTGTGGTCGTGGCCTCGGCGGTGCTACTAGTTCCGGTGCGGCGGCGCTAGTAGCTTCGACGGCGGTTCTCCGGCAGCATTGAAGCTCACCACCACCACCGTTCCAGAATCAAAAAATCAGACAATTTTCTAGTTTTTACCTTTCTCTCTGATCTAGAAATCCTTTTTGTTTTCTCCGAGAGATTGGAAGTGGTTAAAAAAGATAAAAATTGTTTAATTTCAATTCGGATTTCAAATTTTTCGGAGTAGTTCTTCGGCTACTCCGCCATTCAACAATTGGTGCTTCAATCTTCTCTCATTTTGATCTGTGATTGCTTTGTTTTGTTCTGTTCTGTTCTTCGAAGACAAGAACAAAGAACCAGAGCCAATATTGGAGGAAGAGTACCATGGTAAAAGGTAATTAATAGCTCCATTGAAGCAACTAATTTTACACTCAGAAAATGCCACTTTGAATTCTAAATGCAACTCAACAATGACATTGTTTTATTTACAATAATGTGGCAAGCGTTGGTTGGTTCCCTTAGATTGGTGGGTTCCACGCAGATTGCCAATTCGGGTAACTAACTATAGATACTGAAGCGTCGTCCAACGATTCAGCAACCTAGAGCACGACCAAAACTGAAAACATACCTGCATCAAGAGGGGCTTCTCGCAGCTGGGCAATCTTCAGTCTGATCAAGTTTCAATCTTGCAGCTGGGTATGCTCTATGCTTTTTCTTCTTTGAAACTGGTAATGTAATGCCAAGGTTCCTGAGGTTGTGTTGATTTCCATTCCAATTTGTTGGATTAAGTAAACTGCTCTCCCTACCTCCTATTCTTTGCTGCGTTGACAAAGCTTTGTTTGCTGGTCCTGAATTGCTCAGTTGAAGGTTTCGCCCTTTACCTGTTCGACGAAATGCCCCAGTGAAAACCTTGTCACTGTGCTGTCATAAGATGATTAAGGAGAAAGAGAAAGAAAAAGAGGAGGACAATGAGAGGGACAGAGAGGGTAGTAAGCTATCATTGAAGAAGGGCAAATTAGCCAAGAGCAAACTAGCCAAGAGTAAATCAAAAAGCAAATCTTCGACTAAGGTATCTTCGAAGGAGTTTGTAAATTAGGTGGATCAACTATCTACTAATGATATGCCTAATGCACTTCCCCGCCGGTCTACACGCATTCGAGGCCCCCCCAAATCTCTTTCACTTGGAGATTTTGTGGGACCGTGGCAAGGGCCCTCAAATGTAAACAAGAGGGGATTGAGGGACGTAGATTCAGAGGATAGCTCAATTGAGTGTGATTGTGATCTTTGTACAACACAGTTTCGCTGGACTGTGGAAATGCAAGCCTCACCTGAGCAATCACCAAAGCAGCATCAAACACCTAATGCATGGAACACACCAACTAGAGTGCTAACTGATGTTGAGCAGTGGCCAAAATTGACCACTGTGTCCCCATTGGTGGAAAATGAAATGATGTTGTCAAATAAATTTGGCTCACTTAGTGCTGATCAAAGGAAAGAAGTAATGCGTTCCAAGCAACGAGAGAGTGATAAGCTCGTGCGAGCTTGTCGAAATGAGGATTTGGTTGATCTACATATGGAAGATGGTAGTGAAGGTCTGGATACACTAGCTATATCAGGTAAACCTCTACAAGTTGGGAGCTCTTTAATTAAAGAAGAGATTAACAAGGTGTCAAAATTGAAGTATAAAATAGGTGCCCATAAGATTGAGAACC
Source organism: Camellia lanceoleosa (assembly GCA_025200525.1). Taxonomy (NCBI): domain Eukaryota; kingdom Viridiplantae; phylum Streptophyta; class Magnoliopsida; order Ericales; family Theaceae; genus Camellia; species Camellia lanceoleosa. The sequence continues at coordinate 30,518,086 of CM045766.1, forward strand.
AAGTAGATGGCATTTACAATGTCCCTATTGAGATCTCAAAAAAAGGCTTGTCTCATTGGGAAAATGCTTTGGTTGGATACTTTATTGATAAAAGATTCTCTTTTCATTATGTGAAAACTTGGGCGGAGAAACTTTGGGGAAATTTGCTTGAGGACGTTGTCTCCATTGACAATGGTTTTTTTATTTTTAAAGTAAAAAGTGAAGAGGCTATGGACACAATCTTGGAAGATGGCCCCTATTATGTTGGGGCTAGATTGATTGTTATTAAAAAATGGCAACCTGGACTAAAACTAACAAAGTGTGAATTTTCAAGTGTGCCATTGTGGGTGAAGTTGTACAATGTTCCTTTGGAACTTTGGAGTGAAGAGGGTTTGGGTTACATAGATAGCAGACTTACATTTGCGAGAATTTGTATTGAAGTGCCAGTAAATAAAGAGATCCCTAAGTCTTTCAAAATAAATCTTGGTTATGGTGACCCATATGAGATTCAAGTTGAGGTACCATGGAAGCCTCAAAGGTGTGATGGTTGTAAGACTTTTGGCCATACCACTAATTTGTGCCCTCAAAAGCCAAAGTCTTTGAACCCTCCCTCCTTCAAACATGAGTGGAGAGTCAAGGACACTAAAACACATATTCCGACTAAATGGGAAGTGGTGAAGAAAAAGGGGAGAGATAGTGGGCAAGGTTCAACGCCATTGATCAACAAAGAGAGAGAGGCGCAGTCTTCTGTCCCCTCAACATCTAATGCCTTTGATGTTCTTGAATCGTGTGATATGGACGAGTTAGGAAATGGAGATTCAAGTCAAGAGTTGAGAAATAGAGGGAGTCCATCTCCAAGTGATCCTAGTTATGGGGAGACTTCAAAAGAGGATAACAGAAGAAAACTTAAAGCGAAACTTCATGACTTGAAGAATGCTAGAAGGAAATTTTGAATCCTTGTTTTGTTGGGAATGTTGTGCTTGTTTTCTATAAGCTCAGTTTGTCTTTTGATGGAGTAGTTTATCTTGTTTATTTTTGTGCTCCCATCAAAAGCTGTGTATTGAATTTCATTGTATATCTTTCTTTTTTGGTTATAATATGACTTACTTATCCAAAAAAAAATTTTACACTCAGAAATTTCATTGAGGGAGACAAATGGATTCCGGCAATAGGAATACCCTTTTTTCTAGATTTACTATAATTTTGTAATGTACAATACCATTCATTGACATAATTTTTTTTATTTTCCATTTCTAGGAATTTTGTTAGAAATTGCCAAACATTGGCATTTCTAGCTTTTTACTCAAACTTGTATAATAAATACATTTGTCATCTTCAGTCCAAAACATCCTTCATTGATAAAATCATAAAGATTCTCTTTTTCATCACTTATTGAGGGTTTAAGGCTTTTTCCTTTCATCATGCACAACTTCCTTCAAAGATTGCAATGCAAAGACAATGATGTGGAAGTGTTTTATTTACATTATGGACATTTTACGGTTGGCTAAATATATTTATTTTTGGCGTTTTAGCACATTTGAGTGCTGCCAGAGTTCAATTAATGAATTTCATATACCCAAATATTATGTTTTTGGCCTTGCCTAGTCCGGTACTGGCCAAATTTACATAACCTTTCATCAACTTCTTCAAAGTTATGCCTACAATCCTCTTATTGGAACTTTTGTTAGATACCAAGAAGTTAGCTACAATTGCGCTCTTACAGAACTTAAATTATTTTAAGTCAGACGTCAAACTAGAGTTATCATGTAGAAATCCATTCTATCATCGCCTATGATGACTTCAACCAAACTCACAGCACAGTACAAACTTGGTTCTATATAAGTCCAAACAAAACTAATTTAAGATTTATAGGTATCTTTCCAGATCCAAACCAACCAACCAATGAAAATCAAAAACCAGTAAATAAAAGAAAGATCTGATGTGGACCATACCTTAATCATGCTTTGATTAATTTACACTGATTACAAAACCCCATTGTGAAGGCACCTATTCAAAGATGAGAATTGTGTCAGGACATAATTGATGATCGCCTGAAAATTTTTGCAGCACAAAAGAGTCGATTCTTTTCATAATTAAAAGACAGCTTCCTATAACATGAAAACTTTCTCAAGAATGATCATCATGCAAAGCTTCCTTGATGACATGATTGACCCCAAGGGTTGGTTAGAATGAAGTGGCCATAGTCTAGACAAAGTTTACTATGCATCGTATGAGAACAGAAAAGCATAGTTAGCACTAAAGGAAGAATACAATTGGCAATGGTAATTAATAGCTCCATAGAGTAGCTAACTTTACACTACAAAATTTTCATTGGAGGGGACTTCTGGATTTCATTGATAGGAATTTCATTTTTTCTCGATTTACTATAAATTTGTAACATACGATATTAACTCCCATCAGTGACTTTTGTTCATAGGCACTTACACATTAGATAAATATGTGTTGCCAAAATGTTGCATGTTTGAGTACATATTCTCTACGTTTTCAATGTACCAGTGTGACTAATTGAGCATACAATGAATGTGATATTGTTGTATTAATCCTAGTCTCATGCTCAAGATTACCCAAACATATTAACAAGCATATTAATGATCAAGCTCACCCAAACATATTGGAAAGCATATCAGTGATGTATGCACAAGTGCCTTTTAAATGAGAACAACACAATCACTAGATATAGGAAATGTTAGGGGAAGGAGCAAACCTAAATGGATGTGAGCTAATATAGTAAATACAGATATGAATCTTCTTAATTTGACTAACCAAATAACTTTTTGATAAAGTCGAGTGGAGAAGAATGATTCATATAGCCAACCTCATTTGATGGGACTTAAGGTTGTTTTTGGTCGGTTGGTAACACAATCATTGGATATCACTCTCCAACAATTTCATTGTAGACAGTGTATACATGCGTAATTAACATGATTTATACTTGGAAAACTAATCCTGTGGATCAGCTTATCAAATCATCCCTTGTGCATATTAATATTTATTTTATGCTCAAATTCAAAACCTTTGATAAAATGGCTATCAGCAAGAAAGAAAAAAAAAATTGTGTCTAAGTGAACTTGGTGCTAATAAAATTGATCATCCATTAAGTGTAACAAATTTTGTAGTCATTAAGGCCCAGGTAATGTGATATCTCCTTATAAAGATCTTAATTCAGAAATGGTATATTTGGCACATATGTTAGGATGAGAATGTGGGACTCTCATCTTGGCGTAAAGATAGACATATATATATACATATTTTGATTCATGTCACACTACTAACCAACCAACCAAACCAAGCCTTAAGTCTCACCAAATGTGGTCAGCTACATGAATTATTCTTCTCCACGTGGCCCTATCAAAGGCCATTTCATTAGTCAAATTAAGTAGATCCATATCTCTATTTACAATGTGAACCGATGTTAATTTAGGCCAACCCCGTCCCCTAACACTTCCATCTACCGTTACAACATCGCATCTCTTCACTACTGCCTCTGTTGGTCTCCGTTAAATATGACCAAACCATCTCAATCGATTCTCTCTCAACTTATCTTCTATCGGTGCTATTCCTACCCATTCTCGAATACACCTATTCCTAATTCATGTCACAGAACTTAAAAAAAATAAAATTTGCAACCGCCATGAGCTAACGCAAATAATAGAAATGTGGTCACAAAAGACCTTTTGCGACCACCATGTGTTGGAAAATAGGGGATGCAAATGTGGGGTGGCAAATACTATTTGCTACAGCAAAGAAACGATCACAAATTATTTGCAACCACCTAACCTACTTATGGCGTTTGTTGTTTTGTGGTCGCAAAACATAAAAAACTTACCAACATTTATGTTACATGGACTTGGGCATGGGTGTCAGGTGCAGGTATGTATGTAGAGATCGGACTCATCAAATCATAAATTTAAGGGTACGTGGACTCAACAAAAAAATGTCATATTTTTATATTTTTAATCAAGTATGTGAGATAAAATTGTCCTACATGTAACTTACAGTGTCAAGAAGACATTTATAGCAATTATACAACAATATGTACATATAATAACAGTGTTATATACAATTATCTAAGAAGTGTCTATTAAAAAGAAGCCGACACATATCCCATACATGCCCTTGTCCGAGTGTCGAGTATTTGACACAAGTATTTGATTTATTTTGAAGAGTCCATATAAGTTGTAACATTAAGGGTTGGACTCATCAAACCATAAATTTAAGGGTACGTGGACTAAAAAAAAAAGTTATATTTTTATATTTTTAATCAAATATGTGAGATAAAATTATCCTACATGTAACTTACAGTGTCAAGAAGACATTTATAGCAATTATACAACAATATGTACATATAATAATAGTGTTATATATAATTATATAAGAAGTGTCTGTTAAAAAGTAGCCAACACATATTCCATACATACCCTTGTCCAAGTGTCGAGTGTTCGGCACAAGTATTTGATTTATGTTGAAAAGTCCATTTAAGTTACAAGATAGCGTTTTGATAACCATCTTGCTACCGTTGCAAATAGTCTTCAATGAAATTTCATAAAAATGCGAGAAGAATATCCTTATTATAAAAACAATTATTTGCAAATTATTATTTATTATAAAAATCGTATATACATTTGCTACAAAGATATCAATTGCAAGCACCTAACAGTATTTTTTATGAAAAATAATATAAAATTAACAAATTAATTTAAATCTATAATAGAAATATCAACCTCCCTTCACATATATTTATTCAAATATTATATGCGATAATAATAGACAAACAAAGTAATAAATGTAAAGAGTTATATTTGTGAAAGTTCTAACATTCATACATGTATCACATGATATATAATGAAAGCTATGCCTTTCTCTTAGAAGCTCTCAAATGTTGCCATGTGTCCATGTAACAATCTACCATGTGTCCTCTCCAAGTAATGTGTTTTCTATTTTCTCTATTCTATGTCATTTTGTTTTCCCAACAACCTCTCAAGTTTATTTATTCTCTTTCTTTTTGTCTTCTTTTGCAATATTTAATTCTCCATGTGTGATTGTTTTGTGATTTTTCATCTTAACATTAATTAAACTATTGCTTCTCTTCATTTTTACATTAATTATTAAACTGTTACATTTCTATTAACTTTGCATCTATTCATCTTGCTCTAATCAATAGTATGCTCTAATTTGTTTTTGCAGACAGTTCTTATATGTAAATTTCTTATTTTCTTATTGGTTTTGTTATGTTTATTTTTTATTTATTTTTATTAGTTGTTCCAAGAAACTCCTGCTATTATGATAGCCAAACTTTGCAAAATATCATAAAGTATAACGATTCCAGTTTAAACCCGACTCGTTTATTGTTTTGGATATGAGATTCCTTGTCTTATTTGGTTGTTCATATCCTTATTCATCTTATTCTTGATTGAGTTTGGTTTTTTGGATGTCTTTGTTGCATTTGGAACAAGTCGGGAGTTTGTTTTTCAATAGAATTGTTGCCTAGATTTTGGTCAGTTCGCTTGAGTAGTCTTATGGTCGCTCGAGCGGTCCTTGATAACTTCTAGTATATTTGCAGGTCTACAAAAATACTGAGAGTGTGTTGTTTTTGCTCGAGCGGTGTTTCTTGTGCTCGAGCGGTCTTTCTTACGCTTGAGTGGCCTTTACGAACTCTCAGTATTTTTGCAAGCCTGCAAAAGTATTGGGGGTGGTGTTCTTCGCTCGAGCAGTCTCACTTATTGTGTCTGGTCGTTTGAGCGGTGTTTTGGTCACTCGAGCAGTCTACACGTATATCAGTTCATAGCAACCACTTTTTGAGTCACTTTTTCATATCTCTCTCTCTAAACATTTCAAAAACCCTAAATCTATACCTTTTCCCTTTAAAACTCAACCTCAACCTCCAAATACTCTCAATCTATTGATCACTACACCCTAGTCCTTTGATAAAAAGATAGAGCTCACCAAGAGCTTCGTTTTAATTGGAACAAAGTTGGTTTTCAACTTCGTCGAGGTTTCTTCACTCTCTCTCTTGTCTCCTAGCTTTGAGGTAGGGATTTCTCCACACTTTTGTATGGTTTTTAATTTGGTTATTTGCTTTTCTGAACAATATTGTGTGTGGCGAAAGGGTTTGGAAATACCCTTTAGTCCTAGCAGACTCTCTTAATCCTCAAACTGGTACCTGAAATGAGGGTATGCACTCCGGTCAGATGTGCCAGAATTAGCTCTCTGACAGATCAATTAATATTCTCTCAAGTTTTTATTTATTTATTTATTTTTATTATTTATTTTATCACAAGTTATCTCCTTTTTTTTCTTACATCCCCCTCCTTTGGCTAATGGTCCTCATTTTTATATTCCTCTCTAGGGGCCCACTTTCTGTTATGGACATCCTACCCTTACAGCTAGACATCCAGGCATTTCCACAAGATTTGTGGCCTATTTAACCCTACGAACAAGTTCTAAAAGACCACGACCCTGTTCATCACTATGCATTTGACGGTCTTGTGGATAAAGCCCAATCTGGGCAGATTTAAACTTGGGCCCCATAATTTCCCCCCAAACATCTGAGTAAGTTCGTTCCAGTCGGCACGTTTGGTTAATACATTACTCTTGGATATCATGTCAGAAACCCTCGAAAGTCAGAAATGCGGCGGTTGCACTCTTTTTGGAACTGACTCATCAGAACAAGCGCGATGTTTTAATCATTACAGTTTCCCGGCCCTTCGTGTTTGACAATCATTTAATGTTCAATTTCAAAACCATCCCTCTGTATACTCTCGAATCAAAAGGCTCTCAATCTCCTTTGGCATTCTTCACACCAACCTCCTTCAGGACTTCTACAATTCTGCTCCCTATTGTTCATCTTCTTTTTTAACCTGTAAGTTCCACTCTCATTCCAATCCCCTGCGTGTTTTTTTTTTCTTTTAGTATACATTTTGTTTGTATTCCATTTTAAATGGAAAGGCACTTAAAAGCCCTCCTCTCAGAGAAACGAATCACAGTCTTTCATCGTCATTTTTCCATCCCAGATGACGTCCACCTATCCCTTGTTGCAGACAGTGTGGTAGACATGGAGAGGGCTGACACAAACACCATTAACTTCTCTCTTTTGGCAATTGCTGAGGGTGGAGTTCAATTCTCCCTTCATCCCTTCTTAGGACAGTCTTGTGCTACTGGGGATTAATTCCCTCCCAGCCTAACGTGAACTTCTAGTAGATAATCATGGGTATAGTAGAATTGAATCGCTGACTAGGTCTTAATCTAAGAATCCCAGCTATTTGGCACTGCTATGTTATTGCGAAATCAACCGATCGGCAGGGCCGTTACTTTCTGAGAGCCAAAGATATTGACCATCACTTGGTGACCATGCTCGCCAGTTCTGGAAAAAGGGTTGACGATGTCATGGTCACCGTCCGAGGCAATTAGGAGTTCGACGCGGGAGAAGATTGCCAAGACCCAGTGCCAAAGAAAAAAGGCGAACTAGGTGGCCGATTAGAATTGTTAGCATGGCTTAAAATGAACAGTTTATTCGGCTCAAATACTGTTGATCATTTGTTTGTCTTGCAGGCAACGACTTAAAAAGGGCATTGATATCGGCGGATGAAGTTGTTCTAGAGCAAGTCAAGACGGTCCTTAATTACAAAGGCTGTGCAAACTTTCGAGGACAAGGGCAATCTAACGACCCCAAAATGCTTATCAGAAATTACCTTTATTTAATTATGGGTTAATATGCTTTAATTTAATGATATCTGTTTGAATTAAAGAATTATCTGTTGAGTTACGACTTCGAAACCGAAATTGATGATCTTCATGGTTTCAGAAATCGAAAATGAGTATGGATATGCTAATGAGAATTTTTAGAGCTATTTGGGAAAGTTAATTGGAAATTTATTTCGTCTGATTCGTTAAGGTGTGTTTGGGTTAATTTTGCACTGCGAATTGAAGGCCTTAGAGGCTTTAGAAACCAGAACGGAGTACATAGTTGTGATCAGCGTAATTTTTAGAGTCACCTGGGAAGTTTAATTGAAATTTGATTTCGTGCTATTCGTAAGGGTGCGTTTGGCTCTCGCTATTGTGATAAGCTTATGTATGTAATATATATATATATATATATGACATGAGTGAACTCATCACTTTGAGCCAAAATATCTAAGGAAGAGGGAGAGAACCGCGAGAGAGAATGAGAGAGAAAGCTTCTCTAAGAGAGAGAGTTCAACATTCATGGGGGTTTGAAGATAAATTAAAGAGATTGAAGAGAGAGGAAGAAGATCAACCACGGAAGCTTGGGAAATTGAAGAGAGCTAAGAGAAAGGCAAAGATTGAACTAAGGTATGGAAGTTTATCTCGAATCCTTTTGATTAATGCATCAATTTCATGAAATCATAATGATATTGGAAGATTTGAAACCCATTTGGGTTAGGGTTTTATGTATGTATTTAATTGAGCTCAATTTAAGAAATTGGAACTTGGGTCCTATGATTTTGTTTATAATTGGAGCTCAACCTCATGAATACCATATGAAATGAACTCTAGATTGTCCATAGAACATGATTATGCAAGAATCAAGTGTGTTTGTAGGTTGTATTTTGAGAACTTTAAAGATTATGAAAGATGGAACATTGATCTTGAACTTGAGGCAAAGATTGATTTGTTTGGAATAAAATTACACTTGAATGATGTTGGTTTATCATGTTGTGGGGTAATTTTAAATGTTTTTGGGTGATTAGAGTTGAAACCAAGCTTCGAAATGGAAAGAACAAGTGTTAAAGCCATCAAACATTTTCAGATAGCAGATTTTGCCCAAAGCCGCACGCGTGTCGGGGCTTCCAGCACGTGCGGCAGTCCATTCCATCACCCAAAAATGATTCTGAAATAAAAGCACCTTGTCCTACATGTGCGGCTCAATTCCCGCATGTGCGGCTCAATTTCCGCACGTGCGGCCTTGTTTCCCGCAGGTGTGGAACAGCCTTGTTTCAACCAACTTCAAATAAGCATATCTCTTGCATCCGGGCTTCGTTTTAAGTGATTCTTGAGCGTAAATTCAAGCCCTGGAGTCTAGTTTCCAATGGTGGTGGTCTCACTCCCAAATGCTAAGTACACAAATAGATATTCCCAAATTAGTGAAGAATGTTCACTTTCGGTTTACCGGTTTCATGCTAATTCTTCATCTAACTCAACTTCCTTTCATTTCCTCCTATTTTTCTAGACACGGATTATGACCTATTGAGGAATAATGAGTTTGGAACCAAAATAAATAATTGATTAAAGAGAAAAGAAAGCTATCGGTTATATTCATATGTTGTGTTATGTAATTATGATTGTAGGTCACTTGCAGACAGAGGCCGCTGCTCATCTAAACCACAGTGAGTAATAATATTGTAACGACATGTTCTTTTACATTTACCTTAATATGTAAATGTTGCAATGTTCCGGAATCATGTTTTATGCGAATGAATAAGTTACAAGACCTATGATATGGAATACATATATGAAATGTGAATTATTATAATATGATACATGATTGGGCCCGAGGCCGTTTTGATAAATGATTGGACCCAAGGCCATTTTGATATATGATTGGGCCTGAGGCTGTTTTAATATATGATTGGGCCCGAGGCCGCCGTTTTGATATATGATTGGACCCAAGGCCGTTTTGATATATGTGGGCCCGAGGCCGTTTTGTTATATAGTGGGCCTAAGGCCGTACTACAAAAATAATTATGGTTAATGTTGCGAATGGTGTAAATGTGGAAGAGTATGGTGTTATGCTTCTTTTGAATCTAGATTATTTACTTGATTCACTTCACTTTATTATTACTCATTGAGCTTCGCTCATTCCGTATTTTATCTATATGTAGGTGATCAATCCGGAGACCATCCTTAGGTCAGCCTCAGGAGTTTCTTTTGTGAACCTGCTAAGTCAAGCCATCTGAGATGCGCCTCCGTATTGAGCCTTTAACCTTGCATTGTTAGAATTTTGTATTTACTTAAGTTTATGTATATGTGTGTGATATATATATATATATGTAAATAAGTGTGTTTACATTGTTTTAATTATTCCAGTTATCATGTATGCACAAACTCAATGGACATTTCTATTTGATTTGCTTCTGCTTTAGGCCCCTATGTCATTTAAATATTTTGAAATTTTGTCTTTGAGGCCTAAGTACGGATCGGTCATGGCCTAAACTTTTAGGGGCAGGTTCGGGTCGTGACAGGCGCGTAGCCTACATTTTTCTTAAATACTACCTAACATACTCTACTTTCTCGGCTGCAGATAATATCCATGTGTTGAGACACGAACAGTAGCTTACTCTACTTATATTTCCAAGTTACAAGAGTCTAAGGGATATTGGTATCGAGGGTTCCAATGCTGGCAAAGAGATCGGCGAGGACGCGCAATCAGAGGGCTGTACAAAGGATCAGGAACTTAATAGAGAAATTGAATTGGCCTTTGAGCACGTCAGCCCAGACCACTGCACCGATCACCCTTCCACCTCTGGCTGAGTATATCTATCTACTCCAAAACACGATATCTTTACCAGATTAGAAAATCTTCCTGGGGCGAATCCGAAGCCGAGGAGATGGGTTGCCCAGTTTGCCAGATGATGAAATGCAGAGAAGATGGCAGCCAAGAGGCAAGTCAGCGGGTCTGGAAGAAGTCAAATAACACCAACACGTGAGGTTCGTACAGAAGAAATGGGCCGCGAAATGATAGTGGTCGAGTTTGTTGCTGAAGAGAATCAAACAGAAGTCTTGGGAGCCAATCTAACAAGGTAGAAGTGACCTGCCAAGATCGCAACTGAGTTGTTGGAGGCACCGATCGATAAACGGAAAACATTGGAGATGCCGCCTAACAAAGATGATTTAGGTGAGTGTAACATGCCCAGGGGGTACCTGCGCGCGTTAAACAGTTCGGACCCCCGAGATCTCTTTGATCTAGTCTCACGAGTGCAATGTGAAACGTAGACGAGAGTCTAGATTTGGCATCTTTTATTGAAAATTTATTTTATTGCAATTTTGTCAAAAATGGACTGCATTATCAGATCTCAGAGTCGCCACCTAATATTTTGGGAAATTAGGAAACCCATGACTCGGTGCCAAGGCCACTGTTCGTCGTAACCAAGGATGCTTGGCTCGGAACCTTAGGTATGAGAGGGGAAGGTCAATAATGAGCACCCCCGCTCACCCGATCAAAAGATCGGCCTCTACTAAACTATGATATGACTTTTATTTTCTTTATATGTTCATGTTTTGATTATTGAATAAATCCTAAAATTTACTATGTGAAGCATACAAGTATAGACTAGTTTGCTCAATTTGGAACAATTCAATTTCATGTTTGTTTTTGGAAAAGGGTTTGGATTTGCCACTTGACAAAATGGACTTAAAATTTGTGAATTTGCCATTGCGAAGTGGGCGTAAAACGTACATTTATTGAATTATTGTGATTCAAACAACAAGCCTTCATCCGCAGGCATTCAAACAGTTATATCAAGTAAGCAATTAGCCTCATGGCAGGATGCTAAACATAATAAGAAAATCACACACAAATGGGATGCTAAAGCATAAAAACTCAAGAATTTACCGACGTCCCTCGAACAGCTATAAAATAAAGTTAGTAAAATATGCATGATCTTATATACAGAATCCTAATGCAATTCACTCATGAGATGCACTAAAGATTCAGCTTCTAGAATATAGCATGTGAATCATCTCAAAACATACGATAGCACACAGAATCACAGAAGAATTGATTAAATCCACACATGTAAATGTTGCCGAATCTTAATGCATGAGACATAAATGTAAAGCATGGATATGCATGGCATGTCAGATATATACATACACACAGTTAGGGAAAGCGATAAAAGAATGGGATAGAAAGAAGCGGGGTGGGGGAATTATTACAATACTTGAATTATTACAGATTTCGATGAGGGAGAGAGGAGAGAAAAATAAAATAAAATAAAACCTCACAAACACTCAAAATAAAAATAAAAGTTTTAAACCCTGAGCCATTCAGCAACTAACAAACATCCATGTGTCTTCAATCCAATCCAGCCCATATAAACGCATCTTCAATGTAGACCCCACCAAAATCACTCAACATTTCAAATTGATCAAGGACTTTACGTGGGGATATATCCACTCAAATAATATGTCCACCCACAATCCAAATATTTTATTTCTACATTAATTAAATTAACTACTTCTCCACTACCACCTTTTCTCTCTCTTTAAACATTTGTTTTCATTTTTCTTACCCATACACATCAACATGTTGTAAGAACATGAAACTCTAGCAACCATCACATATGGCAGTCCAGGCCGCGGCACCAACGCTTCACCTTGACCTCCAATGCGCTCCAAATCAACACTGTCTTTAAAACCCAGAAATCATGCGTTACTGGATCGTCGATTTTCGACACCACCAGTGCCACCTCCTTCACTGTACACTTCTCATCCGCCGTGTAGATGCATGAAATCTAGTCGAATCTGCTTCAAAGAGAGAGAGAGCTTTTAGAGTTTTGGTGAGTGAATCCATCATGGTCAGTTTGCTAGATTAGTTATCCTCCATGCATGTATCATGTGTGTGCTTATATCAATTGTAGAGAGAGAGAGAGTGAGGGAGAGAGAGAGAGAGAGAGAGAGAGAGAGAGAGATGTGTTGAGTGTGCTGTATGTTAATCTGTGTGTGGTCTCCCTTCCAAAAAAATGGGTCCGTGTCCCATTTCAGTGGGTGTGTGCCATGCCCACCCTTTCTCTTTAACCGTGCATGTGTATGGTGTTGGTGTGTGTGTGCATGGATTTGGCGTGGTGTGGTGTGGTGTGTGAGTCGTCTGGTCTCTTCCCTCTCTATACCCGTGTGTGCATGAGTGGTGTGTTGGCTCCAATGCCGTGTGTCTGTTGGGTTTGTTTGTGTGTGATGAGTGTGTGTGTTAGCAGATATGTGGGTGTGTTAACATGTGTAGCAGTCGTGTGTTTGTGTGGAGTGTGGTGTATCCATGAATTATGTGGGTTCAGTGAGATTCCAAGGGGCGGAGGGATAGGGAGAGATCAAAGTAGAGATGGTGGCCCTGGTTTTCTCTGTCCTTCTGTGGTGTGTCTCTCCCAACTGTTGCCCCGTGAGTGGGTGTGTGAGAGGTGTGTTGTGTGGTGTGTTGGGTCTGTGAGTGTGTGTAAATGGTAATGGTAGCGGTGGGTATTGGGTGTGTAGCAGTGCCGTGTGTGGGTGTGTGTTGAGTGGTGTGTTGGGTCTGTGAGTGGTGTTTTAGTGAGGTGCCGAGAGTGAGAGAGAGATCAGTGTGTATATGTGCTGTATGTGTGTGTAGCAGTCTCTCTCTCAACCCGTGTGTGTGTGTTCTAGTGCATCAGTGAGAGAGGTGTGAAGAAGCTGGGTCTCTCTGGCTTAGTCTATTGTGTTGTGCCCTTATCCCCTCTTTGTCCGAAAACATCACCCCTCTTTCCATGTGTGTATGCCTTTGTGTGTTTATATTCCAGAGGGAGAGAGATGACATGTAGTGCTGTCTGCATGTGTTGTTTTTTTTTGTTAAACAAACATATCACCCCATGCCTTGAAGACCCCCCCGGCCATGTGAACCTCTCTTTCGCTTTTCATTTTTAAAATCAAAGTGGAGAGACAGAGCCCCCCCCCTTGTGAGCTGTATCCATGTATCATTTTCAAAGTCCAACTTATCTATCATCTCCACTCTTCTTTTTTCTTTTTTGTTTTGTTTTCTCCATAATTCTAATCTATCTCCACCGAAAGTTGTATGTGTTTTATTTTCAAATTCATCCATCATTTTTCAAACTTATTTCACCAAATTGAGTCCCACTCCACTGAATTATTTTCCACTCAAAACTTATCATCACCTGACCCTCTCTTTTTGTTTTCTTTATTTTCTTTTTCATTTTTTTTATTTTTTTGTTTTGTTTTTGTTATTATTATTTTTATTTCTAAAATACACCACCTCAAAATATATACACACACATCAAATTATATAAAAACATATAAAATTGTAAAATACAACAAAATAATAAACTATATGATATAAACTAATTTGGCCAAACTAAGTGAGGTTTGGGATTAAAATTTCAATTTGATTTTTTTGGTGAGGGTAGTTAAAACAAAGTGCCCAAGTCTTAGGGCTGGTCAAAATGGGGTGTCTACAGTTGCCCCTCTTTGACAGAGCTCGAAGTCATTTCTTGATGTGAGTGAATGTTAAAGCCTGAAGACGACCCTTTTGATGAGGCCGTAAGACTTGGGCAATCAAACAGGATGCAATGCATGTGGTTGAACCCGAAGGTTGCCTACGTATCCTTTTGCAAGGAATCAAACCAGCATAGTTCAGGGGTAAGATGCTAATGATATGCAGGAAGATTGTGAGAACTGGACTTATATGCTACGCGAAGCCGATTATTTTGAAAAACCTTATGATCATGCAAGAGAGGGAAGACCTCAATCAAGAGAAATCAACAGCCTTACACGTGTCACGCGAAAAGAGGAAAGATGGTGTAAATAACAGGCGCACCTGATGTTTTTAACCGAGGTGGTGTAAACAGACAGGCGCACCTGACTGTATTTTAACCGGGTGGTGTAAGCAGCGACTCGATTTTAACCGGTGGTGGTGTATGAGACAGCGCACTGGCTATTTTAACCGAGGTGGTGTAAAATGCACAGCGCACTCGCCGTTGTTAATCGATTTGGGTGGTGTGAATGCAAAGCGCACTTTTGTTGTTAACGATTTGGATGGTGTGAATGCAAGCGCACTTCGGCGTTGTTAACCGATTTGGGTTTTGATAATTGGACTTATACGCTACGCGTAGCCAATTTGATAATTGGACTTATACACTACGCGAAGCCGGTTTTGAAAATTGGACTTATACGCTTACGCGAAGCCGGTTTGAAAATTGGACTTATACGCTTACGCGAAGCCGGTTTGAAGATTGGACTTATACGCTTACGCGAAGTCGGTTTGAACATTGGACTTATACGCTTACGCGAAGCCTGTTTGAAGATTGGACTTATACGCTACGCAGAGCCTGTTTGAAGATTGGACTTATACGCTTATGTGAAGCTGGTTTGAAAATTGGACTTATACGCTACGCGAAGCTGGCTTGAAGATTGGACTTATACGCTTACGCGAAGTCGGTTTGAAGATTGGACTTATACGCTTACACGAAGCCGGTTTGAAGATTGGACTTATACGCTTATGCGAAGCCGGTTTAAAAATTGGACTTATACGCTTACGCGAAGCCGGTTTGAAGATTGGACTTATACGCCACGTGGCCGGTTTGAAGATTGGACTTATACGCCACTGGCTTGGCGGTTTGAAAATTAGACTTATACGCTACGCGAAGCCGGTTTAAAGATTGGACTTATATGCTTATGCGAAGCCGGTTTGAAAATTGGACTTATACGCTACGCGAAGCCGGTTTGAAGATTGGACTTATACGGTACGCGAAGCCGGTTTGAAAATTGGACTTATACGCTACGCGAAGCCGGTTTGAAGATTGGACTTATATGCTACGCGAAGCTAGTTTGAAGATTGGACATATACGCTTACGCGAAGCCGGTTTGAAGATTGGACTTATACGCTTACGCGAAGCTGATTTAGATGGTTCATGATTTGTGCAACGCAATGCAATGTCATGGAGTGATGCTAAAGCTATGAAGATGGCAACATGGGTGGCAAGCTTTGTGTAAAACACACGAAGGAAGCCACATTTCTACTTGGCTATGTTTGCAACTTTCCCTATTCTCCAATAGGGTGACAGACTAGGTTGGTTCAGTTTCCAGAGTTGAGGCGCATACAAGCTATCTCAACCTATGGGGCTGCCATACAGATTTCAAGTCGGGGATACACCCCTGGGTATTTAAACCAGACTTTAGTCTCGGAAATCCCGAACCTTTTGTGTTCTAGGCATCGTCATTCGAACTCTAGTTTCCAGCGTCTCAATTGATCTCTTAGGAACTCATTACAAACATAGTCAGGTGACTATACCAGACCGATTGAAGTCGTTCGGGTATGACAAACACTAAAGGAATTGCACCTTTAGAGGATTTAAGGTCTTCTAGACCATGAAAGTCGTTCGGGCACGACAAACACCAAAGGACTTGCACCTTCAGAAGATTTAAGGTCTCCTAGACCTGAAAAAGAACAACAAGCACACATGCTGTTTTTAACCGATTGAATGGCCACATATGCCGCTTTACTTCCTGATCATATTCACAACTTTCCCTATTCTCCAACGGGGTGACAGACTAGGTTGGGTCAGTATCCAGAATTGAGGCGCATACACGCTACCTCAACCTATGGGGCTGCCATACAGATTTCAAGTCGGGGATACACCCCTGGGTATTTAAACCAGACTTTAGTCACGGAAATTCCAAACCTTTTGCGTTCTAGGCATCACCATTCAAACTCTAGTTTCCACCGTCGCAGTTGGTCTCATAGGAACTCATTGCAAACACAGGTAGGATAATACACAGATATTTACATATCAATACACACATATATGTACATATGGTATATGCATATACAGACAACATACAGACAGATATATATACGAGATATATACAGTATATATGACAGGTATATATGACACTCTGAACCTATAAACAAATATGTACGGATATATACATAGACGGGGAATATTCCGTTTATGGTAAATCGTGAGAAGATGCCGTTCTTGAGAAGGCATATTCCGTTCTTTGGCGCCAACACACGTACGCAAAACACGCAAAAAGAAAGGAAAAACACAAAATGCATGGATGTAGGGATATGGGGTTTCGAACCCCTGACCTTAGGCCTGGTCTTCGAGTCCTCGACCACTGAACCACGCCACTCTTGTGACAAGATATGCAAACAAATATATATACATATACGAGACATATATACACAAAATCAAAGCAAAAACAAAGAAACATTTGTCGTGGGTTCAAACTCCTGACCTCGGGCATAGGCTCTCCGAATCCTCAACCCACTAGGCCAAACCACTGAACCCAAGCCACACCTGTGACCCAAATGTTCAAACAAATATATATATATTACATAGCTATACAATACATATACATATATATATACAACTTTCGCGCCTCTTTTATTTTTGTCTCACTCTCTCTTCCTATTTTGTCTCACTCTCTCTTTCTTCATCTTCTTCGAGCATCGTGTCTGTCGCGCGATTTCAACAATCGCGGCGTCTGACCGACAGGCTATCCAATCCTGCCCCGATTGTCAATGATCGTCTCGAGCCTTCCTTCCTCTTTGTCTTTTTCGTTGGCTTAATCCTTTTCTTAAGTTGAGGCTTGCGAAAGAGAGAGGCAGAGCAAAAGCCTACAAACTTTCTCTGTCACCACTCTGCAACCTCTTTCTTTTGTATTACTCTTCTCTACCATGGCCTCTTCACAAGGTTCTCTCACTCTTTTTCTAGACCTAAACGAGTCTACGATAGAGATGACCGATTCTGACTCCCCTGAACCTCAACCACGGGCTCCTCCTCCTTCTCCTGTTTTCAACTTTCCAGCGATGTCAGTTGAACAAATCATGGCGGCACAGTCTGACATCGAA
Source organism: Camellia lanceoleosa (assembly GCA_025200525.1). Taxonomy (NCBI): domain Eukaryota; kingdom Viridiplantae; phylum Streptophyta; class Magnoliopsida; order Ericales; family Theaceae; genus Camellia; species Camellia lanceoleosa. The sequence continues at coordinate 30,535,640 of CM045766.1, forward strand.
GCAAACTCGTATACGTTGAGGTCATGTGTGGAGACCGTGACTGCGGTCTCCAACTTGTCTCGTCGACTGCAGAACATGACGTGTGAAGTACATCAGTTACATGCACAACTCTTCCTCCTTCAATGTATGTACAAAGGCGCTCGAGTAGAAATTAGTGCGCTGAAGAAGCAGAACAAAGAGCTAAAACGACTGACGACCTCCGTGACTCGATTCGGAGTTCCTTCACATAACCAATTTGATGGCCGGTGAGGAATAATCTCCTTTGGAAGCTCTGCCAAGGCCGAGGCAGAGTCTTCAAAAGCTCCGAAGGAGTAAAGATGAAGCGAGGCAGCTGATGGTAAAGTCAGGCAATGAAGTTATGTGCAAATAAAGCTGGTTGTAATCTTCGCTGCCGGCCTGCTGCCGGAGAAGAAAGAAGAAAAAGATCCATCTCTCTCTCTCTCTCTCTCTCTCTCTCTCTCTCTCTCTCTCTCTCTTTGTTTTTGTTTTTTTGTTTTTTGTCTCTGTAATCGGGGATGTCCTCCCCTGACTGCAATAAAATTAGTTTAGTTTTTGCACATCAATGGCGTGACTGGCATATCATTTGAATTTGAAAACATTTTTGTTTGATTGAATTTGAGAGTGATTGAATTTTGAACTCTGAATTAAACATTGATTCTATACTGACCTGAATCAAAGAATGACTTAACGAAACAAGAACGAAGCAAAACGGTCCAAGCACACTTATATAGACTGACTAGTATAAATACACCGACTGGTATAAATATACTGACTGGTATAAAAGGAACACACTTATATACACTAACTGGTATGAATACCCTGATTGGTATGAATACACTGACTGGCATGAATACACACTTATATACACTGACTGGTATGAATACACACTTATATGCACTGACTGGTATGAATACACACTTATATACACTGAATAGTTGATTCGAGCGGTGGAGAAAACATAATCTCTAACTCGACTATGCCCCTAGTTCATTGCCTTGACCCTTTTTTGTCTCTTGATTTTTTTTGTAAAAATGTTTTGACCAACATAAGAGTTAGATTAGCAAACTTATTCCATTTTCTGTTTTGAAATCACGTAAGCTAAGCTACGAGCACTGAAAATTTTCCCTTTTCAAATCCAAAGAATGGTCCAAGTTTTGCAAAAATGGAACAATTTTCGAGAAAAATTAGTCAGCTTCATTCAAATTAATCAAAACCTATTTTTGCAAATGGCCACTACTCAACTAACATGGAATCAACCATTGGGGTGCATAGTCCCAAACCAGATAATCAAAGGTGATATCTAAACCAAGCCAACTGAACCAAGCCAATCCGAATCGAATGAAGTCGAGCAAAACTGGACCGGACCGAACCAAACCGCCAAACCGAATCGAACCGAACTGAACCAAGTTAAATCAAACCAATTGAACTGAGCAGAACGAAGATACACCAATCAAACACGGATAGGACAACCAAGTCGACTAAAGATACACCAATCAAGCATGGACGAAATGAATGAGTTGAAAAATTATTAGGGCCGAACTTCGAGATGAAGCTACCTACGTATCCCAAAGATAAGAATCAGGCCATCGTAGTTCGGGCTGAGGGTCACTCGGGTATTAACACTCTCTTTTTGTGCTCTAACTTTTGCCAAAGCCGCCCTTTCGGGTTTTCAACCTTGCGAGCTTTTCGTTTTTTCCATTTTTCTATATTTTCTTTTATTTTCTTTCATTTTGTTCATTTCATTTTTTTTTTGTTTTTCATTCTTTTTTTTTTTTTTTTTGCTCTAACTTTTGCCTGGGTCGCCCTTCCGGGTTTTTAACCCAACGAGCCTCTCAAGAATGGTACTTTTGGTTTAAACTTGTCCATGTTGAATGGGGAATCTCTAGGCCAACTATGAGAACGACTGCTACACTTGACCTGTAGATATGATGATGTAGGGACTAGGCTAATTGGGTCTGAATTTGCCCCTAGTGTTGCCCCTAGTGTAGTGGATAGGAACTCGACTGTCCTTCAATAATAAAATTCATTCTCTCAAATTCTGGGTTTTGCCTTTCTAGGCGGTCTTCATTGGGAAACGATTCAATTTTAACTCTTTGATCATATCCAACCTTTTGCCCCTAGTTCAAGGGCTACTTCAAATCTAAATCACATCCGACCTTCTTGCCCCTAGCTCAAGGGCTGTTTCCAATTTGAATCACAGGCCCTACATAGTTTTGGCTAAGGTTCACTCGGGTATTGACACTCTCTTTTTACGCTCTAACTTTTGCCAAAGCCGCCCTTTCAGGTTTTCAACCTTGCGAGCTTTTCATTTTTTATTTTTTTTTATTTTTTATTTTTTGTGCTCTAACTTTTGCCTGGGTCGCCCTTCCGGGTTTTCAACCCAGCGAGCCTCTCAAGGGTGGTACCTTATTGCCCCTAGTTCAAGGGCTGCCTCCATTTGAATCACATCATTGTCCCTAGTCCAAGGGCTGTTTCCATTTCGACTATGCAAGCCTCACACTTTTGGTTGGTTACTGAACACTTCGAATCACGGTTTGAAAGCTAAGGAGCTAAGGAGGTCGGACCTCAAGTCAAGAGGGATCCTATGCTGTATAATCAATTCCAGGCATGTCTTTGTAGGACCACACAAAAACGGTTTTTTGAAATCTTTTCACAAAGTGACTAATCACTCGTATTCTTACGAAGACAAGATAGAACCAATTTGGACCAAGCCAGGATCTTTCTCAGTACCCACATTAACAGAAATGATTTTATTCATCAAAGACTTAGCACACCTCTCTTCTTCTCAGTTGATCAAAATTTGCAAATCCCGAGGAAATTCTTCCTCTTTGTTTTTATCAGAGTTTTGGAAAAAGTTTTGAAAAACTTTGGTCAATGCGATGAATTAAGGCACAGAGAAGTAGGTAGACTCTATGGCAATTTTTTTTTGTTTATTAAAAAGAGACTATGACTCAACAATGACAACAGACTTTTGACAACAGACTCAAAAGAAAATGACAAAGAAGGCCTAGACAGGACATAAATGTCTAGGTTAGCACTATCAAAATCAATAGACTCTGACTCACTAGAATGACTCGAGTCTGATCCCAACTCTACGAACTTGGTGGAATCAAACTTAGACTCAATACTCAATTCAGAACTCAGAATAAAACTATTCTCAAATTGCTAGTCAACGTGTGGGCCATCCACAATATTCAAAATAAAGCCCGTGCAATCAACAGGTGGTCACTCCCCAATCACAGAGTTGGTCGGATACCCTACAAGTTCTATTTATTTACAATGGTCGACTTTGTGGGATATCGGATTTTTGGTTTTTAAATTTTTTTATGTTTTATTTTATTTTTATTTTATTTTTGAAGTAATGGTGCTAAACTGAACTGCCTGAACCACTCATTTGAATTTAAAAACCCCCGTATAGATCCAATACATTGCACATAACAGATAGCAAGAAAGAGAACAAACACCCCTATGGAGGGTAGGGTTATCCTGTCCTAGCTTGAAATGATCTAGGGTTTCACTATTCAAACAAGCGGTATCATACATCCTAGAAAAAGGGAAAGCATCCTGTCCTAATTTGAAAGGTATTATAGCTCACTATATGTACAAGGTTGGCTTTACTTTAGGGGTTAAAGTCAAGGCGACATTACCACAGAGTCCTTTGGGTCGTAACCAATAAAGATCCCAGGAAATCAGAAGAGTCAAATAGTCTCTCTTCAGAGTCTGAGAACCTTAGATAGCAAAGCTAGATAGCAGAGCTACCTTTTTGATAGATCTCAAAAGGTTACAACACAAGGCGTCTAAAGTATTGTAAAGATAGGTGTAGTGTCACAAAAAGTGTGCCTGTGCTCCCACCAATATCTGGGCAACACAGGGACTTTAAGTGCACCAATGCATGCAATGCAATAAACATATAATTGAAAATAAAAGTCATATCATGGAGTTTGAGTCAAGGTTTCATAAAATCCCCAGCAAAGTCGCCAAAAACTGTAACATGCCCGGGGGGTACCCGCGCGCGTTAAACAGTTCGGACCCCCGAGATCTCTTTGATCTAGTCTCACGAGTGCAATGTGAAACGTAGACAAGAGTCCAGATTTGGCAACTTTTATTGAAAATTTATTTTATTGCAATTTTGTCAAAAATGGACTGCGTCATCAGATCTCAGAGTCACCACCTAATATTTTGGAAAATTAGGAAACCCATGACTCGGTGCCAAGGCCACTGTTCGCCGTAACCAAGGATGCTTGGCTCGGAACCTTAGGTATGAGAGGGGAAGGTCAATAATGAGCACGCCCGCTCACCCGATCAAAAGATCGGCCTCTACTTAACCATGATATGACTTTTATTTTCTTTATATGTTCATGTTTTGATTATTGAATAAATCCTAAAATTTACTATGTGAAGCATACAAGTATAGACTAGTTTGCTCAAATTGGAACAATTCAATTTCATGTTTGTTTTTGGAAAAGGGTTTGAATTTGCCACTTGACAAAGTGGACTTAAAGTTTGTAAATTTGCCACTGCGAAGTGGGCATAAAACCTACATTTATTGAATTATTCTGATTCAAACAACAAGCCTTCATCCGCAGACATTCAAACAGTTATATCAAGTAAGCAATTAGCTTCATGGCAGGATGCTAAATATAATAAGAAAATCACACACAAATGGGATGCTAAAGCATAAAAACTCACAGATTTACCGACGTCCCTCGAACAGCTACAAAACAAAGTTAGTAAAATATGCATGATCTTATATACAGAATCCTAATGCAATTCACTCATGAGATGCACTAAAGATTCGGCTTCTAGAATACAGCATGTGAATCATCTCAAAACATACGATAGCACACAGAATCACAAAAGAATTGATTAAATCCACACATGTAAATGTAGCCGAATCTTAATGCATGAGACATAAATGTAAAGCATGGATATGCATGGCATGTCAGATATATACATACACACAGTTAGGGAAAGCGATAAAAGAATGGGATAGAAAGAAGCGGGGTGGGGGAATTATTACAATACTTGAATTATTACAGATCCGAATGAGGGAGAGAGGAGAGAAAAATAAAATTAAATAAAACCTCACAAACACTCAAAATAAAAATAAAAGTTTTAAACCCCGAGCCATTCAGCAACTAACAAACATCCATGTGTCTTCAATCCAATCCAGCCCATATAAATGCATCTTCAATGTAGACCCCACCAAAATCACTCAACATTTCAAATTGATCAAGGACTTTACGTGGGGATATATCCACTCAAATAATATGTCCACCCACAATCCAAATATTTTATTGCTACATTAATTAAATTAACTACTTCTCCACTACCACATTTTCTCTCTCTCTAAACATTTGTTTTCATTTTTCTTACCCATACACACCAACATGTTGTAACAACATGAAACTCTAGCAACCATCACATATGGCAGTCCAGGCCGCAGCACCAATGCTTCACCCTGACCTCCAATGCACTCCAAATCAACACTGTCTTTGAAACCCAGAAATCATGCGTTGCTGGATCGTCGGTTTTCGGCACCATCAGTGCCACCTCCTCCACTGGACACTTCTCCTCCGCCGTGTACATGCTTGAAATCCAGTCGAATCTGCTTCAAAGAGAGAGAGCTTTTAGAGTTTTGGTGGGTGAATCCGTCATGGTTAGTTTGCTAGATTAGTTATCCTCCATGCATGTATCATGTGTGTGCTTATATCAATTGTAGATAGAGAGAGAGAGAGAGAGAGAGAGAGAGAGATGTGTTGAGTGTGCTGTATGTTAATCTGTGTGTGGTCTCCCTTCCAAAAAAATGGGTCCGTGTCCCTTTTCAGTGGGTGTGTGCCATGCCCCCCCGTCTCTCTCTAACCGTGCGTGTGTATGGTGTTGGTGTGTGTGTGCATGGATTTGGCGTGGTGTGGTGTGGTGTGTGAGTCATGTGGTCTCCTCCCTCTTTATACCCGTGTGTGCATGAGTGGTGTGTTGGCTCCAATGCCGTGTGTCTGTTGGGTCTATTTGTGTGTGATGAGTGTGTGTTAGCAGATATGTGGGTGTGTTAACATGTGTAGCAGTCGTGTGTTTGTGTGGAGTGTGGTGTATCCATGAATTGTGTGGGTTCAGTGAGATTCCAAGGGGGAGAGGGAGAGGGAACGATCAATGTAGAGATGGTGGCCCTGGTTTTCTCCATCCCTCTGTGGTGTGTCTCTCCCCGCTGCTGCCTCGTGAGTGGGTGTGTGAGAGGTGTGTTGTGTGGTGCGTTGGGTCTGTGAGTGTGTGTGAATGGTGATGGTAGCGGTGGGTGCTGGGTGTGTAGCAGTGCCGTGTGTGGGTGTGTGTTGAGTGGTGTGTTGGGTCTGTGAGTGGTGTTTCAGTGAGGTGCCGAGAGTGAGAGAGAGATCAGTGTGTGTATGTGCTGTATGTGTGTGTAGCAGTCTCTCTTTCAACCCGTGTGTGTGTGTGTTCTGGTGCATTAGTGAGAGAGGTGTGAAGAAGCTGGGTCTCTCTGGCTCAGTCTATTGTGCTGTGCCCTTCTCCCCTCTTTGTCCGAAAACATCACCCCTCTTTCCATGTGTGTATGCCTTTGTGTGTTTATATTCCAGAGGGAGAGAGATGACATGTAGTGCTGTCTGCATGTGTTGTTTTTTTTTATTAAACAAACATATCACCCCATGCCTTGAAGACCCCCTCGGCCATGTGAACCTCTTTTTTGCTTTTCATTTTTAAAATCAAAGTGGAGAGATAGAGGCCACCCCTTGTGAGCTGTATCCATGTATCCTTTTAAAAGTCCAACTTATCTATCATCTCCACTCTTCTTTTTTCTTTTTTGTTTTGTTTTCCCCACAATTCTAATCTATCTCCACCGAAAGTTGTATGTGTTTTATTTTCAAATTCCTCCCCCATTTTTCAAACTTATTTCACCAAATTGAGTCCCATTCCACTGAATTATTTTCCACTCAAAACTTATCATCACCTGACCCTCTCTTTTTCTTTTCTTTATTTTCTTTTTCATTTTTTTATTTTTTTGTTTTGTTTTTGTTATTATTTTTTTTATTTCTAAAATACACCACCTCAAAATATATACACACACATCAAATTATATAAAAACATATAAAATTATAAAATACAACAAAATAATAAACTATATGATATAAACTAATTTGGCCAAACTAAGTGAGGTTTGGGATTAAAATTTCAATTTGATTTTTTTGGTGAGGGTGGTCAAAACAAAGTGCCCAAGTCTTAGGGCTGGTTAAAATGGGGTGTCTACAGTGAGGCATTCGCCATCCAATCGTGGATGAGGAGTGCGCCGGTGCTGACTAGTGGGTCGGCCATCAAAGATCCCGCCGTGGCCCTAAGTGTGGCTTCAATGCTTTCTTTGCCGGCTGATAGAGCTACTTTCCATGCCGAACCGGATGTTATCTCGATTGCCTTGGTAGCGCAGTCGGCTATATTGGTAATTTGTAAACACACAAAATTTCCCAATAGCTAAAATTTTCATTTCTACTAAGACTAACATGTTTTGGCTTTATTCTTTGCCAAGCAGCGGGAAGGATCGCTGAGATCGGCCGTCGTCATTATGATGTCGTAGAGCGATTCGGCATCCTTGAAGGCCAGTTATAAGAAGAGAAAAGGAAGGCCATTGCTGCAATTGCTGATTTCTTTGCGGCGATGGCGAAGGCTGAAGAAGAGCAAACAAAGGTAGTTGTTGCTCAGGAGAAAGATCAACACGTCGATCTACTCTAAAGGGCCGCCGAAGAGAGAGAAAACTTAATAGATGGCTCTCTAAAATCGGCTCAAGAAGAAATCTCAAAGTTAAAGGCCGATCTGGAAGAGGAGAAAAAGGAGAGGGAGCTCAGTGAGGCAGACGCGACCAAAGTCTTTGATGCCGGCAAGCTGAAGGCCAAGGAATTGTACTCTGACGAAGCCTTGAAGTTCAAGAATCGAGGCTTCAAGCATGGATGGCTCAAAGATTTGGCGGCCGCCAAGGTGACTCTCGATTAGCCGATTCCCCATAAGCCATTAGAAGTCGATCCGCTGGAATCGGATCCAGAGGATTTTGACATTTGATCGACTGTGTTTTGCAATAGATTTTCTTCTACTTTTTTATTTTGTTTGCTTTTGTTAGAACTTTATTTGGACTTTTAGGCTATTTTCATGTATAAAGTGAATGTACTCATGCAGTTTATTAATGAAAATGCCCGTTTTGCTAATGAATGTGAATAATTAAGCATTGAGAAACTGAAACGTGCAATATATTAATAAATCTGCCCTTGCCCTAGTTGATCACTGAGCCAAACTGCTGAATACACGGACGAAGCATGTTCGTGGGATCAAGTGGGGCATTGTACTAATTCGGCAAAATGTCTGAAGAGAAGCCGAATTGATTAATAAATCTACCCTTGCCCCAATTGATCACTGAGCGAAACTGCCAAATACACGGACGAAGCATGTTCTTGGGATCAAGTGGGGCATTGTAATAATTCGGCAAAATGTCTGAAGATATGCCAAATAGATTAATAAATCTGCCCTTGCCCTAGTTGATCACTGAGCGAAACCGCCGAATACACGGACGAAACATGTTCCTAGAATCAAGTGGGACATTGTAATAATTCGGCAAAATATTTCAAGAGAAGCCGAATAGATTAATAAATCTGCCCTTACCCCAGTTGATCACTGAACGAAACCATTGAATATACGGACGAAGCATGTTCATGGGATCAAGTGGGGCATTGTACTAATTTGGCAAAATGTCTGAAGATAAGCTAAATAGATTAATAAATCTGTCCTTGCCCTAGTTGATTACTGAACATAACCGCCGAATATATGAGAAAAGCAAAGAACCGTGGGTGCCGTAGAATTGCAACCGCAATTAATAGGCGGGGTGGCCATGCGTGTGTGGGGCATGTGGTCTTGTTAAATGGAAGCTCTCAGACCGAATTGAATGTAAAAAGGGAAAGAAACATTACATCGATTTGAGTAAAATTCGCATGTCCAGCAGAGTATTGTTCAATAGTAGGGAGGAAGGAAAGACGTTATAGCTGAACTGGACGCAAAAATGAATTGCAGAACCGGTGTTGAATCCTCCCGAACGGGTAAAATGGCGTTGAAGGAGCGAGAGAGGCATCGATCCCCCCGCAGTCGCAGCAGGTCTCCCAGTGTGGGCGAGGCAGAAAAATCACCTAGGAGGGGGGTGCAGCAACGAGGGAACTCAAGAACTTGGAGTGCACCTGCTTAAACGCAGAACGAATAGAGCAAGGCACTGTGGCCGTTAAGTTTTTCTATGTTTATTGGCAACAAACCAATGGCCGAAGCAGACTCAATTATTCGTGATCTGAACATGGCAATCGAGTTTACTCGGCAAATGTTTCCACCCGAAGTTCAACAATCAATGGTCGGACGGGTTGACTATGAAATTTTCAGAGAGGGCATTCATGGAGCAATTTGAGGACTCTATAGCTCATATGAGATTGGCATGCACCTTCGAGCCGCGAAAAAGAAAATTGAACAAAAAGACGGGTGTATTCGAGACTTAAAGCACCGCGCGGAAAAGGCTGAGAGTGAACTTGGAAAAGCCAGGGCTGCCAAGACCCAATCGGCAGACGCAACGAACCCGGTCGTATTAGATAGAATAAACCAGTGCCTACTTGACCTTGCCATAGCTGATCGGGATACGGCAATCATGTTTGCCAAAGAAGCGATAAGAACACAGGCGTATGATGAAGGCTTTTTTGATGGTCAAAAAATTGACATTGAGAAGACCAAAGAAAAGTTGGCGGATGACGTTTGCCAATGTGAGAACTATGCTTTAAGCACGGGTGGACTGAGGCTTTGCAAGCCGCTGGTATAGACTCGGTGTCGCCACTGTATCAAAGTTACAAGTTTTCCTTCGAAGCTTATGACAACGAAACGATAAAGAAGAAGGTCTTAGTCCAGAGAAGGCCTAATTAACAAGAACTTGTATTGTACATTTTTTTAGCAGGATCCATGTATTTGTATTTGTAGCAAGAAACCATGTACCATGTACTGCTCAACATAAATATAAATTGTGTTTGTCTATTTGGTATTGTAATTTGATTGCTAAATTTTGCCAATTTTGGCAATTCTGAATTCTCGGATTTATTCAACCAATTGAGCGTTGCATGAAGGGCACTCCGGATTCAGAGTCTTTGTAATGGCCAAACATGATAAAGCATGAAAGACGTTCGAAATTCGGAGGCTCATTAGGCCAATCATGCAAAGCACGAAGGGCGCTCCGAATTCAAACATGATCAAGCATGAAAGGTGTTCCAAATTCGGAGGCTTATTCGGCCAATCGTGCAAAGCACGAAGGGCGCTCTGAATTCAGAGTCATTGTAATGGCCAAACGTGATCAAGCATGAAAGGCGCTTCGAATTCAGAGGCTTATTCGGCCAATCGTGCAAAGCACGAAGGGTGCTCTGAATTTGGAGTCTTTGTAATGGCCAATTGTGATCAAGCACGAAAAGCTCTCCAAATTCGGAGGCTTATTCGGCTAATCGTGCAAAGCACGAACGACGCTCCAAATTCGGAGTCTTTGTAATGGCCAATCGTGATCAAGCATGAAAGGGGCTCTGAATTTGGAGGCTTATTCAACCAATCGAACAAAGCACGAAGGGCGTTCTGAATTTGGAGTCTTTATAATGGCGAAATGTGATCAAGTACGAAAGGTGCTCCGAATTCGGAGTCTTATACCAAATGGCAAATTAAAACGAGAAGTCAACGAGAAAGGCACATTTTATTGCCAAGTAACTACATAGACGTTATATCGAACAAGTTGGTTTAATGATAAAATTTACGCAAGTGGGTCAAATTCCAGGGTCGTGGTAAACGTCTGCCAGTCATGTCGGAAAGGCGATATGCTCCCCGTACCGAAATTGAATCAATCTGATAAGGGCCATCCCAATTGAAACCTAATTTTTCGTCTGCCGGGTTTTTAGTAGCAGGAAGCACTTTCTTGAGTGCCAATTCTCCAGGAGCATAATGGCGCATCTGCACGTGTTGGTTATACGACTTTGTGAGCAACTGCTGATATCGCGCCATGTGTAACAAGCCCGCGGGGGACCTCGCTACAGTTCGGACTCCCTTTTGTGTTGCGGTTCTAAATCTTGAACCAAAGAGTCCAACTCTGGCAAATCGTTTTGAAGAAAAACAGATCTTGAAAAAGTAGTGCCAAACATGGGCTGCTTTGCCAGATTACAGAGTCGCTACCTAAATATTTTTAAAATGGGAAATTTAGGAAACCCTGACTCGGTGCCGAAGGCCACGTGTCTGTCATCACCAAAGTGGTCTTGGCTCGGGAGCTTGGGTACGATCGGGGAAGGTCAGCTATGAGCACCCCCTTTCGCCCGGTCCGAAGACCGGCCTCTACTAACCGTGATATCTTAGTTTGAAAACATTATATGTTCTTATTCCGGTTATTAGCCTAGAATTACTATGTTATGCGCACAGCAAACAAGTGTAGACTAGATTGCCTAATTTGGAAATAAACATTGCATGTCCGTTGGTTTTGAAAATGCTTTGGAATTTGCTACTCGCGAGTAGGCCAAAACACGGATTTCAACGAGTTTTTCCAACTCAAGTAATCCAACCTCCACCCACAGGCATTCAAGCAGTTATATCACATAAGCAGCTAGCCTCATGGTAATCATGCTATTATGGCAACACTCACACGCATGCGATATGCTAAAGCATAAAAGCTTACCTAGTACTCCAAGCCAAAACAAGAAACTAGTTAGCAAACATGCATGACCTAGTTCATGTTGAAAATGGCTAATGCAACACATGCAAAGATGCAACCTAGAGTAGGCTCGGCTAATCTAGAAATGGCATGTGAGATGCAATCACTTGATGCACGTATTCAAGTTAGATTTGAAATAGTGATGCAGTTACCATGATGTACCGAGCCCGATGCATGTAAACAAATGCATGGATGCACGCATGCATTGCATAAGGTATGCTAAAATAAACGTGCCCCAATCTACCATCATAAGCAGGTAAATAAAAGGGAAGAAAGACGTGGGGTTGGAAGACATACACCCACTCACGCACACTTATTACAATTGCGCCCTCACTCGGAGGGACCGAATAAATATTACAGTCCGAATAATAAATAAGTTAATTATTACAAAATTTCTAATTATTTAACGAATAAATGCAAAAAGGAAAGGTGGCCACAGCCGCCCGCCTTGGGATGCGCGAATGATGCATGCTTGAGCCCGCCTTACCCGGAAACCCGCACCATACCACTTGGCTCGCTTTTCTCGCCTCGCTCGAAAAGCGCCAAAGTCTCGTAACATGCTCACGCACACCGAGGATCATCATCGTTGAATAGAATGTCCACCGCCGTACAATATCCATCGCCGCTAAGGAGTTTGTCGGCTAAATAAAGATTGCCGTCGGCACTATATCGCCGGCCGGCAAATAATTCCCTCAGAGATGCTTTGACAAAGACAGCATCAAAGAAGGCATGGCATGAATTTTTAGGCATATGTAAGCATGGCCAATGCTTCCCTATCATGTTTGGGACTCAAGGGAGCATGACCCTAGGTTCTTGGGCCATCAATTATGCATCTTGGTGCATGATAGCCTAAGGAACTAAGTTTGCATTTTAATGTAAAAATGCATGCAAACACACAAATGAAACCAAAGCCTTATCATGTGTTGGTCAAGGGCCTTGGTGACCAAGAATTGAAATAAGTTGCACCACTTGTAGTGTGAACTTCTCTCAACCCTTACACTTGGTTTGACACCCCAAACCAAGACATGGAATGCATGTATGCAACAAGGCTCAACAATGCAACAATAATGCGAAAATGCAAGGCATACCAAATGCAATGCAACATGATATTAAGTGTGTTAATACTAGGCATGCAAAATGCAAGGTGTAGTGCAAACATGGACACTTAAGGCAATGGGAATGACATGTAGTAACACTTAATGAATCAATTAAGCAACCACCATGAGGCAAGCATGCAATGGTGGATTTAACTACAATGGGGCAGCCTTCAAATCTCCCCAAAACAGTGGCAAAACATGCCCAAAAACATGAGCAAAATGCTATACAAGCATGTAAGTAAATAGGCCCAAAACCAAGAGCACCAAAGAGAGCATCTAACTATCATTAACATGACCACTCATGGCACATGTTGGACAACCAAAAACAGTTTCTTAGCATGCAAAAATACACCCAAATCCCCTTATATGGCAGCCCCAAAATGCCCCAAACAAAACAAGCATGCATTAAGCCTATTCCTAAGCATAGAAAGGCACACCTTTAAAGCATGAACGAGGAAATGAATGCAAGCATGAGGGCATGGATTAGGGACTGAAATGTGATCTAAAATGATGCCAAATCATAAGATTAAGGTAGACTAATCATGCTAAGGACTCACACACCAAAAGCTTACAAGCCAACAAGCAAGACAACAATACCAAACATGCCAAACATGGCAAAAACAGTGGCTAACAGCCCCTTTTCATGGCAAATCAAGATCAAATGATATAACATGCAAGGCTAAAACATGAGGATATGGTAGGCTAATGGCATGGCACACTTCCAAGCAAAGTAAAGCATTACAAAGCAAGTATGAGAGGCATGTTAGGGGCCATAAATCCAACCTAAAACAGAGGCATAACATATCATGTTAACCACAAATATGCTTTGAAATGAAGCCAAAAACAACCATGCACACATGCTATTTTTTTTTAGGCCAAAAACAAAGGCAAGCAAGGGACAAAGGGGAGAGGGGTGTCCCTCCCCTATATGAGACTTCAAAACACCTTCCTCACCACTGAAAACCCACTGGTTTTCAGTGGTGAGAAGACCAAAAAACACCAAGTAAACAAAGCCTTACCGAAAGAACACCAAAATGGCCAAACAAAGCCTAAAAGGGTGAGCCTTTACTCAAACCACAAAATGACCTTAATGAAGGTTCAAGAGCAAGTAAAAACAAGAGTTTTTTCAGTTATAGGCAAAGCTCAAAGCACAAAGCAAGAGGGGTAGAAACTAGTTGCAAGAATGGGGAAACTAAAGTAAAGAGTTTACCCTTGAAGATCCCTTGAAGAGCAGGTGGTCCAGCCACTCTCTAGTGATCAAAGTCGGTCCAAAATCACCACAAACAACCCTCCAAGTCCCTCAATCTCGGAGCTAGGTGTAATAGTGTGTGTAATGGTGTAAAAGTAAGGTAAAACACACTATTTAGGTCTAAAATACACACACAAGGATGAGAGAGATGGAAAATATAGAGAGAGATATATGAGCTCTGGTTTTTTTTGATCTCTCCAATGGCCAACCTCTCAGCCAAGAAGACAAGGCCTCCTCTTATAGAGGAGACAATTTTGTAAGCTTAGCCACTAAGCAAACAAGAGGCTCATCCCTCCATACACGTGTATGGAGGGGAAGCAAGTGCGATACAGCTGCTTAAAAATATCTGAAAAAGCAACTGCACAGTAGTCGGCAGGGCAAAATTGTCATTTTGACAAAATTGACTGCCGACCGGCAAACTCAGAGTGCCGACCGGCACAATATAGTGCCGATGGCAACACCAACCAGCCGGTGGCCTCTAGCCATCGCCGGTGGTGTGGGGATGCCCTCAAGGCATTCCCTGCCCCTCCAAGGCAAAGCACAAGTGTTTGGTGCGAAACCAGACACAAAACGGTCGAGTTCGGAGATCCTGAGGCAAGGCGCGTAGCCGAGAACTCCGGGAACTCCAAACGAACACGAACATGGATAATCACCGAGTGTTCAGGCGGTGACGTCCAGGTCTTGAGGACGGTCAAAAATGGGGTGTCTACAGTTGCCCCTCTTTGACAGAACTCGAAAGTCATAACAATGACGGGAGTGAATGTCAAAGCCCAGAGACGACCCAATTTTGACAAGGCCGAAGACTTGGACAAACATACAAGACCAACAAGATATGCGCCCGAAGGCAGGGGCAAAATGCAACTGAAAATGGAAGAAGCCAAGCATAACTTAAAATCATGCAAAGAAAGCTGTAATGAAGCACGCATGCAACAGTGATAAGCTAGCATACGCCAATCTACACTACAATGCGGAAAGGATGTAAGAGAATTATGCAATTCTCTGTGCGTCTCACTCGGAGGATACAATACCTGTGCGGCTCGTCCGGTTGCACCGGCCTCAAATGAGCCGTACATACAATATCGTGCCTGCAAAGAAAGCAAACTTACCAGGTACAATATTGTTAGCAATATGCATGACAAGGCAGTCGAAAGTGCGTGACAACGCATGCAATGTGTATAGCAAGATAGTAGGATTGAACACATGTGAGTAAAGCAATGCATGTATGCACGCAATGTGTATGGAAAGAGAACTTGAACACATGTGAGTAAAGCAATGCACACATACACGCAATGTGTATATAGGCAGGAATTTGAACACATATCAGTAAAGCAATGCACGCATACAATGCAATGTGTATATAGAGAAACTTGAACACATATCAGTAAAGCAATGCACGCATACAATGCAATGTGTATAAAAGGGAACTTGAACACATGTGAGTAAAGCAATACACGCATACAATGCAATGTGTATAAAAGGGAACTTGAACACATGTGAGTAAAGCAATACACGCATACAATGCAATGTGTATAAAAGGGAACTTGAACACATATCAGTAAAGCAAAGCACGCGTACAATGCAATGTGTATAAAAGGGAATTTGAACACATATCAGTAAAGCAATGCACGCATACAATGCAATGTGTATATAGAGAAACTTGAACACATATCAGTAAAGCAATGCATGCATACAATGCAATGTGTATAAAAGGGAACTTGAACACATGTGAGTAAAGCAATGCACGCATACAATGCAATGTGTATAAAAGGGAACTTGAACACATATCAGTAAAGCAATGCACGCATACAATGCAATGTGTATATAGAGAAACTTGAACACATATCAGTAAAGCAATGCACGCATACAATGCAATGTGTATAAAAGGAAACTTGAACACATATCAGTAAAGCAATACACGCGTACAATGCAATGTGTATAAAAGGGAAACTCGAAACTGATCATGGTAAACATGATGCTGGAATGCAACGTACTGCAACTCAGTATGATTGAAATGATTTAGAGAATGCACAAGATATAAAAGGATACGGGAAGGGACGTCCTTCGCATGTCCCGAGCATCGCTCACAAAGGTTGTGGTATGAGGTCAACTCGAAGCTCCACTTATGTTCTGAAGGCGCAGTTTCTTGGACTGCCCTAAGTGATGAACGTGCCAAATCACATGACTGACCCGAACAAGGGCGCAAAAGGTACGATGACCGAAAGGGGGAGGTTACCGGTGTCAATCCCAGCACTCTGCTACCCTGTTATTCTTCTGCTTTACTTTCCTTTTTACTAGGAGTTTAAGCACATTGCACTGCCTCGGGCAGGTTTTATTTCTCAAAAGCGTGTGTTTTTTGTAAAACATATGATGGGAATGAAACAGCTATTTGTTCAAAAGGTGTTACATTTGCGTGTTCTATGCATCGCATCGCAAGGCATCACACAACAATGTGATTGAAATTGAAACTGCGTTTTGAAAACAAAGCATCGCATCGTAATAATCAGGTAGTAAACCAATTACAACTTGATAAGCAAAACAGGGGGACTCAGCAAACTAGCCAAATGCGAGTACACCTTAATAAACATTACAAAGACTTAAAGAGAGTGAAATACAACTCGATAAGCAAATGCACAACAACTCGATAAGCAAACGGGCGCGCCCTCATAAGAATTGATCACTGGAGGGCACTGAAAGTGGTGGGATTTTCCAATTTCCTAGCATAAACAGCTCAGAGGACAAGGGGGAGAGCCACCGGCCCAGCAGAAAGGCTACTGGCCTTGAGGAATGGCCATCGGCCGAAATGGTGATCCACCGGCCAAAACATATGGCCGGTCGGCACTATTATTGGCCGGTCGGCACTAAATTGTCAGCACCAGCAGAAGGTTGACATCTGTCCTTCACTCAACCTTATCTTCTTCAAAAGGGTCTCAACATCGTGGTTCTCTTCATTTCCACACTGATTTGCTCCAAATGGAAGAGTTCCTTTCCCAAAATCTCGCAACTTGGATTAACAACTTGGATGGCTCGAAAAAGCTGAATTTCCGAGCTTTCGGCATAAACGCACTATTCACTTTGCACCGTACCCCGCTGCATTTTCCATTCCTCCATGCCGCGGCAAGGTTCTGGAACCCGGTAACACATGTCTTTAGCTTTAGCAGGCAAGAGGTGTGTCCCACTTTTGAAGATTTCCAAGCTCTAATGGAATCTGGGCGCAATGAGGAGATCCTGCCCCAACTTCGTTTTGGCCATGCTCAAGCCTTAGGACAAATGTGTGGGTTCTCAATGCCCGATGCTCGTTCTCTGATTTGTGACGGGACATTAGATGTTCCGAGCTTGGTTTGTCGTTTTTCTGAGACTAGTGTCGATCGCGCACCATCAACTGCAAGGCTTTCGCACGACATCTGCGCCTATGCATCTCATTTTCTTCGCTCGTCTCGCTCCTAAGAGGCCTAGTGTCCTGCTGATTGAGGTTGCCCGGCTGAGGCTTGAAGGAGGGCAAAGTCGCATGCCATGATCTGCCGAGACATTCCGGGCTTAGACGCCTTTTATCGTCGAGAGACGATCAGATTAGCAGGGAGTCCACTATTACTGCAGGTAATGTTTCCCACCCAATCTCACATCTATGTTTGCTCACATCACTCGGCCCTCAGGCTCGTTTTTTTTTTTTTTCTCACAAAAACCCTTTTCTCACTTTTTCTCTCATCGTACATCTCTCTATTCTTTATTCTCTCATTTTTCATCCCTCCCCATGTGTGGTTAATGGATAAATTGAAGGTTGTGGACTCTTGCCTAGCATACTCAGCTCGCGGCTACTTTTTCAGGCAACGCCTAGTTGACGCCCTTGATGAGGGTTGGTGGTTTGAATGGATGTGCAGTGTGTCCGCAGACCGCATTGCTTGGCGGTGCCCTTGGCTCAATCTCCCAATGATGAGTTACAGCATGACCCGTCAACCCGGGATCCAATTGATTGGCTTGACTCATCAGGTCTTCTACTTCCCATTCCGTATCCTGCGCCAGCTTGGTCATGATCGACTTGTCACGGAAGGGATAGAGTACCGTTACATTCCCGATTCAAGGCGCACAATGTCTGCAGATGCCACAAAGATGGAGGACGAGAGAACTCCTGCCCCGCCTCTACTTTCGGTTGCACTTTGTCCGATGAGTGCTTGGATTGGCTTAATGAAGAGGCACAGAGGGGCCCACTTTGGCATCAGAGGCTTCACCGCCTGGGAGGGGGCGCAGGACATTTGACTTGACCATGCCCGGTTTATTGCTTTATTAGTACTTTCAAGTTTCTTTTATGAATGTAATAAAAAGCAACTTCAATTGTATGCAAGAGCAAGAGAACTTTATTTGAAATCAATGAAATTGAAGGTGGTGGTAATCGAAAATTTTCCGCTTTTGGTCCAGAATGGTCTTAGTTGTAAAAAGATTTATTTGAACAAAGTCATCTTTATTAAAACTTTTCAAAACTATTTTCGATATGGATCGTAATCGACACGCTGAGATCTATCAACGAGATGCACAACCCGGATCCTAGCAACCGAAAGTTGCCCCTTGTTTGAATGGTACCGGCATCAGACGGCAATCGGAAAGTTGCCCCTAGTCCGAATAGCACTGCATCTTAGGAGATTGCGATAAATGCCGATGGGCAAAGATGACCAAGATGATCAAATGGACAAAGTTGATCGGGAAGAGTTTATGGTCAACTTCGATGAAGTCGCCACGATCCCAATGATGGGAATCAAGCCTTACGTAGTTCAGCTTGGGTTCACTCGAGTATTTTCACTCTCCTTTTGCGCCTAACTTTTGCCAAGGCCGCCTTTATGGGTTTTCAACCTTATGTAGCTCGCTTTTATACTTTCTAATTTTTGTGCTTTGAATTTTGCCTAGGTCGCCTTTTGGGTTTTCGCCCAGCGAGCCTCTCAGGGTAATATTTCTTCAACTTGTCCATGTTGATCGGTTGGGAGAACTCTAGGCCATCTAGGTCCATCGTAACCACGCCCACCGACCAAATAGACTTGATGATGTAGGGACCCGTCCAATTAGGTCTGAACTTGCCCCTTGGGTCGTGGATGGGAGCTCGGTTGTCTTTGAGCACCAAATCTCATTCCTTCAAATTCCTGGACTTAACTTTCTTGTTAAAAGCCCGGGCGATTCTGCGTTAATATCCTTGGACATGGTACAGTGCTTTTAATCTCCTTTCATCGAAGAGCATGAGTTCCTCGACCGCTTCTCACGCTAATCATTTCGGCTATCTCGACACTACCAATACTCGTAGAGACGGAACCTCAATCTCTATAGGTAGAACGGCCTCCATCCCATATACCAAGGAATACGGAGTCGCCCCGATAGAAGATCTAATTGAAGTTCGGTAGCCCCACAGAGCAAACGGCAGCTTATCTGGCCAGTCCCAATAGGTTTCCACCATCTTCTGCAGTATGTGTTTGATGTTTTTGTTGGCAGCCTCAATCGCCCGCTGGTCTCATGTCGATACGTGGATGACTTATGAAAAGCCACATTATACTTCTCCAACAAATCAATCACCTCCTTCTTGAAGTGTGAACCATTGTCCGAAACGATCTCATTCGGGACTCCATAACGGCAGATAATGTTGTTTCTGATAAACTTTGCGACCTGCGAAGCCTTCAACACGGCATAAGATTCGGCCTTGACCCACTTTGTAAAGTAATCTATTTCTACCAAGATAAACGCATGTCCATTCGACCCCTTCGAAGTAACAGCTCCAATCACATCGATCCCCCAAACTGAAAATGGCCATGGCGACGTCATGTTATACAGCTTTGACGGCGGGATGTTCATGCGGTTTGCGTGAATCTGGCATTTGTGGCATCGCCGAACAAAGCCGATACAATCTTCCTCCATGGTAGACCAGTAGTAGCCCTGTCTGAGGATCTTTCGTGCCAGCATTTCCCCATTCATATGTGCCCCACATTCTCCTCCATGGATGGCCTCCATCAGGCGCTTCGACTCTTCAGCTTCCACACACAGCTTGTGCATTCCCAGATGACCTCTTTTGTACAACTTACCCCCGCAGATGATAAACTGAACAGCCATTCTTCTGATTGCCCTCTTGTCCTTGGCATTTGCCCCTGGTGGATATGCCTCCTTTTCCAAGAAGTTCCATATATCATGATACCAAGGGTTATTATCCTACACTTCATCTATGGCAGAGATTGACTCGTAGGCAGGTGCAAATTCCTGGTCGATAATGACTGGACGCATCCGGACCCCAGATGGGATGTCTATCATAGAAGATAGAGTTGCTAGCGAATCTGCAAACCTGTTGTTCTCTCTTACTAGGTGAGTGAAATTTAGCTTTTCAAACCGAGGAATTAACGAATCCAAGGTCTGGTGGTAAATTATCATCTTTTCCTCTTTTACTTTCCAATCTCCTTTAGCTTGAGACACAACTAGGTTCGAATCCCCAATGACGTCCAATCGCCTTGCCCCTAGTTCTAGGGCAGCTTCTAGACCGGCGATACATGCCTCATACTCTGCCTCATTGTTTGAGACTTTGAATCGAAGCTTGAATGCTAAAGGGATACGGGAATCGTCAGGCGCTATCAGCAACACCCCTATCCCATACCCGTATTGATTTGACGCTCCGTCAAAGTACATCGTCCAAGTTTCATCTTCGATGTGCAGAATGGCTTCATCTGGGAACAGGTACTCAACTGCTTCATCCCCTTCAACCGGGTGGTCGGCAAGGAACTCTGCTACCGCTCTTCATTTTACGGACTTGCGCGTCACATACTTGAGATCAAATTCGGAGAGCAACAACAGCCAACGAGCTAGCCTACCCATAAGTGCTGGTTTCTCGAAAAGATATTTGATGGGATCAAGTCACGAAACCAACATTAGAGAGTGAGCTAACAGGTAGTGCCGCAGCTTCCTAGTAGCCCATACCAAGGCCAAACAAGCCTTCTCCAGCGGAGTGTAGCGGGTCTCGTAATCCAGCATCTTCTTGCTCAGATAGTAGATGGCCCTTTCTACTTTATCTTCCGATTCTTGTGCGAGCATGCAGCCCATTGTAGTTTCAGTTACTGATAGGTACAGTATCAACGGTTTTCCCGGCTTTGGTGGTGACAACACGGATTCTCAGAGATATTCTTTAATCTGTTCAAATGCAGCTTGGCATCGACCGTCCCATTGGAACTTCTTTCCTTTCTTTAGGAGACCAAAAAGTGGTTCACAAGTCAGGGTTAGTTTAGAGATAAACCGCCTTATGAATTGCACTTTACCCAGAAAGCCTCGCACCTCCTTTTCAGTCATTGGTGGTGGCATTTCTAAGATGGCCTTGATTTTGGAAGGGTCGACTTCGATGCCCCTTTGTGTAATCAAATCCCAAAGATTTTTCCCAACAGAACACCAAATGTACATTTCGAGGATTCAACCGCAATGAAATTCCCCGATCCTTTGGAAAAACTTTTGCAAAGGTATAGTGGCTCTCTTTCTTTGGACTTGACAATCATGTCGCCCACATACACCTCGACTTCTTTATGGATCATGTCATGTAATATTGTGGTTGCGTACCGTTGATATATAGCCCCAGTTTCTTCAACCCAAATGGCATCACTCAGAAGTAATATGTACCCCACGGGTGGTAAAAGCGCTTTCTCCTGCCTTCGGTGCCATTACTATCCGATTATAGCACGAAAAGCCATCCATGAACGAGAGCAAAGCATGCCCCGCCGGAAATCTACCAACTCGTCGATATGCGGCAAGGAAAGTCATCCTTCTGACCGCCTGTTCAAATCCTCAAATCCACACATACCCGGATTCGCCAACCTTCTTGATCGAACAATGTTGGCCAACCAAGTCGGGTATTCGGATACCAGCAGAAGCCCGCGTCAACTGCTTGGTGACCTCTTCTTTGATTTTAATGGCCCAATCAGTATGATCCTTCGAGCTTCGCTTGATGTGTCGGGCCTCGGGTCAAGAGGGATCCGGTTGTACAATCTCAGATCGATTCGGTGCATGTCTTCGTAGGACCACGCGAAAACATCTTTGAAATCTTTTAATAAAGCGACTAAGCGCATTCCTCCGAAGACAACGTGGACCCGATCCGACCACCAGCGGGTCCTTCTCAAGACTAATGTTCACGGTAGTGATTTCATCCATTAAGGGTTTAACAAACCTCTCCGCTCTTGTTCAATTAATCGTTGCAAAACCGGAGGAATTTCGCCCTCGCTGCTTTCATCAAAATCTTGAAAGTCCCGATGGCAATAAACCAAAGGCACGTAAAAGTACTCTAAAACCACAGCCACCTCATTCTCATTAGATACTTCCGAACTGGCCCAATTCTTCTCATATAACAGACTCAAAAGAGAAAGAAAAGACGACTCGACAGATCAGGCATCCGGTTATCACCCCCAGAATACCGAACTCAGACTCAGACGAGCTGAACCCGATTCGACTCACAAGACTCGTGGAATCAGATTCGGCTCACTACCGACCCGGTGTCGCTTGACAAAAATCCTCCTCAGATCGCCAGTGAGGGAGGGTGCGATGGATGCATCCAAAATAGCTGATGGTAGGCCCGCGGCCGTTTCATCTCCGATCATGGACACCGAGGAGTCATTCCCTAAGCACACCTGGTCAATCAAAGGATCTGAAAGTAGACATGCCAGTGCTACCTCCATTTCAAACTCTGTGCTTGCAGATTCCACTTCCTTGCTATGCTCGCCTCAATCAAGGTCTGGCTCGCTTTTCAACAACATCATCCCCAGATAATCAGAGGTCAAAGAAAATTTCAACCCCAAGATGCGCTTCTTTTCTTCATTCAGCCATGGCTCAGGAAAACCACAGAATGGAAAGTCTTCCCCCTCCCGGACGAAACGTCCGTTCAAGGTACCCTGGATGGGCCGATGCATCAATTCAAAAGGTTTCCCCATCTGTTTTGCTTTGGCTCTTCCTACCATCTCTTTTCCTTTTCTTACCCAATCTTCCTTGGTGGGCAGATAGCCCAAGCCGAAGGTATGGGGGTTGTGCGGCACTTCGGCCAACGCTGCAATGCCCTTATGGCCGCTCTTCCCTAATCCCATCCCGGGGATGTATTGGAGCTTGTTCATGAGGTACACTGCTTGAGGATTGACGTATATTCCTTCAAGAAGGCCATGATATTCTCAGACAACCCGAGCCTCGCCAAGGTAAAACCCGATATGAACACATCTTCCATGCCGTGCTCGATCTCTAGAACAGTGTGGATACTTCCGTGGTGGTGGATTGATGAATTTCCAAAGACAATGGCTACTCCTTCCCGTAGGGGTATTTCACCATTTGATGTAAAGTAGATGATATCGCTTTCATTCGATGCACCACACGCCCTAAAAGCAAATTAAAAGTTATGGAACTTCTAGGACATGGAAATCTATCTCGTGTCGCCCGCCCAACCTTTGTCCGAACTTTAACTGCTCCCATTACTTCTCTACTTGTATATGCCCGATGACTGGGCTGTTGGTACAAAATCTGCGATCTTCAAGCCAATCGCATATGTCATTCCCTTGGCAGACATTGATGGCGCATCTTGATCGACAAGTACCACCCAGATCCACTTATCTCTACATTCCACGGAGATGTAGAGGGTTTATTGTGATTTACGCCCTCAGTGAAGTTCTTTATCCGAAAAGGTCAACGCCGGGAACCTCCTCCTGAAGACTACCCAACCACCAAGCTTCCGTGTAGTCTCTATGGAGAGTTTGGCCTTATCCATGGTCACAAAAGCTGCCTGTACTCATGAGGCCATGAGCATCCCCAAATGGAGATGTTCGCTTGTATCTTTTTCAACTGCTTGAGTCTGCCTTCTTCCTCAAGTTGCTTCTCCTTTTGCTTTTCGGCTTCCCTATCCTTCCCTGAGGCCTCTGGTTGATCCAAGTGTGGGGGTTTAAAATATCGCCCACTCCTTGTCATGTGGTCGACCTCTCCAAGGTACCAAGTGTTATCAGGTTGGTTATTCCCCCAATCTTCATCCGTGTGGGCAAGACATAGGTCCTCATCTTCCCACCTCATTCCATCAGCACGACAGACACCGTCCGCTCGTATGATTGTTTGCGCCGCAAAGACCTTCCATCCACCGCTCGTAGTATTCTCGTTTCCTGTGCACACAGAAATTTTAACTCCCACATGGGCCTTTGCTTTCCTGATTCTCTCGGAATCTTCAAAACTTGCTTGTTCTGACATGACTGACTGTTCAATCATCTCCGTACTCAAAATGTTCCAATCTCGGCGAAATTTTGACACCGCGCCCTTGATGTGTTCGCTCTTCGACCCTTCCGGCCGCCGATATTCTCATTCTCGCTGAACTCGCTCGCTGAAATTCTCCTACCACATCGGCCGATCGTCCAACCACCCGAGAACTTCTCATGAATCCTCATAATTGAACCACGAATCGCCAAGGCCCTTCCGGGTATTGGTCATCAGAAATTGAGATCGGCCAGGTCCTCCTCTACAGCTGTTACATCATCTGTTCCCTGTCCCAGACTATCTCCTTGGATCACACACAACTCTCCCCCTGTTGGCAATTCTACTCCGGGCCCATCTTTCCCTTTTGATGAAATGTAGTCACTCAGACTATATGTCTTCCAAACGCAACTCCCAGATTCCGCAGACTCTGACTCAACAACCTGTTTCTCCTTTAGAATTGCCCTTTCCTTGTTCTCGGCAGTCACCGCCGCTGGCTTAGATTGGGTCTTGGAGATGTCTATCATGCACAAGTCGGTGCAATCAGGGAGGAACACCTCCGGTTTAGGCAAGTAGGTAGGTGTGATATAGATACTAGGGTCGTAGGACACGGTCCCAGTATAGATGAAATTGAGTCTTTTAGGTGGTGGAGCTTGGTTATGTGCGGGGAGGGGATTTGTAGTAACATTGGGTTTTTTGGGAGGTAAAATCACCCCATTGTCGATGAGATCTTGGATCTCATGACGCAACCGGTAGCACAGATCGGTGTCGATACCGTGCTGTTGGTGAAATGCACAATACTTGGCCGGGTTATGGGTAGGAGGGAGGTTGTCCGTAGGGTCGCGGCTGTGGGCTTCAGGTGCCCTTTTTTGATCAAAACCCCCAGAGCTTTGGATAGGGGCATATATAGTGGGGCGAAGGTTCTGGTGTTTCTGGGTGGGTATTTGGTTGTTTACGGGTTGTTTCCGGACGCGCCGGAGAATGGTGCACCGCCAGATTTCTTGGAGGCGGTTGGCGGTGACCATGCTTACTTCGTGGCTCTCGTAGTAGTAGCGCCACTGGCTCAGATTGCTACCACGATTGAAAGTTCGTGGTTGCTCTCGGTCGTTATCAATCAAGCCTTGCTTCAAGGCATCTTCAATCTGACTCCCATTTCATGTAGGTCGAAAAAGTAGGAAAGGGAGTACTATCATCTTTTGCATCAATTTCGCTGAAGATTGCGCACAATCATCCGACCTGGTCTTTGTCCGTAGGCCTCAAGGTCATCATCGAAGCCTTGGCCCTCCATCCGTTACAAACTCAAAAACTCTCCTTAGGCTCTGTTTAGTTGTCTCGAGATCACGGGTTGTAATCTCGATTTGTGTGTTAGACGAATACTGTGCGATGAAGGCCTCAGCCATTTCGTCCCAATTCCTCTTGACATCATCTTCTAGCTTGGCATACCATATGGCCGCCACACCGATGTGGTCCGCCAAACAAAGACAACTTCGAGTTCACCGAGGCCCATCGGCCTTAGAACATCCGAAACAAATTTTAATGCACCATGGGGTCCCCTGACCACCAAATCAATCAATATGAGGCATTTTGAATCATCGGCAACACATGCGTCGGTGTAACCATCTTCAATGTCGGGATAGTCTTGACCCCTTGGGATCTCTTGAACAACTTTTCAAGCTTGCTCAACTTTAGTGCGGTGGATCGGTCTCGAACTCAAAGGAGAGTCCCAGAGGTTGGTGGGTGTCTTTGATAGCCGAGGTTGGATTTGAGGTAGGGTTGGAGGTGGGGTGATCCTGGGCGCTCAGATCGTCAACATTGGCCGCCTCGACATTAGGAACTCTGGTGGGGAGGAGCTTGATGCGGCGATGCTCCGGCTTGTCGCTTCTAGCCCGCAATTGTCTCTGCTTGTTCCTCACAATCGTGGGCTCGTTGTCCGGCGAATCGCTGACGGATGGCATCCCGCCGCATTGCTTTCATGCTTTCTTGAAGGTGGCGCACCATCTCCTCCAAACTAGCCATGCTATCTTGCTCGTTGATTTCGTATGTATTCTCTCTCTGTTGGTGACACGTAATCCTCGATCCCCATCAACACAGTGGGTAGATAAAGCCCTCGAATCGATCAGCATCGATGTCCTTCGCCCGACCGACCTCCGCCTAGTAACCGGGGTAGTGAGTAGTACAATCGTTGTCCGCTCATCGATCCTCGATCGAAGGAGTCGACGCCTCTAACCCAGGTGCTTGGGGATATCTACCGGTCGGTAGCAATCGTGCTCAACTACCTAATAAAGAGATAAATAAAGCGATAAATAAGCATAATTGACAAAGACAACGGCATAAAATAAACATTCAACACACGGTTTGGATAACACGCTGAACTCGATACACTGTTCCTTAAATACTGATCACTGTTTCTAAATCATTGCCCCCAAGTCTGAATCTTGTACCCACAGATAACTGATTTCCCAAAATATTGTTACTGGTGCCCTCAGGCCGGATACCCAATCTTGCAAACTGATATGTGTGTTCCTGTAGAGATACACTCTGAAAGCACATAGCAGATAAATGAGGGCCAATACACCCCTATGTTGGGGTAAGGTTTCCCTGTCCTATTTTGTCAGGAGCTAGGGTTTCACTATGCACGCAGCGGTTTCAAACAACCTATATCGGGTAAGCAACCTGTCCTAATTTGGAATGGTCACTACGGATTTCGATATGCACTAGGTCGAATGGTCGAAAAGGGTGCCCCGGTAAAACCAAGGTTTGGGTTCCCATACTGGCAGAGCCCGCAACCGGTCAGCCTTATGGACATGCCTTGACAAGACAAGCCTCCGGCAAACCGCTCAGGAATAGCAGATGGCTAACACGGTGTCCTAGGCGCACCAATGCACATGCAATGCAAAGAAACACATAAGTGTAGTCAAAAACGGATATCACGAGTTCGAGTCAAGCTCTCTAAAGTCCCCAGCAGAGTCGCCAGAAACTGTAACAAGCCCGCGGGGGACCTCGCTACAGTTCGGACTCCCTTTTGTGTTGCGGTTCTAAATCTTGAACCAAAGAGTCCAACTCTGGCAAATCGTTTTGAAGAAAAACAGATTTTGAAAAAGTAGTGCCAAACATGGACTGCTTTGCCAAATTACAGAGTCGCCACCTAAATATTTTTAAAATGGGAAATTTAGGAAACCCTGACTCGGTGCCGAAGGCCACGTGTCCGTCATCACCAAAGTGGTCTTGGCTCGGGAGCTTGGGTACGATCGGGGAAGGTCAGCTATGAGCACCCCCTTTCGCCCGGTCCGAAGACCGGCCTCTACTAACCGTGATATCTTAGTTTGAAAACATTATATGTTCTTATTCCGGTTATTAGCCTAGAATTACTATGTTATGTGCACAACAAACAAGTATAGACTTGTAACAACGCCCGCGGGGGACCTCGCCACAGCTCGGACTCGATTTTTGTTGCGGTTCTAAATCTCGAACCAAAGAGTCCAAATCCGGCAAATCGTTTTGAGAAAACAGATTTTTTTTGAAAGAAGTGCCAAACATGGACTGCTTTGCGGATATGAGTCGCCACCTAAATATTTTAAAATGGGAAATTTAGGAAACCACGACTCGGTGCCAAAAGGCCACGTGGTCGTCATCACCAAAGTTGGCTCGGGAACTTGGGTACGATTGGGGAAGGTCACATCGTGAGCACCCCCGCTCGCCCGGTCAAAGACCGGCCTCTACTAACCATGATATCTGTTTTTGAAAACATTGTATGCTCTTATTCCGTTTATTAGCCTAGGATTACTATGTGATGCTCGCAGCAAACAAGTATAGACTGGGCCGTCTGAATTGGAACAAAACATTTCATGTTTGTTTGTTTGAAAATGGTGTGAAGGTGCTACCCGCAGGTAGGCTAAAATGATTTGCCACCCTCAGGTGGGTTTAAGAAAACAATGATTTTGCCACTATCTAGTGGGCTTTAAAACAAACATTTGATGAATTGTCCCAATTCAAATAACTCAACCTCCACCCACAGGCATTCAAGGCAGTTATATCACATAAGCACATAGCCTCATGGTAAGCATGCTATCATGGCAACACTCACACGCATGCAAGGATGCTAAAGCATAAAACTTACCTAGTACTCCGAGCCAAAACAGAAGCTTGTTAGAAATCATGCATGAATCCTAAATGTGCTAAAATGCCTAATGCAACACATGCAAAAAGCAACTATAACTTGAGTTCGGCTATTCTAAACATGGTATGTGAAATGCTACAACTAACATGTCTTCAACTTGGAATTGAAATACGATGCAGTTTGTATGATGCGCCGAGCCCGGTGCGTGCAATACAGATGAATGATGCAAACATGCTGTCATGCTGTATGCTAATTGAAGTATGCCCTATATCTAACCATCGTAAGCGGGTAAATAAAAGGGAGAAAGAAATGGGGGTTGGAAGACATACATCACACTCACCCACCCTTATTACATTTATGCCCTCGCGCAGAGGGTCCGAATGAATAATAATACAGACCCGAATAAAAGAATATACAGTCCGAAATAATACAAATTCTAATTAATTAACAAATTAATTACAAAAGAATTGAAACTGGCGTGCAAGCCGAGGCGCCTCGCTCGATAGATGTTGCATATTGAATTTGTAGTGCGAAATCCTTTGGGACGCCTGATTAGCCTCTGTTTGCAATTTTTCTAAATGCGTGACCTCGAAAAGTTGTTGATTGTTGATTTTCTGCAACAGAGAGCGGGAAAAGGGCATTGCAATGTATTTCAGAAATATATACGTGTCTCGATCCTCGCGCCACCAATCACATATCGATGCATGATGGCGAGGAGCCGATTCGCACAACTCAATATTGGGATGAATACATATGAATGCTACAATGAAAACCCAACTCCATCATGGATGATCCGAGTGTCGCGACTTGGGAATTGAGACCGCCTAAGATTTCTCGGAGTACCTGAACGCGTGCCTCGTTTCCCTGTAATATGCATGATATGCATGAAATGCAAGCGCTATACAAATCTAGCATGCTCAATGCTATGACAATGAGATGTCTCGAAATGCGTATCCATAGACACGCAAACCGAGAAAAGCGGAATGACATGCGAAATGCAATGATGGGCTTATACCAACATGAGAGAGCCTCAGCCCACTCACATAGGAAGCCAAAATGATGAAAGGAGGTGCCTCGAAAAGCGTGTCCACTTGACACGTAAACCGAGGCAATGATGTAAAATGCAAAACGGAAGAAATGGAAGGTGCCTCGAAGTGCGTGCACGCGGGCACGCAAACCGAGGCGATGATGAGATGAGAATCAGATAAAACCGAAGTGCCTCGAAACGCGTGCCTGGTAGCATAAGCCGAGGCAATGATGAAAGATGAAAATCGGATAAAATCGGCGCTCAAGTGCCCACAGCGAAATGCCTGCGCATAAAGAGGCGATGATGAAAGTCTCATCGGATAAAAGCGAA
The DNA here is from genome assembly GCA_025200525.1 of Camellia lanceoleosa. NCBI lineage: Eukaryota > Viridiplantae > Streptophyta > Magnoliopsida > Ericales > Theaceae > Camellia > Camellia lanceoleosa. The sequence continues at coordinate 30,565,412 of CM045766.1, forward strand.
GTGCCTCAAAGCGTGCCTGGTAGCGCAAACCGAGGCGATGATGAAAGATGAAATCGGATAAAACCGAAGTGCCTCGAAAGCGTGCCTGGTAGCATAAGCCGAGGCGATGATGAAAGAAAATCGGATAAAGCGGAAGTGCCTCGAAGTGCGTGCCTACGGTAGCATAAGCGAGGCGATGATGAAATAAAATCGGATAAACCGAAGTGCCTCGAAAGCGTGCCTGGTAGCGCCGCAAACCGAGGCAATGATGAAAGATAAAAATCGGATAACCGAAGTGCCTCGAACGCTGCGTGCCTGGTAGGGCGCTAAAACCGAGGCGATGATGAAAGATGAAAATCGGATAAACCGAAGTGCCTCAAAAGCGTGCCCACAGCGCAAAACCGGCGATGATGAAATGCAAATAGGATAAAACGAAGTGCCTGAAGCGTGCCCGCGAACGCATAACCGAGGCGATGATGGAATGGGATGACATGGCAATGCGCGCGATGGGCTTACACCAACATGGGAGAGCCTCAGCTCACTCACATAGGAGGCCGTCGGGTAAAAACAGAGCTGCCTCGAAACGCGTACCCGCGGACACGCAAATCGAGACAATGATGTAGAAGCATGAAAATGCAAATTGGGCTTACGCCGACATGAGAGGGCCTCAACCACACTCACATAGGCTGCCGAAATGATAAGAATGAGGTGCCTCGAAGTGCGTGCCCATTGGCACGCAAACCGAGGCAATGCAAAAATGATGCAAATGGCATGGGAAATGATATGCAAGCATGGCAATGGAATATCAGCACCTAAATAAAGGGGAAAACAGCCCCGAAACAATTCGAAATAACACTCGAAGCATGCATTCATCCCGAAAATGTGAAATTAAGCCCCGAAATGGCCTATAGCCATGCCATACATGCAAAATATGATCATGGCAGCAAGAACAGTAGCAAGGCAGTCCCAAATATGGCATTTTTCAGTAACAAACATGGCCAAAATGCAAGCATAGATAGATCAACAATAGCATGCAAAATTAGTGGCCAAAAGAGGGGTATTGAGACAAGTGATATATGAAAACCCCAAATGAACAAACTTTATTCTACAATATTGAAGATGAGATAAAAATAAGCACAATTGCAGAAGGTGACATCCTCAAAATCAGAATACAAACATGCTATAAAATCCATGCAAAGTAGGCTTCCAAATAGGCTATATCATGAGACATGCAATGCACACACCAAATGACAAAACTTTCTTCATGAAACATGTAAAGGGGATCAAAATAAGACCCATTTCAGTTCTGGCCAAAGGCCAAAACCAAAAGCACAAGAGGCTACAAAACATGCAAGAATACGGTAAATTTGGTGGATTTCAAAGGAAGTACCAAAAATATACACCAAATGGCTTAAGGCCCTCAACATAACATGAAAAGGAGACCAAAACAAGGCTATTTCTAAGCCTGATGAAGGCTGAAATCCGGAGCCGAGTAAGCCTAACAAAGCATGCAAGAATTAGGGCCTAAAGTGAATTTCCAAGAGAGGTGGTATATAGAATGGCCAAAAGAGGTTGAGCCCTTCTACAATGTTGTAGAGGGGCTCAAAATAAGCACAAAACCAGTAGGTGTAGGAGCCCCAAAAACAAATGCAAATAGGCTAAAACTAGCATGCAAGTTGGTGACATACAAGATGGATATTGAAACAAGTATATCATAGAAGCCTCAAATGAAGTTGATCCCTTCTACAAAGTTGTAGAGGAGCTCAAAAAAAGCACAAAAGCAGTAGGGGTCTGAGCCCCAATTCTCAACCAAATAGAGTATAGAAATGAATCAAGAAAAAGCCCTAAAAGTTGGTTTTGAAGACTTACCCTTGAAGACTTGTCTTTCTTTGATTCTTGGCTCTGATTTGTAGCTTCTCAACCTCTGAAATTCACTTCCTAGCTGCTGGAATGGTAGTAGGGAAGGTGAGGCTAGGTGTTGATGAAGAGAAGGCCTAGGGACTTGAAAGCTTTTTGAGGTTTTGAGCTATGAAAATGGAGGAGTTTGGAGAAGTATCCTTGAAGGCAAATTTTCCAACCTTGAAGAGGGAGGGGGAGGGGCCTTCAAATAGGCAAGAAATGGGGTGTAAAAGGGGAGGGAAAGCACCCAATCTTTCCCTCCCAAAATATCCCCCGGATGAGGGAGACACTTTGAAAAGCAGCTGGACAGCTGGAACAGGCTGGAAAGCAGGAATCTGGCCGGCCAGGTAACTCTCTGCAAGGTGGCCGGCCAGCCACCTTTTGTGGCCTGACCACCCACCCAAAAAAAATGAAGTGTTGAATTAGTGGCCGACCACCATACATTAGGGTCCTCCCAAGTGTGTAGAATAAGGCCCCAAGGTTGGAATTTGGCAACTCTGAAGCAGAAGTCACAACATAGAGCTTGAAGGAGGGGCTCAAAAATGAAATTCAAAAATGCTGGCCGACCACCAACTTTTAGGGTCCTCCAAGATGTGTAGAACAAGGTTCCAAGGTTGGAATTTGGCAACATTGAAGCAGGATTCACAACATTGCATTTGAAGAAGAGGGCCAAAAATGAAAATCAAAATTGCTGGCCGACCATGCTTGTTTAGGGTCCTCCCATGTCCCCTGATCACAGATATGTAACTTTGGTTGGAAGAAAATACCCCCAAGGTGTTCAACATTGGCCCGGAAGTGAGAAAAAGCAGGCTCGGGAGGAGCCAGCTATCTGGGATAATTGCTGGCCTCCCACCCCCCAGTGATCTTCCTGGTGTTGAAACAGAGGTACCTGCCAAGTTTGAACAAAAACTAATGAGAAATGAACGTTCGGGGGGAAAACCGAGCAAATCGAGATCCGAAAATGAAATGCAGTGCGGAAGTGGTATTCAGCAGCGAAGTGGGTATCTGCGACCCCAGTGTCCCTCGGAATGACAAAACAGAGGTTCCTGCCAAAAATCAGAGAAAACCGATGCAAAATGAATGCTCGGGACCAAAACCGGGCAGTTTGGGGTCCCGAAAACCGGTTACAGGCACCGAAAGTGACATACGGCCACGAAGTGGGCATCGGGGGCCCCAGGGTTTCTCGAAATGATAAAACAGAGGTTCCTGCCAAAAATTAGAGAAAACCGATGCAAAATGAATGCTCGGGACCAAAACCGGGCAGTTTGGGGTCCCGAAACCATAGCACCTAAGTGGCATACTGACTGAGAGTGGGCATCGGGGCCCAGGTTTCTCGAAATGATAAAACAGAGGTCCTCCAAAACCGGAGAAATCGGAGATGGTTGGGCGGTCCCGGAGCCTGACCCTAACGGCTCAGCAACCGGAAGGCTCCGAAATGGGCAAAACGGCCTCTGACCCACGAAAAAGTAGCTCACGGCCACCGGAGATAGTCTCTGGAACCACTCCTTCCCTCGGGAAAGAAAATAGAAAAAAGAGCACGGTTTATGGCAACCGAGACAAGGTAGAGAAGATGGTTGAGTCCGGAGGCGGTGGCGCATGACTCGAGACTTCGAACGAGCCTGACATGCAATATCACCGGCGCTCAATCGGTGACATCGGAGTCTTAAGGTCGGTCAAAAATGGGGTGTCTCTGATTGCCCTCTTTGTGAACTTCGGAAGTCAAGTGGCGAGTGAATGTCAAAGCCGAGACGACCCATTTTGACAAGGTAGAAGACTTAGACAATCATACAAGGTAAACAGAGATGTGTGCCCATGAGCGAGGGGCAAAATGCAAATGATAGGCACGAGTCAAGTGATCGTGCAAGTCGACAAAGTGTAATGAAGCAAGTATTGGCAAATAGATGCAACAGTTTTAAGCAAGAATGCAAAGCAACAACTACATTTCAAGCAGTTAGGAATGCGGAGAATTATTCAATTCTCGTCGCGTCTCACACGGGGAAGATACGATACCTGCGGCGATTAAATGCGTCGCTGACCTCAAATGAACCGTACATACAATATCGTGCACTGCAAAGAGAAAATTCAACAAGAACAATATGCTAACAACATATATTCAATGCGATTCCGTAATTGAAAAAGTTTGACACACGTTGATTGTCGGCAAGTGAATGCAAATCTAACCACATTTCATGCAGAAAGGATTGCAGAAAGGATGTAAGAAAATTATTGCAATTCTCACTGTGAATACAATGTGCATTTGTGATAGATACAAAGCGAAGCGAGTGTGATGGATACACTATATGAAGCAAAGCGTGATGGATACACAAGATGAGCATAGTGTGATAGATGCACAAAGAGAAAGTGTGTGATTGGTACACAAAGCGAGCGTGTGATTGATACACAAAGCGAAAGTGTGTGATTGATACACAAAGTGAGCATGTGATAGATACGTAAAGTAGGCATAGTGTGATAGATGCACAAGTGTGTGATAGATACACTATATGAACAAAGTGTGATTGATACACTAAGTGAATGAAGTGAGCAAAGTGTGATGGATACACAAAAGGCAAGCACAAAGTGTGATAGATGCCTTAGCGAACAAGCGTGATGGATATACTAAAAGCAAACACAAAGTGTGATAGATGCACTTAGTGAGCAGTATGATTGATACACTAAAAGCGAACACAAAGTGTGATAGATGCACTTAGTGAACAAGTATGATAGATATCTCGAGTCGAACACAAAGTGTGATAGATGCACTATGTGAGCAGTGTGATTGATACACTAAAAGTGAACACAAAGCGTGATAGGTGCACTTAGTGAGCAGTATGATAGATATATTAAATGTGAACACTAAGTGTGATAGATGCACTTAGTGAGCAGAGTATGATTGATATACTAAATGTGAACACGAAGTGGGATAGATGCACTTAGTGAACAAGTATGATGGATATCTGAGTGGTGAACACGAAGTGGGATAGATGCACTTAGTGAACAGAGTATGATTGATATACTAAGTGTGAACACGAAGTGTGATAGATGCACTTAGTGAACAGGAGTATGATTGATATACTAAATGTGAACACGAAGTGGGATAGATGCACTTAGTGAACAAGTATGATTGATATACTAAATGTGAACACGAAGTGGGATAGATGCACTTAGTGAACAAGTATGATGGATATACTAAATGTGAACACGAAGTGGGATAGATGCACTTAGTGAACAGAGTATGATAGATATACTGAGGGTGAACATGAAGTGGGATAGATGCACTTAGTGAACAGGAGTATGATGGATATACTAAATGTGAACACGAAGTGTGATAGATGCACTTAGTGAACAGGAGTATGATTGATATACTAAATGTGAACACGAAGTGGGATAGATGCACTTAGTGAACAAGTATGATGGATATACTGAGGGTGAATACGAAGTGGGATAGATGCACTTAGTGAACAGGAGTATGATGGATATACTAAATGTGAACACGAAGTGTGATAGATGCACTTAGTGAGCAGGGTATGATTGATATACTAAATGTGAACACGAAGTGGGATAGATGCACTTAGTGAACAAGTATGATGGATATACTGAGGGTGAATACGAAGTGGGATAGATGCACTTAGTGAACAAGTATGATGGATATACTGAGGGTGAACACGAAGTGGGATAGATGCACTTAGTGAACAGGAGTATGATTGATATACTAAATGTGATAAAGTGTGATGAGAGTGTGATTGATACACTAAATAAATGAAGTGTGATTGATACACTAAGTGAAATGAGAAAGAAACTTGATAGGTACAATGCAATACAATGCATGATGCTTACGGAAAGCAATAAATGGACAAAGCGGCGCTTTTAGAAAGCACCTCACGAGGTGAATGGCGGTGAACCGCTCTACTCTGACGGGGATCTCCCCTCGTGCTCTTCGAACACTTACCTTCAACTCACAGTACAAAGGCTCTAGAATGCTAACAAGTAACAATATCTGCATGTGGGAGCCACGGCTGCCGCTTGTCTTCCTGATCATACTCACAACTTTCCCTATTCTCCAACCGGGTGACAGACTAAGGTGGTTCAGTATCTTGGATTGAGGTGCATACATTTGTCTCAATCTATGGGCCGCCATACTGATTTCAAGCCGAGGGCGCCTCTGGTATTTAAACCGGACTTTAGTCTCGAAATCGAACCTTATGCGTTCTAGGCCACGGCCATTCGAACTCTAGTTTCCACCGTCGCTTGGTCTCCTAGGAACTCACTGCGAACACACCAAGATGCCTCTGGCGAGAATGGTACTCAAGGAGAGCACTGATCGCCATTCTGGCTTGAAGTAGACTTGATCTTGAGCTTGAGGCAGAGGCACACTCATACTTCGGAACATTGGCAAGACCTGAAGAGGTACACACGGAATATAGTCACGGAACTTACTGATGTTGGAACAAACTCAGATGCCCGACATTTCCCTCTTTTGCTTTTTGCTGCGGCGAAACTCATAGCCGGATAGGTCTGGTTCTACTGTTCACACTTATCGGGGGTGGACCCTGCGGTTTTCTGAAAGAACAAATTCTGTTTTGCACAAATGTGGAGAACGGCACGGCACTCGGAGCACAAAACGATTTTGTTGAAAATGAGAAAAGGATTCTCAACCGGGTATTAAGCCTACAGACCCTGACAAAACAACTCAACACAGAAAAACAAAAGGTAAACGACCTAAACACAACGAGACACGCTCAGGATGAAATGAGACAAACAAAAAGACACTCAGACGTGCACAGGGAGCCTGTTTCACCGGGTATGTTTCCCATCCTTTCTTATTTGTGATTCTCACATCACTCGGCCCTCAAGCTCTGTTTTTCTGAAAAAGCCCTTTTCTCACTTTTTCTCTCATCGCACATCTCTCTATTCTTCAATCTCTCATTTTTCATCCCTCCCCTGGGTGGTTGATGGATAAACAGCAAGTTGTGGGCTCGTGCCTCTAGCATTCTGCTAGATTTTCTTTCTTCCGCCAGGTGGTGAAGTCCTCCTGAGAGGGTTGTGCTACAAATGGGTATGTAGCAAATCTGCGGTGACATCGATCGATGATGCCTAGGGAGTTTGGGCGTGGAGATCTGTCGAGATGAGGGAGTGTAATGTTGCCCCATTCTAGTTCGTGCCGCTTGGCTTGATACCTCGGCTTGGAGGGTAAGAGAGCTTTTCGACCATTTTGTTGTCGCCCTTGGTTGTGCCTTCTTGGCGAGTAGAGTGCCCTTTCTAGGCGAGTATGTTGATAAAGGGGGAAAGACAGAACTCCTGACCCAACTGTGCCCCTAGTTCATCATTTTGACCATTTTTTATTTTTGCTTTCTAAAAAAATTTGGCCAAAATGGGAGTTAGATTAACATGCTTGTTCGATTTTTGATTTGAAATCATGCAGTTCAGGCTATGAGCACTGAAAATTTTCCTTTTTTGGGTCCAAGAAAATGGTCCAGTTTTGGAAAATGAAACAATTTTCGAGAAAATTAGTCAACCTCAGTAAAAATTCTCAAAAACTATTTTTGCAAACGGCCAATGCTCAACAAGCGCGGAACCTACTCTTGAGATGCACAACCTCGAATCTGGAGGAAAACTGCCCCTTGCTTGAGGAGGGTTGCATGGCAACGGAAAGTTGCCCCTTGTTTGAACGGCACCGCGGCGCGTTGAATGGCAACGGAAAGTTGCCCCTTGTTTGGATGGCGCCGCAGCACACTATAATCAGTCCTCAGAGTGATGATGACAACCGAACTCTCAGATACAGAGAAGGCAAAGATGATCAAAACCATTACATGGACACAATCGAATTTGAATCGTTTTACGGCTGGACTTCAGGATGAAGTTGCCTACGTATCCCAAACATGGGAATCAAGCCTTACGTAGTTCGGGGTTAAGGTACACTCGGGTATTTAACCTCTCCTTTTTATGCTCTAACTTTTGCCAAGGCGCCTGTTGCAGGTTTTCGACCTTGCGAGCTTTGTTTTTCTTTTTTTTCTTTCATTCTTTTCTTTTCTTTTCATTTCTTCTTTCTTTTCTCTTTTTTTTTGTTGTTGTTTGTTTTTTTTCTTTTTCATTCTTTGCATTTTTTCTCTTTTTCTTTTTTTTATTCTTTTCTTCGCTCTAACTTTTGCCTGGGTCGCCCTTCCGGGTTTTCGGCCCAGCGAGCCTCTCAAAGGGTAAAAGCGTAACAAGTCCATGCCAAATGGTTTTGAGATTGAAGCCCTTTGTATCTAGGAGAGTGGCTGTTGTATTGATTTACAAAAGGATCCACCTTTGGCTCTTCGAGCACATCGGATATTTTTGCCCCTAGTTCGAGGGTGCTTACATTCTAGCTTTGCAAGCTTCTTGATGAGGTCGACCTTCTTGATCGACTTTGGTGCCTCTTGTTAGAAATTTGCTTCAAATCTGGCCACACGCGCCTCACATCGTAGTTGACCGTTGAACCTTGAATTCAAGGTCAAGGCTTAGAAAGCAAAGGGGTTGAGTCTCGGTGAGGCGATCCTAGGCTGCACAATCTCAAGAGCGATTCCACACATGTCTTCGCAGGACGCATAAAACATTTTTTGAAAGTTTTTAAAAGCGACAAATCGCTTCATTTGAAGACGATGTAGGACCAATCTGGATCAAAGCCGGGGTCCTTCTCGACTCACACTAACAAGCATGATTTCATTCATTAAGGGCTTAGTATGCCTCTCTTTCTCTCATTTGATCAAAGTTTTGCAAATCGAGGAATTCCTCCTCTTTGTTTTCACCATAGTGTTCAAAAAGTTTTGAAAAACTTAGGTCATTACAATGACTTCAAGGCACAAGAGAAGCGGTGGAATGCATTGCCATTTCATTCAAATCCGGCACAACTAGCACCTGGCGAGAAGCAAATGCGAGAGTATGGAAATCCTTCTTTGTTTCATTCAAAATCTGTTGGCATAAGCGGCTCCTGGCGAAGCAGACTCAAAACAAAACAAAAAGCAAGCATAAAGCGAAATGGTGACACGAGGTAACACCGGAATCACCCTACTCCTATACAACAGATGACTCGATACAACAAGGCGGACCCAAAACAAAAGAGATGACTCAAAACAAAAAGCGGACTCAAAACAAAACAACAAAATGACCCAATACCCAAGTCGAGCATAAAATTAACACTTGTACATTGCTCAAAGCGGTGCATGCCATTCACCATTTGGAGTAAATCGAGAGTCGCCGCGGTAGTTCACCCCGATCGCATAATCACATTATCCCCACAAGTTCAGCGATCAAGTGCTTAGATAGACTTTGCGGGACTGTGCGGCACAATGACCCCTTTGTCAAAGAGATCTTGTACATCATGGCGCGGTAAGCAATATCGGTGTCATGACCGGTTTGTTGATGATAGGCCTGATATTTAGTCTGGTCATGCTTTGCGAGGATAGGATCGGGTAGGGGCCGTTGTTCAATGGTTTCAAATGTCCTTCAGGAGTAAGACCTCTAGAGCCTTTGTGAGGCATATGAAGTGGAGTGAAAACCCTCTTGACTCGGGGTGGATATTTGGCCATCTGTGAGTTACTCCCGGACGCACTGGTGAATGGGGTAGCCTTTTTTGGTGTGGTGGTGGTAACCATGCCCACTTCGGAAGATCTTGCAGGCGCATCACCGCTTGTGCCTGTGTTGTTGTTGCGGTTGAAGGTTCTCCGGGGCTGATCCCGGTCTTGGTCAAACAGACCTTGCTTCATTGCATCCTCGATCTGCATTCCCATATCATGTAGATCTGCGAAGGTCGGGAAGGGGACTACGATCATCTTCTTCATTAACCCCGGTTGGAGATTGCGCACAATCATCCGGATTTGATCTCTATCTGTAGGCCTCACGGTCATCATTGATGCCTTTGCCCTCCACCGAGTTACGAAGTCAGAGAAAGACTCCTTGGGTTCCTGCCTCGTTGTCTCGAGATCACGAGTTGTGACCTCGATTTGCGTATTGTACGAATATTGTGCAAGGAAGGCCTCAGCCATCTCATCCCAGTTTGTTTTCACATCATCTTCCAACTTTGCATACCAAGTGGATGCCCCACCCGATAAAGCTCGACCGAACAAGGAATGCTTTTGCGGTCGGGTTAGCCCCATTGGTCTTAGAATTTCTGAGAATAGGCGGAGGTGGACCATGGGGTCCCCGGATCCATCAAAGCGATCGATCTGGGGCATCTTAAATCTGTCCGGCAAAGTCACGGCCACGTCAGTATAGCCGTCTTCAATATCTAGGATGGCCTTCACCCCCTGCGATTTCTTAAAAAGCTTCTCGGCTTGCTCAATTTGAGCGGTATGATCTACCTCAAACTCGAAGGAGAGAGTCGGGTGATTGGCAGTGTGTGGGTCTTGGGCGGTTATGGCAGGCGGAAGCGAAGTCGGCCAGTTGGAAGACCGTGTCCTCTTGAACATTCGGACATTTGGCGTCTCCCAGTCTTTGGAGCTCTTGGGGAGAACTTGTTGTGAGCCTTGAGCCCGCTTCTTTATTGCGGCTGGTGATGAGCTCGGCCTTGAGCCATGATTCTGACTTCTTTGGAAAATTCGCTTGGCGGACAGCGTCTTCTTTGCATGAGCTTCATAGTTTCTGCATTTGACGCGCTCGTTGCCTCCACCACGGCGTGTTCTGGCGATCCATCGGTAGTGGTATCTATCCTGCGATGGCGAGACCTCGGCTGACTATTCCTTTGGTAGGGTGGATAAGGATCAACGATCGTAGCTATTTGGTGGTGACTTGTGCTGTTGGCTCTTTTCACCTGCCTCTGGTAAAGGAACACTGATTGCCCTTGAACTGAATCTCTGACCCGACAAAGTCTATCAACACAAATTTGGTATACCCAGGGGATAATGGAGACCTCTGAAGCTATGATTCCCAAACTAACCTAGCAAAAGAAAGCAGAATGACATCTCAGCCTGATTTCACCTGAACAGATACGAGCATAGTTGAATGAGTGTGCCCTCTACTGAATTTCGCCCCAAAATTCTGCCTGTAAACTGCTACCCTCAGGTAAACTGAATCCCAAAATATTGAGCGGTGCATGAGACCTGATGCCCAAAATACTGAATTGGTGCCCGCAGGCCTGATGCCTAAACTCATAAACTGATGCCCGCAGGCCTGATGCCCAAACTCAACTGATACATGCATTCCCTGTAGAGACGCACTCTAACAAGCACATAACAGATAAGTGAGAGCCAAAACACCCCTATGTTGGGGTAGGGTTTCCCTGTCCTATTTTGTCAGGAACTAGGGTTTCACTACGCACGCAGCGGCTTCAAACAACCTATAAACGGGTAAGCAACCTGTCCTAGTTTGGAATGGTCACTATGGATCCGAATATGCACTAGGTCGAATGGTCAAAAAGGGTGCCCCGGTAAAACCGGGGTTTGTGTTCCCATACTGGCAGAGCCCGTAACCGGCAAGCCTTATGGACATGCCTTGACAAGACAAGCCTCCGGCAAACCGCTCAGGAATAGCAGATGGCAAACACGGTGTCCTAGGCGCACCAATGCAAATGCAATGCAAAGAAACACACAAACATAGTCAAAAGCAGATATCATGAGTTCGAGTTAAGCTCTCTAAATCCCCAGCAGAGTCGCCAGAAACTGTAACAACGCCCGCGGGGGACCTCGCTACAGCTCGGACTCGATTTTTGTTGCGGTTCTAAATCTCGAACCAAAGAGTCCAAATCCGGCAAATCGTTTTGAGAAAACAGATTTTTTGAAAGAAGTGCCAAACATGGACTGCTTTGCCAGATAACAGAGTCGCCACCTAAATATTTTAAAATGGGAAATTTAGGAAACCCTGACTCGGTGCCAAAAGGCCACGTGTCCGTCATCACCAAAGTTGGCTCGGGAACTTGGGTACGATTGGGAAAGGTCACATCGTGAGCACCCCCGCTCGCCCGGTCAAAGACCGGCCTCTACTAACCATGATATCTGTTTTTGAAAACATTGTATGCTCTTATTCCGTTTATTAGCCTAGGATTACTATGTGATGCTCGCAGCAAACAAGTATAGACTGGGCCGTCTGAATTGGAACAAAACATTTCATGTTTGTTTGTTTGAAAATGGTGTGAAGGTGCTACCCGCAGGTAGGCTAAAATGCGGATTTGCCACCCTCAGGTGGGTTTAAGAAAACAATGATTTTGCCACTATCTAGTGGGCTTTAAAACAAACATTTGATGAATTGTCCCAATTCAAATAACTCAACCTCCACCCACAGGCATTCAAGGCAGTTATATCACATAAGCACATAGCCTCATGGTAAGCATGCTATCATGGCAACACTCACACGCATGCAAGGATGCTAAAGCATAAAACTTACCTAGTACTCCGAGCCAAAACAGAAGCTTGTTAGAAATCATGCATGAATCCTAAATGTGCTAAAATGCCTAATGCAACACATGCAAAATGCAACTATAACAGGCTCGGCTATTCTAAACATGGTATGTGAAATGCTACAACTAACATGTCTTCAACTTGGAATTGAAATACGATGCAGTTTGTATGATGCGCTGGCAGTGCGTCTGTCTGCATACAGATGAATGATGCAAACATCTTTGTCATCTTTGTATGCTAATTGAAGTATGCCCTATATCTAACCATCGAAGCGGGTAAATAAAAGGAGAAAGAAATGGGGTTGGAAGACATACATCACACTCACCCACCCTTATTACATTTATGCCCTCGCGAGAGGTCCGAATGAATAATATCTGAGACCGAATAAAAGAATATCTGATCAAAATAATACAAATTCTAATTAATTAACAAATTAATTACAAAAGAATTAATCTGGCGTGCAAGCCGTGGACCGCCTCGCCGATAGATGTTGCATATTGGACTGCTTGGTGCAGAAATCCACTGGGACGCCCTGATTAGCCTCTGTTTGCAATTTTCTCGAAATGTGTGCCAGCCTCCGAAAAGTTGTTGATTGTTGATTTTGCTGCAACAGAGAGCAGGAAAAGGGCATAGCAGTGTATTTCACAAATATATGCGTGTCTCGATCCTCGCGCCACCAATCACGCATATCGATGCATGATGGCCGAGGAGCCGATTCGCACAACTCAATATTGGGATGAATACATATGAATGCTACAATGAAAACCCAACTCCATCATGGATGATCCGTGTCGGTGACTCGGGAATTGAGACCCGTTCATTACTCGGTCTGAAAGCGTGCCTCGCTTCAGTAATATGCATGATATGCATGAAATGCAACTATACAAATCTAGCATGCTCAATGCTATGACAATGAGATGTCTCGAAATGCGTATCCATAGACACGCAAACCAAGAAAAGCGGAATGACATGCGAATTGCAGTGATGGCCTTATACCAACATGAGAGAGCCTCAGCCCACTCACATAGGAAGCCAAAATGATGAAAGGAAGTGCCTCGAAAAGCGTGTCCACTTGACACGCATAACCGAGGCCAATGATGTAAAATAAAAACGGAAGAAATGAAAGGTGCCTCGAAGTGCGTGCGGGCACGCAAACCGAGGCGATGATGAATGAGAATCGGATAAACCGAAGTGCCTCAAACGCGTGCCTGCGCGCATAAAACCGGCGATGATGAAATATAATCGGATAAAAGAAGTGCCTCAAGCGTGCCTGGTAGCAAACCGAGGCGATAATGAAAGAAAATCGGATAAAACCGAAGTGCCTTGAAACGCGTGCCCACAGGCGCGCAAACCGAGGCGATGATGAAAGATGAAAATCGGATAAAACCGAAGTTCCTCGAAGTGCGTGCCCACAGGCGCGCAAACCGAGGCGATGATGAAAGATGAAAATCGGATAAAACCGAAGTGCCTCGGCACGTGCCTGGTAAGCGCCGCAAACCGGCGATGATGAAAGATAAAAATCGGATAAAACTGAAGTGCCTCGAAACGCGTGCCCGTAGGCGCGCAAACCGAGGCGATGATGAAAGATGAAAATCGGATAAAACCGAAGTGCCTCGAAACGCGTGCCCACAGGCGCGCAAACCGAGGCGATGATGAAATGCAAATAGGATAAAACAGAAGTGCCTCGAAACGCGTGCCCACAGGCACGCAAACCGAGGCGATGATGGAATGGGATGACATGGCACACGGAATGCCGCGATGGGCTTACACCAACATGGGAGAGCCTCAGCTCACTCACATAGGAGGCCGTCGGGTAAAAACAAAACTGCCTCGAAACGCGTGCCCGCAGACACGCAAATCGAGGCAATGATGTAGAAGCATGAAAATGCACATTGGGCTTACGCCGACATGAGAGGGCCTCAACCACACTCACATAGGCTGCCGGAATGATAAGAATGAGGTGCCTCGAAGTGCGTGCCCATTGGCACGCAAACCGAGGCAATGCAAAAATGATGCAAATGGAATGGGAAATGATATGCAAGCATGGCAATGGAATATCAGCACCTAAATAAAGGGGAAAACAGCCCCGAAACAATTCGAAATAACACTCGAAGCATGCATTCATCCCGAAAATGTGAAATTAAGCCCCGAAATGGCCTATAGCCATGCCATACATGCAAAATATGATCATGGCAGCAAGAACAGTAGCAAGGCAGTCCCAAATATGGCATTTTTCAGTAACAAACATGGCCAAAATGCAAGCATAGATAGATCAACAATAGCATGCAAAATTAGTGGCCAAAAGAGGGGTATTGAGACAAGTGATATATGCAAACCCCAAATGAACAAACTTTCTTCTACAATATTGAAGATGAGATAAAAATAAGCACAATTGCAGAAGGTGACATCCTCAAAATCAGAATACAAACATGCTATAAAATCCATGCAAAGTAGGCTTCCAAATAGGCTATATCATGAGACATGCAATGCACACACCAAATGACAAAACTTTCTTCATGAAACATGTAAAGGGGATCAAAATAAGACCCCTTTCAGTTCTGGACAAAGGCCAAAACCAAAAGCACAAGAGGCTACAAAACATGCAAGAATACGGTAAATTTGGTGGATTTCAAAGGAAGTACCAAAAATATACACCAAATGGCTTAAGGCCCTCAACATAACATGAAAAGGAGACCAAAACAAGGCTATTTCTAAGCCTGATGAAGGCTGAAATCCGGAGCCGAGTAAGCCTAACAAAGCATGCAAGAATTAGGGCCTAAAGTGAATTTCCAAGAGAGGTGGTATATACAATGGCCAAAAGAGGTTGAGCCCTTCTACAATGTTGTAGAGGGGCTCAAAATAAGCACAAAACCAGTAGGGGTCGGAGCCCCAAAAACAAATGAAAATAGGCTAAAACTAGCATGCAAGTTGGTGACATACAAGATGGATATTGAAACAAGTATATCATAGAAGCCTCAAATGAAGTTGAGCCCTTCTACAAAGTTGTAGAGGGGCTCAAAAAAAGCACAAAAGAATTAGGGGTCGGAGCCCCAATTCTCAACCAAATAGAGTATAGAAATGAATCAAGAAAAAGCCCTAAAAGTTGGTTTTGAAGACTTACCCTTGAAGACTTGTCTTTCTTTGATTCTTGGCTCTGATTTGTAGCTTCTCAACCTCTGAAATTCACTTCCTAGCTGCTGGAATGGTAGTAGGGAAGGTGAGGCTAGGTGTTGATGAAGAGAAGGCCTAGGGACTTGAAAGCTTTTTGAGGTTTTGAGCTATGAAAATGGAGGAGTTTGGAGAAGTATCCTTGAAGGAAAATTTTCCAACCTTGAAGAGGGAGGGGGAGGGGCCTTCAAATAGGCAAGAAATGGGGTGTAAAAGGGGAGGGAAAGCACCCAATCTTTCCCTCCCAAAATATCCCCCGGATGAGGGAGACACTTTGAAAGCAATTTGGACAATTTGAACAGCCGAAAGGTGAATCTGCCCGGCCAGGTACCTCTCTGCAAGGTGGCCGGCCAGCCACCTTTTGTGGCCGGCCACCCACCCCCAAAAAATGAAGTGTTGAATTAGTGGCCGACCACCATACATTAGGGTCCTCCCAAGTGTGTAGAATAAGGCCCCAAGGTTGGAATTTGGCAACTCAAGGAAGTCACAACATAGAGCTTGAAGGAGGCTCAAAATGAAATTCAAAAATGCCGGCCGACCACCAACTTTTAGGGTCCTCCAAGATGTGTAGAACAAGGTTCCAAGGTCGGAATTTGGCAACATTGAAGCAGGATTCACAACATTGCATTTGAAGAAGAGGGCCAAAAATGAAAATCAAAATTGCTGGCCGACCATGCTTGTTTAGGGTCCTCCCATGTCCCCTGATCACAGATATGTAACTTTGGTTGGAAGAAAATACCCCCAAGGTGTTCAACATTGGCCCGGAAGTGAGAAAAACGGGCTCCGGAGGAGCGAAACTGGCTATCTGGGATAATTGCTGGCCTCCCACCCCCCAGTGATCTTCCTGGTGTTGAAACAGAGGTACCTGCCAAGTTTGAACAAAAACTAATGAGAAATGAACGTTCGGGGCCAAAACCGAGCAAATCGGGATCCCGAAAATGGGCTGCAGGTGCCGGAAGTGGTATTCAGCAGCGAAGTGGGTATCTGCGACCCCAGTGTCCCTCGGAATGACAAAACAGAGGTTCCTGCCAAAAATCAGAGAAAACCGATGCAAAATGAATGCTCGGGACCAAAACCGGGGTTAGTCCCGAAAACCGTTCTGAGCAATCGAAAGTGGCATACGGCCACGAAGTGGGCACCGGGGGCCCCAGGGTTTCTCGAAATGATAAAACAGAGGTTCCTGCCAAAAATCAGAGAAAACCGATGCAAAATGAATGCTCGGGACCAAAACCGGCATTAGTCCCGAAAACTTCTGAGCACCGAAGTGGCATACGCCACGTGGGCATCGGGGCCCTGTGGTTTCTCGAAATGATAAAACAGAGGTTCCTGCCAAAAATCAGAGAAAACCGATGCAAAATGAATGCTCGGGACCAAAAGGCGGTTTAGTCCCGAAAACCTAAGCATGCACCGAAAGTGGCATACGGCCAATGGTGGGCATCGGGGCCCTGTGGTTTCGAAATGATAAAACAGAGGTCCTCTACGAAAACCGGAGAAATCGGAGATGGTTGGGCGGTCCCGAGCCGAGGCACACGGCCTAACGGCTCCGAAAACCGGGAACCGGGCTCCGAAATGGGCAAAACGGCCTACGGCCACGAAAAGTAGCTCACGGCCACCGGGAGATAGTCTACGGAACCACTCCCTTCCCTCAGGAAAGAAAACAGAAAAGACCGAGCCTGGTTCGCAAACCGAGACAAGGTAGAGAAGATGGTTCGGAAGTCCGGAGGCAGGGCGCGCGGCCGCGACTCTGAGACTTCTGAACGAGCACAGCATGCAATATCACCGAGCGCTCAATCGGTGACATCTGAGTCTTAAGGTCGGTCAAAAATGGGGTGTCTACAAGACTAGATTGCCTAATTTGGAAATAAACATTGCATATCCGTTGGTTTTGAAAACGCTTTGGAATTTGCTACTCGCGAGTAGGCTAAAACACGGATTTCAACGAGTTTTTCCAACTCAAGTAATCCAACCTCCACCCACAGGCATTCAAGCAGTTATATCACATAAGCAGCTAGCCTCATGGTAATCATGCTATTATGGCAACACTCACACGCATGCGATATGCTAAAGTATAAAAGCTTACCTAGTACTCCAAGCCAAAACAAGAAACTAGTTAGCAAACATGCATGACCTAGTTCATGTTGAAAATGGCTAATGCAACACATGCAAAGATGCAACCTAGAGTAGGCTCGGCTAATCTAGAAATGGCATGTGAGATGCAATCACTTGATGCACGTATTCAAGTTAGATTTCAAATAGCGATGCAGTTACCATGATGTACCGAGCCCGATGCATGTAAACAAATGCATGGATGCACGCATGCATTGCATAAGGTATGCTAAAATAAACGTGCCCCAATCTACCATCATAAGCAGGTAAATAAAAGGGAAGAAAGACGTGGGGTTGGAAGACATACACACACTCACGCACACTTCTTACAATTGGCCTCGCCGGAGGGACCGAATAAATATTACAATCAATAATAAATAAATTAATTATTACAAAATTTCTAATTATTTAACGAATAAATGCAAAAGGAAAGGTGGCTACTACCGCCTTGATGCGCGTGAATGATGCATGCTTGAGCCCGCCTTTGCCGAAACCCGCACCATACCATTGTTGGCTTTGCTTTTCGCTTCGCTCGAAAATCGCTAAAGTCTCGTAACATGCTCTCGCACACTGAGGATCATCATCGGCTGAATAGAATGTCCACCGGCCGTGTACAATATCCATCGGCTGCTAAGGAGTTTGTCGGCAATAAATACAGTGCTGGTCGGGACCCTATACTACCGGTCGGCAAATAATTCCTGCAGAAGACGCTTTTGATAAAGAATAAAGTATCAAAGAAAGGCATGGCATGAATTTTTAGGCATATGTAAGCATGGCCAATGCTTCCCTATCATGTTTGGGACTCAAGGGAGCATGACCCTAGGTTCTTGGGCCATCAATTATGCATCTTGGTGCATGATAGCCTAAGGAACTAAGTTTGCATTTTAATGTAAAAATGCATGCAAACACACAAATGAAACCAAAGCCTTATCATGTGTTGGTCAAGGGCCTTGGTGACCAAGAATTGAAATAAGTTGCACCACTTGTAGTGTGAACTTCTCTCAACCCTTACACTTGGTTTGACACCCCAAACCAAGACATGGAATGCATGTATGCAACAAGGCTCAACAATGCAACAATAATGCGAAAATGCAAGGCATACCAAATGCAATGCAACATGATATTAAGTGTGTTAATACTAGGCATGCAAAATGCAAGGTGTAGTGCAAACATGGACACTTAAGGCAATAGGAATGACATGTAGTAACACTTAATGAATCAATTAAGCAACCACCATGAGGCAAGCATGCAATGGTGGATTTAACTACAATGAGGCAGCCTTCAAATCTCCCCAAAACAGTGGCAAAACATGCCCAAAAACATGAGCAAAATGCTATGCAAGCATGTAAGTAAATAGGCCCAAAACCAAGAGCACCAAAGAGAGCATCTAACTATCATTAACATGACCACTCATGGCACATGTTGGACAACCAAAAACAGTTTCTTAGCATGCAAAAATACACCCAAATCCCCTTATATGGCAGCCCCAAAATGCCCCAAACAAAACAAGCATGCATTAAGCCTATTCATAAGCATAGAAAGGCACACCTTTAAAGCATGAACGAGGAAATGAATGCAAGCATGAGGGCATGGATTAGGGACTGAAATGTGATCTAAAATGATGCCAAATCATAAGATTAAGGTAGACTAATCATGCTAAGGACTCACACACCAAAAGCTTACAAGCCAACAAGCAAGACAACAATACCAAACATGCCAAACATGGCAAAAACAGTGGCTAACAGCCCCTTTTCATGGCAAATCAAGATCAAATGATATAACATACAAGGCTAAAACATGAGGATATGGTAGGCTAATGGCATGGCACACTTCCAAGCAAAGTAAAGCATTACAAAGCAAGTATGAGAGGCATGTTAGGGGCCATAAATCCAACCTGAAACAGAGGCATAACGTATCATATTAACCACAAATATGCTTTGAAATGAAGCCAAAAACAACCATGCACACATGCTATTTTTTTTTAGGCCAAAAACAAAGGCAAGCAAGGGACAAAGGGGAGAGGGGTGTCCCTCCCCTATATGAGACTTCAAAACACCTTCCTCACCACTGAAAACCCACTGGTTTTCAGTGGTGAGAAGACCAAAAAACACCAAGTAAACAAAGCCTTACCGAAAGAACACCAAAATGGCCAAACAAAGCCTAAAAGGGTGAGCCTTTACTCAAACCACAAAATGACCTTAATGAAGGTTCAAGAGCAAGTAAAAACAAGAGTTTTTTCAGTTATAGGCAAAGCTCAAAGCACAAAGCAAGAGGGGTAGAAACTAGTTGCAAGAATGGGGAAACTAAAGTAAAGAGTTTACCCTTGAAGATCCCTTGAAGAGCAGGTGGTCCAACCACTCTCTAGTGATCAAAGTCGGTCCAAAATCACCACAAACAACCCTCCAAGTCCCTCAATCTCGGAGCTAGGTGTAATAGTGTGTGTAATGGTGTAAAAGTAAGGTAAAACACACTATTTAGGTCTAAAATACACACACAAGGATGAGAGAGATGGAAAATATAGAGAGAGAGATATATGAGCTCTGGTTTTTGATCTCTCAAATGGCCAACCCCTCAACCAAGAAGACAAGGCCTCCTCTTATAGAGGAGACAACTTTGTAAGCTTAGCCACTAAGCAAACAAGAGGCTCATCCCTCCATACACGTGTATGGAGGGGAAGCAAGTGCGATACAGCTGCTTAAAAAATATCTGAAAAAGCAACTGCACAGTAGTCGGCAGGGCAAAATTGTCATTTTGACAAAATTGACTGCCGACCGGCACAAAAGAGTGCCGACCGGCACAATATAGTGCCGATGGCAACACCAACCAGCCGGTGGCCTCTAGCCACTGCCGGTGGTGTGTGGGGATGCCCCTCAAGGCATTCCCTGCCCCTCCAAGGCAAAGCACAAGTGTTTGGTGCGAAACCAGACACAAAACGGTCGAGTTCGGAGATCCTGAGGCAAGGCGCGTAGCCGAGAACTCCGGGAACTCCAAACGAACACGAACATGGATAATCACCGAGTGTTCAGGCGGTGACGTCTAGGTCTTGAGGACGGTCAAAAATGGGGTGTCTACACCATGCGTGCAAGAGCTTAATCTTGGCATTCCTCAATCAAATTTGGATCTAAGGCCAACATCATGTCGTTACGCCTTGTGTCAAAAGCCTTTGATTTCAGAGTGGGCTGGCCAATTTCAAGAGGGATAATAGCCTCTGTCCCAAAGCACAAGGCGAACGGCATTTCTCCAATAGACCATCTCGGAGTGGTACGGTGAGCCCATAATACACTGGGCAACTCTTCAACCCACTTGCCCTTGGCCTTCTCTAGTCGTTTCTTGATTCCATCCAGGATCACTTTATTAGAGGCCACAGCCTGACCGTTACTTTGTGGGTAAGCCAATGAGGAAAAATAAGGCCGGATACCATATGTATTACATAACTCCTGATAGACTCCACAATCGAATTAGGTGCCATTGTTGGATATAAGTGCTCTTGGAATGCCGAATCAAGTTATAATATTATTCCACACAAAGCGTTTAACATTGATATCTCGGATATGTGCCAGTGATTCTACTTCGACCCACTTCGTTAAATAGTTTGTTGCAACGATCAAGAATCGTTTGTTTCTCGGTGCTCGCAGTAATGGTCAGACGATGTCAAGGCCACATTAAGCGAACGGCTAAGGACTAGTAACGGAATTTAATTCTTCAGCAGCCATATGGATTAATGGGGAGAACTTTTGGCATTGTTCGCACTTCTTTACATAGTTCTCGACATCAGTACACATAGTCATCCAATAATATCCCTGCGTTATGGCTCGGTGGGCCAATGAGCGCCTTCCAGAGTGGGCACCGCAACTACCTTCATCTATTTCGGCCAAGAAGTCCTTAACTTTGTCTAGGTGAACACATTCCAAATATGGTCCTAAGAGAGATTTTTTGTAAAGCTTTCCCAAGGGATCCAGGTAATATCGCAGGGTTTTATTCCGAAACTTGTGGGCTTCTTTTTTATCTATTGGGAGTTGTTCTGAGGAGAGAAATGCGGCGATAGGGTCTATCCAACTCGATCTTGACTCAATGATGTTAATCTGAACTGGTTCGAAGGAAGTGATACTCGGCTCTGGGATAAATCCTACTTCGATGGTTCATTTGATTCTGAGTTAATGGCAGAAGCTAGGCAAGCAAGGGCATCCGCATGTGTGTTCTAATCTCGGGTTATCTGATTCAACGGGTGGTCGAACTTCGTGAGTAAGGAATTTGCCGTTCTCATGTAGGCTGCCATTCAGTCGTTCATAGCTACATATTTCCCTTTCAACTGGTTGATGACTAATTTTGAGTCACAGAAAACCTACAACCACGGGGCACCAAGGTGTAGCGCGTTATGAAGGCCGGTTAGCAATGCTTCATATTCGACCTCATTATTTGATGCATCGAAACCCAATTTGATTGCCTGCTCGATTATTGCCCCTTCAGGGGTCGTGATTACTACGTCTGCCCCGTTGACACGTTGGTTGGATGATTCGTCACAATACATTTGCCAAATGTCTCCAACATACATTCTCCAGTCTGGTTGAGGTTGAGGGGAAAGTTGATCAGTCTTGATGTCGACATGGCACCCTGTAAACTTGGCTACAAAGTCAGCCAACACCTGCCCCTTAATGGCCGTTCTGGGCAAAAATTGGATGTCGTACTGACCGATTTCCAAAGCTCATTTAGAGACTCGCTCTAATGCTTCTGCGCTATGGAGCGCTGCTCGGAGAGGATAATCTGTTAATACCCTTATGGTATGAGCCTGAAAATAGTGCATTAGCTTTCTGGCAGTCACCACAAGAGCCAAGATGAGCTTTTCTAGAGGTAGGTATCGTGTCTCGGCGTCGACCATCACCTTGCTTACATAGTAGATTGGTCGCTGCTCCCCGAGTTCCTCCTTTAATAACACGACGCTAACTGTCCGGTTAGATACCGCTAGACAAAAAATGAGCAGATCGCCTGGCGACGGAGTTTCCAAAAGTAATACTGAACAGAGATAGGTTTTCAAGCTGTCCAGTGCAGCCTGGCACTAGGGGTCCACTAAAATGCTTTGCCCTACCGAAGTGTATGAAAAAATGGTCGGTAGCGGTCCAAGGAGCGGCTGATAAACCTATTGAAAACCCCGGCCATTCCCATCAACTTCTAAACTTTTTTGGCCGAATTAGGAGAACCGAGTTCAATAATTGCCATGATCTGCCTCGGGTTGGCCTCTATTCCGCGATGGTTCACAATGTGACCGAGAAACTTGCCGGATCCGATGCCGAATGCACATTTTGAGGCATTTAGTTTCGTTTTGTACTTTTGAAGAATGCTGAAGGTCGTGGCTAAGTCAGCTAGATAGACCTGTTTTTCTTTGGATTTCATTGCCATATCGTCAATGCATACTTCCATGCTGCGGTCGAGCTGCTCTTTAAACATAATGGTGACCAGTCTCTGGTAGGTTGTCCCTGCATTCTTCAGTCTAAACGGCATGACCTTGTAGCAATAGGTTCCTCGTGGGGTGAGGAATGCGGTCTTTTCCTAGTCCTCTGGATGCATTTCAATTTGATGGTAACCTCGATAAGCATCCAAGAAACTCATGCATTGGTGATGCGCAGTTGCGTCCACAAGTTGGTCAATTTGGGGAAGGAGAAAACAATCCTTGGGGCAAGCCCTGTTCAAGTCTGTGAAATCTACACAAACGCGCCAAGATCCATTTTTCTTCTTGATAACCACGGTATTGGACAACCACGTTGAATAAGTTACTTCGCGAATTGCCCTGGCTTCCGACAATCTGTCAATTTTGTCAACAACGGCTGAAGTATGCTCCGCATTCAACCGTCGACTTTTCTAAATAATCGGTTTAACCTTTAGGTCAATGTTTAAGCAGTGCTGGGCTACACTCGGATCCACCCCCGACATCTCATACAACATCCTGGCAAATATGTCGATGTTGCCGAGTAAGAAGGAAACCAACTTTTGTCTTTCGGCTGTGTTTAGGGAGGTGCCAATCATGAAGACCTTGTCGGGTTCCCCTTCGATTCCAACTCGATAGAGGTCTTCAATTGCCTTATCACTAGGGGTTTTTCCAACATCCTCGAGGACTTCTTGAACCGGGACTTCAATCAAGTTTACTTCCAATTCTTTGGCTTCTTTGTCAAAGTAGTAATGTAACATGCCCTTGTCGACTTTTGAGAACCCCGAATCTGTTCGATGCCATGTTGCCCTGGAAATTGGAATAATTGATGGTAGGTACTTGGTATGGCCTGCATTGCGTGCAACCAGGTTCTCCCCATGATGAGATTGTATGGTGATGGAAGTTTGACGACTAGAAACTTCACATCGACTGACTTGGTGCTTGCACGGACATGTAATGTGATCTTGCCCAAAGGATACTCGGGGTTGGCATTGAAGCCGAACAAGGGATAGTAGGCAAACAAGTCTGAATCGGTGAAGCTGAGTTTAAGAAATGTTTTGTAATACACTATCTCCAAGGTGCTCCCTTGATCGATTAGAACGCGTTCGATGACGAATCTATGTACGCGTAACTCCACGACAAGAGCATCGTCCTGGGGGAGCGCTACCCCTTCAAGATCGGTGTCGTAGAAGCTGATTTTGCCGGTTTCATGAGGCCATTTGGCTGGTGTAAACAACCTGGATGGACTGGGTTGTAGCTGGATCATATGTACCTGAGTTGGTAGCGACACACTGTATATCATGTGAATCACACCAAGTGGAGGTGAATCTGGCTGTAGAGCTACCATGTTTGGTGGATTGTTTTTTCGGATATGTTGGGTCAGCCGGCCGTCTTGCACTAACTCCTCTAGGTGGTCCTTTAGTGCATAATAGCTGTCAATGTCGTGGCCATGGTCCTTGTGACATTCACATCGCCTATCCCTCCTTCTAGTAGCAAGGGTTCCAATTATATTGGACGGCCACTTAAAGAATGGAAGATGCTGGACTTTGGGTAAGATCTTACTGATTGGCTCTGCCAACTCTGTATACTTCTTATCCAAATGTCTGGTACACCTGCTATCCACTTGATACTGTTCATTTGAATGGCGTGAACATTGCTTGCTTGATCGGCGCGAATCACGCCGACTATCTCATTTAGCCCTACGATGTTCAGGGCTCCTTGGCAGTACGGCGCTTATCGGCTGAATTGAACTGGACTAGATGGAGCCGACTTCACGAATTTCTATTCGACCTTGACACGAAGGGCATCGTCTTCCACCGTGCAATACTCCTCAACTTTCTTCATTAGAGCCTAAACTGTTTTGGGAGGCCGTCTGGTCAATGAAATTCAAAGAGGGCTATCGGGGTGCAACCCCATTTTAAAGGCGGTAATGACCATGGAGTCATTGCAAGCATCATCCACCAAGTTGAAACACTCCCAATAGCGTGCCGAATACTCTAGGAGGATCTCTTCCAATTTAATTTGCACCACCCAGAGAGAGTCAACTTGCTTTGGCTGAACCTCGTTGGTGATAAATTTTGCCTTGAAAGATTTTTGGAGTTGATGAAAGCTTTTTATTGACGCCGGCTCCAATTTATAATACAACCTGACGACCAATGGTCCTAGACTACTTGGAAACATTGGACATATGAGGGCTTCATCATCAGCATGCAACATCATCGCTTGTTTGTAATGACGAATGTGATCCGTAGGGTCTGACTTACCATCATACAAGGTGAACGTTGGTGCTTAAACTTTTTAGGCAATACAGCCTTTGCAATGCGTCGTACGAATGGATCAAGTTTATCTTCTTCATTCGAACCATCATCTCCTTTTCCATGCATGTGTCGTACATACGGACTTCCCTCGGATGAGCTGGACATGTCAACTCGTCGCTTCTTCCTAGGTTCCTGAGATGATGAGTCAGAAGCACTGCCACTACCATGTTTCCAATGCCGACGTCGTCGATCATCATTCTTTTTCTGTGGCGACCGACCCCGATAACGATGTAGCATGGTTGGCTGGGATTTGGCTAACTCAATGGCCAATTCCTTACACAAATGTTCATTATCAGCCGCTATGTCTTCCAGACGTTGTTCGTTTCACTTTGCTTGATCCATGATCGTTTGCATGGTTTCCTGCATAAAGGTCGAAGGCAAAGTTTGAGCCACTGGGTTGAAGTTCAGGGCCCCTCACGCAAGCATGGTTCTTGGTGTAACATCATCTCTTGGTGTGACATCATCTGCAACAAGTGAAGAATCATCTGTTATGTCTACCATGAATGCGTTTGAGTATTCGTACAGATGGCACAAATTGTGGTGAAGAGGTTTGGAAATACCCTTTGGTCCTAGCAGACTCTCTTAATCCTCAAACTGGTACTTGAAATGGGGGTATGCACTCCGGTTGGAGGTACCAGAATTAGCTCGCCGACGGATCATTTAATATTCCCTCAGGTTTTTCTTTTGTCACAAGTTATCTCCTTTTTTTCTTACATCCCCCTCCTTTGGCTGATGGTCCTCATTTTTATATTGCTCTCTAGGGGCCCACTTTCTATTATGGACACCCTGTCCTCATAGCTGGACCCCCAGGCATTTCCACAAGATCTGTGGCCTATTCGGCCCTATGGACAAGTTCTAATCGGCCACGGTCCTGTTCATCACTGTGTATTTGGCGGTCTTGTGGATAAAGCCCTTTTTCTTTTGTTGTTTAAATATTATGTGTAAACAAAGTTCGAATTTGGACTTCTCCTTTTGTGAACTAAATATTAAGTGTAAATTAAGTTGGTTGTGGACTTCAAATGCACAATGTTCTAATGTTGATTATGAACTTCTCTCTTTTGTAAATGAAGTTGGTTGTGGACTTCTTCTCTCTTTTGTATATTTTAAATTGATTGTGAAGTTGAAATGCACAATGTTCTAATGTTGGAGCAAACAGGTTAGAATGCTGGAATAGGTTAAAATGCAAACAGGTTGAAATGCTGGAGCAAACTGCTTCTCTCTTTTGCTTTTCCCTTTGGTTTCTCTAACAACCCATGAAATGTTGATTGTGAGCAAACTGTTACTAGATTAATGATCCATTGTTGTTCTTGTCCTATGTATCATTTCAAATGTGTAATGCACAATGTTCTAATGTTGACTGTTTTTGGGGTTGGCCTTTTTGCAAAATGCATATCAGACTAAAGGATCTAAAGGAGGTAAGACAAACTGCTACTCTGAATTGCAACATTTTCAGCAACATTTTAGCAGTATTTGTGCAAAATTTCACCGTCATGTTCAGCAACATTTGAACAAAAATTCCAGCAACAGTTCAACAACATTTGAACAAAAATTCCAGCAACAGTTCAACAACATTTGAACAAAAATTCCAGCAACAGTTCAACAACATTTCAACAAAAATTCCAGCAACAGCTCAGCAATATTTTTGCAAAATTTCAGCAACATTTCAACAAAAATTTAAGCAAAAATACTGCAAAATTCCAGCAACATTTTAGCATTATTTTAGTAACATTTCAGCAAAATTTTAGCAACACTTTCGGCAACATTTGAACAAAAATTTTAACAAAATTTCATCAAATTTTCAACGACATTTTAACTGTGTTGTCATTTCAAAACAAGAGAAATACAACTCAAAATACCCCAATCATTAAAGAACACAACAATATTTTCTACATCCACATGAAAGGTTTTCAATATTACATAGACGAATACCGTATCCAAGAAAAAAAAAATCAACTCTAAGATATTGACATGTGATCCACATGATCATGCCCACGACCACGCCCATGACCATGCCCATGCCTATGTAGTTCCTAAAAAAAAAAGGAAATACTCTTATATCGAAGGAACCATAAAATAAATTGGAGCTTTAAATGAATGAATGACAAAATAAAAGAGGAAAGGTAAAAAATAAATTACTTGACTACATGCAGGACTATTCGAGGCTTGCTAGTCATAACCGCTTGCATTGTTAAGCAATGCTTGATAGCTTCTATGCACGGAATACATTGATGGCATTGAAAAAGGCATATTACTTGGCTGCAACAATAACAAACACATATCAATTTAAAATGGTAATAGTGACCTACAAATAGAAATAATAAAACTTCTTATTAAACTAACTTACATCATAAGTGGGATACATAAATTGAGACGAAGAAGCATTAACTTGAGGAACACTCATCAAGAATGGAGGAAGTTGAGGAGCACTTATTGAAAATAAAAGAGCCGATTGAGGAATACTCTGCAAAAACAAGGGAGGTAGTTCAGGATCACTCGCCGAAAATAAGGGACGAGATTGAGGAGTAGCAGACATAGGAGTTTGAGAAGCATTATGTGAACTTATTTTATTTTTCTTTGCCAAAGCAAGCTCCAAACCACCTTTTGTCCGCCTTCTTCCCTTGCTAGTGCACTCTCTTCTCTTGAGTCCTTTTGCTTGAACTACATTTATATCTGTTACACCATCCACATCAAAGCTTTCGGGGCATGTGTTGGGACGGCTTTCTTGTTCAATAGTATTTGAAAAAGGCATATTGAATTTTGCACTTAACATGCTTTCAATGATTACAATTAATTCATCCACTTTCTCTCCCGTCAAGTTATATGTTTCCTCACTTTCGAAAGCTATACACGCTACTGCTCTGAATTATGCCATCAATGATCTATAGCGTAAAGTTTGATGCAATCTTACATCAACCTTAATATCATGCCCACACCTATCTTTCACATTTTCAACTCTTGCTTTTGTAGTCCATCTCTTGAGAATATATTGTGGAGGAATCTCTTTGAATTTGAGGGTATCTCTAAGGATCTTCAAACAATGACTACACAAAATGCCCTTCATTTCAAACTACCTACAATTGCAACTCAATGAACCATCACACTCCACTCTCACCTTCCTCACCTTTACACCATCACTATCAAGAACCGTATACATGGTACTCTCACCATCATGTTTAGTTTCTTCAATGTTTACTTCAAGGGACTTGACGTACTCATCCTAAAACTCTGCATAAATTTTATTAGTGTAAACATCTGCAGCTTGCTCCATCATCTTCACTTTTATATTCACCCTTGCCAACTTTTGGCATAGAGCATATTCGGCTTGTAACTCTCTGTACCTCTTCTCACAAAGAACTTGATCAAAATGCATGAAAAATTGCATTAAGTTATGATCAGACTGAATGAAATCCTTCAAGAAAGCATTAAAGGATTCACTAAGTTGGGTGCTACTCATGCCTGCACCCCATGCATTTCTAACATATGGCCAACCCCATTTTTCCTTGACCCCAAATGTTAACTTCAACCAATGATTATCTCGCACTTCATACTTGTCAAGCATTTCCTCCCATTTTAACGTAAACTCTTCCTTATCTTCAATGTCGTACATAAATTTGGATAAAACACTCTCCATCCCCTTATCCTTGACCTCCTTATCCTTGAAGATATAATTTGCATGCCTTAATGCATTTTGCATCAAATGACAAGTGCAAAGGCAATGGTTTGTGTTAGGCATGACAATAGTTATGGCCTTAGTCATTGCAACATCCTAATTCGTAAAAATTGTTTTCGGACCCTTACTTGACATCGCCTCCAAGAATCTTCTACAAAGCCATATAAAAGAATCGTCGATCTCATCATACATCAAAGATGTGCCAAATATAACAGTTTCCCTAGGATGGTTAAATCCAATGAAAGACACAGATGGTCTATGTGCACTATTTAACTTGTAAGTAGTGTCGAAAGTCACAACATCACCAAATTACCCATAATCCTTGATCATTTGAGCATCAGCCCAAATTGTGTTTGTAATTTGCTCCTCATTATCTAATTGGACCGAGTAAAAAAAAGATGGATTCTCCAATGTTTTCTCACGAAAATATTGCAAAATGCTACCTGCCTCCCCATATGCTAAACTCTTTTGCCTCTTCGTTCTCAAATAATTTTTTTGGTCCAGTTTTGTGAAGCCAAGCGACTCTCTTCCACCAGCTTCATTACCCATGAGCTCAAATGTAGCATTAAGACAAATTCCAGATTTTTCGGCTAAATCTATTTCGATTGCCTGTGATGCAGATGTTTTCCTAGGATTTTTTGTTAACAGATCTCGCTAGTCAACAATGCAAAACCCCTCCTTATTACAAACAAATTGCCTTGAAGTGATTTGCCCCTCCTTGCTCTTGTTTACATAACCCCTTCTAAAACTAAAGCCCAACCTTTCTCCACAAGCATTATAGAAATCATATGCTTCTTGTTTTGTATCAAATGTTATGCGAACTCTAGGCTTCCAATCACAATCACCCCGTCATTCTCAACATTGTTAGGTTCCATATCTATGTGCCAAGTCACTTAAAAAATAAATAAATGCTCAATATTAGCATAAAAACTGTAAATTATGTTTGCAAAATAATATAAACTGAATAAAAACACTACAAGAGTTGACTTATATTAGATTATATAAACAAAGGGGAACAAATCCCTTAAACAGTAAATTATGTTTTTAATGATCCATATTTAACCCAAATCCCTTAATTTTCTTATAATGAACATGTGAACATACAAAATCAAAATTAAACAACAAACAAGCCAAGCCAACAGTCATCAGAATTGGATTTTCCTTATAAATCAAAATCTAATGATAGGTAAGAATTTAAAGATTTTAAATGGTACTGATCAATTTGACTCAATAACACAACATAAAAGCAAACAAATCTTGTAATGAACATGTGAGCATACAAAATCAAAATTAAACAACAAATATTATTAGTGGATCGTGTTTAGTGCAGTTAGGTTACAAAGTTGTAATGGAATCGAATAAAATTGTAATTAGTAAAAATGATATTTTTTATTAGAAAAGGTTTTCTATGTGATGGTTTATTTAAATTAAATGTATCTTTTGAAATTAATAATAGCTCTCATAATATTTTGAATCTTGAAGTTTGTGATTTGTGGCATGGAAGACTTGGACATGTGAATTTAAGAGAAATTAGGAAAATGATGGATTTAGAATTAGTACATAAGTCACCTATCGATGTCAAACACAAATGTGAAATATGTGTCCAAGCAAAATAGCCTAAGAAACATTATAAATCTGTAGAAAGAAATTCACAACTCCTAGACCTTATATAGAGTGATGTTTGTGATTCTAATAGATTGCCAACTAGAGCATGAAATAAGTATTTTCTAACCTTTATAGATGATTGTTCTAGACTCTGTTACTTGTATTTAATTAAAACCAAAGACGAAGTGTTTCGTAAATTTAAAATGTATAAAGCTGAAGTTGAAAATCAATTAGAAAGGAAACTTAGATCTGATGGAGGAGGCAAATATCATATAGGTACTCTTAGTAATTTTTGTGTAGAACATGGAATTATTCATGAGATAAACCCCACCTTATTCTCCCCAATCTAATGGAATAGCTGAAAGAAAAAACCAAACTCTAATGGATATCATAAATGCAATGCTTATTAGTTCTGGTTTACTGGAGAGCCTGTGGAGGAGGAGGGGGGGAGCGATACTCACTACTTGTGTTATATTAAATAGAGTAATTGTGAATGATAATGATAAAACACCTTATGAAAAAAAAAAAGAAAAAGTACCTAATCTTAAAATGTTAAAATTGTAGGGGTGTTTAGCCAAAGTAACAATTCCATAACCTAAACGTAAGAAAATAGGACCCAAAACTGTTGATACCGTTTTCTTATGATATGCTCAAAATAGTAGTGCTAATAGATTTCTAGTAATAAATTCTGAAATTAGTAAAATTACTAACAATACAATAATTGAATCTTGTGAAGTTACATTTTTTAAAGATATTTTCCCATATAAAACTAGGATCTCAAATCAGGTTGTAAATAGAACTTCTAATACTAGTGCGAGTGTTATTTCTTTAAGACATGATTCTGAACATCTAGACTTAGAACTTAGAAGGAGTAAGAGAACTATAATAGAGAAAACTTTGGAGATGATTTTATACATTTTTAACTAAAGGAGAACTAAATACTTTTATAGAAGCTATATCATCCTTAGATGCACCATTTTGGAAGGAAGCTATCAATAGTGAGATTAAATCAATACTTCAAAATAATACTTGAGAGTTGACTAATCTACCTCCTGGGAGTAAAGCTATCGATTGCAAATGTGTATTTAAAAAGAAATTAAAACCTAATGGAAGTATAGATAAATATAAGGCAAGATTAGTAGCCAAGGGATTTACACAAAAGAAAGGAATAGATTATCTCGACACTTATTCACCTTTTTCTAGGATTACAACCATTAGAATCTTGATTACCCTAGCATCTATTTATAATTTAGAAATTCACCAAATGGACGTTAAAATTGCTTTTTTGAATAGAGATTTAGATGAGAAAATTTATATGGAGCAACCTGAAGGTTTTGTGATTAAAGGACAAGAACATAGAGTTTGCAAGTTAGTTAAATTTTTGTATAGACTTAAGTAAGCTCCTAAACAATGTCATGAAAAATTAACAAGGTAATTCTAGAATTTGATTTACGATCAATGAACATGATAGATGTGTATACTTTAAAGAAGAAAATGGATAATGCATTATTTTATGTTTATATATTGATGACATCTTATTATTCGGAACAAATTTAGAGAAAATTAAAAATGTGAAATCTTATGTCTTCGAAATTTGATATGAAAGATTTACGAGAAGCTTATATAATTTTGGGTATGAATTAGAGAAAACAACCAAAGGTATTACATTAAATCAATCTGGAATCCTATAGAAGATGTTAAAAAAGTTTGATTATTATAATCTCAAACCTATTTCAATTCCTTTTGATCTTAGCATGAATTTAAAGAAAAATAATGGTACACCTGTATCTCAACTTAGGTATTCTCAAATTATTGGATCACCTCTCTATATTGCTAATAAGACTAGACTGGATATTGCCTATGATGCTAGGAGATTAAGTAGACACTTTCATAATCCTAGTAAAGATCATTGGATTGTTGTGGAAAGAGTTTTTAAATACCTAAGAGGAACTCTAGATTATTCACTTTGCTTTAGTGGTTTTCCTAACATTGTAGAAAGTTATAGCGATGCTAATTGGATAACAGATAGCTTAGATGTTAAGTCTATTATTGGGTATATATTTATGTTAGGCGAAGCAATAATATCTTGGGGTTCTAAGAAACAAGCTGTTATCTCTAAAAATACAACATAATCAAACCTTATAGCCTTAAATACTACATGTACTGAAGCTAAGTGGATTAAAAATTTACTCTTTGATATTCCACTTGTGAAAAATCCTATACCTGTTATTTCCATACATTGTAAGAATAGAGCTGTAATAGAACTTGTGAGACAAGCACATACTAATAAAAAGATGAAGAGACATATGCAAGTGAGGTATAAATCAATATGAAGTTTGGTGAATAAAAATGTTATATCTTTGAATTTTGTGAAATCTGAAAAGAATATCACCGATCAGTTAATAGAAGGTTTATCTAAGAGTATAGACTTAGATTTATCGAGGAGGATGGGTCTAAGCCCACTGTGAGTCAACGATGAAGGTAACCCGACTTTTGTGATTGGAGATCCCATGAAGAAAGTTCAACTGGTAGGAACAACTCTTATAGCTTGACTCGTATTCCAACACTTTACATAAGGAGACTTTTATTAAATTTATTATTTGTATTCTCCTGCTTATCCCTAAGATATAAATGTTGATGTAAATGCAATGATTAAAGAAGAGTACTTACTCTAAATGAATCCAAGGCGGGCATGCACTTGCAAGGTAGACATTTGTCACTTCTATCTTTGGAGGATTCACTTAAATTAGAGCGTTGTGAAGCCACGACAGTAGGAATAGGGTCGTTCCCTAAAACTCTTATAAGAATCAAGATTGAGCACATGGTTGCTAATAGTGATAACCAACGCCATAATTATGTATCATACCATATGTGTGACACGTTGAATTTTGGTAAAAGGGATTTAGTTCAAGACCTGATTCGCTGATATTCCTTCAGAATGAAACTGTCAACACTAAGTGAGGTTAAAGTTTGAAAAACATCTACACCCATTATATGGTTTTAGAGTTGCTCATATTATTATCGTTATTATTTTTGTATTTATTTGATGGTTTTGCAAAGTTTTGAATCTTGTAGGGGATTGTTGGAGATTTCTTAAATGTTTCAAAACTTTATTTGTGTTTATTTATTTATTTTATTATTTGCATTTATTTATTTATTTCTTTTTCCAACAGTCATGTTTATTTATAATTCAAATAGTGTTTGAATTCAAAAAGCAAAGGGTGTGTCTATTCCCAACAGACATTAGAGAGTCTTTATATATAGGACTCTAACTTAGGCAGAAGAAAAAAAATAAAACAACGTATTCTGTTTTGCTCTCTCTCTCTCTCTCTCTCTCTCTCTCTCTCTATCTTTTTATTGTATTCTCTATGTTCTATGTTTCTAGGCAACTGATACAAACTTAGCAAATCCTTATGCTGCAATTGTGCATTATGTTAGATCCTGTGAGTTTTTTGGGTTGTATCTTGGAGTCCTTTGTGATAGTTAAAACACGCACAGAGAGAGTGCATAATGACTTTAGGACAACGTTTTTGACTTGCCTCTTACAATTACACAAACTTTTTTCTGAATCTTCTTCAAATTCTTATTCTGTTATATATATATATATAAATAATTTTATCAAAATGTATAAAACCTATTTTCAAAATCTATTTTATTTAATATCATTATTCTGCAAAATTGATTTAGAGAAATTATTATTCAATTCTGACAACATTGTCTAGCATGTGACTTGCATTGGTTTCATTCTTTTAAGTTGTATTTAAATTTTGAATTTGAAGAAAAAAAAGAAAATAATAAATAAAATTTATGAATAAGATATAAACTAATTTTTTTAATAAAAAAAATCCTTTATAAATCCCACATTAGTGTATGATTGTGCAATTGCATTTTTGAATGAGGAATCTGAAATTCCATCCAAACAAAATTGTTGCCAAATTTTTTTTTTGTCAATCGATAAGACATTAATTACAAATATATAAAATATTACATCAATTAAACTACTAATCTAACGTGAGTTATTAAATCAACAATCATCAAACCTAACAATCAAGCACCAATTTCGGGCCTACAACCACTAATAGCTACATACAATCTCCATAAATGGAAAAAAAAAAATATCAAACTCCTCTCTTTAGAAGTTAGATCTAAAATACTGAAGCCCCGGTTAAAATGGGTACCTTTCATGTGCCTAAACTTTGATAGACGTTGGTTGATGGGTAGATATGAAAAATAATACATGTAGATGCTCCCTGTACTAGGTAGGATGATGATAAAATTCATATTTCTTTCCTTCTCAAAGTGTCATTTTGGTAAAGTTTTGATATGATTCCAGCAAACAATATCAAAGAGTGATAAGATTTTGTTTAAGTAGGAATTATTTTTAGGGAGTTTTGGTGAAAGCTGGCTCAGTCTTAATTTTTCTTGCAAAAAGGACAAATTAAAAAGTTATCATTCAGTAAGGACAAATATCATAATATAATTAAAATATGACAAAAATATCTCAAGTTTTATTAGTCTTCTTCCTCACCATCTCATACTACCACCACCTTATAATACCAACCACTGGTCATTGACAACCACTACCTCTGGTGGTTGTTAGTAATTTCTAGCAATTGCTTTTCGACTGCTCATTATCGGCAACCATTTTTTTAAACGAACACTTTTCTTAACATGAATCTCCAGCTTTTAACGACAACCACCACTGCCATACGATCACTACTACTCAGGAAAAACAGAAAGATCTATTCAAAATTTACTATTTTATATATAGTAAAATTTGACTTTATGGCTAATAAAATAAAAAAAAAAATTGACTCGATGTATGACAATAAAATTTTACTGTATCAATTTAACATTTAAATAATAAATTTTTGCATCACCACCACCACCACCACCAACTACAATACTTACTATGATTTTTCTATTACTATTAGAAATATTAAACAAAAAATCTATCAAAACATTGAACAAATAATATCATGAGAGTAAAATTTTACCATGTGCTAATAGTAAAATCTTCCTAATCGCTACAGAGCCTAGATGGACAACTCTGATGAGCTTTTTCTAACAGATCTGAGGCCGTTAGTCTTAGATCTGAAGTCATCAATCTCAAATATTAGTTCATGGGCAGCATATCTAAGTTGTTGAAAGTTCATGATGAAAAAGGTTGTCACTGGTTATAGATCTGAGAAAGCGACAAATGGCAGTGATGATAAGTAACACCAACTGATGGTAGAGGTGATGAGAGGTGATCAACGGACTTAAAGATGGTAAATATAGAAGAAAAAAAGTTGTAACAAAAGAGAAAAGAGAGAACATTGTAGAAGAGAGAGAGAGAGAGAGAGAGAGAGAGAGACGCAAAAGATGAATATGATAATGAAATTCATTCTTATAATGAAGGACAAAGTTGTCCATTAATTTAATTTATGATATTTTTTTTCTCTGTAAACCTACGCAAAAATTAAATCAAGAATCGTTCCCATTAAACTTAATTGATATGTCCTTTTTCCCAATACAAATAAGTAATAAGGATATTTTGACCAAAAATATCTTCTTTTTACCTCCCCATCCCCCCTTGTCCAAACCAGGACAAGAAAACTTGAACATTTTAGATTGTTTTATATACAATTAAGTGATCATCTATAAGTAATACCTAGCCCTTGCCATTCTCTCCTTAAATTGATTTTATTTATTTCAAAACACTCGTTAATAGTGTTGGGCTCCATTTAGGCTGTTGATAAGCTATGATGATGGGCACTTTGTCGTTTTCTTAAAAATAGGTTCTTTTAAGGTTGCACGTTGTATGTAGATCATTATTTTGAGTAGAGATTTGGAAAGGAAACAGAAAATTACGAGGACAATATGAATAAAATATAAGTTAAAAGGGAAAGGAGACCCATTTGACTGTAGTAGATAACAATGGGGCATGAGAATTGATGTGTATTTAAATCATAAGAATTAGCAATTGCCCATATAATCATATTGGTGATGTTATCGTTATTATTATTAAAATAAGCAGTACCAAATATGCTCGTAGAAAGATCAGAACTGTAATTGTATGCACCTGTAAAAAGCTCAAACGTGGTAACTATAAGATAACACAATATAATGACAATACTACAATTGTCATTGATCAAGAAGGAAATCCAAAAGGAACTAAACAATGTTGCAGTTGTCCTCACATATTTTTCTTTCTCTTTTAAATATTTATGTAAATTTATGATCTAATATGTTGTTATGCATACCCC
The DNA here is from genome assembly GCA_025200525.1 of Camellia lanceoleosa. Taxonomy (NCBI): domain Eukaryota; kingdom Viridiplantae; phylum Streptophyta; class Magnoliopsida; order Ericales; family Theaceae; genus Camellia; species Camellia lanceoleosa. The sequence continues at coordinate 30,602,173 of CM045766.1, forward strand.
ACAATGGCAAAAGGCAGTCCACTAGTGACCTGCCTAGCAATTTTCTTATCAAGCGACAATTTATGCCTTGTTTGGAATGACTAAAGGATGAGAGTTATAATTCTAATGCAAACACACAGTTCATTGTTGCGTATTTTGTCCATATTCCTTGCTCATATAAGCATTGCCTCCTTTAGCATTACGGGAATAGCTACTCTTCTTGGAAATTTGATACCTTCCAAGGGAGAGAGGACCACAGAGTTCAAACATAATTCTTTTTTCTTTTTCTTTCTTTCTTTTTTATTTATTTATTTTTATTTGAAAGAAAATCAAAGGTCACTATAGAATTGGTTGGCATATTGTTGTCATCACTATAGAATTGGTTGGAATATGGGTGTCACCACTCTTGATAAACTTCTTTGAAACATATGCGTAAAAACCCATTTCCAAAAGAAAAGAAAATGTTAGCCCCTCACCATTTTTGATCATTTTCTGTTGCAGTTTACAAGGACAGTCCATGCCAATTAACATATTATGGTTGCACAAGATGGATCGAGGAATTTTGCAACAATCAAAGATGCTATCCTTGCTGCTCCCAACTATACAATGCATTTGAATGTTTGAAACTAATCTTACATTTTGTTAATGATGGGATGGACAGGAAATGGACAATTATTATATCAGGCAACAAGACCAATGGCCAAGGTTTCCAAATCTTAAATACAGAAAACAACATGTCAATTTTATAATTGATCAATTGAGCTCAATTTGGAAACTTTTGAATTTGGATTTGAGCTATGGATTCTTATAATTTTTTACCTTTCATTCATTAATATTTTGTCGTCTGCTTCAATTCAGAACAAACCTGGACCATACTAGAACCAGTGGTAGCATTAAAAATGAAGCAGAACCATTCAACCTTCTTTAGGTATTGATTAATTTCAAGGGTATCAGGATGCCCACTCCGTACACCAAAACAAGAATTCAATTTTTTAGAGATTGTGACATGTTCGACCTGCTATGTCTGAATCAAAGGTTTTGACACGTATACTATTGCTCTTGTTGCCTGATATACTTGGCTTGTCCATCCCATCTTTGACACGTGTAAGATTTATTTTCTCTTTTCCAAAAAAATATGTTTTCTCTACGCAAACTCTCTCTAATCTTTATGTAGTATGGACATGCACTGTAGTTAACAGCAGCAAGGATAACATCTCTGATTGTTGTGAAATTCCAATACATCTTGTGCAAAGATAATAGATTGATTGGCATGAACTGCCCTTGTAAACTCTACTAGAGAGTATGTAAAGTACACATAAATTATTTACAGAAAAAATGTCATTGAATTATGATCTTTCATTTCAAAACAATGTACTTAATAAGGTAATTTTGTATTAGAATTTTGGTTACATGAAGCAAGAGTTGGAAATAGAGTATGGTTCATTAAATTATAGAGTAGTTACTTATAACTTCTAACACACTAATAAATGCAAATGAGAAAGGAAGTTGCCTCATATTCCAAAAAAATGGTCCCTTTGATTCATGGAAATTTCATTTCATAGAAATAGCTGTAAAAGATGCGCATGAAAAAAATATAATTTAAATTTAGAAAACATTACAAATATATATGTATATCTATTCCAAAGTTTGACCCTTGTAACAAAATAAGAGTTTTTAACAAATCTTTTGAATCATGATTTTTTTTTTTTAATTTAAACCATTTGTCTATTTTCATTAACTAAAATTGACCCCAAAAAAATATTTTAGCATCAAACTCAATGTACATAAAATGCCTAATATCTATGAAGCATAGGTACACTGCTACTGGTACGATACAGATAGGTCATTTTAGTAAAATCTTGAAAAAAAGGGTACATGTATGACTTAGTACGTTTGTAAAAAAATTTTATTTTTAATTTATAGTAATGCAAAAATTGATTAAATGGTTTTATTTGTTAATATCCAAATTACAATTAATATTTAATGCCAAAAGTAATAAACCAAAATTCCATAAATCCAAAATAAAATTTCATTAGCCAAAAGTCCACATTCTAAAACATTTTGTCTATAAGGACATGCATACGTAAAAGGACCAAAAAACCCACCTATACATTTCTAATCAACAATGATAGACCACACAACCCCTCTCTCTCTCCTCTTTGTTTTGCAGCTCTATCACTGCCTTGCCCTTGCCCTTGCCATCTTGCACATCTCTTCTCTCTCAACCAATGAACCACTACCTTGTCTCTGCACCTCTCTACTCGCACATGTACCTCTCCCTTGACCAACAAACCACCACCAAAGACGATCCACTCTCTCTCTCTCTCTCTAATCTCTTTGAAAAATCTATAATCCCCAAGATATTGATTTGTGACTATGTTTCAATTTTAAACAATGAATAACAATCTCAATCAAATAGTTAAGACAAATTGACACAACGATTTAACATAGAAAAACCACAATTTGAGTGCCTTCAATTGTGATAAAAAAAAAAATCACAGGCTAAAGTCACAAAACAATCCACTAAGAAAACAAAAGGAAATTACGCAAAAATATTTGAAATTACCTAGCGAATCCATGCCAAATTAAACCAAACCCGTTCTACCACTATCTTCACCTTGGAAGTGTCTTGCCTAATGTTGAATCCATGGCGATGAGCCACTCCGGAATCCACTAAAGCTTCATGCCCAAATTCCCCGATATCCACCAAAGAACAACTCTCTCTCTTTTGTGAACAGAATAATAAGAATAACCCTTGATGTTTGACAATCTGTAGATCGTTGATCAATCGATTGCCTTCTATGCACCAAGGAAACTCATATAAAACAGCCTTCAATAGAAAACATTTTGTCTTTCCTTATTCTCTCAAATTTTAGATGGCTTAAACCGTAAAATGAGCAAATAGCACAGTTTATAGTAAACTGAATCGCGAAGACCGCTCGAGTTGTGTAAGTAGGCGGTACAAAACATATAGGTTGACTGTTTGAGCAGTAAAATTTTGTTCCTAGAAGTTTAGAGCCATTTCCCGCTCAAGCAGACAAATGGCCGCTTAAGCGATCAAGCCATTTTGGCTTCAAGGACGTTGCCCCTCGACCTCGCCTGGACCGTACTGTAGTTAGACTTTTTTCGTGCCCTCCTTTCGGAGAGCTCAAAATTGGGTCCTACAGTTTGGATTCCTGTCACGGTTCTGAATCTAATCTCACAAAGTGCAATGTGAAACTGATAAACACCAAAGAGTCCAATCCAACAAATCATTTTGGAAAATCAATTTTCAATCAAATAATGCCGAAATTGGACTGCTTTGCCAAATTACAGAGTCGCCACCTAAATATTTTATTTTGGAAAATTTAGGAAACCCTGACTTGTGCCAAAGGCCACGTGTCCGTCATCACTAAATTTACCTCGACTTGGGAACTTGGGTACGAGAGGGAAAGGTCATGAAATGAGCACCACCACTCGCCCGATCAAAGGATCAGCCCTACTAACCATGATATGTTTTTTTATAAACCTCATGTATTCTTATTCCGATTATTAGCTAACTTTACTATGTGACGCACACACAAGCAAGTATAGACTAAAATCGCAAGAATTAGAACGAATTCAACTCATGTTTGTTCTTGAAAATGGTTTGAATTTGCCACTCTCAAGTGGGCTTAGAAATGCGGATTTGCCACCTTAAGTGGGCTTAAAACATGATTTCGCCACTTCGCAAAGTGGGCTTAAAACATACATTCATTGAATTGTTCAAATTCAAACAATCAAGCCTTCAACTTGGTATCAGAGCGTACCGGGTTTGAATACTTTGGGTACGTGGGAAGTGGTTAGTACCACAATGGGTTTGTCTTGCTTGCTAGAGACTTATGTGTGATATTACGTGTTTATCTGATAACATGCTTATGTGACTACTTGGGTATAGGATTTAATTTCTAGGATATTGATTGGATCCTTGGGTTTCTGGGAGTCCTATTGGAAAAGCACTTGATCAATGCTGTTTCTAACTGGAACTCTAGCAACGCCTCGGGACTGTCATTATCTGGAAATGAAATTCGTAAGTGCTTATGTGATTATGTGCTTACGTGGAGTGAATTACTGTTGTCCAATGCTTTAGGGCGCGAGTGAGTTAGCTTCGGCACATTTGTGAATGTGCTAATGTTCTTGTTACCTTTATTAGGATGTCAGGACGAGGACGTGGTGGTAGGCGTGGTAGGCAGGAGATGCCTATACCGGATGAGATTCCGGTGTAGCAGGAGGGTGTTGGTCAGGCCAATGTGGCCGAGCCAGTAGGTCGGCAGGTCATGGGCGCCTTAGCCAGCGAGATGGCAGGAGCTTTGAGGGAATCCATGGGCATTCTCAGAGCTGAGAATCAGGTCCAGGCCCATGTTGCTGAGGCAGGGCCTTCTTTTCTGAAGAGGGAGTTTTTCCGGTCTAATTTCTGGGGGATCCTAAGGAACCACTTAAGGCTGATGAGTGGCTTGAGTAGATGACGAAGATGTTTGAGATGCTTGGCATCGAAGACGGGGCTTTGAAGGTGACCTTGGCGTCTTTCCAGCTGAAGGAAGACGTGGGTCAATGGTGGAAGTTCGTTCGGGGACGTGTTGATGGGACTTGGGAGGCTTTCGTTGGTGCCTTCCAGGAGAAGTTCTTGTCTCCCGCTGTCAGGGAGAACTTGAGGGATTAGTCTTGTCAGCTCAAGCAGCTGAGTTCTTCAGTGGCTGAGTTTGAGGCCGCATTTACCAGTTTATCTAGGTTTGCAGCTGAGCTAGTGGCGTCTGAGGAACGCCGTTGCCTTGAGTTCGAAAACAAGTTGAGACACGGACTCAAGACTAGGGTTGTTGGGTCCATGACTCGGGAGTATGGACGCCTTGTGGATGCTGCAGCCCATATGGAGATTATTATGCATGAGGAGGACGAGAGGATGAGGGGCTCCAAGAGGAGTCAGGATGGCCAGGGGGACGGTAGGAGGCAGAGGGGTTCTAACCCTCAGCAGTCCTAGGGTGCTTTTGCGAGATCTACCTTTCCAGTGCCGAGTTCAGGCTCTAGGAGAGGCAGTCTGGGAGACGTTACTTGTCACAAATGTGGTCAGTTGGGCCACAAGTCTCCAGCGTGCCCGCAGAAGGGAGGAGGGCAAAGAGCAGTTTCATCTTTGGCTCGACCTCAGAGCCAGAGTCAAGGGAGAGGCCAGCTGCTCTCTTGTTACTAGTGTGGTCAAGCGGGGCACCTGAAAAGGTATTGCCCGCAGTTGAGTGGCACATCTGGGGATCCGGTGTGAGACAGATGCAGAGTTTTTAGCCCTGTAGACGCGCCCGAACGTCCCAAGCTTCGTGCGCGAAGGCGCGAAATCCATTTTGTTCATTGGACTACTACAGTTCGGACTCAATGTCACAATTCTGAATCTAATCACACAAAGTGCAATGCAAGACCGATAAATCACCAAAGAGTCCAAATCCGGCAAATCGTTTTGGAAAACTAATTTTATAAAGAAGTGCCAAACATGGACTGCTTTGCCAGATACAGAGTCACCACCTAAATGTTTTTTTTTTGGGAAATTTAGGAAACCTTGACTTGTGCCTAAGGCCACGTGTCCGTCATGACCAAAGTTGCCTCGGCTCGGGAACTTGGGTACAAGAGGGGAAGGTCATGCAATGAGCACCCCCGCTCGCTCGATCAAAGATTGGCCTTTACTAACATGATATTTTGTTTTGGAAAACACATGCGTTCTTATTCTGGTTTATTAGCTAGCTTACCACGCGATGTGCACAACATACAAGTATAGACTAGATCGCCTAAGTTGGAACAAAACATCTCATGTTTGTTTGTTTGAAAATGGTTTGAAGGTGCTACTCGCAAGTAGGCTAAGACGTGGATTTGCCACCCTCAAGTGGGCTTAAAAAAAACATGATTTTGCCACTGTCAAGTGGGCTTAAAACTTGCATTTCGATGAATTGTTCCAATTCAAGTAATCCAACCTTCACCCACAAGCATTCAGACAGTTATAGCAAATAAGCAATTAGCCTCATGGCAAGCATGCTAACATGGCAACATACACACACATGCACGATGCTAAAATATAAAAGCTTACCTAATACTCCGAGCTAAAACAATAGCTAGTTAGCAATCAATGCATGATCCTAGCTATGTTAAGATGCCTAATGCAACACATGCAGAAATGCAACTAAAATAGGCTCGGCTATTCTAAGATGGCATATGAAATGCAACTTGATAACATGCGGTTGAACACGTATTCTAGTAAATGTATTGAAATACAATACAGTTTGTATGATGCGTCGAGCCTGGTGTGTGCAAGACGGATGAATGAATGCAAACATGCAAGCATAAGGATGCTAATTGAAACATGACCTAGACCTAACCATCGTACGCGGTTAAATAAAAGGGAGAAAGACATGGGGTTGGAAGAAATTCACACACTCACGCACACTTATTACAAAATTCGCCCTCTCGACGGAGGGTCCGAATAAATAATATAAGCCGACTAGTTAACTAACTAACAAGCTAATCAATTATTACATAACCAAATTAAAGCAAATAACTATTCTAAGTTATTCAAACACTGAAATGGCCTCGTGATGAGGGATGCATGCGCACTCAGTCGGCTTCTCTCAGAAATCCGTTGCCATGCCCCATGTTGCCTCTATTTAAACTGCTCTGTATCTCTGAAAATTATGCCAACTTCTGTGACATTTCTGAACCACCTAATGGACACTCTGAGAGGTCATCGGCGAAGAGGGGTGGCCATCGGCCAGTGGATGAGGGTCAACGACCACATATGAGGCTATCGGCCAACAATACTTAGCCAATCGGCACTCTGGATAGCCGATCGGCCATATCTTCCTGTAAAACTGCTTCTGTTGCTACAACAGAGGACAAACATGGGTATGGCAATACATTTGCAAGAAAATGTTTGCAACTACACCCCTTATCATATTTAAGACTCAAAGGAGTATAGCGCTCGACCCTCGGGCCATCAATCACGCATTCCAATGCATGATAGCCAAAGGAGTCAAGTGTGCAAATTAATATAGAATGAATGCACAAAAACATATGAATGCTTTACACTCTATCATGTTGGATCAAGAGTGTCGGCGACCGAGGATTGAGGTACATTTCGTCACTTCGAGTACGAAACGTCCCTCGTTCCTCGTGTTTAGTTTGACACGCCAAACCAAACACAATGCAATACATGTATGCCAAGTACAATGCAACATGGAAATGCAATGTTATGCAACCTAAGCATGCGAAATGCAATAGGACTCAAGTATGCACACAAGGTTAAGGTAACAAGCATGCCAAATGCAATGCGACCTAAACAAGCATGTGACAAAATGCAAACTAGCAAGCATGCAAAATGTAACCTACACATACAAACATGCATGGCACGCAAAGATAGACAAGCATGCAACATTGAACAATCATGGTAAGTGGACTTAAACTAAAGATGGACAGACCTCAGCCCGACCCAAAATCAGTGGCCAAACATGCTGAAATGGAGACTCCAAGGACTAGCCAGGCATGCATACATGTTAATGCAAGATTAACGCACAAGACACAACTCTCCAAAGGCAATGAAAGGATGAAACATGGAGTAAAATGGCATATGTTCCAGCACTAAAATGTCATGCTAAATGACTTAAAATCATGCAAACAACTCATGTGATGCATGTTGCAAGGCTTAGGCATCAAAGCTAGTGAAGTGTATTACACAAGAGGCATGCAAGACAATGCTCAAATGGCCAAACCAGCCCCAAACAGACCTTATTTAGGCCAAAACAATGGCTAAAATGGACTGAAATGATATCATGCTAAGCAAGAAAAAGCATGCTCAAATGATGGCTCGCAAGCAAGGCATAAAGCTCAACTCTCAAACACAATAAAAGAGTGATAAACATGAGAGTATGGAAAAGATATAAGCTCTGAAATTCCATGCCAAATGATGCCAAGACATGCAAATATCACAAATATAGCATGCTAGTGGTCTCAAAACTCAAGACTAGTGTAGCCATTTGCACTATAGCTATGCAATGCATGAAGCATATGGCCAACACAACCCAAAAAATTCCTAGAGCATGCCAAAACAATGACAAAACATGCATGGAGCAAAGCCAAAACAAGTTAGCATGAAGGGTCAAAACGTGGAGTATGTAAGGCCAATAAGGAGGTTTACACTACACCTACCAAGCCAAGCATGTGATGACTTAACCAACAAAAATCAAAGTTATGACATGTCAAACAAACACCAAAAATGGGCTAATACCAAGTCAACACATGCTAGAATAACAAGCTCACTCATTAGGCATGCAAGACTAGTAAAGAGGACTTACACTACAAGTGTAAGAAGCAAATGAGGGATGCCCTAACCAACCAAAAACAGAGTTATATCATGACAAAATAAGACCCAAAACACACTGAAATGGTGGTCCAAAAGCCTAGGCAAGATGGCATACACATGGGCTCTTTTTTAAGACATAAAGCATGAACCCTTCAAAGCATTGAAGGAGTGAAACATGTGAGTGCATGGAAATGAAACATGCTCTGAAATATCATTCCAAATGATTCTAAATCATGCAAATAGCCCAAGCAATGCATGCTAGTGGCTTGGAAACTCAAGGCTAGTGAGCTAAAATGCACTATGGCTATACAAAGCATGGCAAGCATGACCAAAACAACATAAATCCGACCTTAAGAATGCTAAAACATGGCCAAAAGCTTATCGGAGTTAAGCCAAAATTACAATAGAATGATGGTCTAAAGCATGATGCATGTTGGGCTAGTGTGCAAGTGTACACTACAAGTGTATAAAGCATGCAAGAGGTGACCAAACCAACCTAAAACAGATTTATGAAAGGTCCCAAAAGTCACAAAAATGAGCCCAAACAAATCCAAAAAGAAGTAAAAACACATGCTCATTTGGTTGGCCATCAACACTAGCAAGCAAGACAAGAGGAGAGGGGACCACCCTCTCCTATTTGGGCCATCAAAATAGGGTTTTTACCACTGAAAATCCTCTGGATTTCAGTGGTTCTAAGGCCAAAAAGAAGTTGTTTGAAAAGTTTGAAAGTTAGCTCACAAGGCCTTACAAGCCAAGGAGCAAAAGGGAGGACAACCCCCTAGCCAACCAAGGCACAAACCAAGACTTTTAGGACTGAAAAAACAGAGAAAAAAAAAGTGGTTTTTGTAGTTCAAAACCACCCCCAAAGTAGTGTGAAAACATGGCCAAGCAAATGTGTAAAACAAGCTTAAAGGGAGAAAGATGTCACCCTTGATGCACAGCTGCAAAACCAGCCCAAATCTGAGCCAAAACACCTTTTGGAGCTCTAACAAAGTCCCAAGTAAGCTTCAAACAACCTCCTTCCAAAGATGGACCACTTTCACGAAGGATGTCTAGGCAAAAGAGAGGTATTTCTCTACTTGCACGCACAAAAGGCAAGAGGGAGAGGCTTTAGAGAGAGAGAGGCAGAGATCAAACTCTGAAAATTGTAGAGAGAGAGGGAATTTTAGTGAGAGGAGCTCTCAAAACTTGCTCAAGAAGTTCTTCCCTTTGAAAATTAGAGATATAGCCTCATATATAGCAAAAATGAGCTCAAGGTCGAAAATATCTGATTATAGGACAGCTAGAGCATGCTGGAAACAGCTGGAGAAGAAATATCTGCAAAAAATCTGAGTTTTGGACATTTTTGGCCGATTGGCTAACATTTATGGCCAATAAGGGTCACTTTTAGCGAACCTATGGCCGATGAGGTCCAATTGTGGCCGATGCACTTCCATAGAGGCCGATGGAAAAAATCAATCCTGGTCCCTGACTTGAAGCAAGGCTAATTCCTTCATCTGGACTCCTTTTTAGGTCATTCTTGAGCCTAAACTGTAGCCCCAGAAGTCTTCTTTACAAATTTAGAAGACGTACCTCAAAATTCCAAGTGTGCTAAGAGATATCCATCTTTTAGTGAAGGCTGCTCAGTTTCAGTCCAACCAGAATGATGCCCAACTTCAACCAATCATATCTCCCCCATCCGGACTCGGCTTTAGGAGATTCGTGAGTGTAAAATAAAGCCCCAGAAGTCTTCTTTCCAATGGTGATGGCCTCATATCTCAAATCCAAGTGTATAGACAGATAGGCCTGATTTAGCGAGGGCCACTCGACTCTCTTTTAGCGATTCATGCCCATATTCTTCCTCAATTGGGTTTCTTCTCTCCAATCCTCTTTTCTTCAACTCCAAACCCCCGAACAAGGTGTTTTGAAAGATTTTCCAAAGATTTCATCTCTCTTTTATTTATTTCCACTTTGTCCTCGCTCGGTTTACCGAAAAGCACAACATTTAACAAAATGTGAGCCTTGGAACATCGTAGGAACCTATTTTCAAAAATGTTTTGAAAGAGATGGTTTTAAGGTCTAAAAACTATTCAAAATAGCTTTGGTTCAAAATGGGGTGTGAGGTTAGGATTTGACTCTCCTTTTGCCGAAGAAATCGAACCTTTGCCCTGCACATCTTTCATCATCAAGTAAACCATCAGTAGCGCCCAAGTCTTAAGGGCAGTAAAAAATGGGGTGTTTACAGTTGCCCCTCTTTGACAGAACTTGAAAGTCAAGAAGTGACGGGAGTGAATGTCAAAGCCTAGAGACGACTCATTTTTGACAAGGCCGAAGACTTAGACAAACAAGCAAGATAATAAAGGGATGCGCCCGCAGGCAGGGGCAAGATGCAAATGACATGCACAATGCCGAACATAACTTATGATCATGCAAAGAGAGCTATGATGAAGCAATTATGCAAAATAAATGCAACATTTTAAGCGAATGCTACAGCAAACTCGTACACAAGCAAGTAAACACGATCCAAACTACATCTCATGCAGAAAGGTCGTAAGAAAATCATGCAAGCTTAGCGAACATGTGCGATAGATATACAAAGCGAACGTGTGATAGATACACGAAGCAAACGTGTGATAGATACACAAAGTGAGGATGTGTGATAGATACACAAAGTGAAGCAAAGTGTGATAGATACACAAAACGTGAACGAAGTGTGATAGATACACTAAGTGTCATGACCCGAACCCGCCCCCGTGAGTTAAGGACATAACCGGCCAGTAATCATGGGATTACCTACGGCCTCAAACCAAACCAAACGTGTTTTAACAGAGTTAAAGGGGGCCAAACGAAAGCAATTTAAAAACTTTGTCCTTAGAACTGTGCTTACATGGCACATTAAAACAAACCATACACATATACATTAATAACTCACAATAGATACACAGTACCATAAAGTTTTGTACAGACAGGATCATCCAAAACTAAGTCAACCCATGAAACTATGCACAGACATATTCAAATACTTCGCCAACATAACAACTTAGAACAAAATGAGAAAAGGCGAAGGCGAGTCTCATGCGTGAGACACATAGGCTAACTTTCCAAAACTCGGTTGTTCCATACAGACTTCACTGTCGCTGGGTCTGGACCTCTCTTGGCTCACCTACAAACACATGAATGAGCGTGAGTGAAAGCCCAGTGAATAATATCAAATAAAGAAAATACATTGGAACATTATACATCAGACGGCCTTGCGCCCAATTCATTCATGTCAAACTGGTCGTTGCCCTTTTCGAACGTTCATATCAGACTGGCCTTTTGGCCTTATCAAACTTTTCATATCAAACCGGCATTTAAGCCTTTCAAACTTGTCATATCAAACTGGCATTTAAGCCTTTCAGACTTTCATTTCAAACTGGCATTTAAGCCTTTCAAACTTGTCATATTAAACTGGCATTTAAGCCTTTCAGACTTTAATTTCAAATTGGCATTTAAGCCTTTCAGACTTTCATTTCAAACTGGCATTTAACCCTTTCAAACTTGTCATGTCAAACTTTGTCCACCATTCAAAATTAATGAACTTTACAAAACTTACATAGAAATAAGCAATTGGACAATAACATATTTCAGATATTATTCACAGTGATCAGCTTGTGGATTTGCCCTGGAGCTTGACCCTACACATCACATAACACATATGGGTCACAATTAATTTAATCCGTTCTTTAATTCACATTTTCCTCTTTAGGCTTCATTCTTATCTCTTTAATTCAAGGGTTGTTTGGGGTGTCCTAAATAAGTGTACTTTTTGTCTTTTTGGACTAAAAAATTGAGGAAGAAAATATAGATGTTTGGGTTAACGTTTTGACTTTTTATGGAAAAATGTGTAATAAAAAATTGTAAAAATTGGTTTGTAGGAGCAAATTAGGATTGGGAGTTGTACAACCATAATTGTTGACTTTTGGTGAATAGTGTTAACTTTTTAACTTTTTGAGTAACTTTTTGGCTTTTTGGCTTTTCTGGACATGCCAAACTTGGCCTCAATTACAATGCTCAAAGTATGCCTAAGAGTGATTAGAAGTAAAAGAGGACGGAAAACGAAACACAGAGCGCGTAAACAAAATTTCAGAAAACAGGGTCCCCATTTGAGCATGGACTTCCCTGCTCGAGCGGACCCTTAAGGCCTGCAAAAGTACTGGTTGCATCAAAAATACGCTCGAGCGTGAATTACGGCGCTCGAGCGGAAGGCCTGTCTACAAAAGCTCCCCGCTCGAGCGTGAAATCTCCCGCTCGAGCAGACACCAAGTCTGCAAAAAGTACTAGGAGCACGTATTCCCCGCTCGAGCGGCAGTTCGCCCACTCGAACGGACATCAAAATTCTGGAAATCCCAGATTGTGTTCTTGAGCTTCATTTCGACTTTCAAGCCAACATTTCTTGCATTCAATGGCTCAAATCTCAAATATAATTATACTAACATGGTATAAACCCCAAATTACGACCCAATGATGGTCAATTTCTCAAATAAATCACATGCAAGTCCCGATCTCCCATCAAACTCACTCTAACATAACAAATTCATGCATTCAAGCTCATATTCTCATGAATTGTACATGCATGTGCTATATAACCCTTACTCTCAACTTTGGTGATGGAAAGGTAATCAAAACATGAGCTTCAGCTACAAATTTACATGGATCATACCCTTTGAGCTCAAACATGCAATATTCAAAGCAATTACACACATGCATGCACATATGGGTCTTCATTACAACAAATTCAACTCAATTTCCTCATAATCAAACTAATTCATGTTCTTGACCCTCATTCAAACTTGAATTCACAAGATGGTAACTAAAATACATGAATTACTCACCAAGGAGCTTTAATCTTCACAATCTATGGCAAATCCTTGTGTTATCTTCAAGACTTTCAAAGTTCAAGAGCAAAACTTGCACAATTGTTCTCTCTCTCTCTCTCTCTCTCTCTCTCTCTTGTCGGCCCTCACACTCTCTCATTGCCTATCACAGATTTTTGACTTCAAAAAGGAGCAAAGAGAGTGTATATGGCCATATGTAAAAAGTCCCACTAATGTTTGTTTAATAATATTAAATAGTTGGGCACTAATTCACCAATTTAATCAACTTAATTTGATCCAAATCAATTTTCAATTAAATTTCACCTTAGGCTCTAAAATTTATGCCAATCACAATGGCACGTCCAATTTCAGGTTCTGTGGCCGATAAGGCCCTCAACTTAATTTCCAAAGCAGATAATCAAACAGATATTCCTACGATGAACAGATAGAAATTCAAAACCACATATTTCCACACAAGGGCACATGAAATCATATTAAACACATAATCATACTCAAATTAAGGACCAATTAGCATAATACGAAACAGGGGTATCACAGTCTTCCCCCCTTTAGGAAGCTTGGTCCTCCAAACTTAATTTACCTTTGTCGGGAAACAAATGTGGATAGCGTAGTCGCATTTCCTCCTCTTTTTCCCATGTAGCATCCGTCCCATAGTGTTCTTTCCATTAAACTTTCACCATCGGGATGGTCTTGTTTCTCAACTGTTTCACTTGCCGATCAACAATTCGTTCCGGCCATTCGGCGTATTCCATATTTTTATCAATAGCTACCCAGTGATAATCAATCACATGAAACGAGTCTCGGAGGTAACCCCTCAACATCGACACATGAAACACGTTATGGATTTGTTCGAATCCCGGTGGCAAAGCAACTCTATAAGCAATAGGACCAAGCCTTTCCAAAATCTGTAATGGCCTAATGTAACAGGGCGACAACTTGCCCTTCTTTCCAAACCTGACTTGGCCTTTCATCGGAGAAACACGAATAAACACATGGTCACCGACCTCATACTCAAGAGGTCTTCTTCGAACATCTGCATAGTTCTGTCGGTCCTGAGCTGTTTTGAGCCTTTGCCGGATAATCTTGATTTTCTCATAAGTGTCTTGCACAATTTCAGGCCCAAGCAAAGCTCTATCCCCGACTTCTATCCAACAAAGATGATCTACACCTTTTAGCATACAAAGCCTCGTATGGTGCCATACCGATGCTGGAGTGGAAGCTTTTATTATAAGCGAACTCTGCAAGTGGCAAATGGTCTTCCCAACTCCCTTGAAAATCCAAAGCACACATTCGAAGCATATCCTCCAAAGTCTCAGATTGTTAGATCGATTGCCCATACATGCATGGGTGGAATGCAGTACTAAATCTTAGTTCTGTCCCCATAGCTTCCTGCAAACTCTTCCATAATCTAGATACAAATTTCGGATCTCTATCCGATACAATAGATACCGAAACTCCGTGTAAACGGACAGTCTCATCAACATAAATTGTAGCCAATCTATAAGCATTAAATGTAGTCTTGACAGGCAGAAAATGTGCAGATTTAGTCAGTCTATCTACTACAACCCAAATAGAATCCATACCTCGAGAAGTCCGAGGTAGGCCAACAACGAAATCCATAGTCACATGTTCCCACTTCCATTCAGGAATAGGGAGAGGTTGAAGTAAACCGCCTGGTTTCTGATGTTCAGGCTTGACTTGCTGACACTGAAGACATTTGGACACATATTCTGCAATCTCTTTCTTCATTTTAGGCCACGAATAGGTTTGTTTCAAATCCTGATACATTTTATTGTTACTCGGATGCATAGCAAATACGGATCTGTGGGCTTCATCTAAAACCCTCTTCTTTAGTTCCGGAATATCTGGGACACATATTCTGTTCTGAAATCTTAACACTTCGTTCTCAATGCTGAACTCTGCTTTCGGACTTGTCTCAAATTCATCAATCACTCTCTTGAGGAATTCATCCTCGTTCTGTTTCTGTTTAATTTCTTCAATGATTGTTGGTTCAGCTGAGATAGCGGCTATCAATCTGCCCTGTTCACATATCACTACTTCAATTCCAGATTTCTCAAAATCTTGCAGAATCTTCTTCTGTTCAGTAAGCAAACAAGCCACACTTCCCGTTGATTTTCTGCTCAAGGCATCAACAACTGTATTGGCTTTCCCGGGGTGGTACTGAGTCTCAAGATCATAGTCTTTTATCAGCTTAAGCCATCTCCTCTGTCACATATTCAGCTCTTTTTGTGTAAAGAAGTATTTCAGGCTCTTGTAATCTGTGTAGACTTCACAGTTTTCCCCATACAAATAATGCTGCCAGATTTTCAAAGCAAAAACAACTACGGTCAATTCTAGGTCATGCGTTGGATAGTTCTTCTCGTGTGGCCTCAACTGTCGAGAGGCGTAAGCAATAACCTTTCCATTCTGCATTAACACACAACCCAAACCTTTATAAGATGCATCATTGAAAATCACAAAATTCTCCATACCTGATGGAAGTGTCAACATTGGTGCAGTGGTCAGCCTTGTCTTCAATTCATGAAAGGCTGATTCTCTTTCATCGTTCCACTCAAATGGTTGCCCCTTGCGGGTTAGTTGGGTAAGTGGTACTGCTATCTTTGAAAAGTCTTTCACAAACCTCCTGTAATACCCGGCTAAGACGATGAAACTAAGGACTTCTGTCACATTAGTCGGTGTAGGCCAATTTACAATCGCCTCTATTTTCTGCGGGTCTACTGAAATTCCTTCCTTGTTGATCACATGCCTAAGAAAACAACTTCATCCAACCAAAACTCACATTTCTTTAGTTTAGCAAACAATTTCCTCTCCCTGAGTATTTGCAGGATAGTTCTCAAATGACGTTCATGTTCCAGTCTATCTTTAGAATATATCAAGATGTCATCAATAAAGACCATAACAAATTCGTCAAGGTAGGTTTTAAAAATTCTATTCATTAAGTCCATAAATGCCGCTGGGGCATTAGTTACTCCAAATGGCAAAACTAGAAATTCGAAATGACCATACCTCGTTTTGAAAGCGGTTTTCTCAACATCCTCTGCCTTTACTTTCAACTGATGATACCCAGATCTCAAATCAATTTTGGAGAACACTTGTGATCCCTGCAACTGATCAAATAAGTCATCAATATGGGGTAGGGGATATTTGTTCTTTATTGTTACCTTGTTCAATTCCCGGTAATCGATACACAGACGCAAAGTCCCATTCTTCTTTTTCACGAATAACACTGGGGCACGCCAAGGTGAAGTGCTAGGTCGGATAAACCCTTTATCTAGCAGGTCTTGCAACTATTCTTTCAATTCTTTAATTTCGGCGGTAGCCATTCTGTAGGGAGTTTTAGAAATGGGTTGGTGCCTGGCACAGTTTCAATAGTAAACTCTATCTCCCTTTCTACCAATTCCCCTGGTAATTCATTTGGAAACACATCCGGAAATTCTCCAACAATAGGAATATCATTCAATTCAACATTCACAGATTGTTCAGACAACACATAGCACAAATAACCCTGGCACCTTTTCCTGATCAGTTTACATGCTTTCATTGTAGATATCATATAAGGTGGAGGCACTACCCCATTTCCCACAAACACAATTTCTTTCTGTTCTGGTGGTTTAAACACAACCCGTTTTGTCACACAATCAATGGTGGCACAATACTTAGTCAACCAATCCATGCCCAAAATTACATCAAAATGCTTAAAATTCAAGGGCAGCAAATGTATATATAGGATAGCATCCTCGACACGCATTTCACAAAATCGGTATATAGATTCACACAATACAGATTCCCCAGATGGAGCAGGCACACATAGCAAATATGGCAATGGTTCTAAGGGTCTATTCAGTCTAGATGCAAATGCATATGTCACAAAAAAGTGTGTGGATCCGGAGTCAATTAACACAAAAGCATCCTGATTGCATATAGAAATAGTACCTGAGACAACTGCATTGGCATTCCGTGTATCGCCCGGAACAAGCGCAAAAACTCTCCCCTGTCTTACGGTATCCCCGGTGGTAGCAGATCTCAAAGTGTTTCCTGGCTTTGGGATCGATGCAGTAGAACTGGAAGCTTTCTTTCCTTCATTTTGATTACAATCTCGGGCCATGTGCCCTTGTTTACCACACTTGAAACAGGTCCCTGACACATGGTAACAAACCCCACGGTGCCTTTTGCTGCAAATGTTGCACATGGGAGATGTGTCTTGGGAAGAATTCGAGGTATTTGAGGAGCCCGTGTTTTTCTTTTTCAGAAACTTATTCTTTGAAAAGAAGCCTTGACGTTTGTTACCTTTCCATTTTGTTGTTGGCTTGGCTTGTCTAGCTATGTTGGCCTCTGATATGATGGCCCTGTCTAGCACCCCAATGTAGGTTTCTAGCTTTAAGACATTCACTCTTTCAAGGATGTCACTTCGAAGCTCACCTTCAAAATGCCTCGCCTTCTTATAGTCTGTATCAATCACATGTGGTGCAAACCTGGCCAATTCATTGAATTTGGCCTCATACTTAGCCACTGTCATGCTGTCTTGCTTTAGTTCCATAAATTCTGCTACTTTTCTATCGCGAACACACTGCAGGAAGTACTTCTCATAGAAGATTTCCAGAAATTTTACCCAGTCAGCATCTTTATAATTCTCTCGCATTAACATCCACCATCTTCTTACCTCGTCTTCTAGCATAAAGATGGCTAGAAGCACTTTCTGTGACTCTGAACAGGGGAACACTTCAAACAGTTTCTTAATGCCGAGGAGCCACGCCTCGGCTTTCAATGGATCTAATCCCCCGTGGAACTGTGGTGGTTTCATTTTCTTGAATTCTTTGGTGAGAGCTATTATCCGATCATCATTCTGAATATCTGGCACAGGTGGTGCCAGAGGTGGAGGTGGCGGGTGTGGTTGCTGCCACTGCTGCTGCCACTCATGTTGCTGTCTCAAAGTTTCTGCCATTTCCTGTATCAGTCTTTCCATTCTATCCATTCTGGCCGTAGAGGATTCTTCTATCTGATCCCCTCTTGTTCTCACCATCTGCTTAAACTTGCATTATATTTCACACAAAAGATTCACAAGTATGCATATACTAAAAAACATACATATTCAAATAATTTGCAATGCAAGTAATCCACAAACTTATAACATATAATTGTACATATCAATCAGTTAAGCATATTCTCGATGCTTTCAAATTCATACTTATGAATGCATCCTAGATCTTTTCTAGACGCTTATCGCTCTTTTGGACAAGTGTGTGAGTTATTAATTCGTGCTCTGATACCATTCTGTTATGACCCGGACCCGCTCCCGTGGGTTAAGGACATAGCCGGCCAGTAATCATGGGATTCAAGGGGACCACGGAAGCAATTTAAAAACTTTGTCCTTAAAGCTGGGCTTATATGGCACATTAAAACAAACCATACACATATACATTAATAACTCACAACAGATACACAGTATCATAAAGTTCTGTACAGACAAGATCATCCAAAACTAAGTCAACCCACGAAACTATACACAGACATATTCAAATACTTCGCCAACATAACAACTTAGAACAAAATGACAAAAGGCGAAGGCGAGTCTCATGCATGAGACACATAGGCTAACTTTCCAAAACTCAGTTGTTCCATACAGACTTCACTGCGGCTGGGTTTGGACCTCTCTTGGCTCACCTACAAACATATGAATGAGCGTGAGAGAAAGCCCAGTGAATAATATCAAATAAAGAAAATACATTGGAACATTATACATCAGACGACCTTGGGCCCAATTCATTCATGTCAAACTGGTCGTTGCCCTTTTCGAACGTTCATATCAGACTGGCCTTTTGGCCTTATCAAACTTTTATATCAAACTGGCTCTTAGGCCTTTCAAACTTGTCATATCAAACCGGCATTTAAGCCTTTCAAACTTGTCATATCAAACTGGCATTTAAGCCTTTCAGACTTTCATTTCAAACTGGCATTTAAGCCTTTCAAACTTGTCATATTAAATTGGCATTTAAGCCTTTCAGACTTTCATTTCAAACTGGCATTTAAGCCTTTCAAACTTGTCATGTCAAACTTTGTCCACCATTCAAAATTAATGAACTTTACAAAACTTACATAGAAGTAAGTAATTGGACAATAACATATTTCAGATATTACTCACAGTGATCGGCTTGTGGATTTGCCCTGGAGCTTGACCCTACACATCACATAACACATATGGGTCACAATTAATTTAATCCGTTCTTTAATTCACATTTTCCTCTTTAGGCTTCATTCTTATCTCTTTAATTCAATTACAATGCTCAAAGTATGCCTAAGAGTGATTAGAAGTGAAAGAGGACGGAAAACGAAACACAGAACGCGTAAACAAAATTTCAAAAAACAGGGTCCCCGCTCGAGCGTGGACTTCCCCGCTTGAGCGGACCCTTAAGGCTTGCAAAAGTACTGGTTGCGTCAAAAATACGCTCGAGCGTGAATTACGGCGCTCGAGCGGAAGACCTGTCTTCAAAAGCTCCCCGCTCGAGCTTGAAATCTCCCGCTCTAGCGGACACCAAGTTTGCAAAAAGTACTGGGAGCACGTATTCCCCGCTTGAGCGGCAGTTCCCCCACTCGAGCGGACATCAAAATTCTGGAAATCCCAGATTGTGTTCTTGAGCTTCATTTCGACTTTCAAGCCAACATTTCTTGCATTCAATGGCTCAAATCTCAAATATAATTATACTAACATGGTATAAACCCCAAATTACGACCCAATGAAGGTCAATTTCACAAATAAATCACATGCAAGTCCCGATCTCCCATCAAACTCACTCTAACATAACAAATTCATGCATTGAAGCTCATATTCTCATGAATTGTACATGCATGTGCTATATAACCCTTACTCTTAACTTAGGTGATGGAAAGGTAATCAAAACATGAGCTTCAGCTACAAATTTACATGGATCATACCCTTTGAGCTCAAACATGCAATATTCAAAGCAATTACACACATGCATGCACATATGGGTCTTCATTACAACAAATTCAACTCAATTTCCTCATAATCAAACTAATTCATGTTCTTGACCCTCATTCAAACTTGAATTCACAAGATGGTAACTAAAATACATGAATTACTCACCAAGGAGTTTAAATCTTCACAATCTATGGTAAATCCTTGTGTTATCTTCAAGACTTTCAAAGTTCAAGAGCAAAACTTGCACAATTCTTCTCTGTCTCTCTCTCTCTCTAGTCGGCCCTCACACTCTCTCAATGCCTATCACAGATTTTTGACTTCAAAAAGGAGCAAAGAGAGTGTATATGGCCATATATAAAAAGTCCCACTAATGTTTATTTAATAATATTAAATAGTTGCGCACTAATTCACCAATTTAATCAACTTAATTTGATCCAAATCAATTTCAATTAAATTTTACCGTAGGCTCTAAAATTTATGCCAATCATAATGGCGCGACCAATTTCAGGTTCTGTGGCCGATAAGGCCCTCAACTTAATTTCCAAAGCAGATAATCAAACAGATATTCCTACAGTGAACAGATAGAAATTCAAAACCACATATTTTCACATAATGGCACATGAAATCATATTAAACACATAATCATACTCAAATTAAGGACCAATTAGCATACTACGGAACAGGGGTATCACACTAAGTGAACAAAGTGTGATAGATACACTAAGTGAAGAGAGTGTGGTAGATACACTGTATTAACAAAGTGTGATAGATACACTAAGTGAATAAAGTATGATACATACACTAGGTGAACAAAGTGTGATAAATACACTAAATGAAGAGAGTGTGGTAGATACACTATATGAACAAAGTGTGATATATACACTAAGTGAATGAAGTGTGATAGATACATTAAGTGAACGTGTGTGATAGATACACAAACGCGAATAAAGTGTGATAGATACACTAAGTGAACAAAGTGTGATAGATACACTAGGTGGGCATAGTGTGATAGATACACTAAGAAAACAAAGTGATAGATACATGAAGCAAACGGAGTGTGATAGATACATGAAGCAAACGAAGTGTGATAGATACACTAAGCAAACATGTGATAGATACATGAAGCAAACAGAGTGTGATAGATACACTAAGCAAACATGTGATAGATACATGAAGCGAGCATGTGATAGATACACTAAGCAAACATGTGATAGATACATTAAGCGAGCATGTGATAGATAGACAAAGCGAACGTGTGATAGATACACAAAGTGAAGAGAGTGATAGATACACTACATGAACAAAGTGTGATAGATACACTAAGTGAGCATGTGCGATAGATACACAAAATGAATAAAGTGTGATAGATACACTAAGTGAAGAGTGTGTGATAGATACACTATATGAGCAGAGTGTGATAGATACACTAAGTGAGAATATGTGCGATAGATGCACAAAAGGTGAATATGTGCGATAGATACACAAGAGGTGAATATGTGCGATAGATACACAAAGTGTGATAGGTACACAAAGTGAGAATATGTGCGATAGATACACAAAACATAATCAATCTTAACGGAACTTTTCTGAATGAACCGCACATCCAATATCACCTGGTTGCGCTAGCTTCAAATGAACTGTACATACAATATCGTGCATGGATGAGAAAGAAACTTGATAGGTACAATGCAAATACAATACTTAATGTTAAGGAATGCAATAAACAGACATAGCGGCGCTTTAGAAAGCACCTCACGGGGTGAGTGGCGATGAACCGCTCTACTCTTGATGGGGATCTCTCATTGTGTTCTTTGAACACTTACCTTCAACTCACAATACAAAGGTTCTGAAACGCTGACAAGGGGTAACTTCTATATGTAGAAACCACAAATGCCGTTTTCCTTCCTGATCATATTCACAATTTTTCCTATTCTCCAATGGGGTGACAGACTAGGTTGGTTCAGTATCCAGAATTGAGGTGCGCATGTGCTATCTCAACCTATGGGGCTTCCATACAGATTTCAACCCGGGGACACGCCCCTGGGTATTTAAACCATACTTTAGTCTCGGAAATCTCAAACTTTTGCGTTCTAGGCATCAGCCATTCGAACTCTAGTTTCCACCGTCGCAGTTGGTCTCCTAGAAACTCATTGCAAACACAACCAAGATGCCCTTGGTATGGAACAGTACTCAGGGAGAGAACTTTTGATCGCCATTCTGGCATTGAAACAGACTTGAACTCGAGCTTGAGGTGGAGGCACACTCATACTTCGGAGCATTGACAAGGACTGAGGAGGTGCATCCGGAGTACAATCACGGAATTTGAAGCAAACTCAGATGCTCCAATTTTCCCTCTTTTCTTTTGCTTTGCAGTTTGGAACCTATATAGCTTCAGATAGGTCCTGGTTTTACTGTTCTCACATGACCTGGGTTGAACCCTACAGTTTTATGAACGAACAAATCCTGTTTTGCATATATGTGGAGAACGACACAGCACTCTGAGCACAAAATAATTTTATTTTTGAAATTGAGAAAAGGGTTCTCAACCGAGTATGGAGGCTACAACTGACCACAACCAAAACGACTCAAAAATGGAAAAACAAAGGTAAAACAACCCAAACACATCTATTGACACTCGAAGCGACTCAAAACAAGAATCGAGACAGACAAAACAAAACACAAGACTCAAATGTGCACAGGTAGCCTGTCTCTCCGGGTATTGTTTCCCACCCTTTCTCATTTGCGAGTCTCACATCACTCGACCCTCAGGCTCTGTTTTTCTGAAAAAGCCCTTTCCTCACTTTTTCTCTCAGCGCACATCTCTCTATTCTTCAATCTCTCATTTTTTTATCCCTCTCCTGGTGGTTGGTGGATAAACAAGAAGTTGCGGGCTCTTGCCCCTAGCATTCCACTAGATTCTTCTTCTTTTGCTCACAACAGTGAACTTCTCCCACAGAGGAATTCCGGTGCGACCAGATGTGCAGCATATTTGCAATTGACATCGGTTGACGATGCACTTGGTCAGTTTGGATATGATCAGACATGTCCTGATGAGGGAGTGGAATATCCTGATCCATTCCAATCTGTGCTTCGCATTTGGCTTAAAACCTCGCTGCTTAGAGGATGTGAGAGCTTTCTGCCCTTTTGCTGTTAGCTTCAGTTGTGCCCTTTTTGACAGGTAGAGTGCCCTTTCTGGCAAGTACGTTGTCAATGGAAAAAGATAGAACACCTGACTCAACTGTGCCCCTAGTTCATCATTGTGACCATCTTTTGTTTTTGCTTTCTACTAAAACAATTTTGACCAACATGAAAGTTAGATTAACATACTTGTTCAACTTTCTGATTTAAAATCATGCAAGTTAGGTTATGAGCACTGAAAATTTTCCTTTTTTGGGTCCAAGAAATGGTCCAATTTTGGAAAAAAAAAAGAATAATTTCCAAGATAATTAGTCAACCTCAGTAAAAATTCTCAAAAACTATTTTTGCAAACTGCCACTGTTCAACGAGCACGAAATTTACTCTTAAGATGCACAACCTCAAATCCGAAACAATGGAAAATTGCCCATTTTTTTAATATGACCGTAGCACACTGTATGGCAACGGAAAGTTACCCCTTGTTTGAATAGCACCGCAAGACATTGTATGGCAACGGAAAGTTACCCCTTGTCTGAATGGCACCACAGCGCATTGTAATCAGTCCTCAGAGTGATGATCACAACCAAACTCTCGGATATAGAGAAGGCAAAGATGATCAAAACCATTACATGGACACAATGAAATTGGAAGTGTTTATGGCTGGACTTCAAAATGAAGTTGCCTATGTATCCCAAACATGGGAATCAAGCCTGACGTAGTTTCGGGATTAAGGTACACTCGGGTATTAACCTCTCCTTTTGCGCTCTAACTTTTGCCAAGGCCGCCCTTTCTGGGTTTTCAACCTTGCGAGCTTTGTTTTTCTTTTCTTTTCAATTCTTTTCATTTTGTTTACTTTTTTTTCTTCTTTTCTTTTTTTCATTCTTTGCTTTTCTTCTTTTCCTTTTTGTTCTTTCCTTTGCTCTAACTTTTGCCTGGGTCGCCCTTTCGGGTTTTCGGCCCAGCGATGATGTAGAAGTCCATCCAATGGGGGGTTGAATTTGCCCCTAGTGTTGTGGATAAGAACTCAGTTGTCCTTCAGCAAAAACTTTCTTCTTTCCTCTCTTCTAGGATTTGGCATTCTTGCCAGTCTTCATTAGCTTGAGAAATGTCCTAATTTTTTACTTTTCGAGCACATCTGACATTTTTTTGCCCCTAGTTTAAGGGCTGCTTCTCATCCAACTTTGCAAGCTTTCTTTTGATCATATATGACCTTCTTGCCCCTAGTTCAAGGGCTACTTCAGATCTGGCCTGGCGGGCCTCCTTTGATGGTTGATCATTGAACATTCTGAATCCAAGTCCAACGTTTGAAAATGAGAGAGGACGAGTCTCGAGGCCGAGAGTGATCCTAGGCTGCACAATCTCAAGAGTGATTCCACAAAAGTCTTCGCAGAACCACGCAAAACATTTTTTTGAAATCTTTTAAGAAAGCGACTAATCGCTCGCGCTGAAGACAAGGTAAAACCAATCTGGATCAAGCCAGGATCCTTCCCAGTACTCACATTAACAAACATGATCTCATTCATTAAGGGCTTACCATGCCTCTCTTTCTCTCAATTGATCAAATTTTGAAAAACCCGAGGAATTCCTCCCTCTTTGTTTCACCACAGTGTTCAAAAAGTTTTGAAAAACTTAGGTCAATGCAATGATTTCAAGGCATAGAAAAGTAAGTGAAAAGCACTACCATTTCGTTCAAACCTGCTGGCACAACTGGCTCAAGGTAGAAACAAACTCAAAAGTACGAAAATCACTGTTGTTTCATTCAAGTCTTTGGGTGCAACTGGCTCCATGGCAAAATAGACTCAAAAGAAAGGGTTTAAAAGACAAATACAAAACAAGATAGTGATGTCCGAGGTAACACCCTCGAAATCACACGACTCCAACACAACAAGACTGACTCGATACAATAAGATAGACTCAACTTACTCAGTACAAAAAGACTGACTCAATACAAAACAACAGAATTGACTCAATACCCAAGTCAGAATGTAAAATAACCAGCATTCGCAAAATGCTCAAAACAGTGCGTGCCATACGCCACATCTGGAGTAAATCTAGTGCCATCCGCAGGTGGTTCATCCCCCGATCACATGATCACATTATCCCCCACAAGTTCACTGATCAAGTGCCGATAGACTTTGCAAGACTGGTGTGGCGATGACCCTGTTGTCAAACAGATCTTGCACATCATGGCGCAGAAAAAAGCAACTGTCGGTGACATGACCGGTTTGTTGATGGTAGACACAGTACTTAGTCTGGTCATGCTTTGGAGGGAAAGGATCAGGTAGAGGCCGTTGTTCCAACGGTTTCAAATGTCCTTTCCTGAGTAGGACCCCTAGAGTTTTTGACAAAGGCATATAAAGTGGGGTAAAAACCCTCTTGCTTCAGGGTGGATATTTGGCTGTTTGTGAGCTAGTTTCGGACGCACCGGTGAATGGGGTGGCTGTTTTTGATGTGGTGGTGGTGACCATACCTGCCTCAGAAGATCTTGTAGCTGAATCACCACTGGTGGTAGCATTCAAACTGCGTGTATAACCCTTCTTGGGTGACTCCCTTTCATGGTCAATCAGACTTTGTTTCATTGCGTCTTCAATCTGTACCCCAATCTCATGTAGGTCCGCAAAGGTGGGGAGGGGTAATACGATCATTTTCTGTATCAGGTTAGGCTGTAGGTTGCGTACAACCATCCATATATGATCTTTGTTCGAAGGCCTTGTAGTCACCATTGAGGCCTTTGCTCTCCATCTCGTCACAAATTTTGAAAAACCCTCCTTTGGCTCTTGGCGGGTGACTTCAAGATCACGAGTTGTGACCTCGATCTGTGTGTTGTAGGAGTATTGAGCAATGAAGGCCTCAACCATCTCTTCTCAATTCTGTTTCACAGAGTTCTCCAATTTCACATACCAGATTGCGGCTATCCCAGACATGGTTCAACCAAACAAGGACAGCTTCTGGGCTGTGGTCAAACCCATTGGCCTCAGGATATCGAAAAACAGGTGGAGGTGCACCAATGGGTCTTTAGAGTCATCAAAGCGGTCGATATGTGGCATCTTGAACCGGTCCGGCAATGTCACCGCTGAGTCGGTGTATCATTCCTCTATGTCCGGAATGAAATGAGCTCCTTGAACCTTCTTGAATAGCTTTTCTAGCTTGCTGACTTTCAGCGCTATCGAATCCACCTCAAATTCAAACGGTGTATCGACTAGATTGGTGGGCGCTTTGGACGGTTGTGGTAGGATTGGGGGTGGAACCTGGCCCATTGGGATGTCCGTATTTTCCTAGACGTTAGTTGTCCCCCCGAGTACTGGAACTCTTGGTAGGGGAGGAGCTGGGTGCGAAGCAGATGCTCTGGTTTGCTGTTGCAGCCTAGCAATTAACTCTGCCTGTTGGGCCACTACTTCTGCTTGATGTGCAGCCACTTCTGCCTAGCGGGCAGCATCCCGCTGCATGGCCTGCATAGTCTCCTAGAGCTGACGCATCATCTCTTTCATTTTGACTGTAAAGTGTGAAACTGACTGGACAGGTGTATGCTCCCTCCTTGAGATAGAAGCAAATATCTGCCCAACTGCGCACAGGTGAGGTAGATAATGACCGCTGGACTAGAAACTGTTGAACTGGTGATCTGTGCCTGATTGGCCTTTTTACCCTGCCTCTGGCAAAGGAACACTGATTGCCTTTGAACTGAATCTCTGACCTAACAAAGTCTATCAGCACAAGTCCAATGTACCCAGGGGATATCGGAGCCTTCTGAAGCTATGGTTCCAGGACTACCCTGCAAAAGAGAAAACAGACAGCACCTCAGCCTGATTTCACCAAAACAGATATCAGCGTAGCTGAATGACTATGCTTTCTATACAATTCTAGCCAAAATTCTGCCTATAAATCTGATACCCTCTGGTAAAACTGATTTCCCCAAAATACTGATGCCCTCAGGCCTGATACTCAGACTTGCAAACTGATACGTGCATTCCCTGTAGAGACACTCTAAAAGCACATAGCAAGCAAGTGGGAGCCAAAACACCTCTATGGAGAGGTAGGGTTTCCCTGTCCTATTTTGTCAGGAGCTAGGGTTTCACTATGCACGCAGTGGTTTCAAATAACCTATAATCGGGTAAACAACCTGTCCTAGCTTGGAATGGTTACTATAGTTTCCATATGCACTAGGTCGAATGGTCAAAAAGGGTGCCCCGGTAAAAACTGGGGTTTTTGTTCCCATCGTGGCAAAGCCTGTAATCGGTTAGCCTTATAGCACGCTTCTCAAAGCGGGCCTCCGGCAAATCGTTCAGGAATAGCATACGGCAAACACGATGTCCTAGGCGCACCAATGCACATGCAATCCAAAGAAACACATAAGTGTAATCAAAACAAGATATCATGAGTTCGAGTCAAGTTCTCTAAATCCCCAACAGAGTCGCCAGAAACTGTAGACGCACCCGAACGTCCCGAGCTCCGTGCGCGAAGGCGCGAAATCTGTTTTGTTCATTGGACTACTACAGTTCGGACTCAATGACACGGTTCTGAATCTAATCTCGCAAAGTGCAATGCAAGATCGATAAATCACCAAAGAGCCCAAATCCGGCAAATCGTTTTGGAAAACGGATTTTATAAAGAAGTGCCAAACTTGGACTGCTTTGCCAGATACAGAGTCGCCACCTAAATGTTTTTGTTTTGGAAAATTTAGGAAACCCTGACTTGTGCCTAAGGCCATATGTCCGTCATCACCAAAGTTGCCTCGGTTCGGGAATTTGAGTACGAGAGGGGATGGCCATGCAATGAGCACCTCTACTCGTCCGATCAAAGATCGGCCTTTACTAACATGATATTTTGTTTTGGAAAACACATGCGTTCTTATTCTGGTTTATTAGTTAGATTACTACGTGATGCGCACAGCATACAAGTATAGACTAGATCGCCTAAGTTGGAACAAAACATCTCATGTTTGTTTGTTTGAAAATAGTTTGAAGGTGCTACTCGCAAGTAGGCTAAGACGTGGATTTGCCACCCTCAAGTGGGCTTAAAAAAAACATGATTTTGCCACTGTCAAGTGGGCTTAAAACTCGCATTTTGATGAATTGTTCCAATTCAAGTAATCCAACCTTCACCCATAAGCATTCAGACAGTTATAGCAAATAAGCAATTAGCCTCATGGAAAGCATGCTAACATGGCAACACACACACACATGCATGATGCTAAAGCATAAAAGCTTACCTAGTACTCCGAGCCAAAACAATAGCTAGTTAGTAATCAATGCATGATCCTAGCTATGTTAAGATGCCTAATGCAACACATGCAAAAATGCAACTAAAATAGGCTCGGCAATTCTAAGATGGCATATGAAATGCAACTTGATAACATGTTGTTGAACACGTATTCAAGTAAATGTATTGAAATACAATGCAGTTTGTATGATGCGTTGAGCCCGGTGCGTGCAAGACGGATGAATGAATGCAAACATGCAAGCATAACGATGCTAATTGAAACATGACCTAGAACTAACCATCGTAAGCAGTTAAGTAAAAGGGAGAAAGACGTGGGGTTGGAAGACATTCACACACTCACACACACTTATTACAAAATTCGCCCTCTCGACGGAGGGTCTGAATAAATAATACAAGCCGACTAATTAACTAACTAACAAGCTAATTAATTATTACATAACCAAATTAAAGCAAATAACTATTCTAAGTTATTCAAACACTGAAATGGCCTTGTAATGAGAGATGCATACGCACTCGGTCGGCTTCTCTCGAAAATCCGTTGCCATGCCCCATGTTGCCTCTATTTAAACTGCTCAGTATCTCTGAAAATTATGCCAACTTCTGTGGCACTTTTGAACCACCTTATGGACACTCTGAGAGGTCATCGGCGAAGAGGGGTGGCCATCGGCCAGTGGATGAGGGTCATCGACCACATATGAGGCTATCGGCCAACAATACTTAGCCGATCGGCACTCTGGATAGCCAATCGGTCATCTCTTCCTGTAAAACTGCTTCTGTTGCTGCAGCAGAGGACAAACATGGGTATGGAAATACATTTGCAAGAAAATGTTTGCAACTACACTCCTTATCATATTTAAGACTCAAAGGAGTATAGCGCTCGACCCTCGGTCCATCAATCACGCATTCCAATGCATGATGGCCAAAGGAGTCAAGTGTGCAAATTAATATTGAATGAATGCACAAAAACATATGAATGCTTCACACTCTATCATGTTGGATCAAGAGTGTCGGCAACCGAGGATTGAGGTACATTTCGTCACTTCAAGTACGAAACGTCCCTCGTTCCTCGTGTTTGGTTTGACACCCCAAACCAAACACAATGCAATACATGTATGCCAAGTACAATGTAACATGGAAATGCAATGTTATGCAACCTAAGCATGCGAAATGCAATAGGACTCAAGTATGCACACAAGGTTAAGGTAACAAGCATGCCAAATGCAATGCGACCTAAACAAGCATGTGACAAAATGCAAACTAGCAAGCATGCAAAATGTAACCTATACATACAAACATGCATGGCATGCAAAGATGGACAAGCATGCAACATTGAACAATCATGGTAAGTGGACTTAAACTAAAGATGGACAGACCTCAGCCCGGTCCAAAATCAGTGGCCAAACATGCTGAAATGGAGACTCCAAGGACTAGCCAGGCATGCATACATGTTAATGTAAGATTAACGCACAAGACACAACTCTCAAAAGGCAATGAAAAGATGAAACATGGAGTACAATGGCATATGTTCCAGCACTGAAATGTCATGCTAAATGACTTAAAATCATGCAAACAACTCATGTAATTCATGTTGCAAGGCTTAAGCATCAAAGTTAGTGAAGTGTATTACACTAGACGCATGCAAGACAATGCTCAAATGGCCAAACCAGCCCCAAATAGACCTTATTCAGGCCAAAATAGTGGCTAAAATGGACTGAAATGATAGCATGTTAAGCAAGAAAAGGCATGCTCAAATGATGGCTCGCAAGCAAGACACAAAGCTCAACTCTCGAACACAATTAAAGAGTGATAAACATGAGAGTATGGCAAAGATATAAGCTTTGAAATTCCATGCCAAATGATGCCAAGACATGCAAATATCACAAATATAGCATGCTAGTGGTCTCAAAACTCAAGACTAGTGAAGCCATTTGCACTATAGCTATGCAATGCATGAAGCATATGGCCAACACAACCCAAAACAATCCTAGAGCATGCCAAAACAATGACAAAACAAGCATGGGGCAAAGCCAAAACAAGCTAGCATGAAGGGTCAAAACATGGAGTATGCAAGGCCAATAAAGAGGTTTACACTACACCTACCAAGCCAAGCATGTGATGACTTAACCAACAAAAATCAGAGTTATGACATGTCAAACAAACACAAAAAAATGGGCTAACACCTGTAGACACCCCATTGTTGACCGTCCTCAAGACTTGGACGTCACCGCTTGAACACTCGGTGATTACCCATGTTTGTGTTTGTTTGGAGTTCTCGGCTACGCGCCTTGCCTCAGGACCTCCGAACTTGACCGTTTTGTGTCTGGTTTTGCACCAAACACTTGTGTTTTGCCTTGGAGGGGCAGGGAATGCTTTGTGAGGCATCCCCACACACCACCGGCAGTGGCTAGAGGCCACCGGCTGGTTGGTGTTGCCATCGGCACTATTTTGTGCCGGTCGGCACTCCTTTTGGCAAAATGACCATTTTGCCCTGCCGATCACTTTACAGCTGTGTTTGGAGATATTTTCAAACAGCTTTCTTGCACTTGTTTCCCCTCCATACATGTGTATGGAGGGATGAACCCCTTTGGTGACTTAGCATGTAAGCTTTGTTGCCTATAAGGAGAAGCTCTGTTCTCTTGGCTCAAAAAGGTTAGAAGATTTGGAGAGTTAGACATTTTAGGAGAGGAAGAAGCTCTAGTTTTAGGTTAGGTTTTGTGTATCTATCCTATCTCTCTCTTTCTCTCTTGTTTTGTACACTAGGTGTTTGTGACTTACTATTGCTCACCAACACCTAGTGTTTCACCTTCCTCTTGGAACTGAGGTGCTAAGGGCTTGTTCTTGAAGTTCTTGACTGGTTTGGAGCTCAAGGAACCAACAACTCCAACCTTTGTGAAGGTGGTCTTCAAGGGTAACAAAACTTACTTTATTTACCCCATTCTTGCACTCCATTTTTGCCTAGTTTAAAACAGTTTTTGTGCTTAGTCTATAACACATAAAAGTTCTTTTTTTTAAGCCTCTTTATTGTTTATTAAGAGTGTTTGGTGGTTTGGGTAGGTTTGACCACCCTTAGGCCTTGAAAAGGCCTCATTTTGTGCTATTTTGTGAGGGATCCGAGACTTTGGTGTTAGGATCTCTTCACCACTGAAATCTTGAGGGATTTCAGTGGTGAAGATGATGCCTTAGAGTCTCAAGAAGGGGAGGGCCACCCCCTCTCCTTGATGTCCTTGAAAAGGGCAAGATTTGGCCTCTTAAGGGAGCATAGTTTTGATTGTTTGTTGAGCATGTCTTGGCTGCATTTTATGTTTATTATGCCCTAATATGACATTGCTAAGTGTTGGTTTTAGTACTCCTTGCATGTTTTGCATGGTTGCTTTGTAATGCCTCTTTGGTCCCTTAACATGCCTAGGTTGTTAGCCCTAGTTTGAGCATGTTTTAGGCTTAGATTCATGAATGTTTTATGCTTATTTTGACATGTTTTAGCTCTGTCCATAGTCATTTTGGTTGATCTTGGCATGCATCATATAGCCCCTTTGCATTTTAGGCTTGCTAGCCTTTGAGTATGCATGTGTAGCATGTGTTGCTTACCTCGTTTTGATGGTTTGGAACCGTTTAGCATGTCATTTCAGACCTTTTGGTGTACTTGTATGCTCACCTTAGTTGCCTCTTTAATGCTTTAAAAGCATGTGTTGAATGCTCCATGTATTGGTCATGTTGCATGCCTTTGTGCTTAAGCCTCTTAGATGCCATCTAAGTAGCCTTTTGGCTTTGTTTTAACATGCTAAAATTCTGTTTTAGGTTGTTCAATGCATGCCATATTTTTTTTGCATAAGTGTAGTTCAATGCTTCCATGACTTGCCTCAAGTGTTGAACCTATGTTGCATGCATTTGTTTATCTTGCTTAACATGATTTGGCATCATTTCATAGCATGATTTTCAGAGCCTAAATTGCATGCTAGTTGTCCATTGTTGTGCCCCTTTAAGTGTGCTTAAGGGTTGTTTGTTATGCTTAAGTGTTGGTGCCTTAACTTGTGCATGTGTGCATGTGTGTTTGGCCCTCATGATTTAGCATTTTGGCCACTGTTTTGAGCCTTTTTAGAGTTGCCCAATTCATGTCTAAGTCCATCCTCCATTTGATTTGCATGCTTGCCTTGTATGCTTACTTACATGTTTGCATTGTATTGCCATATTGCATACTAGGTAACATGCTTAGGGTTTCATTGCATTGACATGCATGCTAAGCCTCTTGAAGTGAGTGTGATAGAGGTTTAGCACCCTTGTTTGTTTGTTTGCATTACATGCATTTGAAATCAAAATTGCACTCTTGGTTCTTTGGGCCACCATGCATCGAAATGCGTGATTGATGGTCCGAGAATCGAGGCACATCTTCCTTTGAGTCAAAAACATGATAAGGAGTGTGTTTGGTGCATACATGCTTTGAATTACATTGCCATGCAAGTTGTGTCCTCTGCTGCTGTGAGTTGCAGGTTCTGCAGGCATTTTGTGCCGACCAAGCCTTTATTTAGTGCCGACCGCGATCTCTTGAAGCCGATGGATGAATTCAGTGCCGGTGGCCACATCCTTCAGCCGGTGGTGTTCTACCATAGCCGGTGGTGATCTCCGTGCCAAGGAAGTATTCTGAAGTTTTGGCGATCTTGAGGAGGAAGCAGGAAAGCAGAGGCAATCATGCATGGCGATTCTGAAAGCGAGTTCCGGGCGTGTGATGCATCTTGCCCTCTTCCCGAGGCATTTACTGCTTTAATTAACCTAGTTAATTTGTTAATTAATTTAGTGAATTTGTAATGTTTAATTAGCTTGCGTAGTTAATTAATCTGTAATATTTATTCAGTCCCTCCGAGTGAGGGCGTAATTGTAATAAGTGTGGGTGAGTGGGTGTATGTCTTCCAACCCCCATTTCTTTCTCCCTTTTATGCACCTGCTTACAATGGTAGATTAGGGCACGTTTATTTTAGCATACCTTATCCCATGCATGCGTGCATTCATGCATTTGTTTACATGCACCGGGCTCGGTACATCATACAAACCGCATTATATTTTCAATTCCAATTTGAATACGTGCATCGAATAAAGTGCATTTCACATGCCATTTTTAGGGTTAGCCGAGCCTATCCTAATCACATTCTGTATGCGATGCATTAGCCACTTAACATGAACTAGGACATGCATGCTTGCTAACTAGTTTATTGTTTTGGCACGGAGTACAATGTAAGTATTTTACGCTTTAGCATACCACATGCGTGTGAATGTTGCCATGACAGTATGCTTACCATGTGGCTAAGTACTTATGTGAGATAAACTGTTTGAATGCCTGTGGGTGGAGGTTGGATTGCTTGAGTTGGAATAACTCATTGAAATCCGTATTTTAACCTACTTGCGAGTAGCAAATTCCAAAGCATTTTCAAAACGAGCGGATATGCAATGTTTATTTCCAAATTAGGCGATCTAGTCTATACTTGTTTGCTGCGCGCATAACATAGTAATGCTAGACTAATAATTGGAATAAGAACATGTAATGTTTTCAAAAACGGATATCACGGTTAGTAGGGGCGGTCTTGGACGGGCGAAAGGGTGCTCATAGTGACCTTCCCGATCGTGCGAGCTCCGAGCCAAGACCACTTTGGTGATGGCGGACACGTGGCCTTGACCGAGTCAGGGTTTCCTAAATTTCCCATTTTAAAATATTTAGGTGGCGACTCTGTAATCTGGCAAAGCAGTCCATGTTTGGCACTACTTTTTCAAAATCTGTTTTTTTTTCAAAACGATTTGCCAGAGTTGGACTCTTTGGTTCAGATTTAGAACCGCGACAAAACAAAAAGGAGAGTCCGAACTGTAGCGCGAGGTCCCTCGCGGACGTGTTACAATACCAAGTCAACACATGCTAGAATAACAAGCTCACTCATTAGGCATGCAAGACTAGTAAAGAGGACTTACACTACAAGTGTAAGAAGCAAATGAGGGATGCCCTAACCAACCAAAAATAGAGTTATATCATGGCAAAATAAGACCCAAAACACACTGAAATGGTGGTCCAAAAGCCTAGGCAAGATGGCATACACATGGGCTCTTTTTTAAGACATAAAGCATGAACCCTTCAAAGCATTGAAGGAGTGAAACATGTGAGTGCATGGCAATGAAACATGCTCTGAAATATCATTCCAAATGATTCTAAATCATGCAAATAGCCCAAGCAATGCATGCTAATGGCTTGGAAACTCAAGGCTAGTGAGCTAAAATGCACTATAGCTATACAAAGCATGGAAAGCATGACCAAAACAACATAAATTAGACCTTAAGAATGCTAAAACATGGCCAAAAGCTTATTGGAGTTAAGCCAAAATTACACTAGAATGATGGTCTAAAGCATGATGCATGTTGGGCTAGTGTGCAAGTTTACACTACAAGTGTATAAAGCATGCAAGAGGTGACCAAACCAGCCTAAAACCGAGTTATGGAAGGTCTCAAAAGTCACAAAAATGAGCCCAAACAAAGCCAAAAAGAAGTAAAAACACATGCTCATTTGGTTGCCCATCAACACTAGCAAGCAAGACAAGAGGAGAGGGGACCACCCTCTCCTATTTGGGCCATCAAAATAGAGTTTTTACCACCAAAAAACCCTCTGGATTTCAGTGGTTCTAAGGCCAAAAAGAAGTTGTTTGAAAAGTTTGAAAGTTAGCTCACAAGGCCTTACAAGCCAATGAGCAAAAGGGAGGACAACCCCCTAGCCAACCAAGGCACAAACCAAGACTTTTAGGACTAAAAAAACAAAGAAAAAAAAGTGGTTTTTGTAGTTCAAAACCACCCCCAAAACAGCCCCAAAGTAGTGTGAAAAGATGGCCAAGCAAATGTGTAAAACAAGCTTAAAGGGAGAAAGATGTCACCCTTGATGCACAGCTGCAAAACCAGCCCAAATCTGAGCCAAAACACCTTTTGGAGCTCTAACAAAGTCCCAAGTAAGCTTCAAACAACCTCCTCCCAAAGATGGACCACTTTCACGAAGGATGTCTAGGCAAAACAGAGGTATTTCTCTACTTGCACGCACAAAAGACAAGATAGAGAGGCTTTAGAGAGAGAGGCAGAGATCAAACTCTGAAAATTGTAGAGAGAGAGGGAGTTTTAGTGAGGGGAGCTCTCAAAACTTGCTCAAGAAGTTCTTCCCTTTGAAAATGAGAGATATAGCCTCATATATAGCAAAAATGAGCTCAAGGTCGAAAATATCTGATTATAGGACAGCTGGAGCTTGCTGAAAACAGCTGGAGGAGAAATATCTGCAAAAAATCTGAGTTTTGGACATTTTTGGCTTATCGGCCAACATTTGTGGCCGATAAGGTTCACTTTTGGCCGACCTATGGCCGATGAGGTCCAATTGTGGCCGATGCACTTCCATAGAGGCCGATGGAAAAAATCAGTCTTGGTCCCTGACTTGAAGCAAGGAT
This sequence comes from Camellia lanceoleosa, assembly GCA_025200525.1. Lineage (NCBI taxonomy): Eukaryota > Viridiplantae > Streptophyta > Magnoliopsida > Ericales > Theaceae > Camellia > Camellia lanceoleosa. The sequence continues at coordinate 30,638,113 of CM045766.1, forward strand.
AATTCATTCATCTAAACTCCTTTTCAGGTCATTCTTGAGCCTAAACTGTAGCCCCGGAAGTCTTCTTTCCAAATTTGGCAGCCGTACCTCAAAATTCCAAGTGTGCTAAGAGATATCCCTCTTTTAGTGAAGGCTTCTCAGTTTCCGTCCAACCAGAATGATGCCCAACTTCAACCAATCATATCTCCCCCATCCGGACTCAGCTTTAGGAGATTCTTGAGTGTAAAATGAAGCCTTGGAAGTCTTGTTTCCAACGGTGGTGGCCTCATATCTTAAATCCTAGTGTATAGACAGATAGGCCTAATTTAGAGAGGGCTGTCTGACTCTTTTTTAGCGATTCATGCCCATATTCTTCCTCAATTGGGTTTCTTCTCTCCAATCCTCTTTCTTCAACTCCAAACCCCCGAACAAGGTGTTTTAAAAAAAAATTCAAAGATTTCATCTCTCTTTCATTCATTTCCCTTTGTCCTCACTCGGTTTACCGAAAAGTGCAACATTTAACAAAATGTGAGCCTTGGAACATCGTAGGAACCTATTTTCAAAAATGTTTTGAAAGAGAGGGTTTTAAGGTCTAAAAACCATTCAAAATAGCTTTGGTCCAAAATGGGGTGTGAGGTTAGGATTTGACTCTCCTTTTGCCGAAGAAATAGAACCTTTGCCCTGCACATCTTTCATCACCAAGTAAACCATCAGTAGCACCCAACTCTTAAGGGCGGTCAAAAATGGGGTGTCTACAAGCCCGCACAGTCAGTTCAGGCCTCAAGGGCCAATCAGGGGGCTTCATCGTCTCAGTCTGTACAGCAGTCTTTTGCTCCAAGAGGTGAGCAGGTAGATCAAAGACCTTCAGGGCGCGTGTATGCTATTACTGCACAGGATCTTGTACCGGCTCCATCTGTTGTGAGAGGTACCTTTTTGTTTTGCAACTTGGTTGCCAATGTGTTGATTGATACGGGTGCATCCCATTCCTTTATATTTGTTGCATTTACATCTGTTTTGGGGTTGGAGTTGGCACAGTTAGCTTCTCCTATTTGTGTTGTATCACCTGTTGGGGGCGAGTTGATTTTGAAACAAGGATGTCGAGGCTATGATATATAGGTCGCCGACTGCCGGCTTCCATTTTCTTTTGTAGTTATGGCTATGTCGGGTTTTAATGTGATTTTGGGTATGGACTGGTTACCGTCATACCGAGCTGTTATTGATTGTTAGCGCCAGAGGGTCACTGTATGTACCTTGAGCGGCGATTGTTTCCATTTCTTAGGGGATCGGGTTGGTAGAGTGTTGCCACCGGTGTATGATCCGCGAGGGCGGAGTGAGCTTAGTGGTCTTCTCGCTAGCTTTATGAGTAGTGAGTGTGATGAGACCCGGACTATATTGCCGAGAGTGGTTTGTGAGTACTCAGACGTCTTTCCCAAGGATCTTATTAGTTTGCCACCACATCAAGAGGTGGAGTTTTCTATTGATTTAGTGCCCGGCACGGCGCCGATTTCCATGGCACCTTATCGTTTTGCCCCAGCCGAGTTGAGTGAGTTAAAGGTTTAGCTCCAGGAGTTACTAGATAAGGGTTTTGTCTGCCCTAGTGTCTTACCGTGGGGAGCACCGACCCTCTTTGCTAAAAAGAAAAATGGTTCCTTGAGACTTTGTATTGATTACCGGAAATTGAATCAGGCTACGATTAAGAACAAGTACCCTATGCCCCGTATAGATGATCTGTTTGACCAGTTGAAGGGGTCCCGTTGTTTCTCGAAGATAGACTTGAGATCGGGTTACCATCAGTTGAGGGTTAGGGAGGAAGATATTCTGAAGACGGCATTCCATACACGTTATGGCCATTATGAATTTCTGGTGATGCCTTTTGAGCTCACCAATGCACCGGCAGTGTTTATAGATTTGATGAACCGGATATTCCAGGAATTCTTAGATCGCTTTGTGGTCGTCCTCGTGGACGACATTTTGATTTATTCACCTTCTGAGGAGGAACACAAGGAACACTTGAGAGTGGTGCTTGAGTTGCTTAGAGCCCATAAGTTGTATGCTAAGTTTGGGAAGTGTGAGTTCTGGCTAAGAGAGGTTAAGTTCTTAGGCCATGTAGTCTCCGAGGAAGGGGTGTTTGTTGATACATCCAAGATTGAGGCAGTGCAAGATTGGGCACAGCCTAAGGGTGTTTTTGAGATCCGTAGTTTTCTGGGATTAGTTAGGTGTTACTGCCGGTTTGTGAAGGATTTCTCCAGACTAGCTTCGCCGTTGACTAGATTGACGTGGAAAGGGGTCAAGTTTGCGTGGAGTGAGACTTGTGAAAATTCGTTCCAAGAGTTGAAAGTTAGACTTACTACAGCTCCAATGTTGATTATTCTGGAGAGAGGTTTGGGTTATGCGGTTTATTGTGATGCCTCACAAGAGGGTTTGGGTTGTGTGTTGATGCAAGAGGGGAAAGTGGTAACCTACGGCTCGCGGCAGTTGAAAATACACAAGAGAAATTACCCTACCCATGACCTAGAGTTAGCAACTATGATTTTTGCCGTTAAGATTTGGAGGCACTACCTGTATGGTGAGAGATTCAAGGTGTTCTCAGATCATAAGAGTCTGAAGTATCTGTTTACACATAAAGACTTGAATTTGAGGCAGAGAAGGTGGATGGAGTTCATTGAGGATTACGATTTCGAGTTGCACTATCACCCGGGAAAGGCCAACGTTGTGGCCCATGCCCTTAATAGGAAATCCATCGGTGATGTAGCTTGTATAGCCATTCGGGAGTGGGAGATGTTGGGTGCACTTGGCGAGTTTGATTTACTTTTGGGTGAATCTGTTAAGGCTGCGGCCTTGTTTTCTGTAACTACGCAGCCTACACTTGTGACTCGAATGTTAGAGGCACAGAGAGGCGACCTTGAGGTAGAATCCCTCCAAGAGAAGATTTCTAGTAGGAAGGTTAAGAAGGGTTTGACTGTGTATCCCGACCTGAGTGTTAGATACTGAGACCGTTTGTTTGTGCCGGAGTCTTGCCGAGAGGAAGTGCTCCGAGAGTTTCACCATTCACGCCTTGCAGTGCATCCGGGAGGCACTAAGATGTATCGTGATTTGGGTCGCTAGTTTTGGTGGCGGGGTATGAAGAAGGATGTGGCAGTTTTTGTATCTAAGTGCCATACTTGTCAGCAAGTGAAGGCCGAGCATCAGAGGCCAGTGGGTTTGTTGCAACCCTTGCCTATTGCCGTGTGGAAGTGGGAGCATGTCTCTATGGGCTTCATTGTAGGTTTTCCAAGGACTCAGCGGGGTAGTGATGCTATTTGGGTGGTTGTAGACCGGTTGACTAAGTTGACGCACTTTATCCCTATGCGTGTGAGAGACTCGGTAGATCATCTTACCGACTTGTATGTTCAGGACATAGTGAGGTTGCACGGGGTCCCAGTGTCAATCGTCTCAGATAGAGACCCACGTTTTACTGCTAGGCTGTGGCAGAGTTTGCAGAGTGCCTTGGGCACTAGATTGACCTTTAGCACGGCTTATCATCCTCAGACTGATGGACAGTCCGAGCGTACTATTCAAATCCTTGAAGATATGCTTCGAGGTTGTGTCCTTGACTTTAGTGGGTCGTAGGAGAGTCACTTGCCCTTGGTGGAGTTTGCTTACAATAACAGTTTCCAATCCAGTATTGGTATGGCACCATTTGAGGCCTTGTATGGCCGACCGTGTCAGTCTCTAGTTTGTTGGGCCAAGGTGGGTGATGCACCTTTGTTAGGCCCGGAGTTGGTTCGGGAGACAACGGAGAAAGTTGATCTTATCCGTAAGAGGCTTGTTACAGCCCAGAGTCGTTAAAAGTGTTATGCCAACCGTAGGAGAAGGCTTTTGGTATTTGAGGTGGGTGATCACGTCTTTCTGAAGATATCACCTAGGCAGGGTTTGATGAGGTTTGGGAAGAGTGGGAAGTTATCCCCTTGGTTTATTGGTCCCTTTGAGATCCTTGAGAGGATTGGGGAGGTTGCATACCGTTTAGCTTTACCGCCGCAGCTGTCCGGAGTGCATGACGTGTTTCATGTTAGCATGCTTTGGAAGTACGAGCCGGATCCATCACATGTGTTGGATTGGACTGACTTAGAGGTAGATGAGGATCCCTCATATGAGGAGAGACCGGTGCGGGTCTTGGATAGGCGGGAACAAGTCTTGCGAACCAAGATGATACCCTTGGTAAAAGTTCTGTGGAAACATCACGGGGTGGAGGAAGCCACTTGGGAACGTGAGTTGGAGGTCCGTGAGAAATATCCGGACTTGTTTGATGATGTTTAACCATGTGTTGAAAACTTCGTTATGTTGTTGAATTTTGAAAACATTGTATATGTTTTAGATTATGGAAATGTTATAGCCCTCAAATATGGTTCGGAAATGGAAGTTTATTTTAACATTGTATATGTTAATTCTGTTTTAGAAATGCGAATATATTGATTGGCATTGAATATGTAATTGAATTGTGGAATATGTGTTGAAATTGATAAATTTCAAAGGAATGCATGTTGATAATGCATGTTGTAAACATATGTTGTAATTTGGCTCTTGAAAAGAGACAGGATGACCGATAGTGGGTCAGGTTGTGAAATATTGAATGGTAATATTGTTGAGAATTGAGAAATCATATTTTTGAAACTTATTTATCTAATTTTGGGGACGAAATTCTTTAAGAGGGGGAGATTATAGTGATCCCGGTTTTCCCTTCATTGTTTATCGTATTCCGGACTCGGTTCCGTGGACGTTTGTTGTTGTCTGAATTACATTTCCATCCTTTAACTCTTTAAAGTTAAGTTTAGAAATGTCTTGGCCGTGTTTCAAACAGGTTGGTTGAGCTTTGGTCTCTATTCTTGTTGCCCAGATTTTTGATGATCCGCTCGAGCGGGTCCCTTTGCGTTCGAGCAGAGTTTGCATCCTTTCAGCATTTTGTGCGTCTGCAAATATACTGCAGGTGTGTTTTTCACGCTCGAGCGGATTTACTTACGCTCGAGCGGGTCACGCTCGAGCGGGTATCTGACGCTCGAGCAGGTGTTCGAAGTCTATAAAAGTACTGGAGGAGTGTAATCTACGCTCGAGCGGGTTACTTTGCGCTCGAGCTGGTAGTGTTTTGCTGTTGTGCCTTGGCGCTCGAGCGGGTTAAGTTTTTGTGTTTGACACTCGGGCGTCCTATTCTCCGCTCGAGCGGGTCATACGTATATCAGATCGTAGTTGGGTCTTTTTAAATCACTTTTTCAACTTTCTCTCTCTCTCTAACTTTTCAAAACCCTAATTTCGGCAGCCTCTCTCTCTATACACTCTCTCTCTAAGAATCCATCTAGTTCTAGAGTGTTTCTACCTTGGTTCCTTTGTATAAAAGGTAGAGTTTGGCTTGGGCTATCTTTGGATCCGAAAAAGTGTTGATTTGGAGCATCTTTGGGTTTCTTCATCTTTCCCTTTTGGGCTTCAAACTTTGAGGTAGGGATGACTACTCATATTTATGGTCTTTGACATAAACTTGTAGTCATTTTGATGTAATGTTAAAGTTGGGTAACTATAGGGGTTAGGGTTTCAAAATATATAAAGAGGGGTTTTGTTCTTTTGACTCATACATGTATATTTTGAGTCTTAAAATGAGGTTATTGATGTTTAATGAAAATATTTGAGCATTTGGGTCAATGTTGAGAAAAGGGAGAGGAAAGCCCTAATTTGTTGTTATGAATTAATTTGTACAATTAATTTGGAAAGTTATGAAAATATGAAATTGAGTTGGAAATAATGAAATTGAGGAGTTATGAGAATGAATGGTGGAGTTGGATAAGTTAATCACTCACCTTTGGAAATATTGATAATTTATTTGTTGATGCATTTATTATCTGTTTAAAAATAATTGCTTTGGGCTATTGGTGGAGGATAGTCTTGATTGTTGTAGACACTGTATGTTGATTAGGGAAAACTGAAACTAATCACATTGAATATGTCATTGAATATGACCGTTGGAATAATACATTGAATATGTGTATTAATTGATCATTATATATGATAAGTGTTTATACACATTGTATCGTGTGAGAGGAGATAGGAGATGTACTCCACGGTTTGGAAGGAGATAGGGGATGGACTCCTAAACCGGATATTATTTGGGAGAAGATAGGGGATGGACTCTATTGATACAGTAAATAAGTGTATCTATTGTGAAGTATGGAAGTGTTTTGATATGAGTTGTTATCTCATTTAAAAAGGAAGTGCTTTAATAAGAGTCGTAGTCTTATTAAATTGTTGGCCAGGTTCTGAGCCATGTTGTGAATTGAAAATTTGATAAGTAAAGGAGAGTGGAATGAAATATGGACATATCTGTCAGGGAATTGGATTGTGTTGTATGATGATTTGTATGAGTTAAACATTTATCAAATGCTAATGTTTTAGTTATTGCTCATATTATGTTTAGCATATCTCTACTGGACGTTGGCTCACCCTATATGGGACATCATTTCAGGTACAAGCAATATGCCGCCTCCAAGGATGTAGCTTGGGAGGTTGTAGAAGCTGAAGGCTTTCTTTTTGTAATTATTTTGTGTATTACATATAAATCAAGCCAAGGGCTTATTTTGTGGTTTGAGTTAGTACTCTCTTTTTGTAACCAAGTGTTGGCTTGGAAAGGTTTAAGCCCGTAGGACATTTACTTTTGATGTCAACATGTAATACTTTTATAATGAATACTCTGATAAATAGAATTATGCTTTATTCTCTTAAGTCTATGGATGTCTGGAATGTATGATTTATTGGTTTATTTTGAGGGTGTTACAATCCACAGGCATTCATGCAATTAATCATTTAAGCAAATAGCCTCATGGCAAGCATGCTAACATGGCAACATGGCAATCGCACTCATGCAAGCATGCTAAAGCATAAAACTCACCAAGTACTCCAAGCCAAAACAAAAACTAGTTAGAAATATGCATGATCCTAACTATACAAGATGCCTAATGCAACACATGCAATAATACAATTAATAGGCTCGGCTACTAATATGGCATATGATTTGATTCAATTTGATAATATGCTTTTAAACATGTATTCAAAGAAGATATTGAATTTGCAATGCAGTTTGAATGATGCACAGAGCCTCGGTGCATGCAAGACAAATGAATGGATGCAAACATGCGAACATAAGGTATGCTAATTGAAAATGTCCCTAAACTAACCATCGAAAACGGTTAAATAAAAGGGAGAAAGATATGAGGTTAGAAGACATGCACATACGCACGCACACTTATTACAACATTATGCCCTCACGAAGGAGGGTCCGAATGAATAAAAGCTAACTAGCTACGCTAATTAAGCTAATTGTTACAACACAATCGAAACTAATTAACTAACTTATTCTAAGCTAATTAATTACAACAAATTGGAATTGAATAACTAGTTACACGAATTAATTAAGTACAACACTTGAATTGAATAATTAGGTATGCTAACTAATTAAAGCAATTAAATGGCCTCAAGGGCGAGAGACGCATGCATGCTCGGTTGGTTTCCTCCCGAAAATCCACCGCCTTGCCTTTGGATGCCTCTGTTTGCACTCGTTTGATCTCTAAAAATTGTGCCAACTCCCAGAACGCCTCTGCTCCAACTCAGGAACACACTGGTGCAAAATTCATTGATGGCCGGTCGACCACAAAACGTGGCTGTTAGCCACTACTAGTGGCCGGTGGGCCACTATTGGTGGTCAACCATCTTTGGTGGCCTCGGTCAATACCAATTCTCTTTGAATTCTTTCGCAACAGAGAGCAAAAAGAGGCAAAGCATTGTATTTTCTAGCAATATATGTACTATTACCCTCCTTATCATTTCACAAGGTCAAAAGAGTGTAATTCTTGGCTCCAAAATCACCAACCAAGCATTTTCAATGCATGATGGCCAAAGAACCAAGAGGTACAACTTCATTAGATGCAAATACAAGACTCGAGATCATCACCTTATCATGTGTGATCAAAGGCAATGGAGACCAAGGAGAATGGCTCATTTCATCACTTTGAGTATGAAATGCTCCAATCTTCCTTGTGTTCAATATAACGTCCGATTGAACACATGCAATGCAACACAACATGCTTATCTTGCTCAAGTTTTACTTGTCCCTTTTGTTTACTCATTTTACATTACTGATTAGTCCTTTAATCGATTAAGTCCTTTGATCGATTAAGTTCAAGGTGAGAGTCCTCCAAAGAGAAAGAAGTGTCAACCAAGGGATGATTTAAGGCAAGAGAGAGGTCATGACTTTCGTTAGTAGAAACCCTCAAGAGATGATTAAAACCATTAAGCATACACTATATCTCAAGCTTAAAGGATCTCAAAATTGAAACAACCCTCAAAAGCAATTGAAAGAGTAAGACAAATGAGTATGTGACAGAGATTATGATGCTGAGATTATATGCACAACAACACTACAACATGCAAACAACTCAAGCACTTCATGCTTAAAGGCCTAAAACACTAAACTAGTGAAGCCCTTACACTATAGACATGCAATACAAAGCTCAAAAGGTACAAACACTTCAAAACTGTAATGCCCTTGAAATAAACCCACAAATCATACAATCTTGACACGCTTAGACATAAGAGAATAAAGCATAATTTCATTCATCAGAGTATTCATTACAAAAGTATTACATGTTGACATCAAAAGTAAATGCCCCACGGGCTTGCAACTTTCCAAGTCAACACTTGGTTACAAAAAGAGAGTACTAACTCAAAATACAGAATAAGCCCTTGGCTTGATTTACATGTAATACACAAAATAATCACAAAAATAACACGAGAGTCTTCAACTCCCACAACCATCCAAGCTAAGACCTCGGAGGCGGCATAGTACCTGAACCTGAAAATGATGTCCCATATAGGGAGAGCCAACGCCCAATAGAGATATGCTAAACATAACATGAGCAATAACTAAAACATTAGCATTCGATAAATGTTATACTCATATACGCCAACTTATAACACATTTTAACTACATGACCAATATGTCCATGTTTCATTTCATTTTCCATTACTTATCCAATTTTCAATTCATAATATGGCTCAGAACCTGGCCAACAATTCAATGAGAAATGACTCATAAAAGAGCACTCCCTTTATAAATGAGATATCAACTCAAATCAAAACACTTCCAAACTTCACAACAGATACACAAATTTGCTGTATCAGTAACATATTAAAACACTTCCATACTTCATAAATGATACATAGATTTGCTGTATCAATGGAGTCCATCCCCTATCTCTTCCTAAACAACATCCGGTTTAGGAGTCCATCCCCTATCTCCTCCCAAACCGTGGAGTACATCCCCTATCTCCTCCCACACAACACAATGTATATAAGCATCTATCATATACTTGTTCAATCAATGCACAAATTTGATATATTATTCCATTCATCATATTCAATGACATTCAACCGATTAGTTTTAATTCGCCTAATCATCATGCAATGTCTACAACAATCAAGACTATCCTCCACCGATAGCCCAAAGCAATTATTTCTAAACAGATAATAATTATATCAACAGATAATTTATTAACATTTTCAAAGGTGAGTGATTAATGAATCCAACTCCACCATTCTATCTCATAATGCGCCAATTTCATTATTTCAAACTCAATTTCATATTTCCATAATAAATGTCATTAATTACACTAATGACCCAAATATGGCATTTTTCCCCTTTTCTCAACATTGACCCAAAGGTCCAAATATTACCAACAACATCAATAACCTCCTTTTCAGGCCCAAAACACATATGGTTGAATCAAAAGAACAAAACCCCTCTTTCCAATATAACACATCTCAAACCCTAACTTCCCAAATCAAACCATTTATATAAAAAGCTCAACATCTATGTTAAAGCTCATAAAGATGAGTAGTTATCCCTACCTCAAGAGATGAGACCAAATGGAGGTGATGAAGAAATTCGAGATGCTCCAAAACCCAAGATTTTCGGATTGATAGATAGCCCACACCAAGCTCTGTACTTTTTACAAAGGCACTAGGGTGGAAGATCATTCAAACCAAATCAAACCCTAGAGAGAAGGTGAAATAAAGTGAGAGAAGCTCTCCAAATGGGTTTTTAGAAAGTAAGAGAGAGAAAGAAAATGTGAAAAGTGATTTAAAATCACCCAGCTGCCATCTGATATACGACTAGTTCGCTCGAGCAGAGAATAGAACGCTCGAGCATCAAGCACAAAAACTATACCCGCTCGAGTGCCAAGACACAACTGCAAAATACACCCGCTCGAGCGCAAAAGAAAACCCGCTCGAGCGTAGATTACACTCCTCTAGTATTTTTACAGACATTGAACACCCGCTCGAGCGCAAAAAGGCCCGCTCGAGCGCGACCCGCTCGATCGTAAAGAAATCCGCTCGACCATGAAAAACACATCTACAGAAGTTTTGCAGACGCACAAGATATTGAAAGTATGTAAACTCCGCTCGAGCGCACAAGGACCCGCTCGAGTGGATCACCAAAACTCTGGGCAACAAGAATGGGGACTAAGGCTTAACCAACCTGTAACAAACTTGTCCAATACATCCTAAAACTCAAATATATGGAATTAAAGGATAACAACAAGACATATCCAACAACCAACTCCACAGAACCTAAGTCCGGATATAACAACCAAAGGAGGAAGAATCGGGATCGCTATAACCTTCCCCCTTTAAAGAATTCCGTCCCCGAAATTAGATACAAGTTTCAAAAACATGTTTTCTCAATTCTCAACAATATTACAATTCAATATTCATCAATCCTGACCCATCACCGGTCACACCATCCCTTTTCAAAGGGCAATTTACAACATAACTAACGACATGCATTATCAACATGCATTTCCTTGAAATTCACCAATTTCCATACATAATTCATAATTCGATTACATATTCAATGCCAATAATGTATTTTCATTTCTAAAACATCATTAACATGTACAATGTTAAAATAAACTTCCATTTCAAGGGAAGTTCCACAATACTTTCATAAACCAAAACATTTACAATGTTTTACAACTTAAGACATATTTAATGCTCTTAAAGTTTATCAATATTACAAAATTCCCAATACATGATTACGCATTAACAAACAAGTCCGGATATTTCTCGCGGACCTCCAACTCACATTCCCACGTGGCTTCCTCCACTCCGTGATGTTTCCACAAAACCTTAACCAAAGGTATCGTCTTGCCTCGCCCGCCTATCCAAGACCCGCACCGGTCTCTTCTCATATGAGGCATCCTCATCAACCTCTAAGTTGGTCCAATCCAATACATGCGATGGATCCGGCTCGTACTTCCGAAGCATACTAACATGAAACATGTCATGTACCCTGGACAACTCCAGCGGTAAAGCTAAACGATAAGCAACCTCACCAATCCTCTTTAAGGGTCTTAAAAGGGCCTATAAACCGAGGGGACAACTTCCCACTCTTCCCAAATCTCATCAAACCCAACCTAGGTGATATTTTTAGAAAGACATGATCACCCGTCTCAAATGCCAAAGGCCTCCTCCTACGGTTGGCATAACTCTTTTGGCGACTCTGGGCTGTAATGAGCCTCCTACGGATAAGCTTAACTTTTTTCGCCGTTTCCCTCACCAACTTCGGGCCCAACAAAGGTGCATCACCCACCTCGGCCCAACAAACTGGAGACCTACACGGTCAGCCATACAAGGCCTCTAACGGTGCCATACCGATACTCAACTGAAAACTGCTGTTGTAGGCAAACTCCACCAAGGGCAAGTGCCTCTCCCACGACCCACCAAAGTCAAGGACACAACCTCGAAGCATATTCTCAAGGGTCTGAATAGTACGCTCGAACTACCCATCAGTCTGAGGATGATAAGCCATGCTAAAGGTCAACCTAGTGCCCAAGGCACCCTGCAAACTCTGCCACAACCTAGCAGTAAAACGTGGATCTCTATCTGAGACGATTGACACTGGGACCCCGTGCAACCTCACTATGTCCCGAATATACAAGTCGGCAAGATGATCTACCGAATCTCTCATGCGCATAGGGATAAAGTGCACCGACTTAGTCAACCGGTCTACAACCACCCAAATAGCATCACTACCCCGCTGAGTCCTTGGAAGACCTACAACGAAGTCCATAGTGACATGCTCCCACTTCCACTCAGCAATAGGCAAGGGTTGTAACAAACCTGCTGGCTTCTGGTGCTTGGCCTTCACTTGCTGACAAGTAAGGCACTTCGATACGAAGACTGCCACATCCTTCTTCATACCCCGCCACCAAAACTGGCGACTCAAATCACGATACATCTTGGTGCCTCCCGGATGCACTGCAAGGCGTGAATGGTGAAACTCTCGGAGTACCTCCTCTCGGCAAGACTCCAACACAAACAAACGGTCTCGGTATCTCACACTCAGGTCGGGATACACCATCAAACCCTTCTCAACCTTCCCACTAGAGATCTTCTCTCAGAGGGATTCTACCTCAAGGTCACCTCCCTATGCCTCTAACACTCGAGTCACAAGTGTAGGCTGCGCAACAACAGAAAACAAGGCTGCAGCCTCAACGGATTCGCCCAGAAGCAAATCAAACTCGCAAAGTGCACCCAACATCTCCCACTCCCGAATGGCTATACAAGCTACATCACTAATGGATTTCCTACTAAGGGCATCGGCCACAACATTGGCCTTTCCTGGGTGATAGTGCAACTTGAAATCGTAATCCTCAATAAACTCCATCTACCTCCTCTGCCTCAAATTCAAATCTCTCTAAGTAAACAGATACTTCAGACTCTTATGATCCGAGAACACCTCGAATCTCTCACCATAAAGGTAGTGCCTCCAAATATTCAAGGCAAAAATTACTGTTACTAACTCTAGGTCATGTGTAGGGGAATTCCTCTCGTGTATTTTCAACTGACGTGAACCATAGGCTACCACTTTCCTCTCTTGCATCAACACACAACCCAAACCCTCTCGTGAGGTATCACAATAAACCGCATAACCCAAACCTCTCTCTGGAATAATCAAAACCAGAGTGGTGGTCAATCTAACTTTCAACTCTTGGAACGACTTTTCACAAGTCTCACTCCATACGAATTTGACCCCTTTCCACGTCAATCTAGTCAACAGCGAAGCTAGCCTGGAGAAATCCTTCACAAACCAGCAGTAATACCCAGCTAATCCCAGAAAACTGCGGACCTCAAAAACACTCTTAGGCTGTGCCCAATCTTGCACTGCCTCAATCTTGGATGTATCAACAGACACCCCTTCCCCAGAAACCACATGGCCTAAGAAGTTGACCTCTCTTAGCCAGAACTCACACTTCCCAAACTTAGCATATAGCTCATCGGCCCTAAGCAACTCAAGCACCAGTCTCAAGTGTTCCTCGTGTTCCTCCTCAGAAGGTGAATAGATTAGAATGTCGTCTACAAAACGACCACAAAACGATCTAAGAATTCCCGGAATATCCGGTTCATCAAATCCATAAACACTGCCGGTGCATTGGTGAGCCCAAAAGGCATCACCAGAAACTCATAATGGCCATACCGCGTACGGAATGCCGTCTTCAAAATATCCTCCTTCCTGACCCTCAACTGATGGTAACCCAATCTCAAGTCTATCTTAGAGAAACAACGGGACCCCTTCAACTGGCCAAACAGATCATCCATACGAGGCATAGGGTATTTATTCTTAACCGTAGCCCGATTCAACTTCTAGTAATCAATACAAAGTCTCAAGTCACCATCTTTCTTTTTAGCAAAGAGGGCCGGTGCTCCCCACGGCGAAACACTAAGGTGGACAAAACCCTTAACTAGCAACTCCTGGAGTTAAATTTTTAGCTCACTCAACTCGGCTGGGGCAAAACGATAAGGTGCCATGGAAATCGGCGCCGTGCCGGGCACTAAATCAATAGAGAACTCGATGTCTCGATGTGGTGGTAAACTAACAAGATCCTCGGGAAAAATATCCGAATACTCGCAAACCACTCTCGGCAACTCAATTTGGATCCCATTACACTCACTACTCATGAAGCTAGCGAGAAGACCATTAAGCTCACTCCGCCCTCGCGGATCATACACCGGTGGCAAAACACTACTAACCCAATCCCCCAAAAAGTGAAAACAATCCCCGCTCAAGGTACATATAGTGACCCTCTGGCGGTAACAGTCAATAACAGCCCGGTATGACGATAACCAGTCCATACCCAAAATAACATCAAAACCTGACACAGCCATAACTACAAAAGAAAATGGAAGCCGGCGGTCAGCGACCTCTATATCACACCCTCTACACCCTTGTTTCAAAATCAATTCACCCCCAACAGGTGATACTACACAAATAGGAGATGCTAACTGTGCCAACTCCAGCCCCAAAATAGATACAAATGCAGCAGATATAAAGGAATGGGATACACCTGTATTAATCAACACATTGGCAACCGAGTTGCAAAACAAAAAGCTATCTCTCACAACAGATGGAGCCAGTACAAGATTCTGCGTGGTAACAGCACACACGCGCCTTGAAAGCCCCTGATCTACCTGCTCACCTCTCGGTGCAAAAGACTGCTACACAGACTGGGACGATGAAGCACCCTGATTGGCCCTCGAGGCCTGAACTGACTGAGCTGGTTGAAAACTCTGCCTCGACCCAGATGCACCAAATGTGCCACTCAACTACGGGCAAAATCTCTTCAGGTGCCCCGCCTGACCACACTGGTAACAAGAGAACGGCTGGCCTCTGCCCTGACTCTGGCTCTGAGGTCGAGCCGAAGATAGAGCTGCTCTCTGACCTCCTCTCCTTTGTGGGCAAGCTGGAGACTTGTGGCCCGACTGACCACATTTGTAACAGGTGATGTCTCCCTAACTGCCTCTCCTAGAGCCTGCACTCAACACTGGAAAGGTCGATCTAGCAAAAGCACCTTGGGACTGCTGAGGGTTAGGACCCCTCTGCCTCCTACCGTCCCCCTGACCATCCTGACTCCTCTTTGAGCCCCTCTGTCTCTCCTCCTCCTCCTGCATCATAATCTCCATATGGGCTGCAGCATCCATAAGGTGCCCATAATCCCAGGTCATAGACCCCCCAACTCTTATCTTGAGCCCGCGTCTCAACTTCTTCTCAAATTCCAGACAACAACGTTCTTCAGACGCCACAAGCTCAGGTGCAAACCTGGATAAACTAGTAAATGCGGCCTCAAACTCGGCCACTGATGAACTCAGCCGCTTAAGCTGGCAGAACTGATCCGTCAACTTCTCCCTAACAGCTGGAGATAGGAACTTCTCTGGGAAAGCATCTATAAAGGCCTCCCAAGTCCTTCCTACATGACCTCTCATGAACTTCCACCACTGACCCGCATCTCCCTTCAACTGGAAAGATGCCAAGGTCACCTTCAAAGCCCCGTCCTCGATGCCAAGCATCTCAAACGTCTTCGTCATATGTTCGAGCCATTCATCCGCCTTAAGTGGCTCTTTTGGATCACCCACAAACTCGTCCAGGTTAGACTGGAAAAACTCCCTCTTCAGAAAGGCTCGCCACCACACATGGGCCTAGGCTTGATTCTCAGCCTTGAGAATGTCCATAGATTCCCTCAAAGCTCCTGCCATCTCGCGGGCTAAGGCGCCCATGACTCAGCTGCTTGACCATATTGGCACAGCCAACACCCTCTCTTCTTGGGAATGTCATCTGGTATAGGCATCTCCTGCCTACCATGCCTACCACGTTTACCTCCGCGTCCTCATCTTGACATCCTAGAGGAGGTAACAAAAACATTAGCACATTCACAAATGTGCCGAAGCTAACTCACTCGCATCCTAAAGCATTGGACAACAGTAATTCATTCCACGTAAACACATAATCACATAAGCACTTACGAATTTCATTTCTAGATAATGACAGTTCCGAGGCATTACTAGAGTTCCGGTTACAAATAGCATTGATCAAGTGCTTTTCTAACAAGACTCACAGAAACCCAAGGATCCAATCAACATCCTAGAAACTAAATCACATACCCATATAGCCACATAAACATGTCATCACATAAGCACATAACATTACATCTAAGTCTCTAACAAGTGAGATAAACCCATTGTGGTACTAATCACTTCCCACGTACCCAAAGTATTCAAACCCGGTACGCTCTGATACGAAGTTGTAACGCCCTCAAAATAAACCCACAAATCATACAATCTTGACATGCTTAGACATAAGAGAATAAAGCATAATTTCATTCATTAGAGTATTCATTACAAAAGTATTACATGTTGACATCAAAAGTAAATGCCCCACGGGCTTACAACTTTCCAAGTCAACACTTGGTTACAAAAAGAGAGTACTAACTCAAAATACAGAAGAAGCCCTTGGCTTGATTTACATATAATACACAAAATAATCACAAAAATAAACAAGAGAGTCTTCAACTCCCAAAACCATCCAAGCTAAGACCTCAGAGGCGGCATAGTACTTGAACCTGAAAATGATGTCCCATATAGGGTGAACCAACGCCCAGTAGAGATATGCTAAACATAACATGAGCAATAACTAAAACACTAGCATTCGATAAATGTTTAACTCATATACGCCAACTTATAACACATTTTAACTACATGACCAATATGTCCATATTTCATTTCATTTTCCATTACTTAACCAATTTCAATTCATAACATGGCACAGAACCTGGCCAACAATTCAATGAGAAATGACTCATAAAAAAGCACTCCCTTTATAAATGAGATATCAACTCAAATCAAAACACTTCCAAACTTCACAACAGATACACGAATTTGCTGTATCAGTAACATATTAAAATACTTCCATACTTCATAAATGATACACAGATTTGCTGTATCAATAGAGTCCATCCCCTGTCTCCTCCCAAACAACATCCGGTTTAGGAATCCATCCCCTATCTTCTCCCAAACCGTGGAGTACATCCCCTATCTCCTCCCACACAACACAATGTATATAAGCATCTATCATATACTTGTTCAATCAATACACAAATTTGATATATTATTCCATTCATCATATTCAATGACATTCAACCGATTAGTTTTAATTCGCCTAATCATCATGCAATGTCTACAACAATCAAGACTATCCTCCACCGATAGCCCAGAGCAATTATTTCTAAATAGATAATAATTATATCAATAGATAATTTATCAACATTTTCAAAGGTGAGTGATTAATGAATCCAACTCCACCATTCTATCTCATAATGAGCCAATTTCATTATTTCCAACTCAATTTCATTTTTCCATAATAAATGTCATTAATTACACTAATGACCCAAATATACCCAAACATGGCATTTTCCCCTTTTTCTCAACATTGACCCAAATGTCCAAATATTACCAACAACATCAATAACCTCCTTTTCAGACCCAAAACACATATGGTTGAATCAAAAGAACAAAACCCCTCTTTCCAATATAACACATCTCAAACCCTAACTTCCCAAATTAAACCATTTATACAAAAAGCTCAACATCTTTGTTAAAGCTCATAAAGATGAGTAGTTATCCCTACCTCAAGAGATGAGCCCAAATGGAGGTGATGAAGAAATTCGAGATGCTCCAAAACCCAAGATTTTCGGATTGGTAGATAGCCCATACCAAGCTCTACACTTTTTACAAAGGCACTAGGGTGGAAGATCACTCAAACCAGATCAAACCCTAGAGAGAAGGTGAAATAAAGTGAGAAAAGCTCTCAAAATGGGTTTTTAGAAAGTAAGAGAGAGAAAGAAAGTGTAAAAAGTGATTTAAAATCACACAGCTGCCATCTGATATACGACTAGTCCGCTCGAGCGGAGAATAGGACGCTCGAGCGTCAAGCCCAAAAACTAGACCCACTCGAGCACAAGAATACCCGCTCGAGCGCCAAGACACAACTGCAAAATACACCCGCTCGAGCGTAAAGGAAAACCCGCTTGAGCGTAGATCACACTCCTCTAGTATTTTTACAAACATTGGACACCCATTCGAGCACAAAAAGGCCCGCTCAAGCGCGACCCGCTCGATCATAAAGAAATCCGCTCGAGCGTGAAAAACACATCTGCAGAAGTTTTGCAGACACACAAGATACTGAAAGTATGCAAACTCCGCTCGAGCGCACAAGGACCCGCTCGAGCGGATCACCAAAACTCTGGGCAACAAGAATGGGGACTAAGGTTCAACCAACCTGTAAAAAACTTGCCCAATACGCCCTAAAACTCAAATATATGGAATTAAAGGATGACAACAAGACATATACAACAACCAACTCCACAGAACCTAAGTCCGGATATAACAACCAAAGGAGGAAGAACCGGGATCGCTATAAAAACAGTCCTAAAATAGCCTAAAAGGAGTCCTAAAACATGTTTGAAGTAAGCCAAAAATAGCTAGAATGAGAGGCCAAAACATAGCACAAGCTAAGCTATGAAGCACAATTGCACTACAAACAC
Source organism: Camellia lanceoleosa (assembly GCA_025200525.1). Taxonomy (NCBI): domain Eukaryota; kingdom Viridiplantae; phylum Streptophyta; class Magnoliopsida; order Ericales; family Theaceae; genus Camellia; species Camellia lanceoleosa. The sequence continues at coordinate 30,656,541 of CM045766.1, forward strand.
ACAAAGCAAGCCTCAAGTGCTCCAACCAACCCAAAACAGAGCTGAAACATGCCAAAATAGAGCCTAAAACATGCTTGAATTAAGCTAAGTTAAGCTAGAAAATCAGGCTATCATGTCAAGCAACCTAGGCATGGAAGCAAGACATAAGGAGAGGAGGCTAACCCCTCCTATTTTGGACTTCAAAAGTTGATTTTTACCACTGAAATAAATATGAATTTCAATGGTTAAAAAGCCCGAAAAGTTTGATTTAAAGGTGACAAGAAATGGCACAACAGGCTTCACAAGCCAAAGAACAAAATGGGAGACAACCCCTACCACAAAATGACCTCAAACCACCATTTTTAAACCATAAAAATAGAGTTTTTTTGTAGTTGAAAACTAGGTCAAAAATAGTACAAAAAGATGGTAAAACAAGTAGTTAAAACAAATGTCACTCCCCAAACCTGCCCCTTGAAGTTTGGGCATGACCTATACAGAAATAGACACATAATCTGTTATGTAACATGGGGCTTGACCGGAAGCATAGATTCATATGGTAGTATAAAAGAAAGTAAGACATCCATTGAGCTTCTATTACCATGCCAGGGTCACAGTTACTGTACAAGACGAATGAAGCTAACAAAACACATATTTAAACTAGTTATATACATAACATATACAGAGCTAGCCCCAGAGTTGGGCATATAACCAGAGATTACATACATTTTATCCTAAGTCAATAACCAAAAGCAAGCCATTATCTAGCAAGACACCACAAAAATACGGCTTCGACCAGGTGCCTGCTTGTGCTTAGGCTGACAAAAGTGTGACGGTATTAGGATTAGGGCCGACCTCCAGGTTGGCTACCTACAGAAAAAAACATAACATAGAGTGAACCTGGCTCAGTGAACAATAGTACATAAATGCATCGATATTCATTTTAAATGACAACTCATTTCAAAGCTTAAGTAAACGTAGAAATCACGTGGTTAGCTTGATTCTGCACAAATGTTCAAAACGGTCTTAATGGTTCACAATTTCACAGATTGGCCCTTGGACTATTGGGATCACATATACACATTTTGGTTTTTGACCTTATAGGTTCACAACTTCACAAAGTGGTATTCAGCCACACATGTTCATAACGTCACAAAATGGCCCTTGGCCTCATAGATTCGTTATTTCACAAAAAGCCCTCGGCCTCATAAAGTCATAGTTCACAAAAGGCCCTCGGCCTCTTATATTCTTAGTTCAGAAAAGGCCCTCGGCCTCATATATTCATAATTCACAAATTCCTTCGATGTTGCCACAATTCCACATTGTTTCTCAATTCCACAACAACACATCATCTCCAAGTAGCGTAGTCATTAAACATAACGTTAATATCAAACATAATCATTATGATTAAAGTACACCGATGGTACTATTACTCACTGTTTTGCGGCGGGGCACTTGATCCTCTTGAAGCGTGTCCTACACATGCACAAGACATAAATTAGTTCTCTTTCTCGTTAAATCACCTCTTGATTCATTTTACTTCGACTAAATTAACGAACATCATAACAATATCAATTGCAAGTTTCGATAACAGTAGAGGATCCAACACGCAAAACGAAGCGACCCGTTTTTTCTAGCTTGGGCCGCACGTGCGGCTAGGATCCCCGCACGTGCCTTTTTAGCAGTGTTGAACTCCAAAATTTTCCTTGCGTGCGGCCATGACTCCAAGACGCGTCAGTTACAAGACCTTGGGCCCAAGACGCGGGCGATTTTGCACAAAAGGTCCGAAAATTCTGCACAGTTCCATCCTTTTGTAGATATGTTTAGGGCCTCAAAACTTAACCATAAATTGTTAGTATAAAGTCTCAAATGCATGTGGATTAGGATCAACTTACATACATCAATTGAGCACAAATTCAATTATCAATTTAAGTTCATAAACACACTCAAACTCATGAGATTCCTAGCCTTTCTTACACATATGAACACATATATACAAAGCCATGTCACATAATGAAATTCAAACAATCAATTAAAGGGATAGAGTGAAGCTTCTCATAGGTACTTCAAATTGAGTCAAAACATGCAAGGGTAAAGTTATCTTGCTAATTCACTTCTTTCACACACACATGGCACCACAATCCCAACCATAAGTAACATGATTATGAGGATATCTTACAGAATTAAGAAAAGAAGAGCTATGTGAACGAATTAAACAACATCTACATACCTTAAGCTCAATTCCTCAACTTCCCAACCTTTCAATTCTTCTCTCTCCCTTAGTCCTTTACCCTCAACAGCTATGTTTGAGTTAGAAGGGTTTGTTTTCCATGAGCTCAAGAACACACACACATATATACATATATATCTTATATTAAGTGTGAATAAGACAAAATCCAATCGTTTAATCATTCCCAAATCAAATTTCTGCAAATATGCTTATTATTTCCTAAAAATTATGTTGTTTCCAAATATGAAGTCTGTTTCAGATTACCAAGTCTCTAAGACTCTCAATTTTTGATTTACCCATTCTAGGTGTGACAGATACTCTCACTGCCCAACAGATACATGTTAAATTCATAACATCTATGTACTTAAATTTAATTTCTCTTGAAATTTCACATTAAGTATTTAAAGGCTCAGAATAACAGACTAAAATATATCACACAATCACATACGAGGGTCGGGTTATTACTCTCCCCCCTTTAAATAAGTTTGGTCCCTCAAACTTGCTTTACCTTAAAATGGAAACAGATGTTGATATTGATGTTACATTTCCTCTTCTTTTTCCCAAGTTGCCTCGGTCCCGTAATGTTCTTGCCACTCTACCTCTACCATTGGAATTTCTCTATTACGTAACTGCTTCACTTGTCGATCCAAAATTCGAAGTGGTTTCTCTTCATAGCTTAACTTATCATTCAATTCAAATTGCTTATAATCAATGGCATGCGACAGATCCTAAAGGTATCATCGAAGCATGGAAACATGGAAGACGTTGTGCACTTGACTCATACTTGGCGGAAGGGCAACTCGATAAGCTACTGGACCCACTTTTTCTAGAATTTGAAAGGGTCCAACATATCGGGGTGTTAGTTTACCCCTTTTCCCAAATCTCGGATGTCCATTCAGTGGAGTGACTTTCATGAACACATGACTGTTCACGTCAAATTCCAAATTCCTTCGTCGGTTATCCGCATAACTCTTCTGTTTGCTTTGAGCCGTTTTTAATCTTTCCCAGATAAGTTTAACCTTTTCAGTGGTCAATTGCACAATTTCAGGTCCTAGCAATGCTCTATCCCCAACTTCAGCCCAACATACGGGGGAACGACACGGTCTCCCGTAGAGGGCTTCATAAGGTGCCATCTCAATACTCGAATGGTAACTATTGTTGTATGCAAACTCTATCAACGGTAGATGTATTTCCCAGCTTTCTTGAAAATCTAGCACACACATTCGGAGCATATCTTATAGAGTCTGTATCGTCCTCTCGGATTGACCGTCAGTCTGAGGGTGAAAAGCTGTGCTGAACTCAAGTTCCGTACCCATAGCTTCCTGCAAACTTTGCCAAAATCTCGAAACAAATTTGGGATCCCTATCTGACACAATTGAAATCGAAACACCGTGAAGCCTTACAATTTCATTTACATAAAGTACTGCAAGCTTATCCGCATTATATTGAGTCTTCACTGGTAAGAGGTGAGCAAACTTAGTTAACCGGTCTACAATGACCCATATAGAATTCATGCCCCGAGGTGTCCGTGGTAACCCCACTACAAAATCCATCGTCAGATGTTCCCACTTCTATTCCGAGATTGGAAGGGGTTGTAATAATCCTGCTAGTCTTTGATGTTCCGCTTTTACTTGCTGACATTGTAAACACTTAGAAATGAATTCCGCGATTTCCTTTTTCATACTTGGCCACCAAAAATTTTGTTTCAAATCCCGGTACATTTTAGTACTTCCCGGATGTATTGAAAATCTCGAGGCATGCGCTTCTTCCATCAACTTCCATTTAAGTTCCAACACATTAGGGACACATATTCGGTTTTGAAACTTAAGCACCGAATCCATAAAGCTGAACCCTGGTTTTGGTTTTGCCTCAAACTCATCACATATCTTCCTTAAAGTGTCATCCTCCATTTGATGTAATTTGATCTCTTCAAGTAAGGTCGATTGGGCTACCACTGCTGCTAGTACTGCCTCCTGTCCGCGTACCATGAGGTCCACGTTCATTTTATCTAATTCAATCATCAACTCCTTTTCCTCCGTCAATAGGGTTGCCAAACCTCCCATATTCTTCCGAGTAAGTGCATCCGCAACTGTGTTAACTTTACCGGGATGGTAATGGATTTGGAAGTCATAATCTTTAAGTAACTCTAACCATCGCCATTATCGCATATTCAATTCCTTCTAGGTAAAAAGGTACTTGAGACTTTTGTGATCAGTGTAGACTTCGCAGGTCGTGCCATAGAGATAGTGCCGCCATATCTTCAAAGCAAAAACTATTGCCGCTAGCTCAAGGTCATGCGTGGGATAATTCTTCTCGTGGGGTTTTAATTGTCGAGAGGCATAAGCGATAACTCGTCCATTTTGCATAAGTACACAACCAAGCCCTTTGTGCAAAGCATCACTGTAAATGACAAACCCTTGAAGATGGGATGGTAAGGCGAATCGGTGTCAGAGTCAACTTTGTTTTCAATTCCTGGAACGCAGATTCCCGCTCTTCTGACCATTCAAATACAACTCCCTTTCGAGTCAATTGTGTAAGCAGCACAGCGATTTTGGAGAAATTTTGAACAAACCTCCTATAATATCCGACTAATCCCATGAAACTATGCACCTCAGTTACATTGGTAGGAGTTGGCCAATTCACAATTGCCTCAATTTTATGCGGATCAACGAAGACTCCTTCCTTTGTTACTACATGCCCCAAAAATGCCACCTCTTGTAGCCAAAATTCACATTTCTTAAGCTTTGCATACAATTTCTTCTCCCGAAGTGTTTGAAGAATTAAACGGAGATGATCCTCATGTGCCTCTGCACTCTTTGAGTAGATGAGAATATCATCGATAAAGACCACCACAAACTCGTCCAGATAAGGCTTAAAGACACGATTCATTAGATCCATAAATGCTGCCAGTGCGTTAGTAACTCCGAAGGGCATAACTAGAAATTCGTAATGGCCGTACCGTGTGCGAAAAGCTATCTTTTCTACGTCATCAGCTTTAACCTTCAATTGATGGTATCCAGATCGTAGATCAATTTTTGAGAAAGCTTGTGCCCCTTGTAGCTGGTCAAATAAATCGTCAATCCGTGGTAAGGGGTATTTGTTTTTGATTGTTACCTTATTAAGTTCCCTATAGTCAATGCATAGCCAAAGTGTGCCATCCGTCTTTTTCACAAATAAAACCGGCGCACCCCAAGGAGATACACTCGGACGGATGAATCCCTTATCAAGTAGGTCCTGTAATTGAATCTTTAACTCTTTCATTTCAGCTGGTGACATCCTATACGGAGTTTTGGAAATAGGATGAGTTCCCAGCGCCACATCAATTATAAACTCAACTTCGTGGTCTATCAGTTACCCTGGCAATTCTTCGGGAAAGACATCTGGAAATTCACAAACAACGGGAATCATATCAATATCCCCATTCATCACTTGTCCCTCCAAAATACTGCAGAAATACCCCTGACACCCTTTCTGAAGTAGTTTACAAGCCTTGACTGCAGAAATCAGGTAAGGTGGCGAAGTCACTTCCTGTCCCTGAACAATAGACTCTGGATATCCCGGAAGGTGGAAATTGATTTGTTTAGTCAAGCAGTTTATAGTTGCACCATAATCACTCAGCCAATCCATTCCCAGAATAACATCAAAGTAGGTCATGTCGAGAGGTAGCAAATTAGCATACACCCAAATATCCCCAAGTTGAAGTTCACAAGCTAAGTATATAGTAGCACATATCACAGAGTCTCCCAGAGGGGAAGACACACACAACATATAAGACAAGTTTTCTTCAGTTCTATCTAGATTAGGAGCGAATAATTTTGACACAAAAGAGTGGGTGGAGCCAGAATCAAACAATACATGAGCAGAATGGCCATGAATAACAAATGTACCTGACACTACTGTAGCTGCATTCTGTACATCTCCTGGAACCAATGCGAACACCCTACCTTGCCTTGTAGTGTCTTTATTATTAGTAGGTTTAGCAGCTGCCTTTGTGTTGGGGGTTGGTGTAGACCCCGCTGAACTTGTAGCAGTTCTAGTGCCCTTTTGTTGAGTCCACTGTGGGCAATCCCTTACCAAATGACCCGTTTTACCACACTTGAAACAAGCTCCAGTCTTCCAGTGGCAAGTCCCCCAATGCTGCCTTCCATAATCTGGACACACAGGAGTGGAATTGTAAGTAGGGGTGGTGGTGCTAGAGTTCCCTAAATTATGCTTCTTATTTGGTGGAGCAACTGATCCTTTTGACCATTGATTATTCTGCCTCTTCCCTTTCCACTCGAAAATCCGATTCTGAGCAGCAAGATTTCCTTCTGCTATAACGGCCCTTTCTAGCACATCAACATAAGTAGGTAGCTTTAACATATTGACCTGGTCTAGAATAGATCCCCCTTCAAATTTATGTGCCTTCTTATAATCTGTATCTACCATATGAGGTGCAAACCGAGCTAATTCAGCAAATTGGGCTTCATATTCTGCAACAGTCTTATTTTCTTGTCTAAGAGTTTCAAATTCCGTCACCTTCTTATCTCGCATGCTTTGAGGAAAGTACTTATCATAGAACAACTCCAAAAATCTATCCCATGTTAAGCCCTGATGCACTGTTCTCGTGAGCATCCACCATCTTCGCGCCTCGTCTTCAAGAGTAAAGGCGGCAAGTTGCACTTTCTGGGCTTCAGTACATGGGAATACTTCGAACAATTTCTCTATTCCCAGCACCCATGCTTCAGCTTTCATCAGTTCTATTCCTCCCTTGAATGACGGTGGTTTCATCTTTTTAAACTCCTTTGTGAGTGTGATGGTTTGGTCCTCAGCATGAACATCTTGTGCTACAGGTGGAGGTACTGGTGCTGGTGGCGGTTGCGATTGTTACTGTTGTTGCCTTAGGGTCTCCACCATTTCCATAATCATCCTTTCCATTCGGTCCAACCGCGCCGAGGTAGCATCTTCCAGATCTTCTGTCCTTGTTCTCACCATAACCTACATAACATTCAATTACATCCAGTAAACAGAGCTCAAATTGTTAGCGTCCACAGAGTACATTCTACGTTGCCATCGATCTTTCATACATTTTTAGGATGCCATGCATGATGCTTAAGTCTTTTCTAGACATCCTAAGGCTCAATGGATTCGTGTGTGAGATAGCAACTCGTGCTCTGATACCACTTGTCACACCCCAAACTTGCCCCTAGAAGTTTGGGCATGACCTATGTAGAAATGGACACATAATCTGTTATGTAACATGGGGCCTAACCGGAAGCATAGATTCATATGATAGTATAAAAGAAAGTAAGACATCCATTGAGCTTCTATTACCATGCCAGGGTCACAGTTACTGTACAAGACGAATGAAGCTAACAAAACACATATTTAAACTTGTTATATACATAACATATACAGAGCTAGCCCCAGAGTTGGGCATATAACCAGAGATTACATACATTTTATCCTAAGTCAATAACCAAAAGCAAGCCATTATCTAGCAAGACACCACAAAAATACGGCTTCGACCAGGTGCCTGCTTGTGCTTAGGCTGACAAAAGTGTGATGGTATTAGGATTAGGGCCGACCTCCAGGTTGGCCACCTACAGAAACAAACATAACATAGAGTGAGCCTGGCTCAGTGAACAATAGTACATAAATGCATCGATATTCATTTTAAATGACAACTCATTTCAAAGCATAAGTAAACGTAGAAATCACGTGGTTAGTTTGATTCTGCACAAATGTTCAAAACGGTCTTGACGGTTCACAATTTCACAGATTGGCCCTTGGCCTATTGGGATCACATATACACATTTTGGTTCTTGACCTTATAGGTTCACACCTTCACAAAGTGGTATTCAGCCACACATGTTCATAACGTCACAAAATGGCCCTTGGCCTCATAGATTCGTTATTTCACAAAAGGCCCTCGGCCTCATAAAGTCATAGTTCACAAAAGGCCCTCGGCCTCATATATTCATAGTTCACAAATTCCTTCGATGTTGCCACAATTCCACATTGTTTCTCAATTCCATAACAACACATCATCTCCAAGTAGCGTAATCATTAAACATAACGTTAACATCAAACATAATCATTATGATTAAAGTACATCGATGGTACTATTACTCACTGTTTTGCGGCGGGGCACTTGATCCTCTTGAAGCGTGTCCTACACATGCACAAGACATAAATTAGTTATCTTTCTCGTTAAATCACCTATTGATTCATTTTACTTCGACTAAATTAACGAACATCATAACAATATCAATTGCAAGTTTCAATAACAGTAGAGGATCCAACACGCAAAACGGAGCGACCCATGTTTTCCGACTTGGGCCGCACGTGCGGCTAGGATCCCCGCACGTGTGGCAAAGTCTCCCGCACATGTGGCAGTGATGCCCCGCACGTGCCTTTTTAGCAGTGTGGAACTCCAAAATTTGCAATTTTTCCCGCACGTGCGGCCATGACTCCCGCACGTGCGGCTACGGCTCCCGCACATGCGGCGATTCTGCACAAAAGGTCTGAAAATTCTGCACAATTCCATCCTTTTGTAGATATGTTTAGGGCCTCAAAACTTAACCATAAATTGTTAGTATAAAGTCTCAAATGCATGTGGATTAGGATCAACTTACATACATCAATTGAGCACAAATTCAATTATCAATTTAAGTTCATAAACACACTCAAACTCATGAGATTCCTAGCCTTTCTTACACATATGAACACATATATACAAAGCCATGTCACATAATGAAATTCAAACAATCAATTGAAGGGATAGAGTGAAGCTTCTCATAGGTACTTCAAATTGAGTCAAAACATGCAAGGGTAAAGTTATCTTGCTAATTCACTTCTTTCACACACACATGGCACCACAATCCCAACCATAAGTAACATGATTATGAGGATATCTTACAGAATTAAGAAAAGAAGAGCTATGGGAACAAATTAAACAACATCTACATACCTTAAGCTCAATTCCTCAACTTCCCAACCTTTCAATTCTTCTCTCTCCCTTAGTCCTTTACCCTCAAGAGATATGTTTGAGTTAGAAGGGTTTGTTTTCCATGAGCTCAAGAACACACATACATATATACATATATATCTTATATTAAGTTTGAATAAGACAAAATCCAATCGTTTAATCATTCCCGAATCAAATTTCTGCAAATATGCTTATTATTTCCTAAAAATTATGTTGTTTCCAAATATGAAGTCTGTTTCAGATTACCAAGTCTCTAAGACTCTCAATTTCTGATTTACCCATTCTAGGTGTGACAGATACTCTCATTGCCCAACCGATACATGTTAAATTCATAACATCTATGTACTTAAATTTAATTTCTCTTGAAATTTCACATTAAGTATTTAAAGGCTCAGAATAACAGACTAAAATATATCACACAATCACATATGAGAGTCGGGTTATTACAACAAAGCTTAAAGGGTAAAAGTTATACCTCTTGAAGCCAAGCACACTTTAGGCACAAATGAGGTACTAATCAAGCTAAAATCACCTTCTAAAGCTCAAAGAAGGTTCCAAGGAATCTCATCCCAAAGATAAGAAACTTTGATCAAGGATGTCTAGGAAAAGGCGAAGTGTATCTCTACTTGTATGCACAAAAGGGCAAGAGAAAGAAATCTAGAGAGAGAGAGAGAGTGATTTTATAGAGAGAGACTCCCAAAATTTCCAACCTTGCAATATGAGAGATATGGCCTCTATATAGAAAAAAGAGAGCCTTGGTCGAAAATATCAATCCAGAAATATTTGGAGCAGTGTAGAACAGCTCGAAGGGAAAGATCTACACAAAATATCTGATTTTTGCGCCCATGGCCGACCGGCCACTAGTGGTGGCAATGGTGGCCGACCAGCCACCGCTGGTGGCCGACAAGGGTCACTCTTGGTAGACCTATGGCCGGAAAACTCCATTTGTAGCCAACACACTCCACCAGTAGCCAACAACAAAAACTAGTTCCTGGCCCCAACTTCAAACAAGCATATCTCCTTCATCTGGACTCCTTTACAGGTCATTCTTGAACCTAAATTGAATCCCCGGAAGTATTCTGCCCAATGATGGTAGCCTCACATAAAAATTCAAAGTGTGCTAAGAGACATGCTTGTTTTAGTGAAGACTGCTTAGTTTTGGTCCTAACCGAATTCATGCCCAACTTTTTCCCCAACTAGGTTTCTTTTCTCTCCTCCAATTTTCTTCAACTCCAAACCTCTAAACAAGATGTTTTAACAATTTTTTCAAAGAGTTTACCTCTCCTTCATTTATTTTCACTTTGTCCTTGCTTGGTTTACCGAAAAGCGCAACATTTATCGAAATGCGAGCCTCAAAACATCGTAGAAATTTTTTCAAAAATATTTTGAAAGTGAGGGTTTTAAGGTCTAAAAAACATTTTGGTCAAAATAGTTTTGGTCCAAAAAGGGGGTGCAAGGTTGGGATTTGGCTCTCTCCTTGCCGAAAAAATCGAACATTTGCACAACATAGCCTGCACTATCGAATAATTAATCAGTAGCACCCAAGTCTTAAGGGCAGTCAAAAATGGGGTATCTACACGTACATAGTTAGTGAAGTGGCAAACATGAAAGCCTCAAGATCACAAACTCCTCTGCATAAGCACAATTCAGGTTAGATTCGCATCTGCACACTCACATCCTCACTGAAACATAAGAGCGAATAAAATTACAATTGAAAGAAGTTTTGTCAAACAGGATTACGAATTACAAAAACTTAACAATCTCCCCCTTTGGCAATTCTATGACAAAATACACCTAACAAATAAAATCATAATCACCCCAACCCATTATAGCCAACCAAGATAGCTTTCTTAAGGTCAAGATCTGGAAAAATTAGTTATTAGTGCCACTAGAGTATATGAAAGTAATAGACATATCAAAATTATCTTGAAGCATGAATAGATGGAGATTTTAAGAACATGCAACATGAATAAGTGAAAATTTTAGGAACACGTAGACACATAATAAATAAAAAAAAAAAAAAAAAACTCTCAAAATCCTCCCCCTTTTTTCTCATGTCAAAGGAAGCTCAGTCAACTAAAGCACGAGCATAACCCACACAAGCAATGACAGGATGTAATAATCAAAAGAATGCGAGAAATAAGCAATAAATAATTAGTGCATAGCAACATGCAAACCAACTAACACCAATCTCCCTTATAAAACCAATCAATGTAAGTCCATGCTAAAAAAAAAAAACCCTGTAATGATTAACCAAACTCTCCCTCACTAAAAGTAACCACAAGCACAAAAAAACAATGAATAAAAAGGAAAAGACAAAAACAATATGGCGGAGTAAGAAAGGAATTTTAGATTTGTAGCTTAAAACACACAAGAATATCCAAGGAACACAATTACTTGAAAACACAATGTGCACAACTTCTAGAAGATTCCACATGTAAGAATGTGATGCAACATGTAAATAAAAGTGTGTGTGTGGCTCTTGGAGTTCGACAAACACTAAATTCAAATCCTAGTAGTAATCTAATGGCTAGACCTCCGATAAAAGAATATGTGAATGACTAAGAAAATCAAACCTCTAGTGGTCAAGGGGTATTTGTTGAGTAAATACGGATGCTCCCCCTCAAACAATGTATACAATTTTCCTGGGCACTCATTTGTGACTTTCACACTCAAGAGTATGGAAACCAAACCAGAGAAGAGTAGAAAAGATAGTGAAGCCTGGTTAGTGCCTCTGAGGTAGCCTTTTCCTCATGCCATGAGATATAAACACAAAGAGGTAAGCAATGGAGATGCAAATAGATGGTAGGGGGTTAAGAGATTCAACATCACCCAAGATATGCAAGCATTGGTCAATTTCTCAAGAAAAACACATGAAACACTGCTAGTAGTCCATAGAGAACTTTGATCACTAAAATGAAAGAGTCTGGTATTTGCTAATCCAAGAGTATGTACAAAATGAGATATACTAATCAAAATACACATAATCCAAAATGAGTAATGACCATAGAAAGTACACACATATTAACATGTAATTGATATTCTTATCAATTCGAATATGCACCAAGAACTTTTCAAAAAATTCAAACTTGCAAAACCATAATAGGAAAATCTTTTTGGATTTTTTAAAATTTTTATTATATATATATATATGTGAAAAGCAAGAGAGACACAAACAAATACACACAGAAGACCCAAAAACAACCAAACAAAAAACTCAAAACAAAAAGAGAAAACAAAAAATAAAAAATAAAAGACGAATGAACAAATTAACACAAGTCAAGCTTTCTTACACAAACCGCTTTAGTATGAACAAGGTTGTGAGAATTGCAGTTCTTGGGTGGTGTCTTGACGTTGTGGTTCCCTTCCCCTTTAATGGGAGCCCTTCTCGATTTGGTTTCCAACCTCTTATTCCTAGGTCTAGCAAACACAGCATCTCTTCATGTTTGATCTCAAGCAAATCAAAACAATGAGATCTAATATGACCCTTAACAAAACAATGAGATCTAATATGACCCTTAACATCATTGTGACCAAAGAAATGTCTCCTACTCCACGAGGTATTAGAATTTCTTCTACCTCTATGAGACGTTATCCATGCAACTCATAACAATAAGGGCGAATATGACCATACATACCACAATGATGACAAATAAAAACAAGGTGTACCTTCTTTTCTTTGACCTTACCAACTCTAGGAAGATTGAGAAACCTATCCTCGTGTTGAATTGTTTGCTCTTCATATCCTTGAGTTCTTGTATCATGAGATGTAGATGCACTCCATTTTTGCTATTTGTCACCACAAAATCCAATGTCACTCTTGTCATAACACATTTGTTGAACCCAATGATATTGTCCAAAGTCTTTGATCCTTTATTCTAAAGGCCAATAGTAACCATAGCACACTTGAGCTCTTCCTCTTTCTTGATGACTAGCTCTTCCAAGGCAATTTGAAACATCTCGAGAATTTCAATCTTTTCTTCATATATTACATAGATTTATTGTAGCTAATTCCTCTCTGCTCACAAGTCTAGATTTTTGCACAAAGAGCTTGTTGATCATTAGAGATCTTGACGGCATCATTCCTAGCCTCTAAAATCTCCTCTTTTAGTTTGACATTCTCACTTCTATAGGCTTTGAGTTTGGTAATGAGTTTGTCATTCAATTTGGATAAGTTAAGAGATTCCTTATACCACTTTTCATAAGCTTGTTGAAGCTCTTCACCATCTATATCATCATCACTCCTCAAGGATTCATCATCAATGACAGTTTGAACTAGCCTCTGGGGATACTCCATTCGTCCTTTAATTCTGGAAGCCACCATGAAAATAAGAAATTGTTTACGCCCCTCTTTGCCTTGAGCCTCGTTGTCACTTTCATCTTTATCCGACTTTAATTCATCATCCTAAGTGATAGCGAATGCTTTCTTCTTCCTCAAATGATTAGGGTATTTTTAAGCAAAGTGGAAAAATCCTTGGTATTCATAACATTGGACTCTTTCAGGATTTTCTTATATTTTTTCATTCTTCTTTTTGGTTGTAGAATCAATTTTGAGATTATTTTTGCCTTTAGATTTATTAGTTCATTCCGAAAGATTAGGCTTCTTTTTCAAAAAAAGACTTTTGTAAATTGTTTTACAAAAGCATCCATAATCTTGGAGTAATTCTCAAAATTCCCATCAGAATCCTTTCCCACTCTATGAGCACTACTAAAAGTAATATCATCTTTTTGTTTCTTTTTAAAATTCATATGTGCCTCATAGGTTTGGAGATTTCCAACCAAATGATCTAGCTTGAGATTGTCAACATCTTGAGCCTCCTCAATAGCCGTAACTATTGGCTGGAACCGATCGGGCAAAGATCTCAAAATTTTTCCCACAATCTTGGATTCCGGTATTTTTTCACCTAAATTGAAGTTGTAATTTACAATGTCACTTAACTTCGCATAAAATTCATCAAATGTCTCGTTATTTTTCATTGAAAGGTTTTTGAAACTAGAAGTGGGCCTTTGAAGTTTTGAGCATTTAACCAAATGAGTGCCCTTATGAATAGTTTGTAAGATATCCCAAGCCTCTTTTGCAACTTCACAATTACAAATACGACTAACTCTTCTACTGTGACGACGCAAAAGAGAGAATTGATAATTTTATTATTCTAGCTACTATTCTAGCTACTATTTTGGTAATTAGCTTTGTCTCATTTATCAATTGGTTTGGGGAATGTTATTTTATCAATGGTAATCGTCGGTTCGGTCCACCCACACATGATAGATTGCCAAGATTTTCATCAATAGATTTCAAAAATGTTCTCATCCTAGCTTTCCAAAAAGAATAATTAGATCCGTCAAGTAGAGATCGTCGAACCGTAGAATTCGCCTCATGAATTGAATCCATTATCACAAATCAAACAAGATCTCGCCCTAATAGTTTTGAAAAAAAAAAAAAAAAAATGAGCGACCTACTCTGATACCAATTGAAAAATCTAAAATCTTAAGATATTGATTTGTGATTACGCTTCAATTTTAAACAATGAATAACAACCATAATCAAACAATGAAGACAAATCGACACAACGATTTAACATGAAAGCCTCCAGCTGTAAGAAAAAAAAAATCACAGGCCAAAGTAGCAAAACAATCCACTAAGAAAACATAAAGAAATTACACAAGAGTATTCTCAATTACCTAGCGAATCCAAGCCCAAATTGAACCAAACCTGATGTTTCTTTTCCACCACCGTCTTCACCTCGAAATTGTCTTGCCCAATGTTGAATCCATAATGCCGATATCAAATGCACGATGATGAGCCACTTCGAAATCCACCAAAGCTTTAGGCCTAAATTCTCTGGAATCCACCGAAGAACAACTCTCTCTTTTGTGAATAAAATAATAAGAACAACCCTTGATGTTTGACAATCTGTAGATCGTTGATCAATCGTTCAACTTCTATACACCAAAAGAACTCATATAAAACAACCTCCAATAGAAAACACTTTGTCTTTTCTTACTCTCAAATTCTAGATGGCTTAAACCCTAAAATGAGCAAATAACAGACTTTATAGTAAATTGAATTGCGAAGACCGCTCAAGCACACATTTCACTGCTCGAGAGGTGTGAGTAGGTGGTGCAAAACATATAGGCGAACCGCTTGAGTGCAACCATCACTGCTTGAATGGTAAAACTTTCTTCCCAAAAGTTCAGAGTCATTCACTGCTCGAGCGCACAAATGACTGCACGAGTGATCAAGCCACTTTGGCTTTAGAGGTGTTGTCCCTCAAACCTGCCTGGGCCTTACATAGTCAGCAAAGTGGCAAACATGAAAGCCTCAAGATCACAAACTCTTCTGCATAGGCACAATTCGGGTTGGATTCACATCTACACACTCACATCCTCATTGAAACATAAGAGAAAATAAAATTACAACTGAAAGGAGTTTTGTCAAACAAGATTGCCAATTACAAAAACTTAACACTATTTTCTTTCTTCTTTCTTTGATCTTTTCTCTCTCTCTCTCTCTCTCTCTCTCTCTCTCTCCATCGCCGCCATTACCATACTCATCATCAATGATGACGAAGCAGCGACGACGAGGTCATTAAGGTTTCGGTAGGCGGAGGGGGTCACTAATTTGTGCAATCAACAATCTCTCTTTACTCTTTATATGTACATACATATAGTTGAGATCAACCAACAGACTATTCAAGTCGAGATCAACCAACTCCTCAGTCTCATCATCAACACTTTCAACTAGGATTGTGCAAAAATACTGCCCAATTCACTAAAACTGCATCGATCCATATCAATCCTCACCATTCAATCTGCAAACCGTGAATTAAACTTTAAGTTTTATAATCTGCCTTCAAAACTGCTCTGCTCTACTATAGTTAATACATATATATGTTTTAAGCTCTAATGAAATATCAAAATAAAAATGAATATGAGAGAGATTTAAGATGTGGAATTTGTTACCAATTAATAGTTATATATATGAAAAATAATATGTAAAATTAGTATTTGTTATATATATGAAAAATATTATGCAAATTAGTATTATATATTATGCAAATGATTGATAATTGGTTAGAATATTCTTCAATCTCCAATCTGCCCAAAATTGCCCAATCCACAATCTACATCTACATCTACATCTAGATCTACATCTACATCTTCAAGCAATCAACATAGTATAATAATCCATATAAAAAGCCATTTAAAACTTAAAATAAAAGCTCTAATCATGAATTAATCATAAATCACACACAAACAATTCAAACTCGGCTAATTAAATGAAAACAGTCAGGAAAAGGAGAAACAGAAACAACAGAAAGATACCTGAATCACCAGAGACGAGATAGAGAAAATCAATTGCAGAAGAAATTAATGCTCTCCCAATATTACACAAAAGCTGAGATTAAATACAGAGAGAGAGAGAGAGAGAGAGAGAGAGAGAGAGAGAGAGAATCCATAGCCGAGCGCGAGAGTGAGCTCACGGTAGAGAAAGATGGAGCAATGAGTCACATAGGGGAAAACAATTTTACATACATACATACATATAATATTTATATATATATGTGGCTGCGTAAAATGTTGTGTAATTGTAGACTTCGTACGGATCTATATCACTTTATTTAATAATTGTAAAAGTTTAAAATTTATAATTTATTTTTCAAAACGTCAAGGCTTTTCTTAAAATAAGATAAAATATCAAATTATTTTCCAAACTATCTAGTTTGGACGGATTTTTCAAAATAAGTTAAAATATTATTACAAATCACACTTTCACCATTTTTGTAGGCCAGCCGCGAAAGATTTGTAAGATCATAAAGCGTGATTATAAATCACGCTTTTAATTAAGAAAATGTGGTTACAAATCACGCTTTTAAGAAAATCTTTTTTTGTGAAGAAAGCGTAGTTAAAAACCACGCTTTTAAATAAAATTGTTTTTCGAGGAAAATGTAAAACAAGTAGACAGGTAGCCCAACTGGTAATGCGCTCCTTTCCATGGGAGAGGTACGGGGTTTAATCCTCCACATTTCCAAATTCATGCTTTTCTCCAAATTCAATTCAATTTTTTTTTCCCCCTTCCACTTACTATATACTTTATATATTTATTATGTAATTTTTTATAAAATAAAATAAAATATTTACAAAAAATAAAATAAAATAAAATAAAAATTATATATTTAAAATAAATATATATATATATATTTTTTTATTTTAAATATATAATTTTTTTATTTTAAATATTTTATTTTATTTTGTAAATGTTTTTATTTTTTTAATTTTAATATTTTAAACTCAACATATTTCCACACTCATATCATAACCAAACGCATAACTCAAAACTCAATTAAAAAATTATTTTCAAACCTTATAACCAAACACATAACTTGAAATTTCACACTACTTTCAAAACTCTACACTCAAATCGTAACCAAACAAATAACAAAAAAATTAAAATATTTAAAAATATATTTATAAAAAGTTAAAATATTTATAATAACAATTATATATTTAAAATAAAAAAATAAAATTTTTCGATATTTAAAAATATATTTAAAATATTAAAAAAATACAACACATAAATATTTATTTATTTATTTTAATGTGCATTATATTTCATACATTTATGTGTTATATTTTTTTAATATTTTAAATATTAAAAAAAATTATTTTTTATTATAAATATTAGTTAACCAAACAAATGTTTTACTTTTTTTTGATAAAAAAAAAAAATTACATAATAAATATATAAAGTATAGAGTAAGTGGAAGGAAAAAAAAAATTTGAATTGAATTTCGGAAAAAGCAAGAGTTTGGAGATGTGGGCGATTGAACCCCATACCTCTCCCATGGAAGTGCACACTACCATCTGAGTTACCTGCCTACTTGTTTTATATTTTGCTCAGAAAAGAATTTTATTTAAAAACGTGATTTCTAACCACGGTTTCATCACAAAAAAAGATTTCCATAAAAACGTAGTTTGAAACCACATTTTCTTAATTAAAAGCGTGATTTGTAACCACACTTTTATGATTTTACAAATCTTTCGCGGCTGGGTCACAAAAAGGGTGAAAGCGTGGTTTGTAATAGCGTTTTAGCTTTTTTTTGGGAAATCCGTCCAAACTAGCCCTAGTTTGGGAAATAGTTTGGTATTTTGCCTTATTTTGGGAAAAGCCCCCAAAACGTCTCTACTCTGTTATAATTAATACATATATATTTTTTAATTTTTAATAAAATATTAAAATAAAAATAAGTGTGAGAGAAATTTAACATGTGAAATTTATTACAAATTAGTAATTATATATATGAAAAATATTAAGTAAAATTAGTTTATATTATATATATATGAAAAATATTATGTAAATTAGTGTTATATATTATGTAAATATAGGATAATTGGTTATAATATTTTTCAATCAATCAATCCGCCTAAAATAACTCAAATCGCAATTTACTGATCCACCAATTTGCTAATTTGTCATTCAATTTATAATTTTACTCTCAAACGGTCCAAATCACTCTACACACCCCTACATATATCTATCATCTACTATTATTATAAAAGTGCGAATGTTTTTTAATTTTTTAAAAAATCTCAATTTTACCTTTTCAAATTTATTATATTTTTTAAAAGTCATGAAAACTCCAATATAAACCAATTATTTCTTTATTTTTGGAATTGAACACTCAAAACTAATATATATAGCGACCCCAGTCTTTCCCCCATTTGGTTGTTGTATCCGGACTTACAGTCTATAGATCCTGTTGTTATATATTTGTTGTTGTCGTCCTTTAATTCCTTATTTTTGAGTTATAGGATGTATTGGGCAGATTTGTTACAGGTTGGGAGTGTTTGGGAGCAAAGGGTTGCTGCCCAGAATTTTGGTCCTTCGCTCGAGCGAGCAGTGTGTCGCTCAAGCGAGATCTTTGTTTTTAGTCCTTCGCTCGAGCCAGGGTTTCTTCGCTCGAGCGAGCGACTGCGTCTAGGTATAGACCTGAGAGCTATAATTCTTGGCTCGAGCGAGCTTTCCTTCGCTCTAGCGAGCAAGGTTTATGTTTTTGAGTTCTTAGCTCGAGCGAGCATTCTGTCGCTCAAGCGTGCTTCTGGGTTGCAGACCTGAAGCTTCGAGTTTTTGGCTCGAGCGAGACTTTCTTCGCTCGAGTGATGATTTCTTTGTCTGGTCGCTCGAGCGACCAATCCTTCGCTCGAGCGAGCCTGTTTTATTTAAATACGCAGCAGCGGGGAAAAATTCAGTTTTTTTATTCTCTTTTGATTTCAAAACCCTAGGTCCGTGTTCTCTCTCCCTCCACTCACCTTCTCTCTTAGGTTTCATCTATTTTTAGGGTGTTTCTACCCTAGGTTCTTTATTAAAAAGATAGAGGGTTGCGAGGGCTTTGTTTTAATTTGAGAGTTTGGCGGTTTGGAGCACTTTGGATTTTCGTCATCTTCTCCATTCGAGTTCTTCACTTCGAGGTAGGGATGCCCTACTCCATATTATAGGTTTTGTCCTAAGTTTTGGTCATTTTGATATGTTGGTGTCATTTGGTAATTTTAGGGTTTGATTTATAATTTGAGAACAATGGGGTTTTTCATATATTAAACATCATATGTTTGTAAGTCATGAAAAATGATACTGATAGTGTTAAATTGAGAAAATTGAACCTTAGGGTTGATTTTGAGGAAGAAGGGAAAAACCCTAATTGTTGTAATAAATTAATTTGTACAATTAATTTTGGAAAAAATGTGGAATTAAGTTTAATTCATGGAATTGAGGAATTTATTGATTGAATGGTGTAGTTGGATAATTTAATCACACACCTATGAAAATGTTGAGTTTATATCTGTTGATACATTTATTTCCTATTTAGAAATAACTGTTTTGGGCTATCGGTGGAGGATAGTCGTGATTGTTGTAGACATTGCATGTTGATTAGGGAAAATTGAAACTAATCACCTTGAATGAGTCATTGAATATGATGGTTGAATTAATACAGCAAATACGTGTATTGATTGAATATTGTATATGACAAGTGTTAAATACATTGTATATGCATACTATTTGGGAGGAGATAGGGGATGTACTCCATGATTTGAGGGAAGATAGGGGATGGACTCTCAAACTTGTTTAGGAGGAGAAAGGGGATGGACTCCATTAATACAGCAAATATGTGTACTTATTGATTTATGGAAGTGTTTTAGTATGAGCCTTAGTCTCATTTGAATTGTTGATATTGGAAGTAATGTTAATGTGAGATGTAGTCTCATTTTATAGTTTGGCCAGGTTCTAAGCCATGTCTGTAAGTGGAAAGTTAAATAATAACGGAAAGTGAAATGTGTCATGGACATTATCGTCATGAAACTGTATAGTGATATAATGGATTCATATGTGTTAACCATCTATCAAATGCTATTGGTTTAGTATATTTCTGTTGGGCTGTGGCTCACCCTATACGGGAACATCATTTTCAGGTCCAGGTGATATGCTACCTCCAAGGACTTAGCTTGGGAGAATTTGGAGTTGAAGACTCTGTTTAGTTAGTCGTTGTTTGTTTTATTTTGATATTACATGTAAACTCAGGCCAAGGGCTTAATGTGTAATTGAGTTAGTACTCAGACTTTTGTGTCCAAGTGTTGGCTTGGAAAGCTGTAAGCCTGTAGGGCATTTATTTTCATTGTTACATGTAATGTCTTTTAATAAGATTACTCTGATGAATGGATTAATGTCTTGTTTTCTTATATTAATGCATGTCAATATTATATATGTTATGGGTTTATTTTGAGGGCGTGACAATATATCTACTTTCAAGAGTCTTATATAAATATAAATAAATTGTCTTCCTTATTATCAAAAAAGAAAAAAATCGTCCTCCTATTTTTTACATTGATGATGATTAAAGAATAAAAAATAATTACTCTTTCTTATTTCCTATGTTTGCTTCTATATTGATATACATAATATTTACAATTGTCCATCATGGATCAAATCATTGTGGATAATTGTAGACGCGCCCGAACGTCCCAGGAGAAATCCCGTTTTGTTCATTTGGGCTTACTACAGTTCAGACTCAAATGTCACGGTTCTTAATCTGATCTCGCAAAGTGCAATGCAAGACTGATAAATCACAAAAGAGTCTAAATCCGGTAAATCGTTTTGGAAAGCTGATTTTTTAGAAAGAAGTTTCAAACATGGACTGCTTTGCCAGATACAGAGTCGCCACCTAAATATTTTATTTTAGGGGAATTTAGGAAACTCTGGCTCGTGCCTAAGGCCACGTGTCCGTCATCACCAAAGTTGCCTCGGCTCGGGAACTTGGGTACGATTGGGGAAGGTCAGCTATGAGCACCCTCGCTCGCCCGATCAAAGATCGGCCACTACTAAACATGATACTGGGTTTTTGAAAACACATGCGTTCTTATTCTGGTTATTAGGCTAGAATTACTATGTGGTGCGCACAACATACAAGTATAGACTGGATCGCCTAAGTTGGAACAAAACATTTCATGTTCGTTTGAAAATGGTTTGAAGGTGCTACCCGTAGGTAGGCTAAGACGTGGATTTGCCACCCTGAAGTGGGCTTAGAAAACATGATTTGCCACCTCAAGTGGGCTTAAAACTCGCATTCAATGAATTGTTCCAATTCAGGTAATCCAACTTTTACCCACAGGCATTCAGGCAGTTATATCACATAAGCAGTTAGCGTCATGGCAAGCATGCTATCATGGCAGTCGCTCACACACATGCAAGGATGCTTAAGCATAAACACTTACCGAGTACTCCGAGCCAAAACAGAAACTAATTAGTAATCAATGCATGATCCTAGTTCATGTTAAGATGGCTAATGCAACACATACAAAATGCAACTAAGATAGGCTCGGCTATTCTACGATGGCATATGAAATGCAACAATTGATACATGTATTCAACTTGGAATTGAAATACAATGCAGTTAGCATGATGCGCTGAGCCCGGTGCATGCAATACAGATGAATGAATGCAAGCATGCGAACATATAGATGCTAATTGAAACATGCCCTAAAACTAACCATCATAAGCTGGTAAATAAAAGGGAGAAAGACGTGGGGTTGGAAGACATGCATGACACACACGCACACTTATTACAACATTGCCCTTTCTCGGAGGGTTCAAATAAATAATACAGAGTCGAATTAACTAATTATTACACAACACTAATTAATTAACGAATTAACTAAGCAAGTAAGGAGACTAGCATGCAAATTAAACAAAATGGACTGCCTCAGCTCTGTTCCAAATGATAGAGATGCATGCATGCTCAAGTTGCCTTGTCGGGAAATCCATCGCGATGCCCCGATTTGCCTTTATTTGCAACTGGTCCCAGAACACTGTACAAAGCTCCAGAAGGCTACTGACCAGTTTTTGCTGCTGGTTTCCGGTTTGCTACAACAGAGAGTGAGAAAGGGGCATGGCAAAGTATTTTCAACATATGTGTGCATGACCACTCTCCCCATCATTGCACAAGCTCCAGGGAGTGTAGTCCTCGATCCTCATGCTACCAATCATGCATCTCGATGCATGATGGCTGAGGAGTCGGATTGCACGACTCGATGTAAAATGAATGCACATATAAACACAATAAGGCCTAAACTCCATCATGGGTAATCCGGAGTGTTGGCGACCGAGAATCGAGGCACGTTTCGTCACTTGGAGTACGAAACGTCCCTCGCTTTCCATGTTTGGACTAAACCCTATTCCAAACACAATGCAATATACATGGCATACACAATACAACTAGCATGCAACCCTAAACGCAATGCAACCTAATCATGCTAGCATGTGAGGGATGATATGCAAACATGCAACTAGCATACACAATGCTATGAACTAAGAATGGCATACTCAATGCACATGAACTATATGGCATACGCGATGCACATACGAAGATGGACATGCACGAAGACATGAACAAGGCATACACAATGCGACGATCAAGCATGCGACAACATGGATATGGCATACATAATGCAAGATGGACTTAAACTAAAATGAATGGGCCTCAACTACACTCAAATCAATGGCCGTACATGATGAAAATGAAGCAACAACACACATGCAAACATGCACGAATGCAAGGGACCAAACCTATGGCACAAAGTGCAACTCCACTAAAGCATGGTAAGCATGAAATATGGCATACAATCACATATTTTCTAGCTCTGAAATGACATGCAAGATGGTCCCGAATCATGCAAACAACTCACCCGATGCATGCTAGATGGCCTAAATACCGAAACTAGTGAAGTGGATTATACTATAGGCATGCAAAGCAATACTCAAATGGCTAAACCAGCCCCAAATAGTCCCTATGCAGGCCAAAATAGTAGCAAATATGGACTAAAATGATGGCTCGCAAAGCATGGAAAATGAAGCTCATGCAATGGTCCAAAAATGAGGTATTCATGCATAACTCTCAAACACATTTAAAGAGTGGAAAACATGGGAATATGGAATACATATAAGCTCTGAAATATGATTCACAATTATGCCAAAACATGGAAACACCTCAAAATACGCATGCAATAGGCTTCAAAACTCAAAGCTAGGCAAGGGTATTGAACTACAACCATGCATAGCAAACATCATTCAACCATGAGGCCCAAAAACAGAGCTAAGGAAGTCCAAAACATGCACAAAATCAGTTTAAGGCATAGCCAAAAAGTGCAAGAATCAAAGGCCAAAATAGCATGCAATGTAAGCTAGTAAAGAGAATTTGCACTACAAGCATGTGAAGCATGTAAGGGGCCACCAAACCAGCCAAAAAAAGAATCATGGCACGCCAAAATATGACCAAAAATCCACTGAAACATGGTCAATACATGCAAGAATGACATGCTCCTTTGATAAGCTGTGAATGGGATTGCTCTACACATGCAAGATGGACATCCAATATGGAAAAAAATGCTTTGGACAGAGCCTATGCAGGTCCTAAAACTCATCAAAAATGGCCTGAAACAAGCTTGGGATGCATGCAAATATGGGCTCCTTTGTAAGGCCAAAAATACTAGAAAACAAAACAAGGAAAGAGAGGGTCACCCCTCTCTGATTTTGGCACTCAAAACAGCATGCTAGCTATTGAAAATCCACTGGATTTCAGTGGCTAAAAGGCCAAACAAAGGCCAATACAAATGCTTTAAGGCATGACTCAAAACAAGGTAAAATGAAGCATGCAAGGGGGTAGATGACCCCCAACGGAAAAATGATCTTAAGAAAACATGTTAAGGGCCTCAAAATAAGAATTTTTTCAGTTTACACCAAAGCTCAAATATGCTTTAAAGTATGGCTTAGAGAAGGATCAAGATAATGCTTAAAAGAGGGAAAATGAGTTACCCTTGTAGCTCAGCAAAGACAGCAGCTTCTTGGACCAAAAAGCAGCCTTTTAAGACCTCTCAAGACCCTCCAAGAACCTTAGAACAATGGTGGAGGTGTGTGCTTAAGAGTTGTGGTGCAAAGGGGTCAAGAACCAACACTTTCTAATCCGAAATATAGAGATATAAAGAGAGATACAACCCTTGTGCCTTAGACAATTTTTTTCAACCTCTCTAAAGGAAAGGGAGGGCCTCTCTTATAGAGAAATAAGAGGGTTCAAGCTTCTTGGAGAAGCTAGGGCAAAGGTTCAAGCTTCTTGGAGAAGCTAGGGGCAAAGGTTCAAGAGGTTCAAACTTCCTCAAGAAGCTAAAACAAAGGTTCAAGAGGTTCAAGCTTCCTCAAGAAGCTAAAACAAGGGTTCAAAAGGTTCAAGCTTCCCTAAGAAGCCAAAACAAGGGTGCAAATCCTCCATACACGTGTATGGAGGGCGGGGTCTGTGCCTTCCAGCTAGCACAGCTAGTAACAACTCACAGAGACAAAACTGAGGGAGGCAGGCCGACCAGTTCAGGTGGTCGGCCGACCACTTCCCTTGGTTGGCCGACCAGTTCAAAAGGGTCAAATCATTGAATGGTGGTCGGAAGCCTATTTGGTGGTCTCCACATTGAAAGCAAGCCAGTGGTGGTATGGAAAACCGGTAAATGTGGCTCAAAAACCAAGGAGACCAACTTTCTGACAAGAAAATCGACCGGCGAGGAAAAAGTGGTCTGCAAGAAGAAAAGGTGGTCTCCCACCCTTGTACCACCTTCCAAACAATGAAAATAGGGTCCATGCCAAAAATGAACCAAGACGAGTGCAAAACGAGGGTTCAGGGGCCAAAACGCGCAACGGGGTGCCCCGAAAACTGACTGTTAAGCATCAAAAGTGGCGTGTGACCACGAAGGTGGTCTCCCGGGCCACAGTGTCCCTCTAGAGAGAGGAAACAAGGTGTGTGCCAAAAACCGGAGCAAATGGAGAAAGTTAAGCAGTCCCAAACCGAGGCGCACGGCCGACGGCTCCGAAAATCAAAAACTGGTCTCCAAACGGGAACAGTGGTCTACGACCACGAAAAGTAGCCTACGGCCATTGAGAGATGTTCTACGAGACCTCTTCCTCCCTTCGGGAAGAGAAAACAGAACCTGGTTCGCAAACCGAGGCAAAGCACAAAAGAGTCCCGAAGTTCGGAGACAAGGCTCTCAACCGAGACTCCGTAACCTCAGAACGAGCACAACATGCACAATCACCGAGCGCTCAATTGATGACGTCTGAGTCTTAAGGTCGGTCAAAAATGGGGTGTCTACAATAATTTTGATTGAATCTTAAAGTTGTATGCATTCGTTTTTAAAACAAAGATTTATGCTGAATCTTAAAATTTCGCAAGTATCTTCATACATTTTCTTTTTGTTTAAATTATATTTTATGAACTGTAATATTTTACTAGTATTTTAATAACTGTAACGCCCTCAAAATAATAACATTAAACCCATCAATTTAGACATGCATTGATATAAGAGACAAACATCATTCTATTCCACAGAGTAATTCTTTACAAGAAACATTACATGTTAACAACAGATTCAAATGCCCTATGAGCTTACAGCTTTCCAAGTTAACACTTGGTTACAAAGAGGAGAGCACTAACTTGAATACGCATTAAGCCCTTGGCTTGAGATTATATGTAATTACAACAAAAGATAACAAAACCACAAACATCTACCAGCCTCTAGCCTCCCAAGCGATGTCCTTGGAGGTGGCATGCTTCATGTACCTGAAAATGGTGTCTCATGTAGGGTGAGCCACAGCCTAATAGAAATACACTAAACCAACTATGAACAAAGACTAAAAGATTAACAGTTGATAGATGGTCAACATTTATACATTCATTTACATCTTATTACAATTCCATGACAACCAAGTCTATGTTCCAAATCACTTTCCGTTTCTTATTCAACATTGAGTTTGAAAACAAGGCTTAGTACTCTGGCCAAAACATTTGATGAGATTATAGTTCATTACTAGAACACTGTCAAATTTCAGGGTGGATACACATTTTGGCGCTGTATCAATAACACATGAACCACTTCCATATTTCTCAAATGATATACATTCAAATGCTATATCAAATCTAACAACATCTTCATACTTCACAAACGATAATGATATACATTTTAGTGCTATATCAAATTAAGCAAACATTTCAATAGATAAGCATATGAGCTATATCACAACTACAACAGATAAGTATATGAACTGTATCAACACTTCAACAGATAAGCATATGAGCTGTATCAACACTTCAACAGATAAGCATATAAGCTATATCACTACTACAATGGGAGAGCATATGAGCTGTATCCCTGGGTCCATCCCCCATCTTCCCATAACCATTAACCGGTTTAGAGGTACATCCCCCATCTTCCCCTAAACCGTGGAGTACATCCATCATCTCCTCCCATACACAAGCAATGCATATAAACACATAATCATATACGCAATCAATCAATACATAAAATTAATGTATTCTATCAACCGTCTACACATAATGCATATAAACACATTGGTTATATGCATAATCCATCAATACATAAAGTTAATGTATTCTATCAACCGTCATACTCTATGACACATCCAATTGATTAGTTTTAGCTTGCCTAATCATCATACATTGTCTACAATAATCAAAACTACCCTCCACCGGTAGCCCAAGCAATTATTTCTAAACAGGAAATAAATGCACAAACGGATAATATATAACCATTTCAACTAGGTGAGCAATAAATGTTTCAACTACACCCTTTAGTGCCATACATTCCCAATTTCAACATTCTCAATTCAATTTCTCATTTTCTTTAATTAATTATATACATTAATTAATTAAACCAGTTAGGGCAAATAGCCATAATTCACAAAACAACCCTAAGGTTCCATTTCCATCAATGTTCCAACATTAATCTCATTTCTCTATGCCTAACTTGCATATAGGTTTATATAATTAAAACCCCAACTTTTGTAAAATTACACAAAGGCCCAAACTTTCTCAAAATTACCCAACAACCCCCAACATATCAAAATGCTAAAATTCAAAGACAAGGTTCATAAGATGGAGTAGGTTATCCCTACCTCGAAGTTTGAGCTTCAACAGAGATGAAGACCAAGACCCAACGTGCTCCAAACCTCAACTTTTTCAGATTAAAACAAAGATCTCGACACCCTCTATCTTTTTAATAAAGGACTTAGGATAGATTCACACTAGAGAGAGATGAAATCCTAGCGAGAAGATAAGTTTAGAGAGAGAGAGAGAGTCGGCTGCTAGGGTCTCAAAAAGAAAGAGATGAAAAAGTGATGTTTAAAATCGCTGCTGCCTACTGATATAAAATAGGCTCGCTCGAGCGAAGACTTGGTCGCTCGAGCGACCAGACACAGAAAACCTCGCTCGAGCCAACAACCCAGAACCTCGCTCAAGTGACAAACTGCTCGCTCGAGCCAACAACTCGAACCTACAGGTCTGCAACCAGACGCACGCTCGAGCGAAGGGACGCTCGCTCGAGCGAAGAACAACCAGATCGCTCGAGCAAAGAAAAGCTCGCTCGAGCCAAGAAATGCAACTCTCAGGTCCAGAACCAGACACAATCTCTCACTCGAGCGAAGCCACTCTAGCTCGAGCCACCAGACACAAAACTCCACTCTCGCTCGAGCAACCAAACCATGGCTCGAGTGAAGGACCAAAACGAAGAGCTCGCTCCAGCGAAGGTCCAAAATTCTGGGCAGCAACCTAAGGCTCCCAAACACAACCAACTTGAAACAAACCTGCCCAACGCATCCTATAATTCAAATACGAAGTATGAAAGGATGTAAACTAGAAATGAACAACTGCTAACATCTACAGAACCAAGTCCGGATCATTGTACAACAAGGGTTAAAACCCGGGATCGCTATAATAACCAATGTATGATGTCAAAATTCTAAACAAGAATCACATTTGTTGGTTTTATTTTTTAAATCTATTTTTAAAATTTTTGATTTTTCATATATTTTCTCAATTTTGGTGATTAAAGATTGTTAAGTTTTTGTAATTGTCAATCTTATTTGATAAAATTTCTTTCAGTTGTAATTTTATTCGCTCTTATGTTTCAGTGATGATGCGAATGTTTATATGCAAATTCAATCCAAATCGTGCCTATTTAGAGGAGTTTGTGATTTTGATCCTTTCATATTTGTCATTTTGTTGACTAAAAACCAAAAATGCAGTCGAAATTGTTTGGCTGCTCGAGTGATCATTTGTGCACTCGAGCGGAGAAAAGCATCATCTAGTACTTTTGAAAAGAGCTTGAACTTTTGAGAAACAAGTTTTACCACTTGAGTGATGAAAGTTGCGCTTGAGCAGTCAGCCTATATGTTTCGCATCACCTTTACTCACACCACTTGAGCAGTGAAGTGTGTATTCGAGCAGTCTTCGTGATTTACTATAAAGTGCGCAATTTGTGGTTTTTAAGGTTTAAGTCGTCTAGAATTTTAAAGAGAAAGAAAAAATAAAGAGTTTTCTATTG
Source organism: Camellia lanceoleosa (assembly GCA_025200525.1). NCBI lineage: Eukaryota > Viridiplantae > Streptophyta > Magnoliopsida > Ericales > Theaceae > Camellia > Camellia lanceoleosa. Next base: position 30,685,640 of record CM045766.1, read on the forward strand.
GAGACTATTTTATATGAGTCTTCTTAGTGTATAGAAGGTGATCGATTGATCAACGAATTACAAATTGTCAAACATCAAGGGTTGTTCTTATTATTTCATTCACAAAAGAAAAGAGTTGTTTTTTGGTGGATACTAGGGAATTTAGGCCTAAAGCTTTGGTGGATTCCGGAGTGGCGTATTGTCGTGGATTCAATATCGGTATTGTGGATTCAATGTTGGGTAAGACAATTTTGATGTAAAACCGGTAGTGGAAAAGGTAGCTAGATAATTGAGGGCACACTTTTGTAATTCTTTTTTATCTTCTTAGTGGATCATTTTGTAGCATCGGCCCATGGTTTTTTTTTATCACAATTAGAAGCACTCCAATTGTGGTTTCTTCCATGTTCGCTCGTTGTGTCGATTTATTTTAATTATTTAATTCGGATTGTTATTCATTATTTAAAATTGAAATATAATCACAAATGAATATCTCGGAGATTTTTTAAATTTTCAAAGATACTAGAATTTCTTCATATTTTATATTGAAATTATACTTTCACCTGAAAATCTAATATCTAATAATCTAAATAGAATTAAAAAGTAAAATATTGATAAAAAAAATTATAAATTCAAACATGTACTATTTTATTATTATTATTATATATTTTTGTTATTATTATTATTTAATATTAATATTTAAAAAAAAATAATACACAACAAGTTATTTCTGAGTGTATTTTGATTAAGTGAATCTAAATCTAAAAATAAAAATAAAATTAAAATTAAAAAATAAAAAAGTATTAAATTAAGTGAATCTAAAAAGAGAATAAAAGGGTTATTAAACAAGAAAAAAAAAACACGAAAATCAAAATATTCAAAACAAAAGTTTGAAAAAATAAACCAAACCAAACACAAACTGCTCTTCTTCTTTTTTAATTTTTTTTTTTTTTTAAAAACCTTTCTTCACTAATCTCTAATTTTACACTAATTATTCACAAATTCCTTTCAATTTTTATGTAACTTTAACATTCTAATTAAAAAATGGTGCATACACACAAAAATGTAATACTATACATTTACATTATAACCAACTATTTAATTATGAATAATTAACTTCTCATTGTTATCTGTAGTATATTGTTATAAAAGATTTCATATATACTTTTATGATATCTTATATATATATATATATCAATGTCTACGTATATAAATATATAAATGTAAATTTATATATGTTATTGTATTCATACATTTTCAATCTGTAATGCTATATTACCATTGGATACTTTAATTTTCTAACATGTATCGCTTTAGTAATATAATTATATTTGTTAGGAAAAAATTACAAAATATGTATTGTTCTCCTATCAACTTATGTTCAATCCATATATACATACATGTCATACAAATAAATGTCTACAACAAATACTTTCAATAACAAAACAAGACTTTGCAAAATACCTCTATCACAACAATAATTGTACTTTTTTTCCCCTTACAAAAAAATCACATTATTGAGGGAAAATAAATTTTGAAATTCATAAAAATATGATATCGTCTCAAACTCTTACTCATCAAAATATTTTTATTATACTGAGTTATAATGATGAGCAATAAGAAAAACAAGAAGATGGTAAAACAAAAACCACAGAAGATCTATTGCAATATACTCTCCAGATAAAGTTAGACGAGCTGAAGTAAGAATTGTCCTATATGTTGTGAAGTTTAACAAAAATAATGTACCTCATGCACACATTTTAGTTAAATTATGAGGAAAAAATCAAATGATGCCCAAACATTATCGTAGCAACTCAATAATACATGAAGTAAATACATCAAATAAAAAGTTTCGATCAATTTTTGTTATATGCTAATTACTTATAGATACCATAATAAATTATGTAACTTGACAGTTTCATGAAAGTAACCCTGCAAACACTTATGGACCTATAAATATCTTGAAAATAATTGCGAAATTCCTATATCAATCAAAATATTAAGCTACAATATCATTCAATTTTCTTAAAAAAATTATTCCACATTTTCTACATAAATTAAAATATACTAATGTCGAACATTATATTTTTTTATCATGGAAAATATTCATGGCATAGAAAACGAGACTCAACAACTCTTGATGTATAAAAATATATTACATATTGATATTAATGCATTCTTACACCAATAGTATACAAATAATATGTAATAGTGGGTTCAATAAATTTGTATTACAAGATGAACTATTAAACAAAAGTATGTAATTGTGCAATTAATTTCATATCTTCAATTGTATTACGGGTACAGATTATGAAAAATTGAAGTGGAAAGTTGATAGAAAAAGATTTGCATTTAAATTAAAAAAAAGAAGAAATTTATACATAATGATGTGACTTATTATACGTAATGATGTGAAGGGTTGGGTTATTAAAACGCTTGGCTCGGGTGTTTAGCAATAACACTTCAAAAAAGATTTGCAACCCTCGTAAATGCAAAACGCATTTCAAAAAACCCCTAGTGGCCAAGTCTATTGCTAAACACCCGAGCCAATTCAACATTTGCTAGATTTTGTCACATATCAACCTAATATTTATGAATAATATGATATAAATAAAAAATTTATACATAATGATGTGACTTATTATGAATCTTTAACTTGAAAACAAAATACCATTAGAGATGAATTTATTTACAATAATATCATTATCACATCATTTTTATCAAATTTTTAGTATGAATTTTATATATGTTTATAATTTTCCAATATTTATTTATAATAATCGTATTATAATATTAAAATATTATGAAATTGACACTAATATTTTAGTATATTTAATATTTATAATAAACTCCAACTCATCTGTTTGGTATAATTTTTAAAATCTATTTTTAATATTTTTTTTGAAAAATAACTAAATACTAATTTAGTAAAAAAAAATAAAATTGAAACAAATTATCATTTTCATATAATTTTACTTTTTTATGAGGTAAAAATATATTTTTTGTTGTTCAATTTTGTCAAATTAATTTTTATTTAAAAAAAAAACTAATTCTAAAATTAAAACCAAACAATTAGATGCGTTGCTCCTTTTAAATCAATCTCTCTCTCTCTCTCTCTCTCTCTCTCTCTCTCTCTCTCTCTCATTTGGAATCTTGAATATATATATACACATATGTTCCCTAGCCAAAAAAATATATATACACATGTTCCTTGAGTTTTTTTTTAAAAAATATTCTAAAAAAGAAACTATTTACAGAATTGACCCACTTTTCAAACTATTTGGAAAAGTAACCTAGTTTTGAAATCGCATTTTGAAAATGTGACTTTGAAATTAAAATTACATTTTTAACATGCAATTTCACCTTGAAATCGCATGTTGAACATGCGATTTCACTATGTTATCATAAATTGCATTTTTAACTTGCAATTTTAAGGTGAAATTGCATTTTAAAAATGCAATTTCAATTTCAAAATCGCATTTTCAAAATGCGATTTAAAAAGTAGGTTAGTTTTTCAAATAGTTTGAAAAGTGGGTCAATTCTCTACATAATTTTTTTTATAGAATATTTAAAAAAAAAAAAACTCCATGTTCCTCCTCCAACACTACCGTCACTGTAACTCCACCAACACTACCTCCTTCACTATCACCACTCCACCACCATTGCCATACCACTACTATCACCACCATCACCAGTCCACCACAGGCCTGACCCTGAGATTTTCGGGGCCCAAAACCGATAATCAACTAATAAATTTCTGGGGGCCTTCATATTTTATTTTTCATTGAATGAAAAAAAAAAAGAAAGTAAAGGACAAAAGATTTGTGTCAAAATCACAAAAAATACTTAGCATTACATTACAATAATTGATAAGTATCGCTTGATCCTCACTCTTCTTGTATTTTTAGAAGCAAATAAATCAATCATACTTGCATAATCTAATTTTTTTGCAAAATGATTTTCAATGAATAACAATGCTAATTATTTTAAATGGGCCTTTTAATTTTTTAATGGATCAATTTATTTTAAGTTAATTTGGGCATTCCTTAATTTTTTTTAGACTAAAAATATACTTAATATATTAGACTAAACTATAATAAGAGAGACCCCTTTTTTGGGTCTATTTTCAATGGATAACAATGCTAATTTTTTTGAATGGTCTTTCAATTTTTTAATGGGTCAATTTATTTTAAGTTAGTATAGGTCTTTTTTAATTTTTTTAGACTTAAAACATACCTAATATATTACACTAAATTATAATTGGAGGGGCCCCTTTTTTTAGTCTATTTTGAGAGTTCATAGGCCATAGCCTTCTGGCCTATGCCCCAGGGCCGACCCTGGTCCACCAATACCACCATCTCCACTCTGCCATCGTTGTCATAAAAAATAGTAAATAAATAAATAAAATTTTAAAATAAGAATAATTTAAAAAAAAATGATTTTTCCAAAAATAAAATCATTTTTCAAAATACATAAATAAATAAATTTTTAAAAAATATAAAAAATTGTTAATTTTTTTTTTTTATAAAATAAAAGGATAAACTACGATGGTAGTCCCTATACTTTGGTCCTTATGTCATTTTAATCATTGTAATTTCAATTGGCTCGATTTCGACCCTAAATTTATGATTTTGTCTCAATTTGGTACAATTGATTACAGCTCTTAACATTTTTTTTTATAATGAAAAATATGTACATAAGTGGTATTTGTCATAATTGTAAAAGCAAAAATACAAACTTCTCAACTCAGTGAATTAATTTTAACTAATTCAATGATAATTTTTCATCAAAAATACTATCGGCATTATCAATTGGACTAAATTGATACAAAATCTAAAATTAAGGGTCAAATATGAGCTAATTGAAAGCGTAGGGACCAAAATGATACAAGCGGCAAAATGTAAAACCATGGGTATAATTTTTCCAAAATAAAAACAATTAAAAAAAAAGATGAAGTAAAATGGATTGGTGGGTTCATTTGTCAAACCCGTATCCAATTCAACCCTATCCATTTAAACCCATTTATTAAATGGGCAATTTTGGGTTAGATTATTTTAAATGCAAAACCCATTTTGATCCATGCATACCTGCCCATTTGCCACCTTTAGTTGTCACCCAAGGCCACCGTATCTAATTGCCTTACATTGTTGTGGCCTTTGTCGGTCTTCCTCTCATTATTATTTGTCACAATATAAATAGCACAAATACAAACACATGACACGACAACTCAATGATTTTCAATAAAAACAGGACACGATACATCTAGGACACGTTTAAAATTTTGGAGCTTCAGGGCAAAAGTTGATATCTGAATTTTTGGGCCATTAGGTCCTAATTCTAATATCTTTAGGTAAAAAAAAAACACACATATCACTTATTCAACATTCTATTTGTTGAATATCACACATTTCTCTATCTGACTACCACTTGTTGTGAAATCCCACATTTTTGAAGTATTAATATTTTAATGAGAAATATTGGTGGTTTATTATAGTAATCTGATGGTGAGATTTTTAAATGAGAATCGAATTTATTTCCTTATATTTATTTTATTTCTTTTTATCTACACCTCATTATTGTTCATCTCTTTTTGAAAATAGATTTTTTTTTTATCCATTTATCATTTTTCTTCTTCACCAAGAAAATAAAAAATAAATTAATTAATTAAAAAAATAAAATCCTTAATTGGCGGACCACCCCCATACTCTTCCCTATACCCAAACCAACCCTTTTTTCATCCATTTCTTTTATTTCATCCGATTTCCCTCTCTCTTTGTGTTCAAAATTTTATGTTTAATTTGAGAGTATTTAGAATGAGAATTACTAATTTTATTTAAGAAGAGAGTTCACTACACCAAAGTTTGCCTCTAATGGTGGCAAACAACCACCGTTAATAAGTATACAACCATCGCAAAAGGTTTTAACAGTGGTAAGACAACATAAATTGAAAATGTCATCTATATAAGTATTGGGAATAATATAACGGCGGTAATATTCCCACCGTTAATAACAACGGCAGTATCTACAATGCTTATTAATCGCCACATAAAAAAAATTGATGGCCATAGAAATTAGTGGCTGTGTTTGTTGAACCATCATAAATGGTGTTTCTTTAACGACAGTTTTTTAAAGTCAAAAGTGGTTGTATGATACCACTACAAAAGACGTCAACAATTAACGGTAGTCATTTACCACCATTAAATATATTTTAAAATTAAATATGATTTTTTTATTAGTGACGAGATTAAACCGCCGTTAATTTCTATACAAGTATTAGAGGCATTTTAGAAACCGCCGGTTGTGAACCATTAGCTAAACCGATATTGTTTATACATTTATATTCAATACCTGCTAATATAGCGATCCTGATTTAGACTCAACTCATTTATTGCCTTTGAATCTAGGAAATCATATCCGTAGTGGTCATTCTTCTTTCTTTTCATGTTTGGTTTTGCTTATGGGGTTGACACCATGGGTTCTTGGGGTCGACACCACTTTGCTGTCTTATTCTTGGTGTCTTTATTGGTTTTTGGGGTCGATACCAGCCTTATTGGGGTTGACACCACCTTGCTACTGTGTCTTGGGGGTGGCTATTGGTTTTTGGGGTTGACACCACGGGTTCGGGCATTGACCCCCTTATCTGCTGCAAGCATAAGTGTCTCAACATTTTTTCTTGAGGGTTGATACCACTACCTTGGGTGTTGACCCCTGCGAGTTTTTCTCATATTTTGGATTCGGTTTGGGCCCTACTTTTTGGGGGGTTTTTGACTTATTCTTTTCATTGATTTTAGGGATATTATACTACTACTATAAATAGACCAAAACACTCTTTTCTCATTTATTTTTTTCTCTCTCTCTCTCTTTGAAACTCAACTTTTCTCACATAGATCTCTAGATCTACTTGGTTAGAGATATCTTTTTCACATTGGTCCTTTGAGAAAGGTTGTAGATCTCATTAAGGGCTTTTTTTTTTTTTTGATCCAAGAGCTTTGTGGTTTCGCCAACTTTAAGTTTTCCCGAGTTTTCCACTTCACTTCTTGAGGTAGGGATCATTTTGACTCTTTTTATAATTTTTAGCTTAGTTATTTATCTCTTTAAACAAGATTGTGATTTGGGGATTTTTGGATAAAAATCTAGGGTTCTGGTTTTGAAATCAAAAGAAGGGTTTTCAAAATGCATTCTTGTATATGGTTGTGGCCTTGTAAAAATGGTTGGGTTATGATATATTGTGGATTTTATCCATGGAAATTGATTTTTTAAGAAAGGGGGGTTTTTACCCTAAATTGTGAAAATTTGATTTTTGTAAAGAGAAATGAAATTGATGTTAGTTTTATGGAATTGGAACAATGATGATGATAGGAATGGAGTTGGATATGAATTATCACTTATAATTGGAAATGTTGGAAAGTATATTTGTGCTGAAATTTAATTATCTATTTATAGATATTTGTTTTAAGTTATCGGTGGAGTTGTAGAAATTGCATGAAAACTATGTAAATTGAAACTAATTTTCTCATCCATTGCATTGAGCATTGTGACATGTTTAACACATTGAAAATAGTTATCGTTTTGAAAAAAAAAAATAGGTGAATACCTTGGTGAATCTAGGTAGGAGTGTAGTTGTGGTATTATGCTGGCCTACATGTCCTTGGTGAAAGTCCAGAAACCCATGCGATTAGGTGTCGAGCCTTCCAGTTAATACCAGTAAAAATCACAAATTGGAAGTGCTTGTATCCTACTTGTAGACATGTCCTACAGATTCCCAATGTTGTATCCACTGCCCTGTTTTCTTTTGAAAAGGAATTGATTGCATGAATACTGATATAAACTTGGCATTGCATGGTTTTGAAAAAGAGATATAAAATGTTTTGGCATGAGCATTGCATATGCATTCACCTTATAACTCTGTTAAGATTCATACACTGTGTTAGAGTATCTTTATTGGGTTTTGGCTCACCCTATGTGAAAAAACCATTTTCAAGTATTGATGATATGCTTTCGCTAGGGCAATAGCTTGGGAGTACTTGGAGCCAAGAGCTTCTATTCTTGTTATTGTTGTATTTACTTTGTACAAGCTTAGGGCTTTATTTGTATTGAGTTTAAACTCACTTTTGTTGCAACCAAGCACTGTCTTGGAAAGTTGTAGCCAATAAGGCATTATATATTTGTTTAACTTTTAATTCATATCTTTTGTTTATAACACATGCTATAGATTCAAGGTTAGGGCTTATGAATGTATAAATGCATGTGTTACTCCTTTGTACATTTGAAATATATGAATGGAAAGACTTTATTCTCTTATTATGATGTTGTTTAATTAATCATTATTCTTGATTTGTTGTAATTATTCTCGGGGCGTTATAGCTAATGTACTCAATGAAAATCATTCAATAAAAGTGTATAACCTACTAAAGCTTCCATACATTCAATATAATAGTATATGACTTGAAACTGCCACAATCTCAATATTATAGCCATATAAGTTGTAACGCCCCAACTTTTATTACTCGAATCCATTACAAAATCCTTTATATTATTACCGATTTAACAATAACAAACAAGTGCAAATAGAACAGTACATAAATAATGACATTCTCTCTCATGGTGATGATGATATATAAATGAAATTTGATACAATGCCCTTAGGCTTACATTAAACAATGATAAATAAAAGGGATTTACTCTTATACATTACATGGCATTTAGCCAACAAGTAAAAGGCCCCGTGACCAACATCATAAAAGACTTCAAATCCTAAACAATGTTCTAGCCATGTACCTAAAAAATTTGTGAACACTTGGGATGAGCATAAAGCCCAGTAGAGATCCCAAAGATCCTTACATCACAACATATAGCTAGAAATGATCATGCATGCACCACAACATACCGTATAACTAATGTGACAGTTGGTATCCAAAGATATATAGATATGTTTTCTTATTTCCCAAAATGTTCTCTTAACTCAACACAGAATAAAATCATTCATTTTCTTTCTAACTTTCGTTTCATTTCAAAACCATTTTCTTTACTCTTAAACTTTTTTATGTTGACATACAAGAGTCCCATTCAAATTTTAGTTTTGAAAACAAGTTCACATCTGCAAGTCATAACTTGGCTCCACATGCTAATACACTGCACACCTCACCAACATATCTACCACATTTCCTGGACATAGGCTCAAGGGCATGAGACAACCATAATATGAAATCAAAAACATACACATCCAAAAATAAATAATTGATAGTAACACAAATTGCAAATCCTATTTCTACCGGCATATAGCACATATGGCAAACGATGCAACCCAACAACATATAACGCTTTATCGGCCTCACCCAGAGGGGAACAACCCCAAATCCTATTTCCACCTGCATACAACATAGATGGCAAATGATACACCAACAACACATAGTGTGTTAGGTTGTTTTTATTGGCAACCCCGTTTGACAAAACTCCTTTCAGATGTATTTTTTTTTCGCACTTTTATTTCAGTGAGGTTATGAGTTTATTAGATGCAAATCCAAACCCGAATCGAGCCATGCAGAGAAGTTTGTGATGTTAATGCTTTCAAGATTGCCACTTCGTTGATTATTACGGGGGTCGACCCGGTCAGCTCGCGGCCGAAGCAAAATTCAAAATTGCATTCAAAATTGCATGTCAGCCGTTGCTCGCTCGAGCTAAGGCTTGCTCGCTCGAGCCAAGGAATGCTCGCTCGAGCCAAGGATTGCGTCCATACAAAAACCTGAAAAAGTGTATTCCTCGCTCGAGCCAAGGATCCGTCGCTCGAGCCAAGGCACTAGTAGAAATCATGAAAATTACTCTCCTCGCTCGAGCCAGGAAAGCTTCGCTCGAGCGAGCCTCAGAATCCGGATTTCTCAAGGAGTTTGTTTTCTTCCCAATCTTGGATTACTTTTGGTTCTATATAAATACTTGGTTTTCTCCCAAAACTAAGGGATTGATTGAAGTCCTCCAGATCTTCTTTTTGGTTCTTAAAGGTATATATCTGGGGATATTTTGTTATTTTCTTTGATGTTTTATTGAGTATTTAACTCATGGTTTAAAAAGAGTACATCAAAGGTTTGTTTGTTATACACAAAAAAGAGAGTTGTTCTTCAGTTGTGAATTCTGAAGAATTCGAGCCTGAAGCTTTGGAGGGAATCCGGAGTGGCTCATCAGAAAGACAATTCCGTGCTGAAGATGGGGTTGGAAGAGGCACATAGAGGTTGGTTCAATTAGGCGTTGTGAATTCGCTAGATAATTGAGAGTGATACCTGTGTAATTCCTTTATATCTTCTTAGTGGATTGTTCTTGTGGCTGTTGCCCGTGGTTTTTTGATCACAATTGGAAAGTGTCCAATTGTGGTTTTTCCACGTAAAATCTTTGTGTCTCTTTCTCTTGATTGTTTGATTGGGATTGTTATATTCTGCTTAAAATTGATACATAATCACAAATCAACATCTAGGAGGTTTCTAGATTTTTCATAGTGCTTTACCAGCCTCACCCGGAGGGGAACGACCCCAAGGTCATACTTTACCGAGTGCAAACTGGAAGGGAGAAGAACCTATCACAAGACACCACACTTTGCAGGCTCAATATAGCAAGAAATGAACATCTTTTCACACTTTACCGAGCATAAACTGGAAAGGACGAGGAAACTTCTGTCAATGTGCGACGCTTTACCGGCTCAATACGGCGAGAAATGGACCCCCAAACAACATCACAACAACATACATACTAGATACACAAATAAATATACGAGTGTAATACATATACTTAATCCACTAAACACCACAATAATCGCTAACTGTTATGTAATGCCCTAAAACAATTGCTAAAACCCATACTCAACATTAATAAGTGATCAAGATGACAAAACAATTGTCTCTCATTGATTCACAATTAAGCTTTACAAAAGTTGACATATTAGAGAGTCAAGATGAAATTAGACAAATAAGAAATGCCCTAAAGGCTTACATCTTTCCAAGACGATGCTTGGTGTAGCTTGCTTTTTCTTGCTCCTTTTGAATATGATAGCCCTATAGTTTGGACTCCTGTGATTCTAAATCTGATCTCACAAGTGTAATGTGAAATAGATAAACACAAAAGAGTCCAAATCCGGCAAATCTTTTGGAAAATCGATTTTGAATCAAAAATGCCAAAAATGGACTACTTTGCCAAATTACAGAGTCGCCACCTAAATATTTTTGAAAAATTTAGGAAACCCGAGACTCGTGCCAAAGGCCACTTATCCGTCATCACCAAAGTGTCTCGGTTCGTGAACATAGGTCCGAGAGAGGAAGGTCATGAATTGAGCACCCCACTCGCCTGATCAAAGATCGACCTCTACTAATCATGATGTGATTCTTATTTACATTATATGCTCTTCTTCTGATTATTAAGCAAACTTACTATGTGACGCACACAAGTATAGACCAATTTGCACAAGTTAGAACACTTTGATTTATGTGTATTCGAAATTTTTTTTTTTGAATATGTACCACTTGAAAAAGTGATCTCATATGTACATTCATCAAATTATCCCAATTTGAGTAACTAGCCTTCATCCACAGGCATTCAAGAGTAGATCAAGTAAGCACTTAGCCTCATGGAAAACATGCTTGTCATGGCAACAATCACACGCATGCAATATGCTAAAGCAAGAAATGCTTACCGAGTATTCCAAGGCAAGCCAAAACAAACCAAAATAATTAAAAAACATACATGTCTCTAACTAATGTCACATGACTAATGCAACACATGCGATATACAACTAATAGGCTCTGCTACTAGTTATGACATGTGAATCAACTTGAGAGCATGTAGTTCAAGTACGTATTCAAGTAAGTAATGAATAACAATGTCAGTTAGAACGATGCACCGAGCCTAATGCATGCAAGACAATGGATGCAAATCATGAGAAATGTTAAACATGATGCTCTAAACTATCCATCATAAGCGGGTAAATAAAAGGGAGAAAGACGTGAGGTTGGAAGACATGTACATTATTACAAGTTTGCGCTCGCGTAGGAGGGTTCGAATGAACGAATTAACTAAGCTAGCTAACTAATTATTACAACACCGAATTTAACTAACTATTCTAGCTAATTGAATAATTACAACACAAAATTAATTAACTAAGTAATTAATTACAAGTTCACTACTTTAGGTACAACATACTACCATTAAAAAACAAGTTTAACGGGTCCCAAGGAGCAAGGAAATAGCTTATGCATGCACACAAATTTCTCCCCCGAGAAAGCCTCTGCACTTTGCACTGCTTTTCACCGTAAAGTGGTACTACACGAAAAAAAGGTAACCGGCAGACCAAAAGTGGTGGCCAGCCACCCACTAATAGGGCCTACCGTACGGTAAAGGTGGTCTGCCAGCCACTAATGTTGGGTTTCTCCTGCTACAACAAAACATAAACAAAGCACAAACAAAGCATTCTTAGGGGATGTTTATCCACCTTGCCTCTCCTTATCATCAGACAGATCAAAGGAGGGGTAAACTTGATTCGTAAGCCATCAATCGGCGCAAATTCATTGTGTGATGACTTATGAACTAAGGGATACAATTTCAATAAATGAAACTAAAGACCAACAAAAACATCCTCCTTATCATGATATTCATCAAGGGAAGGGGTTGACACTGACTCTTGAATCGTTTTCATTACTAACAAGTATGAAACAACTTAAGACTCAATGGGTTCAATTAACATCAGATTGAACCCAAAACCATTTTATTATCTTGCTCCATTTTATTCCAATTTTAATACCTCTTTTAATTACCTTTCCATTCCTTCGTCATTTTAGTCCAAAAATGATAGTTAAGTCCACTAATGGAAAGAAGTGTCAAACAAAGGGTTGTTTTGTGCATGAGAGAGATGTCATGCCATTGGTAATGAACCTTCGAAGAGATTAAACCATTAAGCACAATGATCTCTATCTCAAGCTCAAACAAACAATTGTTTTGAAACGACTCTCAAAGCAAGGAAGTAGCCAAGAAATGAGATAAGTACAGAGATGATTAGAGGTGAACACAAGTATGAAAAACTTGAAATAAATGCTATCAACTGAAATAGGTTGGTGTTTAATGCCTAAAACCGCAAACCTATAAGGACTGTTACACTACAAGCATGCAATACAAAGAATAAATGACATGAAAACTTAAAACAATCCTAAAATCGGCTAAAACAACACTGAAATTAAGGTAAAAACATCTACAAAAGCAAGATAAAATAATGGAGCAATTAAGCTAGTAAACAAGTCAAAGGAGGGAAGGCTAACTGTCACGCCCCGAAACCCGCCCCTAAAGGTTTCAGGCATGACCTATTCAGAAATGGACAAGTAATCTAATATACATAACATATGGGGTCTTGGCGGAAGCACTAAAATTTAACATAATAACAAACTCCATTGAGCTACCTCTAATATGCCAGGATTACATGCATCACATACATTATAATAACCAGACACAGGCCAAAATTATACTGTGAGCATCAGTCAAATAGTTATACATATACAGCCCCAGCCCTAAGATTGGGCATAGACAAAAACATTGAAGTCATGTACATTTAACCTTAAATGAGTAATCAAAAAAAACAAGACAATGTCTTAACAAAGCTTCACAAAACTGAGTGATCTCGCTTAGTGCCTGGACTCATAAAGGTTGACAAAAGGGAATGAACGTCCTGGGTTAGGACTGACCTCCTGGTTGGTTACCTATAGGAACAGACATATAGAGGGTGAGCCAAGCTTACTGAATAGTAATACTTAAATAAAACAATGCTTAACTTGAAACATTGTATAATGGAAATACATATGGATTCATAGCTTCTCAATACTTATTGAACCATAAATTGTGTCTAACATGCTTTGGAAATAAATAAGGATAGACATACGAACTAAATGCAACTTTTCAAATGTTCCTGAAAATGGGTCACCGCCCGAGCGCCACCTTGGCCGCTCGAGCGGACTGTACAATTTAACAAAAATGCTAGGAGGTCGATTTTTATGCTCGAGCGGGAATTGCACCGCTCGAGCGGATAGCGAAATTTTTGAAAAAACTGCTGAGAGGTTAATTTTCACGCTCGAGCGGGAATTCCTCCGCTCGAGCGGACCATGCAATTTTTGAAATTCTAAAATGCCAAATAAAGTTCCAACCTGGTATTCAAAGCTTCAAACATGTACTTTCGTATACTAATGCAGCATTCACAATACGAGTCTGAATCTGTTCTTATTCATTATAGACTTAGATCTTATCATGAAACATATTGGCTTGAATATAATGTTTTGGATTAAAATCCTTGTATAATGTGGCACAAATCCTTAATCATGGTGGCATAAAGCCCATTAATATAGTGGCGCAAGGCCCTCGGATACTTACCGAGCTTCAAAACATATACTTCCTAAGCTTCAAAACACATACTTACTAAGCTTCAAAACATATACCTATCAATCTTTAAAACATATGCTTATCAAACTTTAAAACATATACTTATCAATCTTTAAAACATATGCTTATCAAACTTTAAAACATATACTTAAGCATACAATGCAAAGTCCACATGATTTGTCTGAGTCTGTTTCACTTTATAGGCCCTTTCTCGAAACATATCAGCTTGAACATAATGGTTGGCTTGAAGCCCTTGAATGGTGCGGCATAAGCCCTTAATCATGGTGGCAATAAGCCCTTAAACATTGGCATAAAGCCCTTAGAAGGTGGCATAAAGCCCTTGAAAGGTGGCATAAAGCCCTTGGAAGGTTGACATTAAGTCCTTGCAAATTGGCATTGAGAATGCCCTTGTAAATTGGCGTTAAGCCCTTGTAATTTGGCATTAAGAATGCCCTTGTAATTTGGCATTAAGAATGCCCTTGTAAATTGGCGTTAAGCCCTTGTAAATTCTTGTATGAACTCAAGAGGTGTCTTACACGGGTTCTAGCAGTGACTCACAATGTAGCACTTAGTCCCGTGTAGCACTTTGTTTCATAACGTAGTTACTTATATCGTATGGCCAAAGGCCCATAATCTTAAAGAATGAAAACACTTCATTTTTCCTCCTTTCTTTATATACACATATCAAAACATAACTTAATTACATATCGTATATAAACAAGGTGCTAATGACAATCATTAGCTATATATATGAAGCAGATAATGGTACTACTACTCACAGTGCTATAACGGAGTGCTTGTCCTTCTCGGGTTATGCCCTACACATGTACACAACTTATACATTAAGGGCATCAAACACAAATTCCAGAAATACCAGAGGGTTAAGCACGTAAAACAGAGCAAACAATATTTTGCAGCATGAAGTTTTCAAACCTATTCCTCCAACTCAATATATATAAAAGATTACTAGTCTCACAAAACACATTATGGAATTTACACCCATTCATCTTCTATTCAAAGAAAGAAAGGATTTTTATGAACATTTCCATGTTCCCCAAAACTCCTTAAATTTCTAGTGTTTTCACCAAAAAACCAAACATTTCCCCATCCACATAAAGAAATCCCATTAAATCATTCTCTTGATTTAATAACTAAGTAAGCCCACAAATATTTAGTAAAATGATTTGGGATTAAACCCATTTTTGAAAACTTCACATTTTAGGTCACAAAAATTAATATCAACATAGTCAATACCATCCCACATAATCATCACAATTTAACATAGGCAACATGATTCAACTCAACATCATTAAATATAATTCAACATATTTCAAAAGGAATTCTTAAATTCCATTTTAACATTCCATAACCGAATTTATATCATCCACATCATCAACAAATCTTTTCCCCCAATTTCCCTTTTATTAAAACATAATTTACAATGCATTTAACAAAGTTCAATCGCAAATTTTAAACATAACTTTCAAACATAACAAAATTCCAATTAAACTTGAACACATCTAATTCAACCTACCACTTTCATGATTCAACTTTCAATTTGGGCCAAATCATTGATTATCATCACAATCAACTTAGGGTTTCTAAGAAATCTACAAATTTCAAATAAAATTTTAAATCTTCTTAACCCATTACTTTTATTTCAAATCTTCCCATTTATTAGGCACCATAGGTCCATAATCCATAAACCATAATCTAAACCCCATAGACCATAATCTAAACCCCATAATAGAACCCCAACATACCTCAAAAATTTTGAAATTCCATTCGGTAGAAAGTGGTGATCTCCTCTTATTCTTCATCCTTGATGCGAGATCCATGGTTGATTTGTTATTAAAAGTAGAGGAAATC
This sequence comes from Camellia lanceoleosa, assembly GCA_025200525.1. NCBI lineage: Eukaryota > Viridiplantae > Streptophyta > Magnoliopsida > Ericales > Theaceae > Camellia > Camellia lanceoleosa. Next base: position 30,701,879 of record CM045766.1, read on the forward strand.
AAGGTTTTGGGAGCTAGGGTTTCGGACATGGAAGAGGGGAGAAGAAGAGAGGAAAAGAAAATCTAAGAAATGGTCCAGAAATCTCATTTTTAAGCTGCTGTGCCCGCTATTCCCGCTCGAGCATCCCAATTCCCGCTCGAGCGGACCTGCTCCCAACACAGATTTCAAAACTTCAAACAGGTATAACTCTCCCATCCGGATTCCGTTTTAGGTTGTTCTTGTGCCCAAATTGAAGCCCCGAAAATAAGCTTTCCAATGGTTCTAACCTCACATCCAAATTCTAAGTGTGGAAAAAGAAAAGGGCAAAAGAGTGACAGCTGATCGTAAGCGATTTAGTTGAATTAAAGTTTTTGGTCCAATCTTACCTTACCATCATATTACCACCACAATCAATACCCCAAAATAAAATAGGGAGGTTCCAAATACACTAATAAAAATGCCACAGATATAAATCACTTTTCATAAGTTTTGTTTAATTAAAATTTCACAGAAAGCAAGTAAATGCACAGAATAACAGACCGAAAATATACCAGAAACCGATATGAGAGTGGGGTTATTACACTAACCCCTCCATTTTTGGGACTTCAAAACCACATTTTAGCCGCTGAAAAAAGCACCGTTGAAAATTAGTGGTAAAAATCTGAAAAAGAGTTAATAAAAAGATGGGAAACACAAGCGTAAAGGCCTAAGAAACAAGGTTTAAAGAAGGGTGATCCATCCCTCTGCCTTTAATGGCCTTAAACCACAAGTTTCAGCCCATAAATACAGGTGAAAATAGTACAAAAACAACAATAAATGATGGTAAATAAAATAGGGGAAAGAAGCTTGGAGTTATACCTCTTGAAGAGGAATGACCCTTTGGATTACAAACCACCAATTTCATACCCTCAAGAACTTAAAATGCAAGCTCAAACATCTCATCAAAGAACCCTCAAGGTTTGGTTTAGTGTGTCTAGGCAAAGGGTATAGAAGTTGCAAGGGAGAGAGAGAAACATAGAGAGAGAAATATTTTCCAAAACTTTTGCTGTACAAATTTTTCTAACCCTAATTTTTGAGAGAGAGTCATCTATATATAGAAATATATGAGACTATCTCAAAAATATCCATACAGGTACAACTGGTGTAGTGCATGCATCTGTGGAGACAACTGGCACAACTGGCAAAAAGATCTAATTTTTTTCACAAGTGGCCGGTAGGCCACTAATAGGGAGTGGCCGTCCACCATTAGTGGCCGGCAGGCCACTAGTGGGTCTGCAAGTCCCTTGGATGGTCAGGCTTGAAAAACCATTATTTTGGTCCAAAAACAAGGCATAAGGTTTGTAGGTTCAAAACTGAAGTTTCCTGCTAAGGAAATCAAGCATTTGGACAAGTGTATAAATTCATCATTGGGTGATCAAATCAGTGGCACCCAAATCTTAAGGGCGGTAAAAAATGGGGTGTCTACAGTTGCCCCTCTTTGATAGAGCTCGAAGTCATGAAATGACGTGAGTGAATGTCAAAGCCCGAAGACAACCCATTTTGACAAGGCCGTAAGACTTGGGCAAACAATCAAGACATAAATTAAATTGGTTAAGCCTACAACTGCCTATGTATCCCTTTGTAAGGAATCAAACTAGCGTAGTTCAGTGGCAAGATACAAATGTTATGCACAAAGAATACACTTTGAAAGCTGGACTCACACGTTTCGCGAAGTCGGCTATTTTGAAATCCCTGATCATGGAAGATGATGCAATGAGCAATAACAAGATAATCACAAATAAGTCCAACCACGTTTCACATGGGAAGAAATAAAAACACACTCTAACCACGTCGAATAGTGAGAAGAGAAGAAAAATCGCTCATGGTCGTGCCTTCGCACACCGTGAGATGATATGATAGATGCAAAAAGTATGAGATTGCACGATAGATGCACAAGGCAGTAAGAGTGTACGATAGATGCACAAAGTAAACAGGTGTGATAGATGCACAATGTGAATGAGTGTGATAGATGCACAAAGTGAGCGAGTGTGATAGATGCACATAGTGAGTGAGTGCGATAGATACACATAGTGAGTGAGTGCGATAGATACACAAAGTGAGTGAGTGCGATAGATGCACAAAATGAGCGAGTGCGATAGATGCACAAAGTGAACAGGTGCAATAGATGCACAAAGTGAGCGAGTGCAATAGATGCACAAAGTGAATGGGTGCGATAGATGCACAAAGTGAGTGAGTGCGATAGATGCATAAAGTAAACAGGTGCGAGAGATGAACAAAATAAGCGGGTGCGATAAATGCACAAAGTAAATATGATTGAAAATAAATACAATGACAACACATGTTCTATGCAAGATACTAAACAATCGACATACGATGTTAATTGAAAGCATGTTCTATGGAAGAATCGAAATGCAAGATAATTGAAAGCAAGTTCTATGCAAGATAATCGAAAGCATGTGCCATGCAAGATAATTGAAGCATGTTCTATGCAAGATATTTGAAAGCATGTTCTATGCGCTATGCAAACCGAATAAGCATGTGAGTTACGAACGATGCAATGTGCACATGCAACATAAGAGGTATGTGAGCATAATGGTTCTATGTAGAAAAAGATAATAGATATGTAAACTGACAAAACGAACAAAAACGACGTTCGACAACAACCTCCAACTTACCCCTCGGAGGCTGTGCAAAATGTTCAAAAGGATATAACTTGTTTATATTTAAAATTAGGGCACGTTCGTGGGTCAGAGTACAATGGGCATTGGAACGGCGCAATCGGAACATAGTTTCGAGCTCCTTGGAAATCAAATCCAATTCAAATACCTCAATCCTTCTTTCCAGACCCAAAATAAGGCCTCCCATACACTGTTAGGGAAAAAAGGGGAACAAAACCAGCACTGGACCACAAAAGAGGTCGGCCGACCGATCACTAATGCAATTTCGAGGGCACTTTGGTCTTTTTGGCATAGGTCTCTTTAAATACGCCACTATATCTCATTTCCTCATACCCACATGATCGAGATCACTCTCCCTCTCTCTCTCTAGCTGCTTCCTCTCTCTAGATTGTGCTTTATACGCATTTTCCAATGCACCACGTAAACTTTATTCGTAAACCCTCTTTGGCCCTCTTCATTTTGAATCGATTTTTTCGGGTTTTCAACACTTTGGGCTTGTTCCCCTCTAGGTTTTCTTGGGTTTTGTGAACTTTTTTGGGTTTTGACTTTTTCTCCCATTTTCTCTCTCCTAGGGTAGAATTTTTCCAAGTTTTTTCCTTATTTTTTTCATTTTTCACCCACTTTCCAGATGACAGATGATGTCCCTTATGACGGCACTCCTCCTAAGGTACCTATGCTTCCACCTACTGTCGAGGTTGAGGAGCCTATAGCGGATGAGGCTGGTGAGGCAACAGAGGGCATTGTCATTGACTTTGAGGCAGAGGCAGAGGTCTTCACCCCAAGGCCCGAGCCTGAGTTACCACCATTGAGGGTGAGGCCCTTTGATCCGACCACTTACCACTCTCGCACGCACATGATGGCGCCTGGAGGCGTGATGCAGTTTGATGACTTCATTGATGGCGTGCCAGAGGATATTTTGCTAAGGAAGCCAGACTCCCAGCTTTCCTACGGCGCTACTGAGGTACAAACTTTATTTTCATGCTTTACTACCTTTTATTTGGCTGTCTTGCAATACCTTTCATCTGACTCTTCTTTTTTCACCGTCTTTCATCTGATTCACTCTTTCTTTACCACAGGAGGACTCTCACTTTTGCAAAGGTTATGGTATAGTGATAGCCAAGGATTGGTATCATGAGCTCCCCCCTGGTCCGCGACCTTGTCGAGGAGGCAGGTTTTGGCTTACTCTGCACCGACCTCACGCACCAAATGGCTAGCCAGGCCCTACTCGGAGCATTGGTGGAGAGGTGGTGGGATACCACCAACTCCTTCTACTTCTTTTCAGTTGGGGAGATGACGATAACCCCCTAAGACTTTGTAGACACCTCATTTTTGACCGTCCTCAAGACTTGGACATCATCGTTTGAACACGCGATGACTATCCATGTTCGTGTTCGTCTTGAGTTCTCGGAGGTTTCGGCCGTGCGCCTTGCCTCAAGACCTCTCGACTTATTTGTTTTGTGCTTGGTTGTGGACCAAGCACTTAGGTTTTTTCCTTTGAGGGTAGGAAATGGCTTGTTGGCCACCCCCACACCCCACCGGCCTTGGCATGTTGCCACCGGCCCTGTTTTATTGCTACCGGCCAAAAGTGTTGGCCGATCAGCAATGTTCTTGGTCGGCCGGCCATTATTTTGGTCGATCGGTCACTTTTTCTGGCCGAGACCTTTTCTTTGCCTTTTTCAGGCATTATGCATGCCAGCTGTGCTAGCTGGAAAGCACAGACCCTGTCCTCCATACATGTGTATGGAGGATTTGCTCCATTATTTTAGCTTCTTGAGGAAGCTTGAACCCTTTGAACCCTTGTTTTACCTTCTTGAGGAAGCTTGAACCTTTTGAACCTTTGTTTTAGCTTCTTGAGGAAGCTTGAACCCTTTGAACCCTTGTTTTAGCTTCTTGAGGAAGCTTGAACCTTTTGAACCTTTGTTTTAGCTTCTTGAGAAAGTTTGAACATTTTGAACCCTTGTTTTAGCTTCTTGAGGAAGCTTGAACCTTTTGAACCTTTGCTCTAGCTTCTTGAGAAAGCTTGAACCTTTGCTCTAGCTTCTCCAAGAAACTTGAACCTTTGCCCTAGCTTCTCCAAGAAGCTTGAACCTTTGCCCTAGCTTCTCCAAGAAGCTTGAACCCTCTTGTTTGTCTATAAGAGAGGCCCTCCCTCTCCTTTACAGAGGTTGAAAAAAAATTGTCTAAGGCACAAGGGTTGTATCTCTCTCTATATCTCTATATTTAGACTTAGAAAGTGTTGGTTCTTGACCCCTTTGCACCACAACTCTTAAGCACACACCTCCACCATTGTTCTAAGGTTCTTGGAGGGTCTTGAGAGGTCTCAAAGGGCTGGTTTTTGGTCCAAGAAGCTGCTGTCTTTTTTGAGCTACAAGGGTAACACTTTTTCCCTCTTTTAGGCTTTATTTTGCTTGATCTTTTAGCTATACTTGCAAGCATATTTGGGCTTTGTCATAAACTAAAAAAAAAAAAAAAAAAATTATTTTGGGGTCCTTTACATGTTTGTTTAAGGTCATTTTTCTGTTGGGGGTCATCTACCCCCTTGCATGCTTGTTTTCATCTTGTTTTGAACCATGCACTTAGACCATTGCATTGAGCTTTGTTTGGCCTTCTAGCCACTGAAATCCAGTGGATTTTTAGTGGCTAGCGTACTTTTTTGAGGGCCTAAATCAGAGAGGGGTGACCCTCTCCTTGGTTGTTTTGTTTTCTAGCATATTTGGCCTAACAAGGGAGCCCATGTGTGCATGCTTCCTAGACTCATTTTAGATCCTTTTCAGTGAGTTTTATGGCCTGTATAACCTCTTTCCAGAGGTGGTTTTGTCATATTGGGTGTCCATCTTGCATATGTAGAACAACCCCCTTCATGGCCTATCAAAGGAGCATCTCATTCTTGCATGCATAGACCATGTTTCAGTGAGTTTTTGGGCTTTATTTGGCATGTCATACCTCTGACTTTTGCTAGTTTAGTGGCCTCTTGAATGCTTAATATACTTGTAGTTTAAACCCTCTTCACTAGCTTGTATTGCATGTTGTTTTGGACCTTGATCCTAGCATATTTTGGCCTTGATCCAAACTAATTTTATTCATATTTTGGGCTACCTTAGCTCTGTTTGAAGTGTTTTGGGTCAAGCATGCATTGTTGTATATGGTCATAGTTCAATTAAGCTCACTAGCTTTGCATATCGGGTCCACTAGCATGCGTTGTTTGGGCCGTTGACATGTTTTGGCATCATTAAACATGATATTTTAGAGCATATAAGGTTTTCATAATCTCATATTTTTCACTCTTTAAATGTGATTGAGAGTCGTGCTTAAATACCTCATTTATGGGCCATTGCATGAGCTTCATTTCTATGCCTTTTGAGTCATCATTTTAGTCCATTTTTCTACTTTTTTGGGCCTGCATAGGGACTGTTTGGGGCTGGTTTGGTCATTTGTGCATTGCTTTGCATACCTCTAGTGTAATGTGTTTCACTAGTTTCAGTATTTGTGCCTTCTAGCATGCTTTGTATGAGGTGTTTGCATGATTTGGAGCCACTTTGTATGTCTTTTCAGAGCTGAAAAATGTGTGATTTTATGCCATGTTTCATCCCCTGCCATGCCTTAGTAGAGTTGCACTTGGTGCCTTAGGTTTGGTCCCACGCATTGTGCATGTTTGCATAAGTGTTGTTGCCTTAATTTCCTCATGTTTGGCTACTGATTTGGGTGTGGCTGAGGCTCACCTATCTTGGTTTAAGTCCATCCTGCATTGTATATGCCATTTAGGCCTCGTTTGGGAACAGGCTAATTTAGTAACTTTTTGGCTAATTGGCTAAAAAGGTTAGTAAGAAAAACCTGTACGTTTGGCCAACTTTTTGGCTAATTACGAAACGACGTGCAAAAAGTAGAGAGAAAAGGGAATCTTTGACTTTTTGGTATGGGTTGTTGGCTTTTTGGCTAAAAAGGTAACTTTTTGGCTAATTGGCTATTTTAGCCTCTTGCCAAACGAGGCCTTAGTCCATGTTGTCGCATGATTGACCATTGCATTGTGTATGCCTCGATCATTTCATTGTTAGTCTCTATGTGTGCATTGCGTATGCCATATAGTTTTCGTGTGCATTGAGTATGCCATTGATTGTTCCATAGCATTGTGCATTGTGTATACCATTAGCCTTGCTAGGTTGTTCATGTTACATTCCATATTGACGTTGTGTATGCTAGGTGCATGTTTGCATGTTTCACCCCTTGCATGTTTGCATGACCAAGTTGCATTGCATTTAGCTTGCATGCTAGAGTCGCATTGTGCATGCCATACTTGTTGCATTGCATTTGGAATAGGAGTTAGTCCAAACACGGGAAACGAGGAGCATTTTGTACTCAAAGTGACGAAACGTACCTCAATTCCCGGTCGCCGACCCTCTTGACTAACACATGATGGAGTTTAGGCATTTATGTGTTCATATGTGCATTCATCCCATATTAAGTCATGCAATTCAACTCCTCGGCCATCATGCATTGAGATGCGTGATTGGTGGCCCGAGGGTCGAGGACTACACTCCCTTGAGCTTGTGTAATGATGGGGAGAGTGGTCGTGCATACATTTGTTGAAAATACCTTGCCATGCCTCTTTCTTGCTTTGTGTTGCAGAAAACCAAAATCCAGGGGCAGAAAGTGGTCGGCCGACCAGGTTTTCTGGCAGGTTGACCACCTTTTTTGGTCTCCACCACAAAGGGTGGTCGGCAGGTGGTCTCCCATGCCATTGGTTGGTCGGCAGCCCTCCCACAGCTTCCCAGAGTGGAGTTTTAGCCTCTTAGAGCTTTGTGCAAGTTTCTAAGATAAATTGCAAACAAAGGCGAGTCGAGCCATCGCGATGGATTTTCTTGACAAGGCGACTCGGGCACGCACGCATCCTTTATCATTCAAGGCAGAGCTAAGGCAGTCCATTTCATGTAGCTTGCATGATAGTTTTATTGCTTACTTAGTTAAATTTGTTAATTAGTCAGCGTTATGTAATAATTAGTTGTAGTTAGTTATTCATTTCGTTGTGTATTATTTATTCGGACCCTTCGAGAGAGGGCAATGTTGTAATAAGTGTGCGTGTGTGTGATGTATGTCTTCCAACCCCACGCCTTTCTCCCTTTTATTTACTAGCTTATGATGGTTAGTGTAGGGCATGCTTCAATTAGCATACTTATGCTTGCATGTTTGCATCCATTCATCTGTCTTGCATGTACCAGGCTCGGTGCATCATACTAACTGCATCGTATTTCAATTCCAAGTTGAATACATGTATCGATTGTTGCATCTCGTATGCCATCTTAGAATAGCCGAGCCTATCTTAGTTGCATTTATGCATGTGTTGCATTAGGCATCTCAGCATAGTTAGGATTCATGCATGTTTTCTAATTAGATTCTTTCTTTGGCTCGAAGTACTTGATGAGTGTTTATGCTTTAGCATCCTTGCACGCGTGTGAGTGACTGCCATGATAGCATGCTTACCATGAGGCTATGTGCTTATATGATATAACTGCTTGAATGCCTATGGGTGAAGGTTGGATTATCTGAATTGGAACAACTCATCAAATGCGAGTTTTAAGCCCACTTGAGAGTGGCAAAATCATGTTTTCTTAAGCTCACTTGAGGGTGGCAAAATCCGCATTTTAGCCTACTTGCGAGTAGCAAACCAATTTCAAAAACAAACATGAGATGATTTGTTCCAACTTAGGCGATCCGGTCTATATTTGTATGCTGTGCGCATCACATAGTAATTCTAGGCTAATAAACCGGAATAAGAGCACATAATGTTTTCAAAACTCGATATCATGTTTAGCAGTGGCCGATCTTTGATCGGGCGAGCGGGGGTGCTCATGAAATGACCTTCCCCAATAGTACCCAAGTTCTCGAGCCGAGGCAACTTTGGTGATGATGGACACGTGGCCTTAGGCACGAGTCAGGGTTTCCTAAATTCCCCCAAAATAAAATATTTAAGTGGCGACTCTGTATCTGGCAAGGCAGTCCATGTTTGGCACTTTTTTCTAAAAAATCAGTTTTCCAAAACGATTTGCTGGGTTTGGACTTTTTGGTGATTTATCGGTCTTGCATTGCACTTTGCGAGATTAGATTCAGAACCGTGATATTTGAGTCCGAACTGTAGTAAGTCCAAATGAACAAAACGGGATTCCCTCCCGGGATGTTCGGGCGCGTCTGTAGTTTCTAGCGACTCTGCTAGGGACTTAGAGAACTTGACTCGAACTCATGATATCTTGTTTTGACTATACTTATGTGTTTCTTTGCATTGCATGTGTATTGGTGCGCCTAGGACACCGTGTTTGCCATCTGCTATTCCCGAACAGTTTGCCGAAGGCTCGCTTTGAGAAGCGTTCCATAAGGCTGACCGGTTCCATAAGGCTGACCGGTTACGGAACACAAACCCTGGTTTTTACCGGGGCACCCTTTTTGACCATTCGACCTAGTGCATATTCGGAATCCGTAGTGACCATTCCAAACTAGGACAGGTTGCTTACCTGATTGTAGGTTGTTTGAAGCCGCTGCATGCGTAATGAAACCCTAGTTCCTGACAAAATAGGACAGGGAAACCCTACCCCTCCATAGGGGTGTTTTTGGCTCTCACTTGCTTGTTATGTGCTTTTAGAGTGCGTCTCTACGGGAATGCATGTATCAGTTTGCAAGTCTGGGCATCAGGCCTATCGGCATCAGCATCAGTATTTTGGGGGAATCAGTTTTACCTGAGGGTATCAGTTTACAGGTAGAATTTCAGGCAGAATTCAGTAGAGAGTGCAGTCATTCAGCTATGCTCAAATCTATTCTGTTGAAATTGGGCTGAGATACTGCATGTTTTCTCTTTTGCTAGGTAGTCTTGGAACCATAGCTTCAGAAGGCTCCAACATCCCCCGGGTACATTGGACTTGTGTTGATAAACTTTGTCAGGTGAGAGATTCAGTTCAAGGGCAATCAGTATTCCTTTGTTAGAGGCAGGGTAAAAGGCCAGTCGGGCACAGACCATCAGTTCAACAGTCTTCGGATCAGTGGTCATTATCCATCTCACCTGTGCGTAGTTAGGTTGAGGTATCTGCTTTTGCCTCAGGGAAATACACCTGTTATTCAGCTAGATCAGCACCTTATACAGGTATGGAGGAGATGATGCGTCAGCTCCAGGAGAGTATGAAAACCATGCAGCAGGATGCTGCTTATCAAGCAGAATTTGCCAAACAGCAGGCTGAGGTCATGGTCCAACAGGCAGAGTTAATCGCCAGGCTGCAGTAGCAGACTGGAGCATCTGCTTCACACCAGGTTCCTCCCCTACCAAGAGTTCTCACACTTGGGGAGACAATACACGTCCAGGATGATACGGATGTTCCAATAGGGCCGGCTCCGCCCCCGATCCTACCCCAACCACCCAAAGCACAGACCAACCTGCCGGATTCTCCCTTTGAGTTCGAGATGGACCCCATGGCACTAAAAGTGAGCAAGCTTGAAAAGCTGTTCAAGAAATCTCAGGGTGTGAAGTCCATCCCGGACATCGAGGATGGGTATACTGACGCAGCCGTGACGCTGCCGGACAGATTTAAGATGCCACACATTGACCGATTTGATGGATTCGTTGATCCTATGGTGTATCTGCGGCTGTTTTCAGACATATTAAGGCCGATGGGCCTCACCAGACTACATAAGCTTTCTTTATTCAGCCGGACCCTGTCGGGTGTGGCGGCCATCTGGTACGCAAAACTGGAAGACGATGTTAAGAGGAATTGGGATGAGATGGCCGAGGCTTTTGTCGCTCAGTACTCCTATAATACATAGATCGAGATCACAACCCGTGATCTTGAGACGACTAGGCAGGAGCCTAAGGAGAGTTTTTCTGACTTCGTAACCCGGTGGAGGGCCAAGGCCTCAATGATGACCACTAGGCCCACTGACAAAGATCAGATTCGGATGATTGTGAGCAATCTCCAGCCCAAGCTTATGCAGAAGATGATCGTTCTCCCCTTCCCCACCTTTTTAGATTTACATGAGATGGGGGTACAGATCGAGGATGCCTTGAAACATAGACTGATTGACAATGACAGAGAGCAGCCTAGGAGGGCGTTTTCCCGCAGTTCGAATGCGACCACCAGTGGGGATGCAGCTACAAGGACTTCTGAAGTTGGAATGGTCACCACCACCCCGAAGATAGCCACCCCCTTTGTGGGTACATCTAATCCAAACCCTCGAACTTCGGACTATCTACCCCGAGGCAAGAGGGTTTTCACCCCACTTTATATGCCTTTGTCAAAAGCTCTAGTGGGCCTACTTAGGAAAGGACATCTGAAACCGTTAGAACAACGGCCTCTACCCGATCCTCTCCCTCCAAAGCATGACCCGGCTAAGTACTATGCTTTCCATCAACAAACCGGTCATGACACCGACAGTTGCATCCGTCTTCGCCACGAGATACAAAATTTGATTGACAATAAGCTCATCGTCGCACCAGTCTCACAAAGATGAGCTTGGGAAGGGGTAATGTGATGTGATCGGAGGGGATGAACCACCTATGGGCGGTGCTCAGTTTATTCCAGATGTGGCGTATGGCACGCACTATTTTGAGCATTTGCGAATGCTAGCTTTTGTACTTTCTGACTTGGGTATTGGGTCAGTCTTGTTGTTTTGTATTGAGTCAGTCTTTTCATACTGAGTCAATCGGGTCTGTCTTGTTGTATCGAGTCAGTCATGTTTTGTTAGAGTCAGGTGATCCCCGGGGCGTTACCTCGAATATAACCATTTTGTTTTGTGTTTGTCTTTTCGCTTTCTTTTGAGTCTGTTTCTGCTGGGGAGCTAGTTACACCAGAAGATCTGAATGAAACAGCAGTGGTTTTTCATGCTTTTGTGCTTGCTTCTACCTCGTGCCAGTTGTGCCAGAAAGTTTGAATGAAATGACAGTATTTTTCACCTATTTTTCTGTGCCTTGAACTCATTGCATTGACCTAAGTTTTTTAAAACCTTTTGAACATTGTGATGAAAACAAAGAGGAAGGAATTCCTCGGGATTTACAAAACTTTGATCAAACTGAGAGAAAGAGAGGCGTGCTAAGCCCTTAATGATTGAGATCATGCTTGTTAATGTGAGTACTGAGAAGGATCCAAGCTTGATCCAGAATGGTTCTACATTGTCTTCAACGCGAGCGATTAGTTGCTTTCTTAAAAGGTTTCAAAAAATGGTTTGCGCCGTCTTGCGAAGACTTGTGTGGAATCGCTCTTAAGATTGTGCAGCCTAGGATCGTTCTCAGCCTCAAGACTCGACACCTTTTGCTTTCAAACCTTGAACTTGGATTCAGAATGTTCAACGGTCAAACATAATGTGAAGCCTGTGTGGCCAGATCAAAAGAAAGCTTGCAAAGCTGGATAAGAAGCACCCCTCGAACCAGGGGCAAAAATGTCAGATGTGCTCGAAGAGCGAAAGATGAGTCATTTCTCAAGCTAACGAAGATCGGCAAGAATGCCAAATCCCAAAAGAGAGGAAAGAAGAAAGTATGCTGAAGGACAACTGAGTTCCTATCCATAACACTAGGGGCAAATTCAGCCCCCATTAGATGGACTCCTACATTATCAGTGAACATCAGCCATTCTCCTGGATTCAGGTGACTTCAGGATCTCAAAATCATTTGACATGGACAAAGCTACACTTTTACCCTTGAGAGGCTCGCTAGGTCGAAAACCTGGAAGGGTGACCCAGGCAAAAGTTAGAGCAAGAAAAAAAGAAAAGATAAAAGAAAAAAAAATATACAAAGAATGAAAAAGAAAAAAAGATGAAAAAACATAAAAAAAGAAGAAAAGAATTGAAAAGAAAAGAAGAACAGAGCTCGCAAGGTCGAAAACCCGGAAGGGCGGCCTTGGCAAAAGTTAGAGCGCAAAAGGAGAGGTTAATACCCGAGTGTACCTTACCCAAACTACATAAGGCTTGATTCCCACGCTTGGGATACGTAGGCAACTTCATTCTGAAGTCCAGCCGTAAAACACTTCAAATTCGACTGTGTCCATGTGGTGGTTCTGGTCATCTTTGTCTTCTCTGTATCCGAGAATTTGGTTGTAAGGACTGGTTGCCACGTGCTGCGACGCTATTCAAACAAGGGGCAACTTTCCGTTGCCGTACAATACGCTGCGGTGCCATTCAGACAAGGGGCAATTTTCCTTCGGTTCTGAGGTTGTGCATCTCAAGAGTAAGTTCTGTGCTCGTTGAGTAGTGGCCGTTTCCAAAAACAGTTTTTGAGAATTTTTACTGAGGTTGAGTAATTTTCTCGAAAATTATCCCATTTTTCCAAAACTAGACCATTTCTTTGACCCAAAAAAGGAAAATTTTCAGTGCTCATAACCTGACTTACATGATTTCAAATCAGAAAATCGAACAAGCATGTTAATCTAACTTTCATGTTGGTCGAAATTGTTTTAGCAGAAGCTCAAAAACAAAAAATGGTTAAAATAATGAACTAGGGGCACAGTTGAGTCAAGTGTTTTGTCTTTTCCCCATCGTCAACATACTTGGCAGAAAAGGGCACTCTACTTGCCAGAAAAAACACTTTACTTGCTAGAAAAGGGCATAACTGAAGGTAACAACAAAGGGCTAAAAGCTCTCTCTGTTATTCCATTGCCTCATCTGGACAAATCTGATCACGTCCAAACTCCCCAGCAGAGCATTGTCAACCGATGTCAATTGCAGATCTACTGCACATCTAGCCGCATCACAACCCCTCTGTGGGAAAGTTCACTATTGTGAGCAGAAGAAGAATAATCTAGCGGAATGCTAGGGTAAAATCCCGCAATTTCGTGCTTATCCATCAACCACTCAGGGGAGGGATAAAAAAATGAGAGATTGAAGAATAGAGAGATGTGCGCTGAGAGAAAAAGTGAGAAAAGGGGTTTTCAGAAAAATAGAGCCTGAGGGCCGAGTGATGTGAGAATCACAAATAAGGAAGGGTGGGAAACATACCCGGAGAAACAGGCTCCCTATGCACTTTTGAGTCTTGTGCTTTGTTGTGTTTCCATTTGTTTGTCTTAATTCTTGTTTTGAGTCATTTCGGGTGTCTATAGATGTGTTTAGGTCGTCTTACCTTGTCTTTCTCTTTGTTGTTGAATTGTGGTGTGCTGTGTTCAGTCGTAGGCTCAATACCCAGTTGAGAACTTATTCTCTCTCAATTTCAAAAAATTGTTTTGCGCTCCGAGTGCCTTGTCGTTCTCCACATCTATGTAAAACAAGATTCGTTCTTTCGTAAAACCACAGGGTTCAACGCAGGTCATGCGGGAACAGCAAAACCAGGACCTATCTGAAGTTGTATAGGTTCCATGCTACAAAGCAAAAGAAAAGAGAGAAAATTTGGAGCATCTAAGTTTGTTTCAATTTTAGAAAATTCTAAAATTGCATTCCGAATCTACCTCTTTAGGCCTTGTCAAATGCTCTGTAGTACGAGTGTGCCTCTATTTCAAGCTCAAGATCAAGCTTGCTTCAAGTCAGAATGGAAGTTTGAGTAGCAGCTGTGGCTTCTATATGTAGGTGTTATGCTTGTCAGCATTTCAGAACCTTTGAACTGTGAGTTGAAGGTAAGTGTTCGGAGAACACAAGAAGGGGAGATCCTCGTCAAAGTAGAGCGGTTCACCGCCACTCACCCCGTGAGGTGCTTTCTAAAAACACCGCTTTGCTTGTTTATTGCATTCCCTAAACATCATGCTCTACATTGCTTGTAACATGTTGCAAATGTATCGTATCATTGCACTTATCGCGCTTATTTGCATCCTTGTGTTGTCTTCTAATCATTTATCCTTTCACGCTATGCAGCGTTTAGGATTGTTGTGCTCCAGGGCTATCTCAGGATGCGTGAAACGCGACCTTGGGCGTGTTTTTGTCTCAGGTTGTGTTGTGCGCACACCTAGGTGGTTGTTTTTGGCCCTCTTCTCACGATTTCAGTGTGGTTAGAGTGTTCCTTCCCTCACACGATTTCAGCGTGTTTGGAATTCATCTTAGGTTGCATTGTCATGCACCCTTCCACCTGCATTGTTATGCACTCTTTACTTGCGTTGTTACGCACATTCCACTCGCATTGTTATGCACCCTTTCAATTGCATTATTTTGCACTCACCCTCATTTCGAAACACCGGGATACGTCCTTATGTTTCTCCTTCTTATTCCGAAACACCGGGATATGTCCCTATGTTTCTCCCTCTTTGGTTAAGAGCATTTGGAATACGTTCCAATGCTTATACCTTTCCGAAACACCGGGATACGTCCCTATGTTTCTCCCTCTTTGGTTAAGAGCATTCGGAATACGTTCCAATGCTTATACCTTTCCGAAACACCGAGATACGTCCCTATGTTTCTCCCTCTTTGATTAAGAGCATTCAGAATACGTTCCAATGCTTATACCTTTCCGAAACACCGGGATACGTCCCTATGTTTCTCCTCCTTTCCGAAACACCAAGATATGTCCCTATGTTTCTCCCTCTTTGGTTAAGAGCATTCGGAATACGTTCTAATGCTTATACCTTTTTGAAACACCAGGATACGTCCCTATGTTTCTCCCTCTTTGGTTAAGAGCATTCGGAATACGTTCCAATGCTTATACCTTTCCGAAACACCAGGATACATCCCTATGTTTCTCTCTTTTTAGTTAAGAGCTTTCGGAACATGTTCCAATGCTTATGCCACTCTTTTTCCTTTTGCGTGTAATGCGTCGAAATCTTGTCTGAGACCTCGGGTGTCCCCAATGGTCGCTCTTAGTCTTTCCTGCGTGGTGCGCGGTTGAGATTGTATAATTTTCTTACATCCTTTCTGCATAAGATGTAGTTTGGTTTATGTTTACTTGTTTGCGTAGAATTCGCTTAAAATGTTGCATTTATTGTGCATATTTGTTTCATTACAGCATCCTTTGCATGATCATAAGTTATGTTCAGCTTTGTGCATCCCCCTTTGCATTTTGCCCCTGCCTGCGGGCACTTTTCTTTGATTATCTCGCCTGTTTGTCTAAGTCTTCGGCCTTGTCAAAAATGGGTTGTCTCTGGGCTTTGACATTCACTCTTGTCATTGTTATGACTTTCAAGTTCTGTCAAAGAGGGGCAACTGTAGACACCCCATTTTTGACTGTCCTCAAGACTTGGACGTCATCGTTTGAACACGCGATGATTATCCATGTTCGTGTTCGTCTTGAGTTCTCGGAGGTTTCGGCTGTGCGCCTTGCCTCAAGACCTCTCGACTTATTTGTTTTGTGCTTGGTTGTGGACCAAGCACTTAGGTTTTTGCCTTTGAGGGTAGGAAATGGCTTGTTGGCGACCCACACACCCCACCGGCTTTGGTATGTTGCCACCGGCCCTGTTTTATTGCTACCGGCCAAAAGTGTTGGCCGGTTGGCAATGTTCTTGGTCAGCCGACCATTATTTTGGTCGATCGGTCAATTTTTCTGGCCAAGACCTTTTCTTTGCCTTTTTCAGGCATTATGCATGCCACTGTGTGCGGTGGTAAGCCTGAACTGACCCTATGCGTGTATGGAGGATTTGCACCCTTGTTTTAGCTTCTTGAGGAAGCTTAAACCTTTTGAACCTTTGTTTTAGCTTCTCGAGGAAGCTTGAACCTTTTGAACCCTTGTTTTAGCTTCTTGAGGAAGCTTGAACCTTTTGAACCTTTGTTTTAGCTCCTTGAGAAAGCTTGAACCTTTTGAACCCTAGTTTTAGCTTCTTGAGGAAGCTTGAACTTTTTGAACCTTTGTTTTAGCTTCTTGAGGAAGCTTGAACATTTTGAACCCTTGTTTTAGCTTCTTGAGGAAGCTTGAACCTTTTGAACCTTTGCTCTAGCTTCTCCAAGAAGCTTGAACCTTTGCCATAGCTTCTCCAAGAAGCTTGAACCCTCTTGTTTCTCTATAAGAGAGGCCCTTCATCTCCTTTAGAGAGGTTGAAAAAAAATTGTCTAAGGCACAAGGGTTGTATCTCTCTCTATATCTCTATATTTAGGCTTAGAAAGTGTTGGTTCTTGACCCCTTTGCACCACAACTCTTAAGCACGCACCTCCACCATTATTCTAAGGTTCTTGGAGGGTCTTGAGAGGTCTCAAAGGGCTGGTTTTTGGTCCAAGAAGCTGCTGTCTTTTTTGAGCTACAAGGGTAACACTTTTTCCTTCTTTTAGGCTTTATTTTGCTTCATCTTTTAGCTATACATGCAAGCATATTTGGGCTTTGTCATAAACTGAAAAAAGTCTTATTTTGGGGTCTTTTACATGTCTGTTTAAGGTTATTTTTCTGTTGGGGGTCGTCTACCCCCTTGCATGCTTGTTTTCATCTTGTTTTGAGCCATGCACTTAGACCTTTGCATTGAGCTTTGTTTTTCCTTGTAGCCACTGAAATCCAGTGGATTTTCAGTGGCTAGCATACTATTTTGAGGGCCTAAATCAGAGAGGGGTGACCCTCTCCTTGGTTGTTTTGTTTTCTAGCATATTTGGCCTAACAAGGGAGCCCATGTGTGCATGCTTCCTAGCCTCATTTTAAGCCCTTTTCAGTGAGTTTTAGGGCCTGCATAACCTCTGTCTAGAGGTGGTTTTGTTATATTGGGTGTCCATCTTGCATGTGTAGAACAACCCTCTTCATGGCCTATCAAAGGAGCATCTCATTCTTGCATGCATGGACCATGTTTCAGTGAGTTTTTGGGCTTTATTTGGCATGTCATACCTCTAAATTTTGCTGGTTTACTGGCCTCTTGAATGCTTAATATACTTGTAGTGTAAACCCTCTTCACTAGCGTGTATTGCATGTTGTTTTGGCCCTTGATCCCAGCATATTTTGGCCATGATCCAAACTAATTTTATTCATATTTTGGGCTACCTTAGCTCTGTTTGAAGTGTTTTGGGTCATGCATGCATTGTTGTATATGGTCATAGTTCAATTAAGCTCACTAGCTTTGCATAGCGGGTCCACTAGCATGCGTTGTTTGGGCCCTTGACATGTTTTGGCATGATTAAACATGATATTTTAGAGCATATAAGGTTGCAATATTCTCATGTTTTCCACTCTTTAAATGTGATTGAGAGTCGTGCTTAAATACCTCATTTATGGGCCATTGCATGAGCTTCATTTCTATGCCTTTCGAGCCATCATTTTAGTCCATTTCCCTACTGTTTTGGGCCTGCATAGGGACTGTTTGGGGCTGGTTTGGTCATTCATGCATTGCTTTGCATACCTCTAGTGTAATGAGCTTCACTAGTTTCGGTATTTATGCTTTCTAGCATGCTTTGTATGAGGTGCTTGCATGATTTGGAGCCACTATGTATGTCTTTTTAGAGCTGGAAAATGTGTGATTGTATGCCATGTTTCATCCCATGCCATGCCTTAGTAGAGTTGCACTTGGTGCCTTAGGTTTGATCCCTTGCATTGTGCATGTTTGCATAAGTGTTGTTGCCTTAATTTCCGCATGTTTGGCCACTGATTTGGGTGTGGCTGAGGCTCACCTATCTTGGTTTAAGTCCATCTTGCATTGTATATGCCATTGTGGAGAAGTGGTTTGGAAATACCCTTCGGATCCTGGGAGACGCTACGGGTCCTTAGATAGTCACCTGAAAGGAAGTAAACACTCTGATGGGGGTGCTGGAATTAGCCCTCTGACGGACAAGTCAGTCTCAAGCTCTAGGTTACTTGTATTCTAAGTTAAACAAGGAGATTCTTACCCTTCTTTTTGTCGTCCCTTTTTTATCTATAGTTCCTGTGTTTATACTCGTTTCCTAGGCCTCGGGGCCAGGGCCTACTCGTTACTCATTGTCCTCTCTCATATTCGGCTCCGTGGATTTATGCTTATCCGGCCTATCTATTGTATTCGGCCTCCTGAGCGCGCCGGATAACGCCGAATAGTGCCTGTTCTGCAGAGTACGCTCTTCCCAGCATTGCCAATTGTTCGGCTTCCACAATTGCCCCCCAAACTCGCCATTGACAGTAGTCAATCGGCGTGTTCGGTTTTGATTCTGAAAAGCCAAGACATAAGTTAGGCGGCTCTGCCTATACCAATCTGTCAGAGTGCGCACATCTTTTTGGTCATCATTATACTTTCCCGCCTCATTCGTGCACCTTTTGCATTTAATATGATTTGAAACTTCAGTCCTTTTGAATGCATGCTTTTCTCGAATACTTGGGCCTCCTGGATTCCCAGCCAGTATCGCTCTTCTGACGCTTTTCTCTGCAACTTTCGTCCGTCTATCCTCGTCTTCTTCACCTCTCGTAAATTTTCTTTCTTTCTTTGCGATCCTATTTTCCGTGCTTATTTTAGCTTTGGTATACCCTCGGATCTTTGCTAAGATGGCTAAGCACCTGAAAGACCTCCTTTCCGAAGGTCGTATCTCGGGATTCCGATGACTATTCCTGATGATGTTCATCTATCTCTAGTGACGGACAATACTCTGGATATGGAGAGAGGATTGCAGCACAATCGTCTTGCCTTTCTTATCCATTGTGGAGGGCGGAGTCTGTTTTCTCCTATATCCATTCCTTAGGGCCGTCCTCCACCATTGGGGTCTGATTCCTTCTCAGCCTAATGTGAATTTTTTTCGAATCGAATAGGGATTGTAGAGTTGAACCGGCACCTCAGGATCGACCTTGGCATTCCGGCTATTCGGCACTGCTATGCTTTAGCCAAATCTTCCGGTCGGCTCAGGTGGTACTTTCTTAGGGCCAAGGATACTGACCATCATTTGGTAACCATGCTTGCCAGTTTTGGCAAGCGAGTGGATGACGTAATGGTCAATGTCCGAGGGAATTGCAAATTCAGCGAAAGCGAGGATCGCCTAGACCCTATTCCCAGATGGAAAGGTGAGCCAGGTGGCCATGTATCTCCTTGCGTTTACTGAACTTTTCTTTTACTCGGCCTTCTCTCCAAGTCTAACCCTTTGTCTTTGCAGGCAGTAAATTGAAGAAGATTCTGACATTTACTGACGACGCAGTCCTTGTGCAGATTGCGACTGCACTCGGGTACTTCGGTCGTCCGAACGTACAGAAGCAAGGGAGAGCGGCCTACATACTTATTCGATATGAGCCTACTTATATTACTTTTTCGGCCGCGGACAACATTCCAATTCCAACCGGCGATCAACACCTTGCGGCTCTTATCTTTCCTAGTTTCAAAAGCCTTAGGCAAGTTGGTCTCGAAGCTTCTGATTCGGGGCAAGACGTGGAGCCGGTGGTAGAGGTAGTCACCGAATCAGCCAGAGAGTTCGCTGAGGAGGCCGAAGAGGTGGACGAGGACCTAAACTCGGCATTTGAGGTAGCCGGACTTAATCAGCTTGCCTCACCGTCCACTTCGGGTTGGGCAGAGTTTTCTTCTAGAGATATTTTTGCAAGTTTGGGAGACCTAGCCGGTGATTTTTTTGAAAGTATGGCTGGGGAAAACCTCACGCAGATGGCTCGAAAGAAAAATGCTGAGCAAATGGCCGCTCGGAAAAAGGCCGAGGCCGCCCGTTTCGAACCCGTCTTGATTGAGTCTTTCAAACCCGTTATTGAAGAGCCGGTTCAGATTGTTGCGGCCGAAACGGTGAAAGAGGTTGAACAACCGGTCATTGAAGAATGGTTGATTCCGGAAGAGCGGGGCAAGAAGCATAGCGCCGAGGGAGAGGTCGGTTCAGAAGATAGTCCTGCTGACAAAAGGGCTCGCTTAGAAAATTCGGACAGGGTTGTTCCTTTCATTGTTCAGTCAAGGATCAAAGACACGCCGATTTCCTCTGACGCATCCATCATTAC
Source organism: Camellia lanceoleosa (assembly GCA_025200525.1). Taxonomy (NCBI): domain Eukaryota; kingdom Viridiplantae; phylum Streptophyta; class Magnoliopsida; order Ericales; family Theaceae; genus Camellia; species Camellia lanceoleosa. Next base: position 30,722,255 of record CM045766.1, read on the forward strand.
CGACCCAGCGGTAGCGTTGAGCTTGGCGGCTTTAGTCTCCCTACCGGCTGATAAGGCATCCTTTCATGCCGTGCCGGATTTGGTGGCCGTAGCCCTATCTGCGCAGTCGGCCCTTTTGGTAGGTGACCTTAACTTGTTTTGATTTTACTTGCCTATGGTATTTGACGATCCCGACTCGTTTTGCAGACGGTCGGCAAGATCACCGACTTGGGCTGTTGTCTACATCATGCCCTTGAGAGGATTGACCATTTGCAGTCAGAAGTGGACGGTCAAAAGAGCAGGGCCGAGTTTGAGGTGATGAGAGCCGCAATGGAGACTGCGCGAGCCGAAGCCGAAATAGAAAGGGCTCGGTCTGCCGATCAGCTCTGTTCTGATGCCGAAGATAGGGCGAACACGAGCGAAGAATCGCTTTGGCTAGCCAAGGAGGCGCTTAACAAGGTGGAGACTAAGTTAGCAGAGTTGAAGGCGGCCAAGAAAAAAGCCGAATCTGAGGCTTCTACCGCATTTGACGCAGGAAAAGGCGCCGCCTTCGAGGAATATGTAGATGAAGTCCCCAAGTTTGAGAATCGGGGATTCAAACATGGGTGGCTCGCAGCCGGCCCTTTTGGTAGGTGACCTTAACTTGTTTTGATTTTGCTTGCCTATGGTATTTGGCGATCCTAACTCGTTTTGCTGATGGTCGGTAGGATCACCGACTTGGACCGCCGCCTACATGATGCCCTTGAGAGGATTGACCGTTTGTAGTCAGAAGTGGACGGTCAAAAGAGCAAGGCCGAGTTTGAGGTGATGAGAGCCGCAATGGAGACTGCACGAGCCAAAGCCGAAATAGAAAGGGCTCGGTCTGCCGATCAGCTCCGTTCTTATGCCGAAGATAGGGTGAACGCGAGCAAAGAATCGCTTAGGCTAGCCAAGGAGGCGCTTAACAAGGTGGAGTCTGAGTTAGCAGAGTTGAAGGCGGCCAAGGAAAAAGCCGAATCTGAGACTTCTACCGCATTTGAAGCAGGAAAAGGCGCCGCCTTCGAGGAATATGTAGATGAAGTCCGCAAGTTTGAGAATCGGGGATTCAAACATGGGTGGCTTAAGGCCCTTGATGCCGTTGGGGTTACATTGGACTTGCCAATTCCATATGAGCAGGTAGACGTTGAGCCACTTGAGTCTAACCCCGAGGATTGATCTGGGAGGCATTCGAATTTTATGAAATGCTTTCACTTTTGATGTATGTTTTTGTTTTAAGGACTTTTGTTGGTTCCGAGTAGTTTTCATGTATAAATTGGTTACTATCTATGCTCAATTTATTAATGAAAATTACCTTTGTCATTTCACTACTACTTATGCGCAGTTTGTGATGTTGTGTTGGTGAAGAATTTTTGCCTTTCACTACTTTAGGTAAAATGATTATTCTGTTGAGCTTTCTAAGATTGAATATCTTGGCAATATTGACTTCTCATTCATATGCCGAGTAGTTTGTGGGTATTATGCTGGTGAATCGATTCATGGGCTGGCTGGGGCACTTAAGCCGAATAGTTTGATGAATCTGCCCTTGTCCCAGGCGGTTCATGATCATTCGGGCGCCGGAAGAGACGAACTTAAGAGTTCTGAAGAATCGATTCATGGGCCGACTGGGGCGCATAAGCTGAATAGATTGATGAATCTGCCCTTAAGCTGACTAGATTAATAAATCTTCCCCTACCGTAGTTGGCTCATAGACATTATACGCCGTATGGGTGCATGGATTCTGCCCTTGCCCCACAAGGGTCGACTCAGTCGGTGCGGGGCGATTGAGGTTTTCACAATTAATGAGATTGCCTCGAGGGGGCTGCCTCTGTAAAGGATAAAGAAACAAAGGTACAACTTTTATGAGCTCAGTGAACAACTGACTCCAACTCTTGGAGGAAGATTCATTGTGTGAATGTCGAACAGACTCTTCTTTAACAGCAGAGGGGAAGCGAGAACGCTAGCTGAGCTGGGCGGAGATATGAATCAAGGTGGTGAACCTTCGCGTATAGGAAATAGGAGTTCTAGGGATCGAGAGAGGCGTTAGTCTCCTCGATGTCGAAGCAGGTCGCCCAGGTGGGACAAGCAGTCGTAGGGTAGATCTCCGCAACCCCAAGTTGAGAGGGGATCTGACGTGAATCCGTGCCCATTAAGCTTTGCGGTATTTGTGGGGAATAAACCCATGACAGAGGCGGACTCGATCGTTCGAGACCCAAATGTAGCGGTCGAGTTTGCTCGACAAATTTTTCCTCCTGAAGTTTAGCAGTCAATGGTAGGTTGACAGGACTACGAAGTATTTCGTGAAGGCATTCACGGGGTGGTGAAGGGGCTTTACACCGCCTATGAAATTTGCATGTGGCTGCGCGCTGCCCGCCGAGAAATGGAGAGGAGGGAAGAACATATTCGAAGTTTGGAGGCTTGCGTGGAGGCGGCTGAGTGTGAGTTAAGGAAGGCCAGGGCGGCTCAGACACAACCCGCCGGGCAGGGAAACCCAATCATGGAAGAAAGGGTTACCCAGCGGCTCATCAGTACCGCGCTCGCCGATCGTGAGACGGCGAGTATGTTCGCAATGGAGTCTGCAAAGGGAAGGGCCTATGAAAAAGGTTTTCATGAAGGCCGAAAAGTTGGAATCGAAAAGACCAAGGAGAAGCTTGCCGAAGAGGTTTGCCGATGTGAAAATCGTGGATTTAGGCACGGTTGGATCAAGGCATCTCAAGCCATGGAAGTTCTTCGAGCGTCGGGCATTGATTCGGCATCGCCACTCTACCAGAGTAAACATTTTTCGTTTTCTACTTTTGAAATCGAGAAGAGTGAGGATGAGGGTGACGCCGTATAAGGATACTCATTGTAAGGTTGAAACGCAAATCACGTTCAAAACTATGTAATTTATTGTTTGATTCAATAAAAACGTTCTATTATAAATATTTCGTTGCAGTTCGTATTCGGCATATGCGTGTTTCATTTTATTGCATAAATGTTTGAATGAATGTACAAGCATTGATCGGCCCGAGTATCTGTTAAATGTCCAGTGATACGCCAGTTTATAGGCAATGTCGGCCTGTACGTGATAGCCGTTTAGTCTTGAATGAGACCATTGTAATTGGGCCATTTGTAATTAGGCCATTTGTCTATGATTGTCGTCTAGATAACTAGGTCATTGTAGCTTGAGGAAGCCGAAAACCAGTGAGTGGAGTGGCTGTGGCAAATTCGACCCGGCTCGAGGCCTGGATGTTTGGCCGGTTGGATTGATAATTTTGTCCTTGCCCAGCCAGTGCATGTGCTTCAAAAAGCCGTTTGGATAATTAGGCAGTGGTGAATGTCGACTGACGTTCGTCTCATAGAGTTTAGCGTTAATGAAATCGCCTCAGGATTGAGGCCTCGAGATCGCTACCAGTATTGAAAATAAAAGGAGTGCGCACCTCGCGCAAATAAACACGCTTGATTCCTCATCACTTGTTATGTGGGGTAAGATAAGTGAGGGTGTTAGTTAAAGAAGCTCGAACTTCGGCCGAGCTTGGTGTTGCAATGGATCGCAGTAGAGAACCCACGCGTATGGGAGGTAGGGCGTCCAAGAGATGGCATGAGTCTTCAAGTCGTAGAAGCATATCACCCCGAAAGGAGAGACAATGACCATTGAGTTTATCCTTCCTTGTCCTGGATCTTTGCCTTGACATTGTCAATGGTATCAGGGGAAGTTTGGCGATGTGCAAGTCATGGGCTTGGGCACAGTTGGCTCAAGGCATTGCAAGCCATGGAGGACTTCCGGGCGACGGGCGTTGATTTAGCGTTGCCGCTTTACCAACGCGTCTTTTCCTCTTTTTCGCTTTTCAGGTTGAAAATGGATATTGTAATGTTCAAATGCGGGTTGCGTTTATGTAACTATTGTTTTAATCAAATAAAATGTTTCATTTTGAACGTTTGTGCCTTATTCTGAGCGTTTTTATATATTCAATTAGACACCTCATTTCGCATATTGGCATATTTTGTTTCATTCATGCGGACTTGTAGTTTGTGTAATAATTTTCATATGTAACAAGGGGTCCATAAGATGTGCCCAATTTGCTAAGTTGACGAATGGTATTGCGTTCAATTATAGTCTGATTCGGCTCAGCTTAGGTACTTGGCCGACCGGCGTAATGAATCAGCTTGTGCGTGAAGCTTTAGGAGCCGAATGGGGATATGATTTGCAAAAGGGGCTTCGAATCTGGAGGCTTAATCGGCCCTAAGGTGTCATGCACCAAAGGGTGCTCCGAATCCGGAGGTTTGTTTGAGCCAATCGTGATATCTACGGAGGGTGCTCCGAATCCGGAGACTTTAATCAGCCCTAAGGTGTCATGCACCAAAGGGGGCTCCGAATCTGAAGGTTTAATCGGCCCTAAGGTGTCATGCACCAAAGGGCGCTCCGAATTCGGAGGCTTATTTGAGCCAATCATGATATCCACGAAGGGCGCTCTGAATCCGGAGGCTTAATTGAGCCAATCGTGATATCCACGAAGGGCGCTCCGAATCCGGAGACTTAATCGGCCCTAAAGTGTCATGCACCAAAAGGGGGCTCCAAATCCGGAGGTTTATTTGAGCCAATCGTGATATCCACAAAGGGCGCTCCGAATCCGAAGACTTAATCGGCCCTAAGGTGTCATGCACCAAAGGGGGCTCTAAATCCAGAGGCTTATTTGAGCCAATCGTGATATCCACAAAGGGCGCTCCGAATTCGGAGACTTAATCGGCCCTAAGGTGTCATGCACCAAAGGGGGCTCCGAATCCAGAGGCTTATTTGAGCCAATCGTGATATCCACGAAGGGCGCTCCGAATCCGGAGACTTAATCGGCCCTAAGGTGTCATGCACCAAAGGGGGCTCCGAATCCGGAGGTTTAATCGACCCTAAGGTGTCATGCACCAAAGGGGGCTCCGAATCCGGAGGCTTAATCGACCCTAAGGTGTCATGCACTAAAGGGCGCTCCGAATCCGGAGACTTATTTGAGCCAATCGTAATATCCACGAAGGGCGCTCCGAATCTGGAGACTTAATCGGCCTTAAGGTGTCATGCACCAAAGGGGGCTCCGAATCTGGAGGCTTATTTGAGCCAATCGTGATATCTACGAAGGGTGCTCCGAATCCGGAGACTTATTGACACTATAATGGGAAGTGAATTGCACGATGGAAAAAGATGGGACTCTTCATTGCAGAAGTCAACTAAATACAAGTATCAAAGCCCACAAGTCGGGTCAGTGGCAGAACTTTCATAAAACTGTTCATGCTGACTGCCGGCAGCCACGGATCTCCTCAACGCCACGGGCTGTCGGGAAGCGCATAAGCTGATGATAGGTGCTTGGCACGACCTGCATGATATGCAACCAGGTTCGCCCCATGATGACATTATTCGGTGAAGGAAGCTTTACGACCAAGAATTCAACCTTGACTGTTTTGGAGCCCTCTCGAACGGGTAGTGTGATCTTTCCCAACAGGTACTCTGGATTCATGTTGAAGCCGAATAACGGATAAGGCGCCAGAGACAGATCTGATTTGTTGAAGCCGAGTTTGATGAGGGTCTCATAATATATAACCTCCGACATACTCCCTGGATCTATGAGAATGCGTTCGACGGTAAACTGGTTTACGCGTAATCTGATGATCAATGGATCGATGTGGGAGATTGTCATGCCGACAAGGTCAGAATCGTTGAAGGCAATATTCGGAGCTTTTTTGGGCCGTTTGGTTGGAGTATGTTGCTCTCGGAGGACTGGATGCGATTGATTTGTGTACACGGTTGGAGGTGCTGGCAGGCAGTATATCATATGGATCACGCCAAGTGGAGGTGAATCTTGTCTTAAGGCTAGTGCCTTGGTTGGATTGCCTTTTCTTACGTACTGTTGTAGCCGGCCATCTTGTACCAGTTCCTCCAGGTGATCCTTTAATGCGTAGTAACTTTTAGTTTCGTGGCCATGATCTTTGTGATACTCGCAGCGCTTATCCCGCCTTCGCGTGTCAGGAGGGCCTACCATCTTCGACAGCCATTTGAAGAACGGGAGATTTTGTATGTTGGACATTACCGCATTGATCGGCTCTGTCAGTTCCGTATATTTTTTGTCGGTATGTCTCGTGCGCCTGCTATCGACTTGCAATTGTTCATTCGTTCGGTGAGAGCACTGATCGTTCGATCGGCGAGAATCCCGCCTTTTATCTCGTTTACCCCGCTGCCGTGGTTTTGGGCTTTGAGGCGGTACAGAACTTATTGGCTGAGCAATTTCAGGGAAGGCCGTTTTACTGGATACGCGTTCGGCTTTAACCCGCAAGGCATCGTCCTCTACCTTGCAGTATTCTTCAACTTTCTTCATCAACCCCCAGACTGTTTTGGGGGGTCTTCTGGTCAAGGAACTACAGAGGGCACTGTCTAATTGCAATCCCATTTTGAAGGCGGTGATGGCCATGGAGTTGTTGCAAGCGTTCTCAACAAGATTAAAGCATTCCCAATAGCACCGAATACGCTCTCAGTGTTTCTTCAGGTTGAATTTGCATCACCCAGAGAGAGTCTGCTTGTTTTGACTGGACCTTGTTGGTGATAAATCTGGCTCTGAAGGACTTCTGTAATTGATGGAAGCTTTTGACCGAAGCCGGCTCCAGTTTGTAACACCACCTGACTGTCAAAAGTCCCAAGCTGCTGGGGAATATTTGGCACATGAGGGCCTCGTTGTCTGCATGCAATGTCATGGCTTGCTTGTAGTGACGGATGTGATCAGTGGGGTCTAATTTTCCATTGTAGAGGGTAAATCACGGAGCTTTGAACTTCTTGGGCAGGATTGCCCTTGCAATCCGTCGGACAAAGGGATCGTGCTGATCTTCTTCATCCGAACTGTTTCTCCCGCGCTTATTCCTTGTTCGTAGACTTTTTTCAGAGGAGCTGGAGGTTTCGGATTGTCCCTTCTTGTCGGGCTCTGTGGATAATGAGTTGGAGTCACTATCGGTGTCCCTAGGTCGGGCTCGAGGTCGTTGTTCACCTTCCCTTGGAGGTCGTTCAGGATCTTGGCGCGCGGTTTCTCTGGATTTCGCTACTTCCAAGGCCAAATCTTGATGGAGACGTTCATTTTCAGCGATCATATTCTCCAGCCTCTGTTCATTCTGCTTTGCTTATTTCATAATTGCTTGCATTGTCTCTTGCGGTGAAGTCGTTGGTGAGTCAAAGTTCAAAGCGCGTCTTACAGCGATGGTTTCCTTTCCGAGCATATTTACTGGAGTAAGGTCATCCCTCTGTGTCATCTCGTCAGTGGCTATCGGAGGATCTTCGGTTACGCCTTCCATGGATGTATTCGAGTATTCCCATAGAAGGTGCCAATTGTGGAGAAGTTGTTTGGAAATACCCTTCGGATCCTGGAAGACGCTAGGGGTCCTCAAAAAGTCACCTGAAAGGAAGTAAACACTTTGACGGGGGTGCCGGAATTAGCACTCCGACGGACAAGTCAGTCTCAAGCTCTAGGTTACTTGTATTCTAAGTTAAACAAGGAGATTCTTACCCTTCTTTTTGTCGTCCCTTTTTTATCTGTAGTTCCTGTATTTATACTCGTTTCCTGAGCCTTGGGGCTAGGGCCTACTCGTTACTCATTGTCCTCTCTCATATTCGGCTCCATGGATTTCCGCTTATCCGGTCGATCTATTGTATTTGGCCTCGTGAGCGCGCCGGATAACGCCGAATAGTGTCTGTTCTGCAGAGTACGCTCTTCCCAGCATTGCCAATTATTCGGCTTCCACAGCCATTTAATCCATGTTGTCGCATGATTGACCATTGCATTGTATATGCCTCGATCATTTCATTGTTAGTCTCTATGTGTGCATTGCGTATGCCATATAGTTTTCGTGTGCATTGAGTATGCCATTGATTGTTCCATAGCATTGTGGATTGTGTATGCCATTAGCCTTGCTAGGTTGTTCATGTTGCATTCCATATTGACGTTGTGTATGCTAGGTGCATGTTTGTATGTTTCACCCCTTGCATGTTTGCATGACTAAGTTGCATTGCATTTAGCTTGCATGCTAGAGTTGCATTGTGCATGCCATACTTGTTGCATTGTGTTTGGAATAGGAGTTAGTCCAAACACGAGAAACGAGGAACGTTTTGTACTCAAAGTGACGAAACCTACCTCAATTCCCGGTCGCCGACCCTCTTGACTAACACATGATGGAGTTTAGGCATTTATGTGTTCATATGTGCATTCATTCCATATTAAGTCGTGCAATTCGACTCCTCGGCCATCATGCATCGAGATGCGTGATTGGTGGCCCAAGGGTTGAGGACTACACTCCCTTGAGCTTGTGCAATGATGGGGAGAGTGGTCGTGCATACATTTGTTGAAAATACCTTGCCATGCCTCTTTCTTGCTTTGTGTTGCAGAAAACCAGAATCCAGGGGCAGAAAGTGGTCGGCCGACCAGGTTTTCTGGCAGGCCGACCACTTTTTTTGGTCTCCACCACAAAGGGTGGTCGGCAGGTGGTCTCCCATGCCAATGGTTGGTCAGTAGCCCTCCCACAGCTTCCCAGAGTGGAGTTTCAGCCTCATGGCGCTTTGTGCAAGTTTCTGAGATCAATTGCAAACAAAGGCAAGTCGAGGCATTGTGATGGATTTTCCCGACAAGGCGACTCGGGCACGCACGCATCCTTTATCATTCAAGGTAGAGCTAAGGCAGTCCATTTCATGTAGCTTGCATGATAGTTTTATTGCTTACTTAGTTAAATTTGTTAATTAGTCAGCGTTATGTAATAATTAGTTGTAGTTAGTTGTTCATTTCGTTGTATATTATTTATTCGGACCCTCCGAGAGAGGGCAATGTTGTAATAAGTGTGCGTGTGTGTGATGTATGTCTTCCAACCCCACGTCTTTCTCCCTTTTATTTACTAGCTTATGATGGTTAGTGTAGGGCATGTTTCAAGTAGCATACTTATGCTTGCATGTTTGCATCCATTCATCTGTCTTGCATGCACCAGGCTCAGTGCATCATACTAACTGCATCGTATTTCAATTCCAAGTTGAATACATGTATTGATTGTTGCATCTCGTATGCCATCTTAGAATAGCCGAGCCTATCTTAGTTGTATTTGTGCATGTGTTGCATTAGGCATCTCAGCATAGTTAGGATTCATGCATGTTTTCTAATTAGCTTCTTTCTTTGGCTCGGAGTACTTGGCGAGTGTTTATGCTTTAGCATCCTTGCATGCGTGTGAGTGACTGCCATGATAGCATGCTTACCATGAGGCTATGTGCTTATATGATATAACTACTTGAATGCCTGTGGGTGAATGTTGGATTATCTGAATTGGAATAACTCATCAAATGCGAGTTTTAAGCCCACTTGAGAGTGGCAAAATCATGTTTTCTTAAGCTCACTTGAGGGTGGCAAAATCCGCATTTTAGCCTACTTGCGAGAAGCAAACCGCTTTCAAAAACAAACATGAGATGATTTGTTCCAACTTAGGTGATCTAGTCTATATTTGTATGTTGTGCGCATCACATAGTAATTCTAGGCTAATAAACCGGAATAAGAGTACATAATGTTTTCAAAACTCGATATCATGTTTAGTAGTGGCCGATCTTTGATCGGGTGAGCGGGGGTGCTCATGAAATGACCTTCCCCAATCGTAACCAAGTTCCCGAGCCGAGTCAACTTTGGTGATGACGGACACGTGGCCTTAAGCAGGAGTCAGGGTTTCCTAAATTGGAAAAATAAAATATTTAGGTGGCGACTCTGTATCTGGCAAAGCAGTCCATGTTTGGCACTTCTTTCTAAAAAATCAGTTTTTCAAAACGATTTGCCGGATTTTGACTCTATGGTGATTTATCGGTCTTCCATTACACTTTGCGAGATTAGATTTAGAACCGTGATATTTGACTCCGAACTGTAGTAAGCCCAAATGAACAAAATGGGATTCCCTCTCGGGACGTTCGGGCGCGTCTACAGTGATGCATTTTGATGACTTCATTGATGGCGTGCCAGAGGATATTTTGCTAAGGAAGCCAGACTCCCACCTTTCCTGCGGTGCTACTGAGGTACAAACTTTATTTTCATGTTTTACTGCCTTTTATTTGGCTGTCTTGCACTACCTTTCGTCTGACTCTTCTTTTATCACCGTCTTTCATCTGATTCACTCTTTCTTTACCACAGGAGGACTCTCACTTCTGTAAAGGTTATGGCATAATGACGGCCAAGGATTGGTATCACGAGCTCCCCCTGGTCTGCAACCTTGTCGACGAGGCAGGTTTTAGCTTACTCTGCCCCGAGCTCACGCACCACATGGCTAGCCAGGCCCTACGTGGAGCATTAGTGGAGAGGTGGTGGGATACCACCAACTCCTTCTACTTCTATTCAGTTGGAGAGATGACGATAACCCCCTAAGACTTTGCGATGATCACATGCTTAGGAGTAGGGGGTGATCCAATCCCTTTGACATGGACATGGGCCAATGGAAGGCTGCTTGGATCTACCTGCTCAGAGCGAGCCCGTCTCTATATAGGCCAGCTATGGTGCAATGCAGTTGGTTCCTCGAGCGCTTCCGTAGGAGTCAGCCTGAGATATAGGAGGAGGTAGAGCACTACACTCGGGGTTTCTTCATGTACCTTCTCGGCGCCACCTTGTTCGCGAACAGGTGGAATACCGTGGGTTTATACTTGTTGAGCGACCTTGTGACCTTGTCCCGCGTCCGATTTTATGACGAGGGTGGATCCAGTCTTGCCACACTCTACGACTACATGAGTTCCAGTTCCTGCATGAAGGAAACAAGATCGGAGGCTACTGGAGAGCCTGAGGGGTATGCACTGCACTTTTGATTCTGTTTACTTCTTCTTATGCTTTCTGCTTTGCATTTTCTGCCTTATATCTGTTCATGCATTGTGCTTTTTGCCTTGCACTTTCTGTCTGATATCTATTCACACACTGTGCCTTCTACTTTGCACTTTCTATTTGATAACTGTTCACATACTGTTTAATTCACATTGCTAACTTTTTCTTGAAGCTGTGGGTTTACGCCTTTTTCCCGGCCTTTGCCCCAGAGCCAATGGATGAGATTGCTCCGGCTGTCCCCTTCTCGCGGCGGTATGATTACAGGTGATGCCGTCGGAGCCGCAAGGACACCTTTGCCTTCTATCGTCACTACTTTGACATAGTTGTTGCCCATGAGGTAACCCGAAACTCAGTCATTTCTGCTTTATTTCCATTGCTACTGTTCTGAGCCATATTCTGACAACTGATAGCAACTAACAACTTGTAAATTTTCTATTGCATATCACCTAGCAACCATGGGTGACGATGCCAGTCGGAGTTAGAGACTAGTATGCCGAAGCCTAGGCTATTTCTCGATACCAGATCATGTTGGAGGGCCCATTCTGCCAGGCCTAGGTCTTGGGAGAGCGGTTTGTACGCCAGACACTGGGCTTGCCTGCCCCGATTGTTCCTATGTCCCCAGCATCCATAAGGATAGCTGATAGCCTCTCAGCTGAGATTATTATTTAGTTCATGGTGGGGCAGGATGCTAACTACTTCCGAGGGGACAGAGATTACACGGCTTTCATCCAGACTCATCTTATGCCGCCCCTAACTGGAGTTCAAGCCGGCGATGCATCGGGTGCTCCCTTGGCTAGAGGGGCTGCTTAGGAGGTCGAGGCTAGTATTGGAGAGGCCCCTCCTGCTGTGTGGGCTGGCAATTGGCTGGCGATTCCAACCACAATCCTTTGCGGCACTACAAAAAAATTGACTTTTTACGGCACCACATCAACGCCATACAATAAATGCATGCCGTAGTTTCTCACTTTTATGACTTGCTTTTTTTGCACGTCGTAAATATTTTTCCAACAACGACATGTTTATTGCATAGGCCGTGAATGGTAATAACGATGATTTTTTTACGGCTTGCAATGCACGCCGTAAATAATAAAACTTTCTAAGACGTGCATATGGCGTGCCGTTAATACATCAATTATACACGACACACATATGCCAGTCGTGAAAAGTGAATACTTTTTACAATGCACACAACGCCCGCCGTTAAAAGTATTACACTTTTTACGACGCATATATCGCCTGCCATTAAAAGTATTACCTTTTTACGATGCACAATGCATGTCATGAATTTTATGATAAAAAAAAACAAAAAAACAAAAGTGCCAACATGAAATTTGAGCGCCAATCGCCCAAAAAAAAAAGTATATTAGAATTTTTTTTTCCCCACAATAACTATTTTGCTTCCTTTAATTATAATGGAATATCACAAGGTTTCAATCTCTCTCTATGATGATGATGAAGGCCGAATCAATTGCTAGGTTACCAGCATCATCTCGTCTCATCTTATCTCATCTCTTCGGTTGTGTATCCGAAATCAAAGGTATCTATCATTGTCTCATGCTTCTCTTCTCTTCTCTTCTTGGTTGTGTATTTGAAATGCCTAATTTATTCTCACTCCCAACCCAGTCCTGCCCTAGTCTCTTTCGCTTCTCTCTCTCTTTCAGTGTTCGATGCAAAATCAAACTCTGTTGTTGTCTCATCGGAGCAACCAATGACCACAATCGGTGGTGAATCCGTGAAAGAGGAGGTTAAGCCTGCCGCAGTGAAGGTTTCGAACCCTTGCCCAGACATGCCTTCGTTGAAGCTTCAAGCCGACAAATGTGACCACAACACCAACCCTATTGTTCTCTGGCAGGTACCATATTATGTAATTCAAGCCCTTGCCAATTTTCAAATTGCCTTTTTGAGTTTTATTTGTCTCTTACTTCATGTATATTCATGAATTTATTGTTTGTTTACTGACAAAATCATCCAAGTTGTGAGTATTTATTTCTTTTATTATAAGGAAAGAAGAAGAAGAAAGAAAGAAAGATACTCTAGGTCATGGATTTGAGATTCATCACTTATTTGTGAGATAGGAAAAAAGATTTGATACCTACAATTTAAAGTCCCACAATTGTACTCACGATGACATAGCAAGTTATGTGTAATAACTCCCTTGTGGGTGAATTGTGGGACTTCAATTGTGATCTCTAGCATTTCTGGATAGTTTGGTGAAATTGGGATTCAGATTAGAGTATGCGCAAAACTGGGATAAATTTTGGCTGTTAATTGACAATACTTTGGCCAAACTTGGGTTTGGGCTGGATTCAGAATTTAGTTAAATATGACAAGTAAATTGAATATTCATTTGAGATTTAGTGAAAGAATCTCAAATTTGGATGAATCATAAGAACCTAAGTCGGCGACAAACAGAAGGGCAAATAATGTTTTGGTTTTATTAGTAGAGGTTTCAATAATGTTTCTAAATTTTCCGTTGTTTTGGTCGTATTCTCGCTGACCAGACTACTATATTAGGAAGAAAATATCAAATATATGAAGTTTTCATTATTGGGATGCTTCTGGAAAGATTTGAGATTAGCTAGTCTCAAGATTTTGATTTTATTGACGTTTAATTGTGTAAACGAATTTATAGAATCTAAACCACACATTTATATGGTAATGCTAAGAAGCACGGACACATGACACAACACAGACACAACATAGACACGCAGACATGGAAATTTAAAAAAAAAAAATGCAAGACACAACATGCCAGGGACACATGCAAAAAAAATATATTTTTATTCATTTACTATATGTCATATTTTTTAATGTTATATATTTATTTTATATCAAATATTTAATCTCATCAAATTCGTTAATTTGGGTATGCTATTCCCGTAAAAATTTATTTAAAATAAATAATTAAATAAGACACAAGGTGGACGAATGTCGAACATCGGTATGTGATCTGTACAGAGGTAAACGCGCTTCATAGTTGTAAAGATTGTACTTAAAATTTTATGCCTGTCTGTAATAGTTTCTTGGAGGAGGGTATACGTGTTATTTATAGAATGTAACAAAGTGTTTCATTTCACGTGTAAGAAAAAGTCTGGGAAAGAAAAATTTAAGGTGAACTATATATTTGTCTTTAAAAGAGTGGCCTCCATCTCATAAAAAAAAGGTAGCAATAATAATGATAAGTTGTGCTACTTAAAAAATAAATAAATGAATGAGATGTATGAGAGGTTGCCGAAGTAGAGTAATAGAAGAATGGTACTCAAGATTAGAGACAACAGGTATTTGGTATTGAACAGTGTTACATGGACTCTTCCATGGAACCAATATCCCCATGTCCACCAAATATTATAAAGGTAAGGGTGCGGGATGGTATCTAACGCCTACACTCAAATTAAATACTTGGATACTCTATTTTCTTATGATGTTTAAAGAAGTAGAAACTTACATTTGATGGTAAAGAAAAATTCTAACCTCTAACATGGGGGGAGGGGGTTGTTAATTGTGAAACTAAAATGACTGAAATAAAATTTTGAGAAATATAAGAATGCCCTCATTAACATAGTGCCAACGCCACATACAATTCCATCTTCACAATCCAACCCCTTCTCTCTAAACCTCTTTTTATGCCATTGTCACCACCCTTATAAAAACCTCTACAACAATAGGTCCACCACCTAGTGGTTACATCCACCAAGCATCACTACCTCGTGATCTACCATCATCGAATAACCCTTTCCCCCACAAAAAAGAAAGGTGTCGGTATGGAGTCACGTCAGTTATGGACCATCTCATGAGCTCTCCCTTCCCTGCCACCCTTGTGAACAACCACCAGTGAACAAACCTTATACCACCACCTCATGAGCCACTAGATTAAATGCTACCCAGATGAAGATCTTGATGATAAAAGCAAGCGTAGAAGTTTCTAGAATCAGGCCTTCCAAGTAAAAAATTTAAACCAAAATCTCCTAATTTGCAGCAACAAGGTGATGCATTTTCTATACAATTAGAAGTCAATATGAGCATCCATGTTAACCCCCATTGTTGTGTGTTTATATATACATACTGTATGAGAGCATTCAAGAAAGTTGTTGAAAAATTTGAAGATCTTCGAAGATCCTTGAAGGAAAATTCGAATTCTATAGAAGATGATGAGAGGCTTAGATTCTTCAATAGTCTCAACTAAGAATACAAAAGCAAAGAAATGATGGAGAT
Organism: Camellia lanceoleosa; assembly: GCA_025200525.1. NCBI lineage: Eukaryota > Viridiplantae > Streptophyta > Magnoliopsida > Ericales > Theaceae > Camellia > Camellia lanceoleosa. Next base: position 30,737,284 of record CM045766.1, read on the forward strand.
AAGAGATTGGGTGAAGAAGAAGGCAAAGTAGCTAGAGAGAGAATAATGGCAAGGCTCTTCCATGAATCTCCCACTTTCACTCTCAAGGTTGATAATGGAGAAGGGAAATTAGTTCTTTCCCAAGAGTTTTCTCTCAAAAATTCATCCCATGTAAAGCTATGTGTGTGTGTTATTTATAGGCACTTCATGATGTAGGATGGAGCCCATGTGCAAGGCACATGGAGAATATTCTCTCTAACTACCTTGTCTGAGGAGGTGACTTCTCCGAGGATGAGAAAAACCCCGAAGAGGAGATCAACCTCTCGGCGAACCATTCTTCTTAGCCACACCTAACTAATGATCCCCAATCCTTCCAAAGGGCCAACGGTAGTCCCAGAGGACGTCCTGCCGCATAAGGGTCAGGGGTAGTTCAAGGGAACGCCCAGCCGCAAATATTGTCGAGTCTCAGGGACCCCCTAGATCGTGCCACCTCGACCCGGGTATAGGTTAGTTTAACCGAAGAGTGAATTTATCTCCAATCATCCTCCTCGGGATCGGGTCCTTTGTTTGGACTCCATTACGCCCATGGTTCTGGTACGTAGATCCTAGAAAGCTCCGAGTCCGCAAGTGTTCTGGGACTCATTAATGGACCGGCTTCTAGATTGCATCTGAATTCGTTTGAAGTCAAGTGCTTCGGATCTCTAGGTTCGTGGATCTGAACCTTTTCAAGTCTGGGCTCGAGTTAGTCTCTAGGTTCGTGGATCCGAACCCTTTCGAGGCTTAGAGCGATTCATCCTGTTTGATGGCGATAAATTCGGGCCCACCAATTTTGGACTTGCGATAAGTCCGGGCCCACCAACCTTGGACTATTGAGCCTAATTAATTTAGTGGGCTTAAATTAGCTTCTCTTACATTTGCCCCTTGAGTGTATGAGAAATTGTAGTTTTCTCGGACATGCATAGTTTCACCTTGTCAGCTATGCTTCGCATTACGTCTTCAAGAATATTTGGTCTTGATGTGACTTTTGGATAAAATTGATGACTCATAATGTAAATTATGAGTAAAGTTGACAACTAATAAAGATAAGAATTTTTTTTTTCTTTTTTTTTTCCAACATATTTTTGTGCCTCTTTTTTTCTAATATGAATTCAAATCAATTTTTTTTAAACATACGAAGAATATATATTTTTTTCACTCTATAAAAAATAAAGCACTCATTAGAATACTTCTCCACTCCGAAAAAAATAAAGCACCCATAATCTTTTATTTTTTTATTCTTAAAAAGATAAGGCACATTGTATTTTTTTTTTAGTCAAACTTGACCCTGCATTTGTTTCAACAACTTACATAATTTCAATTTGGAAGATTCCCCAGAATATTCAGAGGTCTATTGTATATATATACCCTTTAGCATATCTGAAGGCTCCGATCACTAGACCACCAATCAAAAGGCAAAAAGCTTGTACTTATCCCTTTTTATTTTATTCTGAAATGTAACCAACCAGCAAAACTTTTATTTATTTTTTTAAAACACAGGCCCGAACTTGAGCATTTTCCCAAGCACCGAATCAGGGCTTTTCATTACTTCTGTGATCACCGAACCAGACTCCTATAATTTCTTTTTTTATTTATTTATTTGTTTCTGAAACCGCCGATGACCACCAACACCATTGCTGACTTACTTTTCCTTTTCTTACACTTCAGTTGGGAGTACGCACCGTCATGAGGCACTGTTGCTTCTTGCCAAAATGTTATCTGCAGATCTATTCCATACGAGAACCAAGCGTGGATCTGCCTTGAGCGTGTGACCAGCCAACTCGCGCATCCTGTGCATTTTCCGTTCGTCACCTACAGCCTCACCATTGCTTCCAGTCGTGGTCAACCAGTGCTAACCACGCTGCCTACCCAACGCGGCGTTGGTTTGGTTGGCCCAGCTGCCTGTGCACACTGTCTGCGCCGTCCCTGGGTGTGTGTGTCTCACACTTTGGCCTTGCCACTGCTTCCAGCCACGGCTCGCGCCATCTCCGCCTTGCACTACTCTTTGATTTCTTTCTTGCTCATTGTTGCTTCAAATCTGATCTTGGTCTTTTAGATCTGTGGGCTAGCTCTGTTCAAATCCACTTTCCCTTTTTGTTTTGATAAACTTTTATGCTTATGAGCTTGGATTTGTGAAATACATATTTGGAATTTTACAATCTTGCCTATGTACTCACAGCACTGTTTTGTTTGATTTGGGAATGATAAAACGTTGCCATACTCTGTTGTTTATTTGCTTAGATTCAAAAGCAATGAACCTTTGACAGTCGAACCCATGAGCTTGTCATTACACACTTTGTAGAGCAAAAATCGGAGTTGATAATCTTGTACAAATTGAATCACTGATGTTGAATGTTGTTTACATTTTCGTGAACTTGCTCGAAGGAGTAGAATTATTGTAACATAAGTTGCTCATTACTATTGTTGATGTCGCCTCTATTTCGGCAACAATCATAATTTGAACTCGATATTGTTTATCTCGTTTGTCGGCTTTGCTATTTCAGGCGAATGAATTCTTGTACAAACTCCACGGCCTCGGTGCCCTTAGAACCCGCACTAATGAGAGTAAGGGCTATTCTTCGAAAGTTCGAACGAAAGCAAGACTGTCACTCGGGGGGACTGAAAGTAGCACACACCCTACTTCGGCAAGAAAGGTTAGAAGGCAACCGAGTCTACTAAGCTTGCACTAACAAAAGTAAAGATTCTCTCTCGAAAGTCCGAGCGGAAGCAAGGTTGTCCCTCAAAAGTCCAAGGTTGTCCCTCAAGAGTCCAAATAGTAACACACACCATACTTCGGCAAGAAAGATCCCTCTAGAAGGCAATCGAGTCTACCAAGCTTGCACCAACTGAAGTAAAGATTATCTATCAGAAGTCCGAAGGGAAACAAGGCTGTCCCTCAGAAGTCCGAGCGAAAGCGAGGCTGTCCCTTGGAAGTCCAAGTGGATACACACTTCTACTCCGGCAGCTAATGGAAGCAAAGGCCACGACCTCGGGGCCCTCAGAACCTGCACTAATGAGAGTAAGGGCAATCCCTCGAAAGTCCAAACAGAAGCACGGCTGTCACTCAAGAGTCCAAATAGTAGCACACACCCTAGTTCGGCAAGAAAGATCCCTCTGAAAGGTAACCGAGACCAACAGAAGTAAAGATTGTCTCTCAGAAGTCCGAATGGAAGCAAGGCTGTCCTTCAGAAGTCCAAGCGAAAACAAGGCTGTCCCTCGGAAGTCCAAGTGGATATACACTTCCACTCCGGCAGCTAATGGAAGCAAAGGCCACGACCTCGGGGCCCTCAGAACCTACACTAATAAGAGTAAGGGCTATCCCTCAGAAGTCCAAACAGAAGCACGGCTATCTCTTAAGAGTCCAAATAGTAGCACACACACTACTTCGGCAAGAAAGATCCCTCTGGAAGGCAACTGAGACTACCAAGCTTACACCAACAGAAGTAAAGATTGTCTCTCAGATGTCCAAGCGGAAGCAAGGCTGTCCTTCAGAAGTCCAAGCGAAAACAAGGCTATCCCTCAGGTGTCCGAATGGATGTGCACTTCTACTTCGACAGCTAATGGAAGCAAAGGTTATCCCTCGACAGTTTGAGTAGGAGTCCACTCTACTTTGACAAGAAAGATCCTCAGAGCTCGTACTGATGGAAGCCAGGGCTGCTTTTCAGATCCACACTAATGAAAGCAAAAGCTATCCCTCGGAAGTCCGAACAGAAGTAGGGCTGTCTCTGAAGAGTTCGAATAGTAGCACACACCCTACTTTGGCAAAAAGATCCCTTCTGATAGGCCACCAAGTCTCGAGGGCTGTTCTTCGAAAGTCTGAGTGGGAGAACACACTCTACTTCAGCAAGAAAGATCCTTGACACTCTTTGAAAGTTTGAGTAGAAGAAGACACTCTACTTCAGCAAGAAAGATCCTTGAGGCTTACACTGATAGAAGCGAGGTCTGTTCTTCGAAAGTCTGAGTGGGTGTACACACTCTACTTTAACAAGAAAGATCCTTGAAGCTCGCACTGATGGAAATGAGATTTTCTCTTCGAAAGTTTGAGTGGGAGCACACACTCTACTTCAAGAGGAGAGATCCTCGAAGCTCGCGCTGATGGAAACATAAGAAAGACCCTCCAAGCTCGCATTGATGAAAACATAAGAAAGACGCTCCAAGCTCGCACTAATAGAAGTAAGGGCTATTGTTCGGAAGTCCAGGTGGGAACACAAACTCTGCTTCAACAAGAAAGACCATCGAAGCTTGCACTGATGAAAGTAAGGACTGTTCTTCGGAAGCCCGAGTGGGAGCACACACTACTTCAGCAAGAAAGATCCTCGAAGCTCGTACTGATGGAAACAAGGGTTGTCCCTCAAAAGTCCAAATGGAAGCAAGGGCTATCCTTCAAAAGTCCGAGTGGAAGCACACTTCTTTCTTTGGCAAGAAAGATCCTTTCTGGCTGGCAATTGAGTCTACTACTCCTCCTTCTTCTTTAAGAGCTCGCACTGATGGAAGTAAAGATTGCTCTCTGGAAGTCCGAGCAGAGGCAAAGCTGTCTCTCAGAAGCCCAAGTGGATGTACACTCTTTTCTTTGACAATCAATGGAAGTAAAGGTTGTCCCTTGGAAGTTCGAGCGTGAGTACTCTTCTACTGTGTTAAGAAAGGTCCCTTCAGGTTGGTAATCGAGTCTACTATTCTTCTTTCTTCTTCGAGGGGCAACAAAAATTGAAAACTGCCTCAAGCAACATAACACAATGAAGATGCACAATATAGAGAAAATAACTTCTAATGGAGATACGCAATATGGAGGAAATAATTTTTTTTCATAACATAAGAAAGATAGAACTTCTTGGACAATGCCGTAAATACAAATTGTAAATGTCATGGATAGACTTTTTCTATAGAATGTTGATATTTGCCCGTAGAGTTGCAAGGTCATTTGGAAAGCTTTCACCAGCTGCTCGGGCTGTGGCGTCATACACCATCATAGCCACGTCTTCTAAATTATCCTGGGGCCCCTGTTCTTTGAACTCTAGCTCATCTGCTTCGACTTTCTTTCTAAAGATTTTCTTAAGTGTCCGGCACTTTTCTATAGGATGTCTTAGTGATCGGTGGAAAACACAATAATTAGGACCTTTACGGTCCTTCTTCGGCAAAAGCTCTTCGACATGAGGCAACTTCAGTTCTCCGTTTGCCACCCATTCTTTAACTAAGGCCTTCACCTCCTCAACACTACAAGGAAAATGAGTGTCATCTTCACAATTTTTCCTTTTTTGACCTCTGAATTCCTCCCCCTGCGACTTTCGTGTAGAAGACGCGGAAGCCGCAGTGACAGAAGGTCTTCGGGATGACTTGAGGCTGGTTTTATAACTAGTCTCGAACCCGAACTCCTGAGATTGAGGTAGGTTGATGTTCCGAGATGCTTCAATTAGTGCTGAGAAGGTGGGCAGCTTGTGATTAACAAGAAGCATCTTGTACTGGTTCAATGCCCCTTCAACATAGATTTGGACTAAGTAGCTTTCCTCCACAACCTCATGACAGTCCACGGCTTTGTCTTGGAACCTCTTCACATATTTGAGAATGTCTTCACCCTCTCGTTGCTTTTCCTTACATGGGGTGAGTGCGGTTACCTTCTCAGCCGCTTGAAAGAATTTGGCGTGGAATTTGTTGACCATCTCCTCCCAACTTCGAATAGAGTTTGGGGTCAAGTTAACGTACCAACTATATGCTCGGTCGGTGAGGGACTTGGAGAATTCTCTCAGTCGGAGGACATGATTTGTACCATGAATCCCCAAAGTTTCAATGAACCGAACAACATGTTCTCGAGCATTTCCTTGCTTGCCATTGAATTTGATGAACTTTAACACTGTGTACCCCTCCGGGTATGGATAACTCAACATCTCGATAAGGTATGGTGGCTTGACATGCAGATCAGGCAAAGAGAGTAAAGTCCTCTTGCCTCGTTCGAGATCGAACATGGCTTGCATATCGACGAGAGTGAGAAATTATTGTGGGAGAGAACTTGATGGTGGTATTCCTGGAACCTAACTTGTAGATCCAAAGACTAAGCTTGGAGCAACTTGGCCATTTGGGTGTTGAGAATTCACCATCGGTAAAGACACATGATGATATTGGCCATCGGCACCTATGGACACACCATTTGGTGATAGGACGTTGCATTGGGTCCCATAAAGTCCATTGTACGCCACAACTATATCGAGTTAGGCTTGCAAACTTGGCATTGGAGCCAAAGGAGACCCACTCAGTACATGAGTAGAATTTACAATCGGTGGAACAAAATTAGGCATGGATGGAGCACCATTTTGTAGAGAAATTTTTGTCGGTTTTCTTTGAACTTCCACAATTGCTGGAACACCATTTGTCGCATCGGAAACTCCTCTAACCACTGCTGGACCATGGCTTAATCCTCCAGGTGCATGATTTTGCGCTCCATGGGCCGTAGGTTGGCCATGGCTTGTTCCTTCTAGCACTTGATTTTGCACACCATTTTGTACAACTTCAGGGAGAATTTCGGGTGGATCTTGATGGTTTTGACCATTCCCAACATCACCATGAAGTTGTTGATGCTTATCGGTGCCAATTTGACCTCCATTTGTTGCCGGTGGTGTGAAATTCGTACCCATCACCAACATAGTGTGGGTGAGATTTTGAAGGGTTGTGAGAATCTCTTGTTGAGTGTGTTAGAGTCCTTGAATGGCTTCAAGGATGAGAGGTGCGTCTTGAACTTGAGTCCTCTCATCACCACCATTGGAAGAGCCTTGTTGATGAACTTTTTCTTCTCCCGCCATCTTCACCGGAGTTGTGTTGATTCCGGATCTTGTTGAGACCATTAACCAATCCACCTCCCCAGCGCAGTCGCCAAATGTATGAGAGGGTTCAAGAAAGTTGTTGGAAAATTCGAAGATCTTCGAAGATCCTTGAAGGAAAATTCGAATTCTCTAGAAGATGATGAGAGGCTTAGATTCTTCAATAGTCTCAACTAAGAACACAAAAGCAAAGAAATGATGGAGATAAGGGATTGGGTGAAGAAGAAGGCAAAGTAGCTAGAGAGAGAATAATGGCAAGGCTCTCTCATGGATTTCCCACTTTCACTCTCAAGGTTGATAATGGAAAAGGGAAATTAGTTCTTTCCTAAGAGTTTTCTCTCCAAAATCCATCCCTTGTAAAGCTATGGGTGGGTGCTATTTATAAGCACCTCATGATGTAGGATGGAGCCCATGTGCAAGGCACATGGGGAATATTCTCTCTAACTACCTTGTCTGAGGAGGTGACTTCTCCGAGGATGAGAAAAACCCCGAAGAGGAGATCAACCTCTCGGCGAACCCTTCTTCTTAGCCATACCTAACCAATGATCCCCAATCATCCCAAAGGGCCAAGGATAGTCCCAGAGGACGTCCTGCCGTATAAGGGTCAGGGGTAGTTCAAGAGAACACCTTGCCGCAAATATTGCCGAGTCTCAGGGACCTCCTAGATCGTGCCACCTCGACCTGGGTATAGGCTAGTTTAACCGAAGAGTGAATTTATCTCCACTCACCGTCCTCAGGATCGGGTCCTTTGTTCGGACTCCATTACGCCCATGGTTTTGGTATGTAGATCTCGGAAAGCTCCGAGTCCGCAAGTGTTCTGGGACTCATTAATGGAGCAGCTTTTAGATTGCATCTGAATCCGTTCGAAGTCAAGTGCTTCGGATCTCTAGGTTCATGGATCCAAACCTTTTCAAGTCTGGGCTCGAATAAGTCTCTAGGTTCGTGGATCTGAACCCTTTTGAGGCTTAGAGCGATTCGACCCGTTTGATGGCGATAAATCCGGGCCCACCAATTTTGGACTTGCAATAAATCCGGGCCCACCAACCTTGGACTATTGGGCCTAATTAATTTAGTGGGCTTAAATTAGCTCCTCTTACACATATATATAATGTATATATTGATAAGAGTATAGCTCAAGACTACAGTGCAGCAAGTGTAACAGCACCACAACAGTAACAGAGGATAATTTCTTTGTTCAATTGATTCAATTAGAATAATATTTATACGTATAGAGTGTATGAGTGTTGGTAGGTAGTTGGTTAGATTAGTTAGATTTTCTGTATAAATACTGATGTAGTATCTCTTTATCAAATAAGATTGAAGATTTCACATTTCTTATCATAGTATCAGAGCATCTACACTCCGACGAGTTATGATCCTTCTCTTTCTTTTCTTCTTGCTTCCATTTCATTGTTGAGTTCTAGTTCTTGAAGCTGCTACAACGGCGACTGGATCCTCTCTTCCTCCTAGCCTCACACTTTTAATCTCCAATCTCAGTTCTTTTGTTACTGTCAAATTAGATTCCACAAATTATATTGTTTGGAAAACACAACTACAGAACACACTTCGAGCAACAAATCTGCTCTACTATGTTGATGGTACTATGGATTCTCCACCTGCAACAGTCAAAGATTCTAAGGGAAAAGATGTAATCAACTCTGAATTTCTGAGTTGGACACAGATTGATTCACACCTATTAAGTTGCATTACAACAACTCTAACTTCCTCAGTATTCACTTCAGTGTTGCATTACAAAAGCTATCATGAAGTTTGGATCTATCTTGATAAACGCTTCATATCACTTTCCAGGTCTCACATCCACCAACTCAAGAATTGACTAAATGGTGTCAAGAAGAAATCTGAATCCATTGAGGATTATCTTCTTCAGATCAAGAATTTTGCTGATCAACTGGCACTTGCTTCCTCTCCAGTTGAGAATTTTGATGAATCTTTTTTTTTTCCTTTTACTACTTCCTCCCCTACTTCTTCTACACCAAGTCTTTCTCAGTTATTTTCCTTTTTCTGGTCCTCTTTGCCTTCCCAGTCCTCTTTTCCTCTATCTTCAACCTCTGTTCTAGTGGTTTCTTTCCTTCAGCCATCAGTTGTTCTCACTTTGCTCAGAGAGCCAAGAGACAGATCGATCAAGACAAGCAAGACAGATCGCACCGATCAGTTGCCTCAAAGTTGCACCGATTTCTTTCCTATCTCAATCTATCCCTATTTCTTCTCTTACTGTTGACCTTCCTTTCTCCACACATCCCTCTCCTTCCAATATCCATCCCATGATCACTCAGTCAAAGGCTTCTTCAGCAAGATGTTCACAAAAGCAATATCTTCTTTTGTTTCTGTCCCCTGCCATGCCCATTATGTTCAAATTTGTGGTGGTGTTTATGCGAGGTTACTTTTGTTTTTGTTTTTGTTTTGTTTTTTTTTTATTTTTTTTATTTTTAATCTTTGAAATATCGTTTATGTTTCATTGGAAGATATTCAATCTATTTTTATTTGCAGTTAGACCTCATTTATTCAATTTCTATCAATGCTGAGAAATTGTTTTGCATTTCTTTTCCCATGCTTGTAATAAAAAACAGAATAACTGCATTCTTTTCTTTACTAATATTGTTGCTTCCTCCAGATACATGCATGATGAGCTAATTCATTGCAAGGTATCCATTGTTGAACTAGGAGAGTAACAAGAGTTACTGAGGTCATATTCGAATCATTGATATGATTAGCATATACCCCACACTGAAGCTCCTCATGAAGCTCCAATCCTTTGAAGTTGCTGCAAAGCAATAAATATTGAGCTGAAGGAATTTTCTCATCATGAGTGTTTATGTTTTTTCAGGTTATGGTTGAGAAAATGGGACTTCCTGATGGATTGCATTATGGTACATCTAAAGGTTATGGTGATGTTCTACGTAAGTTACAATTATAACTTATGTTTTTGTTGTTTACTAAACATGTTTACGTGGCTGCTAATGTGTTCCATTTAATTTTATGTAATTGAAGGTTGTTGTCAGATGTGGAGTAAGATTGAAAGACAGATTGCCACTCTTGTGTTTGACCATGACAGGAAATCGATGGGAGTTATAGTTAGTTCCAGCTCAGGAAGAAAGTCATTGCTTGTAAAGGTGCATACACCACCTTTTCCCTCCCTAACTCTTCTATCATTCAGCCATGTGGAGTTTTATGGTTTTTAATTCGATATATTGTCACACAGGAGAAACTGATTTTCTGATAAGAATTGCAAAACTATAAAATATGGTTCCACCATTTTAATCTTTGTTTCAATTTTTTTCGTCTCTTTGCTAGTATTTTTTGCTACTTCAATTTGCGTGCGAGATAGATTGTGAACAAATTTACTTGGAACTTTAATGGGGAAGAGTATGATGAATGGGTGCTCAATGAACAAACAGAAAAAGGGTTGATGGAACTTTAATTCCATAAGTTAAATTAAAGATTATATTTTTGTTTTTGTTTTGTTGTTGTTGGGTTAGTAATGTGATTTTTTGAAAATTTATTTACTATTCTGAAATCATAGGAAATGGCTACAAAAGGCTTCACTATGTACTAGGTGCATGTGCTCTATGTGCTGACTTGAAATCTAAACAAATCTTAAGAATTTACTTGGGGCTTTGTAGGCAATAGTTAAACCAAATATTAGAATCCAACATTTCAATTCATTTCTCCACTTTAAACTTCAAATATTTAAAATCTAAATTATTTTTGAATTTTTCTCATAATACAATTCTTTTTGGTTTTTCTTTGGGATCTTTGTATGTTTACTTAGAATGGAGATTCAAAGGCAACACAAACTTTTTCTAAAAAACTGAAAGAGTTAACCCAATCAAATACATTTTTAAGTATGCGAAAGGAATGATACAACTCTTAGTAACTTTTTTTATTTTTTATTTTTTTTAATGTGATGAGATCAATTATTTATGTGATGAGATCAAATCTTAGTTAGATGATATATAATTGATTTTTATGTGATGAGGTCAATTATTTATTTATTTTAAAATTGTGACTCTCATTAGGCTCATTCTTATATTGTCATTGTGTTGGTTTTGACAAAAATAGATTTTCATTTTACTCTATTTGATAATCTTTCAATTTCTTATGATTGTGTATGCTAAGAATTGGCACAAGTGGGAACCAAAATTAAAAAATTGGGTACTAATTAATTAGGAATGCTTCATGATATGTTATGACAACGCTCTTGATTTCCTTTTTAATAAATGAAGTATTGATTTTTGAAACCACGATGATTTAATTATGAGTCAAATAAATGTAATACTTGCGAAATATTTCAACAATAAGAGCTGTAAATTTGATTGTAAGAAGAGTTGGTCATTGTCTTTTATTTGGCAATAGACAGGTATACAGGGAGGTGTTTGAACCCCTTGCTGATTTCTCTGCAAGGAGGGTGGTGTAGGAAGGGATAAAGTCTTAAGACTCTATCATTGAGCTCTATCCCTCGCTTGCTCTCCCTTAACTTCTATGCCATGTGAGTTATACATTTTCTCATGTTCTCTTTTGCATTCCCAATGGCTATATATATGTCTTGTTTTCCTTTGAAAATAATCTAGAATAGAAATTGTATCCCTTAGCCTTTTTGTAACTTTCCTGATAGTTGTGAAGTTTCTATGATATAATTGTGCTTTGAAGTAAGCTTTTCAGTTGGCTAATGTTTCAATTCTTCTGGTTAAACTCACCATTTTTCTCCTACATTATTTATTTATTCAAAGCTAATCTTCTTTTCAAAGAATCATGGTCCTTGATCCATCCAAATTTCTACTTAGCCAATGCCATAGGTTTTAAGCCATCGGGATTATGATAGTGTTGCAGCAGATGTCTGATCATGTGGAGTCATCCTTTATGTTTTGATGGCTGGATATCTTCCATTTGATGACACAGACCTTCTAACCTTGTACAAAAAGGTTACTTACTCTTATTCTTTTACATGCAATTTTGCTTCTCTCTAGTTGAATTAATTTCAGTGTGTGAACACATTGCTCAACTGATCATAGAAAAAAAAAATATATTTGACAGATTGAGATAAGTCCAGTTATCTCCATCCTAAACGAAACCCACCTTAGCTTCCATAACTATTGCTTAATCTTTCGTTGTTTTTTAACTTGTTCTTGATCGTTAAGAAATTAGAACATGGTCAAAGCAACTCTTTTCAACTTAGAAAGTAAAGTTCTGGACAAGTTATTCTTTTCAATTGGAGGAAGAGACATGTAAACTTATATGTTAGGTATTATAGAGCTTAGAATGCATTGTTTGGTTGCTGAGAATCTGGAAAAAAATATGAGGAAAATAGGGAATTACTAGTCTTTAGGTGGGTTGGAATTTGTTGGATCCTAAATGAAGTATATTTGCTCCTATATTGGTAGTTTAAATAGATTTATCTCATCTCATGCTTATGTTTCTCGTATAATTGTATTGTTTACTTCAATAGGTCAAATCACCATATTTCTATATGCTAATAATTCAATAGTTGCACATCCTGGGTTCTTCATAATCTATTGAATATGGCTTCTGCTAAATGCTAATAGAGAGAGCTTAAACTATTTTCTCCCTTTTATCTTCCCTGGAGAGCAGATAGAATGGTTTTATTGGTTTGTATTTCAACCTAGATGTTTGCTTGTCTGATGTTTGACTAGACTGTGCATTATTGTTTTGTGCCTTTAGGTACAACAGTAGCACTTTAAATCTTTCGGGTTTCCATTTTTATGGCTATGAAAATCGTGGCAGAGAAGTGTTTATATTGGATATTTATTTCTTGGTGGTGATGTGAGTTTAGGGTGCATTGTGAAGAAAGTGGTGAAGAAAGCTCAGAGATGGAATCGGTGTATGCACTGAAGTGCCACATATCACATGAAGTGAACCATTTACATGAGGGGCTTAAGCATGTAAGTGCTATTGCTGAACTAATGTAAGGCTTCTCCTTGTTTGGGCTATAGTGCGATTTACATTAAAGATTCACGTATCACTGGCTTGCCAAGGTAAAAACTGGCTTTAACTTTTCTTGATTGTTGGCTTGAAACATGAAGCATTAGGTCTCAAATAGTACTTGATTTGTTTATTTTTTTATTATTTTTTATTTTTGTTCCCCCCTCCCCAAATAAACAGGTACTTGACCATTCAGTTTGTGCGGTTTTTTGGAAAAGGGAATCAAATCAGAAGGCCAAGATTTTGTGGGTAACTTCAGTTTTCAACATGCTCATATTTTTTAAGGAGAATGCATCCCTGCACTGTACCCCTGTTTACTGTGGCATGGTTAGGTCTTATCTGGTGAAGTTGGTGGTCAAGTTGCCAGAAAGACAAAAACCTTGACACTGAGAGAAGACCTTGGTAAAAGCTTAAATGCTTGGATAATGGGTGGTCTATCAATCTAAGTTCATGCAACTTGGGCTTGTGACCACCTCTTGGGTGCTTCATTGTAAAATAAATGTACTGTATTCTTTGAATTTGGCCAGGAAAACTTTACAAATATTTTGAGCATACTTTTGTATGCCCTTTTAATGATATTTTTTTTGGACGGTTTTGAAGTTGAGGATAATTTTTAATGTTTAGAAATATAGTTTTTGGATGGTTTGAAATGCACAGATAGTTTTTGGATGTTTGAAATTTATGTATAGTTTTTTTGATATTTGAAATAATATTTTGGTGGTTGATTGATATTTTCTAATGTTTGTTTGTAATATTTGTTAGATTGTACAAAACTGGTTAAATAGAATTTGCTGATTTTTAAAAAAAAAAAAAAAAAACTGCATATTCTACGGTAGGCATAATAAGTCGTTTTACATATTTTACGACGTGCAATCAGTATCGTTATTTGTCTCACCAATTAATGGCGTGCAAAAGTAGTCGTAGAAAAAGTAATAACGACGTGCAAAATCTGTAGTTAAATAGTTTTTAACGGCGTACTATAGCATGTCGTAGAAAAAGTAACAACGATGCACAAAATCTGCCGTTAAATAGTTTTTAATGGCGTACAAAGCATGTCGTTAAAAGTGAATGACTTTCCATGACTGGTCATAATATGATACGCGCTGCACGTCATAGAAGGGTTTTTACGGCATGCATTGCGCGCCGTAAAAACCCTCTTTTGTTGTAGTGCAGGCGACTGAGCGAGACGACCTATCAGTTCCCGATAGAGCCCCTGGAGGTAGGGCAAGTGTATGTTAAAGCCTCAGGCGCACCTTAGGTATGGACCACACTTGACAATTTGCATTCCACTCTTTCCCTTTTCAGACTCTGATTATTCAACTTCACTTGCAGGCACCCACAGAGTATACGGAGGGCCTTCTTCAACTGGTTGCCTCCCTAGTTCACATGGTGCAAAGAAAGGAGATGCTGCTTGCTCTGCACGATATCCAGGTATACTTCCATTCCCCTCATGCATTGCATTACTTCCCACACTGTACTGATATGCCATATTTCCATTGATACACGATACTCATACTGCGTGACACTCACCATGATACAATGCATACTGACTTACATTCTGATACTACTTCACACTGCACTGACACACTGTACCCATGTTACATCTATTTTCTATACCATACTCACACTGCATACTACATTTTGCAACAATACATACACTGTATCGGATATGTTGATGCTTGTTTTTCAGGTTTCACCTACACCAAGGGCACCAGCAGCAGCAGCGGCACCTCCTCCAGCGACAAGGAGAAGAGGTAGACAAGCCCCAGCACATGGCCGAGATAAGCATCGAGGCCAAGGTAGACGCAGAGGTGCTCAGAGTCGGAGTGGCTTAGAGTCGATTTTGAGTGAGGATGATACTGAGACTAGTGATTTCGAGGAGGCAGTGAGTCAACGCTCTGAGTTTGAGAGTGGGGATGGTGATGCTAGCTTGGGATCAAAGAACGAGGAGGACGTTGAGGCTGGTTCTGAGTTAGAGAGCAAAAATGATGATACTGGCTCTGGCTTGGAGTCCGATTCTGATAACGACACCGATGGAGATAGTGCCCCTGAGTCCCCTCCAAGAAATATGACGAAGAGGGCCTCTCGAGCTTGATTCGACTGGCACAGATTTTTATACTTTTTACTTATTTTATTTTATTTTATTTTATTTTGGTAGCATAGCACATGTATAGTTTCAGATAGGCTTACTTTTGCTTTTGAAAACTTGTACTCTCTTTTGTAAAAAACTATGATCAAAGTAAAACCTCATAGTTTTATGAAAAGAGTTATTGTTTTTGCATCATGAACATCACATTTGCATAGAATGAAAATGAAATTGGATTTGAAAGTGAGAATGCTTGTATTGGAACGATATTCTTAATTGGATAATGAACTGACCAACGACCAATATACAAAATACAACTCGATAAATGGAAAATAAAGTAAAAACAACTTAAACATGACTATGTACACCTACTAAAAACAAAAGACTCAAAATAAGACCCAAAACACAAAGACCAAGACAAAACTAAAACGCCAAATTGTCAGGCCACAAAAGTGGACGACTGACCACTAGTTAGCTGACAGCTGGCCTTCACTCACAGTCCTATCTTCTACAAAAGGTCTTCCTTCGCCATTTTTTCACTAGAACCTCATTTCAACTACTATTTTCCTTGAAAATGAAGATCTTCCTTGCCGAGAAGCTCATGGATTGGATAGCCACTTTAGACGGCACGAAAAAGGTAAATTTTTGAGGTTTTGGCATAAATACGCTTTTTCTGTTGAGATGTACTTCACTTTGTTTTCCATTTCTCCACGTCACGGCCCGACGTTGGGACCCAATTCTGTATGTATTTTGCTTCGGAGCATAGGAAATGTGTCCGACTCTTGAAGAGTTTCAAGCATTGCTAGAATCACAACGTGACGAGGTAATCATGCCTTAGCCTCGTTTTGACCATGCCCTGGCTTTGGGACGGATATGTGGGCTTACTTTGCACGAAGATCGATCTTTGGCTCATGACGAAGAGCTAGATGTACCCGGCTTGATTCATCGGTTTTCTGATGTCGGAGAAAGAGGTGACCTTCTTCGGCGAGGGTTTCGGCAACATACCATTTGTTTATGCATGCTCACGCATTTCCTTCTTGTTCCTAGTTATAGCGGAGCCAACATTAAGTTAATCTAAGTAGCCTATTGCCTGAAAGAGGATAAGAGTTGCATTGGTTTAGCACTGGCCAAGACCCTGATGGGTTTAGATGCTTTTCATTGGCAAGAGACCACCGGGTTTGCAGGGAGTCCACTATGTGATTCTCACATCACTCGGCGCTTACGCTCTATTTTCTCTCAAAACCTTTTTCTTTCCTTTTCTTTACACGTACATATCTATATTCTTTAATCTCTCTTATTTTTTGTCCTTTCCCAAGTATGGCTCATGGATAAGCTGAAAGTGGTGGACCCTTGCCTCGAGTATTCAACCCGTGCTTACTTCTTCCGCCAGCGGCTAGTGGACTTTCCCACAGAGACATGGCGGTGCAATTGGATGTGCGGTCAATCCGCAACTAACATAGCCAGACATTGCCCCTGGCTTAACTTGACAGAGATGAGCTATAGCATGACCCGACAACCGGGTATACAGTTGATTGGCCTTATGCACTGCGTGTTCTACTTCATTTTTTGGTTCAGATGCCGTTTTGGACATGATCAAACCCGACTAGAAGAGGAGGTAGAATACCCCATTTCATTTCCTATTCGTGGTTCACACCTGACTCGATACCTCACTGCTTGGAGGACGAGAGAGCTTTTGGCCCCTGTCCCTAGCTTCAGTTATGCCCTTTCTGGGGAGTGCTTGACTTGGCTCGAGGACAAGGCACAAGTTAGGCCAACTTTGGCTGCAGAGGCTTCCACCAGCATGAGCAGAGGACACAGGAACACCTGACTCACCTATGGCCCTAGTTTATTGCTTTTACATTTCTTTTCAAGTTTTACGATGTAAAAGCAACTTTGATTGCAATCAGAGAGTTGGAGAATGTACTTTGTGTTGAAATCAATGGAATTAAAGTTGTGAGCACTAAATTTTTTTCTTTTGGTCCCAAAATGGTCTAAGTTGTAAAAGGTAAAATTTTAAGCAAAATCCACTTTTATTAAAATCTTTCAAAACCATTTTCGCAT
Source organism: Camellia lanceoleosa (assembly GCA_025200525.1). Classification (NCBI taxonomy): domain Eukaryota; kingdom Viridiplantae; phylum Streptophyta; class Magnoliopsida; order Ericales; family Theaceae; genus Camellia; species Camellia lanceoleosa. The sequence continues at coordinate 30,754,210 of CM045766.1, forward strand.
GTGATCACTGCCTGACACATATGGAATCAACCCTCAGGATGCACATCCTCAAATCAAGAGATCGCAATTGCCCATAACTGCGTTCGACAACATTACTCTATCTTGTAACTGGCCTTTCTGCCAGAATGAAGATCACATAACCGAGCTAACTGATAATAGAGAAAGATGGCCTGATCAAAATGAACGTATAAGACAGTTGAGTTGAAGATGATTACGGCTGAACTTCAGGATGAAGTTGCCTACATATCCAAAAATGGGAATTAGGCCTTACGTAGTTCGGTTTTGGTTCGCTCGAGTATTAACTCTATCTTTTTATGCTTTAACTATTGTCAAAGTCACCCTTCCGGGTTTTCGACCTTGCAAACTCAGTTTTTTTTTTTTAATTTTTATTTCTAGTTTTTCATGCTCTAACTTTTGCCTAGGACGCCCTTCCGAGTTTTCGGCCTAGCAAGCCTCTCAAGGGTAATATTTCTCAACTTGTCCATATTGATCGGCTGTGAAAACTCCAGACCATCTAGGTCCATGAGAATAATTGACCCTCTTGACCAGATAGATTTGATGATAGAAGGACCAGTCCAATTGGATCTGAACTTGCCTCTAGGGTCATGGATGGCAGCTCTGTTGTCCTTGAGCACCATGTCTCTTTCTTTGAGATTCTTGGACTTGACCTTCTTGTTAAAAGCCCTAGCAATTTTGCACTGGTAGCCCTGGACATGATACAATGCCTTCAGCATTCTCTCATCAAACAACATCAACTTCTCAAACCTGCTCTGTTGCTAATCCGCCTTTGCTATCTGACACTCAGCCATAACTTGCAGTGATGGTACTTTAGTCTCTATTGGCAGAACGACTTCCATCCCATAGACGAGAGAATATGGGGTTGCCCTTGTGGATGTTCGAATTGATGTTCGGTAGCCCCAAAGTGCAAACGATAGTTTATCCAACCAGTCCTTGTAAGTTTCCACCATCTTCCGCAAGATATTCTTGATATTTTTGTTCGTGACCTCAATAGCTCTGTTGGTCTGTGGTCTGTATATTGACGACTTGTGGAAAGCCACATTATATTTCTCAAGTAGATCCAGAGCCTCTTTCTTGAAATGTGAGCCATTATCAGAGATGATCTCGTTTGGAACCCCATATCGGTAGATGATGTTGTTCTTGATAAACTTAGCCACATGCGATGCCTTCAGCACAACATAGGACTGAGCTTCCAACCACTTCGTGAAGTAGTTGATTGCTACCAAAATGAACTCATGCTCGTTTGACCCCTTTGGCGTGACTGTGCTAATAACGTCGATTCCCCAAAATGAAAAAGGCCATGGTGAAGTCATATTGTAGAGCTTAGACGGCGGTAGGTTCATGCGATTGGCATGGATCTAACATTTGTGGCATTGCCGTACAAAACCAATGCAATCCTCCTCCATGGTTGACCAGTAATAACCTTGTTTGAGAATCTTCCGCGCTAGCATCACACCGTTCATGTGTGCTTCACACTCCTCTTCGTGGATAGCCTCCATGAGGTGCTTCGATTCCTCCTCTTCAACACACAACTTATGCATTCCCAGATGGCCTCTTTTGTACAATTTATCCCCGCAGATGATATATTGGACGACCAGACACTGTATGCCCCGTTTGTCTTTGGCATTTGCCCCTGGTTGATATGTCTCTTTTTCCAGAAAATTCCAAATATCATAATACCAGGGGTTTTTGTCTTGCACTTCATCTATAGCAGTGATGGTCTCATAAGTCGGCATGTATTTTTGTTCGATGATGATTGGAAGCATCTTCAACGGGATGTCTACCATAGAAGATAGAGTTGCCAGGGCATCAACGAACCAGTTGTTGTCCCTAAGAAGATGCATAAATGTTAGTTTTTCAAACCTCAGAATCAGGATATCCAGGGTCTGATGATAAACCTTCATTTTCTCTTCTTTGACCTTTCAATCCTTATTTGCTTGGGAAACAACCAAGTTTGATTCTCCGATAACGTCCAGCCTTATTGCCCCTAGTTCTAGGGCAGCTTCTAAACTAGCAATGCATGCTTCGTATTCTTCTTCGTTGTTGGACACTTTGAATCCGAGTTTGAAGGCTAAGGGTAGAAGGGAATCATCGGGTGCTATCAGCAACACACCTATCCTATAACCGTATTGATTGGACGTTCTGTCAAAGTACATCGTCCAAGTTTCCCCTTCCACTTGCAGAACGTCTTCATCTGGGAATAAGTATTCCATTGCCTTATCTCCTTTTACTGGATGATCTGTCAAGAATTCCGCTACAGCTCTCCCCTTAACAGACTCGCGCGTAACAAATTTGAGATCAAATTCGGAGAGAAGAAGTAGCCAACGAGCTAGCCTACCTGTAAGTGCTAGTTTCTCAAAAAGATATTTGACGAGATCTCATCGCGAAACTAGGATTATAGAGTGAGCTAACAAGTAGTGTCTCAACTTCCTGGTATCCCATACCAAGGAAGTTTTCTCCAAGGGAGTGTAGTTGGTCTCATAGTCTAGCATCTTCTTGGTTAAGTAATAGATGGCTTTCTCCACCTTACCCTCAGATTCCTGGGCGAGCATGCACCCCATAGTTGAGCCCGTTACTAAAAAATATAGAATCAAAGGTTTCCCCAGTTCTGGTGGTGACAACACAGGCGAATTCTGGAGGTACTGCTTGACCTGTTCGAAGGCAAACTGATAGCGATCGTCTCATCGAAACTTCTTTCCTTTCTTCAAGAGACCAAATAGTGGTTCACAAGTCAAGGTTAATTTGGAAATAAACCATCTTATAAATTACACTTTACCTAGAAAGCTGCGCACCTCCTTTTCAGTCATTGGTGGTGACATTTCTAAGATGGCCTTAATTTTGAAATGATCTATTTTAATTCCCTTCTGAGTGATCAGAAAGCCCAGCATTTTCCTTGCCGTTACGCTGAAGGTGCATTTCTGGCCAACCAGGTCGGATACTCGGACACTAACAAGAATTCTGCATCAATCTGCTTGGTGACCTCTTCCTTGATTTTCAGTGCCCAATCTGGATGAACTCTGTGCAAGTTCTACTTCATTGGGTGAGCCTCAGGGTCAAGAGGGATTTGGTGCTATACTATCTCAGGGTCGATTCTAGGCATGTCTTCGTAGGACGACGCGAAAACATCTTTGAAATTTTTTAACAAAGCGATTAAACACTCGCGTTTCGCCGAAGACAACGTGGACCCAATCTAGACCAAGTGTGGATCCTTCTCAGTGCCCACATTAATGGCAATGATTTCATCAAAACAGGGCTTAGCAAACCTCTCCTCCCTTAATTAATCAAGTTTTTCAAAGCCAGAGGAATTTCTTCCTCTTCGTTTTCGTCAAAATTCTAAAAATCATGGTCAATACAATAAACCAATGGCATAGAGAAGTACACAGAATCTACAGTGTTTTCATTCAAAAGGTCTAGATCTTCGGTTATAGACTCCCCAGTCTCCCCCAGAAATACCAAACTCAGACTCCCCAGACAAACTTGAATATGATTCTGACTCCTTAGACTGACTTGAATTTGATTCCAACTCCGTAGACTTAGTGGAATCATATTCTGGTTTAGCACTGTAGACACCCCATTTTTGACCGCCCTTACGACTTGGACTCTATTGCTTGCACCCCTAATGATGAGTCTATATGCTTGTCAAGTGCTCGAAGTCCTTAGCGGAATGCCACAGCTTTGAGCCTTTCAAACCATGCACCCCTGCTGCCTTATTTTTGTATCAATCCTTGTGCTTTTCAAGCTTGCAACCCTTGGTGGCCTGCCGGCCACCTTTTTGGGCTGTTGGCCATCCCTCTTGGTTGCCGGCCACTGATGTGGCCTGCCGGCCACCAGTGATGGCCGGCCGACCACTAGCGTCTTTTGTAGATATTTTGTGCCAGTTGTTTGCACAGATGTATGCATCTGCTCCCACATGTAGGGCTGGATGTTTATGAGGGAGATTCATGTTTTCTATATATAGAGGGCCTCCCTCTCATGTTTTAAGGTTAGAAAAATTTTGGAGCAAAATTTTTCTTCTCTCTCTACAATTCTCTCTCTCTTGTGCAAATTTCTACACTTTTGCTTACATATCCTTCACCTTTGCCTATACATCCTTAACCAAATCTCTCCATATTTGAGTTGAGGTGTCTTTGAGGATTGTTGGAGCTCTTGAGGGTGTGTTTGCTTGGTTTTATTGCTTGGAATTGATTTCCTTTTCAAGAGGTATAAGGCTTTGCCTCTTTACTTGCTTTAACTACTTTTTTTCTTGCAATTTTCCAAGTGTTTTTGGGCTGTAAAAAACTCTATATTTTTGGGTTGAAACTTGGGTTTTAAGGCCATTGAAGGTTGGGGGGTGGTTCACCCTTCTTTGCACCTTGTTTTGAAGGCCTTTTCCCTTGTGTTTCCCATCCTTTTACTATATATTTTTGAACTTTTAAACACTGATTTTTAGAGTTATTTCAGTGGCCAAAATCAAGTTTTGAAGCCCAAAATTGGAGGAGTTAGCCTCCCCTCATTGTGTCTTACTTACTAGCCTAGCTTGTGCTATGTTTTAGCTTATTAATCTAGCCTTTTTTGTCTTAATTTTAGCATGTTTTAGGACTGTTTTTAGACTATTTTAGCTTTTGTTTTTGGTTGATAGTTGCATTTAGGCTTTGTTTTGTATGCTTATAGTGTAATTGTCCTCATGAGTTTGGTGTTCTAGGCCTTAGACACCATCTTATTTGAGTTGATTGCATTTATTTATGGCTTTTCATACTTGTAATCACTCTTAATCAGCTCTGCAACCTCCCTCCTTTCTTGACTTTTGTTTTTCTTTGAAAGTGGTTTCAAACAAGCGTGAGATTGAGATGTCATGCTTAATGGTTTAATCCCTTAGGGTGTTCATTACCAATGGTATGATATCTCTTTCATGCCCAAGACAACACTTGGTTTGAACCCTCTTTCCATTAGAGGACTTAACTTCACCCTTTGGACTGAATGAACTAAATGATGGTTGGTAATTAAAATGAAGTAAATAAAGTGGAACTAAAATGGTGCAAGATAAGAATATGGTTTTGTCTTCAACCGAACGTTAATTGAACATATGGAAGCTTGAGGCATTTCATACTAGTGATGAAATGATTTAATTTTCCAAGGTCACCACTTTTGATCAATTCATGAGAGGGAGGAGGTTAGAGTCTCATTTTGTTGCATTTATTGAAATTGCACACTTTGATTCACAAGCCATCATGCAATGAAATTGCTTGAGTTAGTGGTTTGTGGACCAAGTTTACTACTCCTTTGATTTGTTCATGATAAGGAGGGGTGAATTGTGAAAACAAATTCTTGAGAATACCCTGTGCAAGCTCTGTTTGTTCTCTGTTGTAGGAAGTTGAACCCTACAGTAGTGGCCGGCAGGCCCTCACTCCTGGTCGGCCGGCCACCAATGCAAAATTCAGCAGTGTGTTTTTTGAGCAGATCAAAGCTATTTTGGAGGTGGACAAAGGTGTAAGTGTGCTACTGTGCAATAGATACCTTCTGGAAGCAAAACAGTGGCCTTTTCGAGTGGAAACCGAGCACGTTCATAAGCATCCTTGCATACCGAGCATATTTACGTTTAAATATTTAGTTTAGATATTGATTTAATTAATTAGTTGTAACTAGTTAATTTTGTAAAGTGTTGTAATAATTAGTTAGTTAACTAGTTATCTAATTTCGTCATGTAATTATTTTAGTTAACTACAATAGTTAATTCATTTGTTGTAATAGTTAGTTAAGTAGTTTAGCTAATTTAATTTGTTTTGTAATAATTAGTTAGCATAACTAGTTAGTTAGTTAGTTAGTTTATTCGGACTCTCCTTTGTGAGAGTGAAATGTTGTGATAATGTGTATGTCTTCTAACCCCACGTCTTTCTCCATTTTATTTACTATTTTATGATTGTTAGTTTATGGACATCATGTTTTGTTTAGCATACTTCATGTTTGCATCCATTTGTATTGCATACACCGAGGTTCGGTTCATCATTCTAACTTGCATTGTTAGTTTAAAAATTCTTTGAATACGTGCTTAGACCGCATGCTATCAAATTGATTCATATGCCATGTTAAGTAGCCGAGCCTATTTAGATTGCATATTGTATGTGTTGTATTAGTCATATTGCATAGTTAGAAATCATGCATTTTTCTAACTTATTCCTTTTTTGGCTTGGAGTACTAGGTAAGCCTTTACTTGATTTAGCATATCACATGTGTGTGATTTTTGCCATGTTTAGCATGCTTGCTATGAGGCTAATTGCTTAAGTGCTATAATTGTTTGAATGCCTATGGATGAAGGCTAATTGCTTGAATTGGAATAATTTGAGTAATGTTTTTATGCGATCACTTTTTCAAATGATACATATTCGAACCAAGTTTCAAAACAAACATGAATCAAGTGTTCTAATTCTTGCAAATCAGTCTATACTTGTGTGTGTGCGCATCACATAGTAATGCTAGCCAAATAAACTGGAACAAGAACATATAATGTACATAAGATTCATATCATGATTAGTAGAGGCCGATCTTTGATCGGGTGAGCGGGGGTGCTCAATTCATGACCTTCCCCTTTCGTACCTAAGTTTCCGAGCCAAGACAATCTTGGTGATGACGAACACGTGGCCTTTGGCATGAGTCGTGGGTTTCCTAAATTTCTCCAAAATAAAATATTTAGGTGGCGACTCTGTATCTGGAAAAGCAGTCTACTTTTGGAATTTTTTGATTCAAAATCGATTTTCGAAAAAGATTTGCCGGATTGAGACTCTTTGCTGATTATCTATTTCACATTGCACTTGTGAGATCATATTCAGAATTGTAGGAGTCCGATACTGTAGGGCTTATTTCGACTTCCGAAATGGGGCACGAAAAATCCGAGCTACAGTTTCTGGTGACTCTTCTGGGGAAATTAGAGAACTTGACTTGAAATTCATGATGTGAAATTTTATTTACATATATATGTTTCTTAGCATTGCATTTGCATTGGTGCGCCTAAGTCACAGTGTTTGCCATCTACTATTCCTAGACGGTTTGCCAGAGGCTTGCCTGAAAAGCTTGCCGAAAGGTTGATCGGTCACGGGCTCTGCCATGATGGGAACACAACCCTTGGATCTGGACTATCGCTGTACCGTTTGATCCTCCTTTCACTTCTTGATGTTAGGTGTGAGAGGTCTTACCAAGGTACTCTTTTGACCATTTGGCCTAGTTGCATATTGAAAAGCCATAGAGACTGTTCCAAACTAGGATAGGATGCTTACTTGAATGTAGGATTGCGTGAAACTGCTTTGTTTCAATAATGAATCCTAATTCCTGACGAAACTAAGACAGGGTAACCCTACTCCCTCATAGGGGTGTTTTGGCTCTCGCTTAATTAGTATGTGCTTTACAGTGAAACTGTACAAGAATGTGCGTATTAGTTGCAAGTTTGGTATCCATTTTGAGGGGTAGAATTCAGTGTTAAGTGCAGCCCTACAGTTTTGACTACATCTGTGTTAGTAACATCAATAGCTGGGGTGCTGTGCAGTTTCTGATTACTGCTTTCTTTTTACTTTATTTCTTTTTGCTAGGTAGTATAACACCATAGCTTCGGAAAGTTCAGATATCTCCCAAGTGCTCTGGACCTGAGCCAGGAGGCTTTGCAAAGCCGGAGATCTTGTTAGGGGACATCCTGTGTTTACTTTGCTCCCATTAGTTATAGATGGAGAAAAGTCAGGCAGAGTTCACCGGTCCAGTTTCTACAACAGTCACCCTTCACTTCACCTGCATCTAGTCAGGCTCAGGGATAGTCTTCTACATCTAGTCCAGTACAAGATCACTCGCCTATTCCGATGGCACAGTATCCCCAGTCAGTATGGAGGACTTGATTCATTATCTCTAACAAACAATTGAAACCTTACAGCAAGATGCTGCTCATCAGGCCGAGATCATAGCTCGTCAGGCTAAGGTAATAAACAGGCTGCAACAACAACAACCACAGCTGGCAGCGGCTTCTGCATCTCATGCACCTCCTACGGGTATCCCAATGCCCGGAGCCACTGCCCATACTGCTAATGCTCAAGAGAATCAGGGTAATCCGATAGAGCCGATTCCACCACAAGCCTCTAAAGCACCTGTGTATCAAACTGAGGCTCCATTTGAATTTGAGGCTGACCCAACTGTGCTTAAGGTCAACAAGCTAGAGAAGCTATTCAAGTGAGCACAAGGTGTTAACTCCATCCCCGACATAGAAGATGGGTATACCGACTCTGCAGTGACATTGCCAGATCAGTTCAAAATGCCACACATCGATCGATTCGATGGCTTTAGAGACCCCATGGTTCATCTTCGGCTGTTTTCAGACATCCTACGGTCGATGGGCCTGACCAGGCTGCAGAAGCTCTCGCTTTTTGGCCGGACCATGTTAGGAATAGTAGCTATATAGTACACGAAGCTAGAGGATTTTGTTAAGCAGAGTTTGGAGGAAATGGCCGAGGCCTTTGTTGCTTCGTATTCGTACAACACACAAATTGAGGTCACAACTCATGATCTCGAGGCAATGCGCCAGGAGTCGAAGGAGAACTTCTCAAAATTCGTGACGAGGTGGAGGGTTACAGCTTCAATGATGACCACACGGCCTTTTGAGAAAGATCAGATAAGGATGGTAGTCTGTAATCTACACGGGAAGTTGTTATAGAAAATGATGATCCTACCTCTGTTCACATTCACCGAGCTTTATGAGATGGGGGTTCAGATTAAAGACGCCATGAAACAAGGACTGATTATTGATGAGAAAGAGCAGGCCAAAAGGCCTTTTGTGCGCAGTTCCAATGCAACACCAGTGGTAGCACAGCTGCGCGGCCGTTGGATGTGAGCGTTGTCACCACCACAACCAAGACCACCAATCCCTTTGCTAATACAGCTCCACAAACTTCAAACAACTCTACCCGATCCTAGAGGTCCTTTACCCAACTCTACATGACCCTATCCCAAGCCATGAAGGTGTTGGTCAAAAAGGGGCACCTCAAACCATTAGAGCCTCGCCCACCACCTGATCCTCTTCCACTGAAACATAACACAACAAAGTACTATGCGTTTCACCAGCAGCATGGTTACGACACTGACCAATGCTTCAGGTTGTGTCATGAGATTCAAGATCTCATTGCTAACAAGGTGATTGCACCACCACAAAAGTCAAATGTAACTACAAACCCTCTCCCGGCCCACAATCAAGTTCCCCCACCTCAAAATCTAAACCTAATCCATACACTGGCCATCCCCTACGACTCCAGCGTATATATTACCCCTTTCCACCTACCCGGACCAATGGTGTTCATTCTTGAAATCACAGATTTGTGCATGATGGACACGTTCGCACTTCAACCTAAACCTGTGGTGGTGACAATTGCAGTAGAAGGGAGGTTGGCCTTAAAGGAGAGTACGAGTCCGTTGCCTGAGTGCTCTGAGGACTTATCTAAGAGAGAGTATGATCCAAGCTGCTACATTATGTCGATTGATCAAACCAAGTCAGAAGTGGTATTGCCAACTGTAATGGAGGTCAATGTGGTTAGGAAGGATGGCCTGAGCCAAGGTTTGGATGATTTGGCAGAACTTGAGGAGGACTTAGACAACCTGCAGTTCTTTGACGAACAAGATCAAGGGGATGTGCAGATTGATTAGTTCAATTTGAATGGATCAGCTGACAACTCTGGGTGATTGCATGATGAATCAGATAGGGAGGAAGGAATTGAAACAAAATTGGAGGAAAAGAAAGCAGGAATTGCTATAGTGGCTAGAATGGCCGATGAAAAGGGGAAGCTACCGGAGAATACCGGCGTGGGAAATTCAGCTTAGGAATTAGACACTGTAAGCACTGTGGACATAGAATAGGATACGTTAAAACAGTTTGAACAAGAGAGGGTTGAAAACAACCAGAAAGCAATAATGGCCCAACACCCTGTGGGGATGCCTGTGATGTGAAACTGATCTGAATAGAGCCGGACAACTGTTTGTCGGCTGCCGGAGGTATATGGTGGGATGATGACGATTTACATCTGGTTTACACCGACGAGGAATGGGGTGAGTGCCTCCCAGACAACACCTGGTATACGGAATAGATAGACCACATGAGAAGAAGTGGGTGGTATTTCAAGCCACAACACTTAGATCAAGTTGAGGCATCTGGGAAAGACAGAGAGGTTGAGAAACAGAAAAAGAAGCAATTGGAAGAAGAGGCAGTGTTGAAGCAACTGAAGAAAATCCAAGCTTACATCTCAATTTGGGGCCTTCTCATGGCCTCCCAGGTGCATCGACAGGCAGTGCTGTCAGCAATGGACAAAGCTAAATTGTCTATTGACACTACCCCTAAACAACTTGTGGGATTGGTCTTCCCGGGTGGTGCTGGGCCAACCCTAACCTTTTCTAACAAAGAACTGCCGTCGGAAGGCTCAGCTCACAACAAACCTTTGTACATATCTATTGAGTGCAAGGAAAAATAGGTACCGGTGGTGTTGATAGATACTGGTTCAGCTATCAATATATGTCCTTATCGCGCAGCTTATGCCATCAGCCTAAAACTAGCAGACTTCGTGCCCACAGCCCAAGTGATTCGGGCATATGATAATACAAGCACGGAGGTTATGGGCACGGTACAAATCAGAGTCCAGGTAGGCCCAGCTCAGCAAGATGTCGAGTTCCATGTCCTGGATGTGCTAGCCACCTTCAACTTACTGCTAGGAAGGCCCTGGTTGCATCTCGTGAAAGCTGTCTCCTCTACCCTCCACCAAATGCTGAAGTACCCTTACGGGAAGGGAGTAGTGATTGTTTTTAGGAATTCATCATCCATCCCCCGCCAAAGGTAACTACACCAGTGTTGGAAATCACACACGGCGAAGAGGATGTTTTCCTCTCATTGTTTACTTTGGTTGAGGCCCGGGTAGTGCAGACCATTCTGGCTACCGATGAGGGCATGTATGTTAGCGCCCAATCTATCTATTTCATGAACAAACTGCAGCATGTGCCAGGACTGGAACTTGGAAGAAGTGGTCGGAAAGGTGTCATAGCATTGGCCAATGTGGCGCACAATCCACATGCCTTTGGTCTGGGTTATGTACCCACCAAAGAGAACTGGATCAGGAAAAGAGAAGAGATGACAGGCAAAGCCAGAGCCAAACAGGCCTGGAAACACTATGAGCTCATTTACAGGCCAATCCGGGGAACACTGAATGGCCGCTTTGTTCAGGAGGGAGAAGATTTTCCCTTTGGTGGCTTTCTCGAGCCTTGGATAAATTTTACGAGGCAGCGTGTCCCCAGATTCAAAATCTTCTTTGATCTGCAGTTGCAAGATAATGATGCCGAGGAAAAGGCTGAACCAAGTGTTGAAGCTGAAAAGAGCATGGAATGTGACTCGGACAGCAGCGAGCTTGGAGTAGGGGCAGCATTGGCATGTCTCCTTACAGATCCTCCAGCTGACTCAGAGAACTTGGGGGATAACCTTACCATCTTTATGATCAGGGAGGAACTGGGTGTGAACCCAACTAGCAGTATTTTGGACGCATCAGAAGCATTATCTCTTATCTGGTAGCTAGAAGAGGGCTACCTGTCTAGTTCTGAGTTGGGTGATGAGCCAGAATTTGATTCCACAGAGTTTGTGGAGTCAGAACCAGATTCTGGTTCTTTTGAGTTCGAGTCTAGTATTCCTGGGGTGATAACCTGGATACCAAGGTTTTGTCCAGGTCCTCTTTTTCTTTTTCTTTTGAGTCGGTTGTAACCGAAGAGCTGGACCTTATGAATGAGAATGCTGCTGATTCTAAGCATTTCTTTGTGACGCTTGTTTATTGCATTGACCAAGATTTTTAGAATTTTAATGAAAACGAAGAGGAAGAAATTCCTCTGGTTTTGAAAAACTTAATTAATCGAGAGGAGGAGAGGTTTGCAAAACCCCTGGCTGATGAAATCATTGCTGTTAATGTAGATACTGAGAAGGATCCACGTCTGGTCTAGATCGGGTCCACGTTGTCTTCGGAGGAGTGCGAGCGCTTAGTCGCTTTATTAAAAAATTTGAAAGATGTTTTCGCGTGGTCCTACGAAGACATACCTGGAATCGATCCTGAGATTGTACAGCATCAGATGCCTCTTGACTCCGAGGCCCGACCCATCAAGCAGAAGTTGCGAAGAATCCGTTCGGATTGGGCGCTGAAGATCAAGGAAGGTTTCTTCTTAGTATCTGAATATCCGACTTGGTTGGCTAACATCGTCCCAATACCGAAAAAGGATGGTAGAATCTGGGTGTGTGTGGACTTCCGGGATTTGAATAGAGCTAGTCCGAAGAACGACTTTCCCCTACTGCACATTGATGAGTTAGTGGATTTCACTGCGGGCCATGCATTGCTATCATTTATGGACGAGTTTTCCAGGTATAACCAGATTCTTATGGAACCAGAGGACAGAGAGTAGACCGCATTTACTACGCTGTGGGGTATCTACTCCTACCGGGTTATGCCGTTTGGGATGAAGAATGCCGAGGCTACCTATCAGAGGGCTGCGACCACTATTCTGCATCATATAATCCACAAAGAGGTCGAGGTGTACGTAGACGACATGATTGTCAAGTTCAAGGAAAGAGAGGGCCACTACACCACCTTGAAGACATTCTTTCAACAGATCAGAGAATACAAACTGAGGTTGAACCCACAAAAATGCACTTTTGGCGTAATAGCAGGGAAAATGTTGGGCTTTTTTATCACACAGAGGGGCATTGAAGTAGATCCTTCCAAAATCAAGGCCATTATAGAAATGCCACCACCAAGGACTGAAAAGGAGGTGTGAGGCTTTCTAGGTAAAGTGCAATTCATAAGACGGTTTATTTCGAAATTAATCTTGACTTGTGAACCACTTTTTGGTCTCCTGAAGAAAGGGAAGAAATTTCGATGGGATGATCGATGTCAATTCTTGTGGGAGAGTGGATTGGAAATACTCTTCCGATCCTGGAAGACGCCAATGATCCTCAACTAGACACCTGAGAAGATACAAAGACTCCGGTAGAGGATGCCGGAATTAGCTCTCTGGTGGACAAGTCAGTTCCTCTGTTCCAGAAAGCTTGTTGATTGAATTCTGAAAGTCATGCCCCTCTCGTATTGAAGTTCTTGTATTTATACACATTCCCTATGCCTCGGGGCCAGAGTTTATTTTTCTTTTATTATTATTTTGTTTGTCCTGATATGCCTCCTCAAATCCATTCGGCCCTAAGAACGGATTCGGCATCCCAATCGAGCGGAATGGAGCCGTTAAGCTCCTGGCTCTTCGGATGCTCCAGATTTCGTTCTTCTAATTATTCGGCTCCCACAATTGCCCCCCAAGCGTTTTGCCAATGACAGTTGGGTGAAACGCTTGGTTCCGTTTTTCAAATACTCTGAACCGAAGTTAGGGGTCGAAAAAGAAAAGAAAAAAAAAAATTTATGTGGGGGTTTAATTACCCGCCCTTTTAATCGATGCTTCAACTTCCCTACCCTTCGAGCACGCCCATTTACTATGATTTAAAATCTGGTGTCTTTTCGAATCCATATTCTATGACGCTGGTTACTGGATCGCTCCTCAAATTGCTCTTGCAACTCTTTCGTTTGCGATAATCTTCATTTTTTGTAAGTTTTCCTCCCTCCTGCTCCGAAGCTTTTCCTAGCTTGTTTGTTCCGTCACATGTTCTTATAGACAATAGGATTTGGCAAAACACTTGAGAGACCTTCTTTCATCGGATCGAATTGTTGGCTTTAGACGCCATTTCTCTATTCCCGGTGATGTCCATCTGTCGTTCGTGGCGGACGGCACTCTTGACATAGAGAGGGAGGACAGAACCACGATTGTCTTTCCCCTTTTGTCGATTGTAGAGGGTGGAGTCCGCTTTCCCCTTCACCCGTTTCTAAGGGTTGTTCTTCGCCACTGGGATTTGATCCCTTCCCAACCCAATGTGAATTTTTATAGGATTATAATGGGCATCATAGCGCTGAACCGTTGCCTCGGGATTAATCTTGGCCTTCCTGCCATTCGGCACTGTTACGCTCTGGCCAAATCCTCAGGCCGGTATGGGCGTTACTTCCTCAGAGCCAAGGACACAGACCATCAATTAATCACTATGCTTTCCAGCTCTGGGAAACGAGTTGATGATGTCATGGTCGTTGTCCGCGGCAGCTGGGAGTTCGGCGAAGGGGAAGGTCATGTCGATCCTATCCCTAGACGTAGGGGCGAGCCAGGTCGCCGAGTGCTCTCTTGTTTGTATTGTGTGCTCAAATTTACCACACCCCATTTTCCTGTTTTCTTGAATCTTACGGCTTGTCTTGTGTAGGGAACGATCTAAAGAAAATCCATGCTTCAACTGTCGACGCCATTCTTTCGGACATCAGGATTGCTCTGAATTACTTTGGCCGTCGCAGTTTCCATAAGCAGGGAAGGGCGGCTCACGTTCTGCTTTGCTACGAGCCAACATACACGACCTTTTCGGCCGCAGAAAACATACCGATTCCGAAGGGGAAAGTTTTCTCGTAGCTCGTATTTTTTCCGATTTCAAAAACTTAAGACAGATAGGTTTCGAAAGGTCTCATTCGGAAGTATCCGAAACTGCCGAATCGGATCAGTCTGAGGCCGAATCTAAGGAAGTGTTAGATTCTGCCGACGTTCCTCTATGCACAGACGGACCTTCCATCTCGGTATCCACTGACATGGCTGAGTTGAGCTTGACAAAGCTCGCCAAGAAGGCGAATGCGGAGAGGTTAGCTGCACGACGGAGAGCGGAAGGCCTTTTGGCTGAACCGACCACGAATGAATCTCATTCCCTGCCGGTTGCCGAATCGAAACTGTCGGGAATTGTTGAGGCGGCAGCAAATAAGAATGCCGAATCTGCGTTGGTTGGGAAGGCCGTTCAGGATGTTAAGGCAAAGGCGGAGAAACGCGCCAGGGATCGTGAGATCGATTCAGATGATCACGGCCGCAAACGTCCCCGAGTGGGGGGATCGAGTGAGGCTCAGCCCTTCGTGATTCAGCCAATCGCAAGAAATATGCCGGTTCCTTCGGATGCCTCGGCGCTTAAGGACCCAGAGGTCGCGTTCGGCATGGCAACGTCTCTGTCGTTGCCATGTGATATGGAGGCTTTCCGGTTGGAATCGGATTTGAATGCGACAATTTTAGCCGCGCAGTCGGCACTTTTGGTGCGTATTTTGACTTTTCCTTCGCTTCATCCAAACGCTGTTCGCGTTACCTTTTCGTGCGTATTTTGAATTCCTCTTTTGCAGACCGTTGGTAGGATAGCCGACGTAGGCCGCCGTCATCTCGACGCCGTCAAGCAGATTAGTCATTTACGAAAGCAAGCTGAGGGCCAGAGGAAAAGGGCCGAGGACGAATTTTTAAGAGCAAACCGGGAAGCTTCTCGGGCAGAGGACGAGGTAGAGAGAGCTCGTCTCGCGGATAAGTTAAGAGCGGAGGCCGACAAGAAGGCCGACGATATGCAAGCTGCACTTGGTTTGTCCCAAAAGGCGGTTGCCGACTTAGAGGCTACGTTGGCCGAAATGAAGGCGGCGAAGGAAATTGCCGATTCAAAAGGATTCGAAGCCAGGAAGAAGGCTGGCCTCACCGAATATGTGGACCAGGTCTCTCGGTTTGAGAATCGGGGCTTCAAACATGGTTGGCACAAGGCCCTTGCTGCATCTGGAGCTTCGCTGAATATGCCAATACCGTATGAACAAATTGACATCGATCCGTTGGAGACTGATTCGGAGGGTTGATCTTTACCATACACAATTGTTATAAGCTCGAGGAAGTATTTTATTTTCTGTTTCGCTTGTTTTTGTTGTTTTGTATATGTTTATCCGACATTTTTAATGCGGGTTGATATTATAAAAGTTATGATACAGAAAGTTATAAAATGTTATGAATTCTGCGCAATGTGCTGATGGGATGTTTCTTGATGGATATATCATGTCTTTGCCTTAGTCATACTCGTGGGCTGGCCAAGGCATTCAGATAATGTGGCCAAGTGAAAATGGGCCGCCAAGATTAATAAATCTGCCCTTGCTTTGGCCAGGGCGCGAGCGTGAAGAGCCGAATGGTTCATACTCGTGGGCTGGCCGAGGCATTCAGATAATGTGGCCGAATAAAAATGGGCCACCAAGATTAATAAATCTGCCCTTGCTTTGGCCAGGGCGCGAGCGTGAAGAGCCGAATGGTTCATACTCGTGGGCTGGCCGAGGCATTCAGATAATGTGGCCGAATAAAAATGGGCCGCCAAGATTAATAAATCTGCCCTTGCTTTGGCCAGGGCGCGAGCGTGAAGAGCCGAATGGGGGCTCTGAATCAGGAGATTTGTTTGGCCCTAGGATGTCGTGCACGGAAGGGGCTTATCCACAAAGGGCGCTCGAATCCGGAGACTTGTTCGCCCTAGGGTGTCGTGGCATCAAGGGGCTCGACCGGAGACTTGTTTTGGCCAATCGTGATATCCACGAAGGGCGCTCCGAATCCGGAGACTTGTTCGGCCCTAGGGTGTCGTGCACCGAAGGGGGCTCCGAATTCGGAGACTTGTTTTGGCCAATCGTGATATCTACGAAGGGCGCTCCGAATCCGGAGACTTGTTCGGCCCTAGGGTGTCGTGCACCGAAGGGGGCTCCGAATTCGGAGACTTGTTTTGGCCAATCGTGATATCCGCCCTCGTGATATCCACGAAGGGCGCTCCGAATCCGGAGACTTGTTCGGCCCTAGGGTGTCGTGCACCGAAGGGGGCTCCGAATTCGGAGACTTGTTTTGGCCAATCGTGATATCCACGAAGGGCGCTCCGAATCCGGAGACTTGTTCGGCCCTAGGGTGTCGTGCACCGAAGGGGGCTCCGAATTCGGAGACTTGTTTTGGCCAATCGTGATATCCACGAAGGGCGCTCCGAATCTGGAGACTTGTTCGGCCCTAGGGTGTCGTGCACCGAAGGGGGCTCCGAGTTCGGAGACATGTTTCGGCCAAAGACGTTGAGCTCAATCATGAAAAAAACACGAGATCTTTCATTACAACGAAATGTTTACAACTATCAAGCCCACAGGTCGGGTTATTGATAAAATTTACGCAGATGTGTCGAATTCCACGGCCGGGGCAGGCTTCTCCCTGACATGTCTGAGAGCCGATACGCACCTACACCTGCAACGGAGTCTATCTGATATGGACCGTCCCAGTTCGGGCCAAGTTTTCCATCGACTGACCTCGATTTGGTAATACCTTCTTTAGGACCAATTCTCCGTGGTTGTAGCGCAAGAATCGAACTCGCCGACAGTATGACTTTGCAGTGCTGCCGATAACGTGCCATGGATGCCAAGGCACGGTCTCTTCGTTCTTCAATAAGAACCAGTCGAGCGAGCATCATGTCGTTTCGGCCCGTGTTAAAGGCTTGCGATCTCAAAGTTGGTAAGCCAATCTCTGGGGGTAATATTGCCTGGGTCCCGAAGCATAATGCAAACGGCGTTTCTCCGGTAGATCGTCTCGGCGTTGTGCGGTGGGCCCAGAGTACACTCGGCAACTCTTCAACCCATCTGCCTTTGGCATTTTCCAGCCTCTTTTTGATGCCATCTAAGATGGATTTGTTTGAAGCTTCCGCTTGACCGTTACTTTGGGGATAGGCTGGCGTAGAGAAGTAGGGTTCGATACCGTACTTGCTGCACAATTCTCGGTACACGCCACAATCGAACTGGGTACCATTATCCGAGATCAGTGCTCTTGGAATGCCGAATCGTGTAATGATATTCCTCCACACAAAGCACTTGATGTCGGAGTCCCGTATATGGGTTAGAGCCTCCGCTTCGACCCACTTTGTGAAGTAGTCTGTTGCCACAATTAGAAATCGCTATTCACAGGGCCCTCGGCGGTGGTCCTTCGATATCAAGTCCCCACTAAGCAATGGGCCAGGCGCTTGTAATTGAATTTAAAGCTTCTGCAGGCTGATGGGTTAGTGGGGAGAACTTTTGGCATTGTTCGCATTTCTTGACATAATTTTCTGCGTCGGATCTCATCGTCGGCCAATAATATCCTTGCGTTATCGCTCGGTGGGCGAGGCGTCCCCGAATGGGCACCACAACCGCCTCATGTATCTCGATGAGCGGCTCCTCTACCTGTCCGGTGCACGATTCCAAGTATGGACCAGAGAGGGACTTTGTAAAGCCTTCCTTGTGGATCTAAGTAGTACCAAGAAGGCCTTGTTTCATAGCTTTATGTGCTTCTTTCTTGTCCTCTGGGAGTTGCTCGGAAGAAAGGAATGCAGCAATGGGATCCTTCCAACTTGGAGCGGATTCTATAATGTTGATGTGGGTTTCCTCCAGTGGGCCGATACTTGGTTCTGGGACGAAACCTACTTCTATGGTACGCTTGAGCTCGGAGTTGATAGCGGAGGCTAAGCATGCCAGGGCATCCGCGTGTGAGTTTTGGTCGCGTGTTATTTCGTTTAGTTCATGATGGTCGAATTTCGTTAGCAAGGTGTTAGCCGTTTTCATATAGGCCGCCATACGCTCGTCTCTTGCCGCGTACTCCCCCTTCAGCTGGTTGATTACCAATTTTGAGTCGCAAAATACCAACAGCACTTGAAAGCGATAATGCGTTCATGATCCGGCAAACAGTGCTTCATATGCAGCTGCGTCATTTGATGCTTCGAAGCCGAGCTTGATACCGGCTTTATTATCGCCGTCTGGAGACATGAGTGACGAGCTAACGCTTCGCTGGTTAGACGCTCCATCACAATATAATTGCCAAATGTCCCCAACATAGATTCTCCAATCTGGGTTTGACCGAACTTCGGCCGCCTTTGGCAGGACGTCATCAGGTTTGAGGTCGGCAAGCCCTCCTATGAATTCGGCGATAAAGTCGGCAAGCACCTGCCCCTTGATTGCAGTTTTGGGTAAAAACTGAATGTCATATTGGCCGAGTTCAAGAGCCCATTTCGAAACACGCCCTGATGCTTCTGCGTTCCTTAGTACTGATCGAAGGGGATAGTCTGTTAGGAC